>WWNC01000110.1:0-730000 GCA_011125475.1 Melanerpes aurifrons
TGTCCCTTTAAGAAAGGGAATATGGTGGACGGAAGTTGGTAAACGGAAGGAAGAGTCTAAACTAATTTTTCATTGGGCAAGTGGGAGGAAGCACTATCTGGCCTGAGACTGAAATGGGCATTCCCAGCACTTCTCTGTCACTCTTGCTTCCGCATCTCCTTCTTGGTGCAGCAGCTCCCTGTGCTGGGCTTTCTGCCAAGGCTCCGGCCTTGAAAACTGATAACCAGGCCTGTAACTGCTTTCAACTAACACAAACTGCTTCTAACATTTTTTTTTCTCTCTTTTCTTCCTCTTTCTATCCCATTCTGGGGAAAGGGGGGAGAGAGGGGGAGAGCGGAGGTGAGGATCCCCCTCGGCCGAGGGGGGCTACTCTCATTTCTGTGTTACACTGCTGTATATCTTTGTATATATTGTAGATATTGTAAATTTGTAAATATTCCCCTGCAAAATCCTACACTGCTTTGTAAATATAGCTCCACTGCTTTGCTAATTCGGCTGGTGAGTTTTTTTTTCCTTTCCCTTCAAACTTTTCTTTCCCTTTACTTACTGGGGGGAGGGAAGAGGCTTCTTGGCCTCAGCCCTTCCAACCCACCACATTTTTTTTTATTGGCGCCCAACGTGGGGCAGATAATTAGTTTAATTTATTACTTGATTGATTTAGTGTTTTCCGGCTGAATTAGCAAACATGAAGGTCTTGTGGTTTGTGGAGCGATTGTTCTTTTCAATTTTTGGGGCTCTGGTCTACAGATATTGTTTGGGTTTGCTTTTGGATTACCTGGGTAAATACTTGGTGCGGACAATTTATATGTGGGTTATGTATAGAGTTAAATTATGGTATGGAAAATGTATTAATTTATTATGGCCAGTGAGATACAGGAATGTTACCTCCACCACTCTCCCAATTGAGATAAAGGGTTTTAAGATTCCGCCTGAGGAGAGAGTAACTTTAAGTGATGCCTGGGATCCAAAGGTGATTTATTTGGTGTGTATAATTCTGCTGCTGGTGATAACTAATGTGTATTGTCTATATTCCTGGCGTCGAGAGAAAAAGGTGTCCAGAGCTTGTTTTGTTATTAAAACTAGACCAAAAAGAAAACGCCGTAGCTCGAGATCAGTCCCAGAGTCATCTAGTGATGAGGACTGTGGAGAACCCGTGTCAATTAAAAAGAAGGCTAAAAAGTTAATTGGTAAAGCAGCTCTAAATGACTTTGCTGATTCTAGCAAGCAGCCAAGGACATCGGCTGGTATCAACATGGCACCTACTCCTTCTCCCACTCCTTCTTCTTCTTCTTCTTCTCCATCGGCCATTAACGGAGCAACATCACTTCCACCCAATCCCTCGGTGGGACCGGAAGTCACTGCCCCAGCAGCTGATTTATCTCAGGACCTGTCAGCTTCCATTAAGGTGGCTGTAAATTCAAACACAGCTCCAGTTAAGGTGGCTCCTTTAAAGACTAGAGGTGGAAAGGCCAAAGATGGAGAAGAAGAGGAGCTGGAGACTGATCCTGGTGAGGGGCCCTCTACTCTAAGAGATCCTGCTCAGGAGGAAGAGGTGGTTTGTTTTAAAGATCTAGTTAACCTAGTGAGATCAAAGCAGGATACAGATGAAGCTAGGAAAGCAGCTGGCAAAGGTGGTTCTCAGCTTAAAGAGATCCTTAGGAGAATGACAGCAGGATTATATGGACAAAAAGTTCAGGGAGATGAGGAGGAAGATGATATTTTGGAATGTTCTTCTCCACGGGAGGAATTGCGTAATGTCCGTAAAGATTTCACCAGGGCAGATAAGGAACCAGTTCTAGCTTGGCTCAGTAGGTGTTATGATACAGGTGCTCCAGCTCTAACAGTTGGAGACAAGTCAGCAGCTCAGTTAGGAACTCTCTCAAGGGATAATGGAATAGATAGACATCTAGGCAGAGCTCTCGGTAAGGTTAATCTCTGGATACGCCTTTTAATGGCGGTTGCCCTGAGATACCCTTCCCGAGATGATCTTCCATGGAATCCTAAACCCTGGACTACCATAGATGAGGGAATTAAGCGCCTGAGAGAATTTGCTGTTAGAGAGCTACTCTATGGTGAACATGAAACTCTGAATCCTGATGACATTCCTGTGGGTATTGGTCTTGCTAAAAAGATCATCAAACTTGCTCCTTCCAATTATGCAAACATTCTGGCAAGCAGAATTGTATCAAGAAGTTATGGTGGAGCTTCTCCCACGGTTGGCCAATTCAGTGATCAAATAAGACAATTGGAGGATAGCATGACACGTGGTTCTTTGGTTTCAGCCATTGAAACTCTGACTGGAAAAATTGAGAATTGCATGAGAGAGTTAAAAGATGAATTTAGAAATTCCATATACCAATTGGCACAAAGGGATAATTTCAATTCTTCCTCCAGGTGGGTACAAGTTTCATCTGTGAGGAATACACGTCCTCCAAGGAGGTCATTCCAAAACAGGTCATTCCAAAACAGGTCATTCCAAAACAGACCACCAAGGCAATCACGTAGAACTATTTGGATAACTCTGCGTGATCAGTTTGGTGAGAACATGAACCGCTGGGATGGCCAACCAACTTCTAATCTTTTCAGGAGACTGAGGGAATTGCAAAGTGGCAGAACCCGAGGTAGCAATACCAGAAGGGTAGCTGTTACTTCCACAGTTCCCCAGAATGACTCTTATGGTTCCAACAGTGGCTCCAGTTATAACATGCAAAGTTATAACCCTGCAAACTATGTGCAATGCACATGTGCGCATGTTCCCCATAACTAGGGGTGCCCTCCAGGGGGAGGAGAGGGATAACAGAGATAATAGAATCTATTGGGATGTGTACATCCAGTGGCCTGGCACTTCACAATTTCGGGAAGTACAGGGCCTTGGTTGACACAGGAGCTCAGTGCACCATAATACCATCAAATTATCAGGGATCAGAGTCTATAACTATTCTGGGAGTCACTGGTGGATCTCAAGAGTTAAGTAAGGTAGAGGTTAATATAAGTTTAACCGGTAAACAATGGAGGAAGCATACAGTTGTGACCGGACCTGATGCACCTTGTATTCTGGGAATTGATTTTCTGAGAGAAGGGCGTTTCAAAGACCCTAGAGGTTACAAATGGGCTTTTGGAGTAGCTTCAATAGAAATTGATGGACAAAATTGAAGCTGTCTGCCAGACCTGAACTTTCTGATGAATCTGCAGTTGTGGGACAACATAAGATACAGGACATTAAATTGCCGGTTGCTTCTCAGACTGTGCATCACAGACAATACAGAACCAACCGTGACTCTTTGTTGCCCATTCAGAATCTGATTCGTCAGTTGGAGAGTCAGAAAGTCGTCAGCAAAACTCATTCACCTTTCAACAGTCCAGTGTGGCCTGTGCGGAAGCAGAATGGAGACTGGCGTCTGACGGTAGACTACCGAGCCCTAAATGAAGTGACACCACCTATGAGTGCAGCAGTACCAGACATGATGGAGCTACAGTATGAGCTGGAATCCAAAGAGGCCAAATGGTATGCCACCATAGACATTGCTAATGCATTTTTCTCTATTCCCATAGCAGAGGAATGCAGGCCTCAGTTTGCTTTCACCTGGAGAGGAATCCAGTACACTTTCAACAGGCTGCCAATGGGCTGGATCCACAGCTCAAGCATCTGTCATGCAGTGATCCACGATGCTCTGGAGAAAGGCAGTGCTCCAGAACACATCCAGTTCATCGATGATATCATTGTCTGGGGTAAAACTGCTGAGGAAGTCTTCGAGAAAGGTAACAAAATCATTGACATTCTTCTGAATGCAGGTTTTGCCATCAAACGAGACAAGGTGAAAGGACCTACCACAGAGATTCAGTTTCTGGGAGTGCGATGGCAGGATGGACGCCGACACATTCCAGTGGATGTGGTCAATAGAGTCTCTACCATGGCAAGTCCCACAAACAAGCAAGAGACCCTACGTTTCTTGGGAATAGTGGGATTTTGGAGACTGCACATTCCTGGATACAGTCAGATTGTGAAGCCTCTGTATGATGTGACTCGAAAGAGAAACCATTTCCACTGGGGACCTGAACAACAAGCAGCCTTTGACCAGATAAAGCAAGAGGTAATTCAAGCAATGGGTCTGGGACCTGTCCGAGATGGTCCAGACATTAAGAACATTTTGTACACGGCTGCAAGTGACAATGGTCCAACCTGGTGCTTGTGGCAAAAAGCTCCAGGTGAGACACGTGGACGACCTCTTGGTTTCTGGAGTCGAGGTTACAGAGGTTCAGAGGCTAATTATACTCCAACAGAGAAAGAAATTTTAGCTGCCTATGAAGGAGTAAAAGCATCTTCTGAAGTGATTGGAACTGAATCACAACTTCTCTTAGCTCCCAGATTACCAGTTTTGAATTGGATGTTCAAAGGCAAAGGTTCCACACCACATCATGCCACAGACTCCACATGGTCTAAGTGGATGGCTCTGATAACACAGAGAGCTCGAATGGGAAATCTTGAAAGACCTGGTCTAGTGGAGGTGATCTCAAGTTGGCCTGAAGGTATCAACTGTGCTAAACCTCCAGAGGAGAAAGTAACTCGTGCTGAGGAAGCTCCTCCTTACAATGACCTTTCTGATGATGAAAAGAAATATGCTTTGTTCACAGACGGTTCCTGTCGTCTTGTTGGAAACAAGCGAAGGTGGAAGTCTGCAGTGTGGAGTCCAACACGCCGAGTTGCAGAGGCGAAAGATGGAGAAGGAGAATCCAGTCAGTTCGCAGAGGTAAAAGCTGTCCAGCTAGCTCTCGACGTAGCTGAACGTGAGAGATGGCCAAAGCTTTATCTCTACACCGACTCATGGATGGTAGCCAATGCTCTATGGGGTTGGCTAAAGAACTGGAAGAAGAGTGGTTGGCAGAGGAAAGGAAAACCCATTTGGGCAGCCAACCTATGGCAGGACATTGCTGATCGAATCGAGAGAATTCCAGTGAAAGTGAGACACATCGATGCTCACATTCCTAAGAGCAAAGCTACTGAGGAACAACAACACAACCATCAGGCAGATCTAGCTGCAAGAGTTTCTCAAGTAGACATGGACTCTAATCTTGATCTCGACTGGAAACACCAAGGTGAGATATTCTTAGCTCGGTGGGCTCACGATTCCTCAGGACATCAAGGCAGAGATGCAACATACCAATGGGCTCGCGATAGATCCATAGACATTTCCATGGATGCTATCACGCAAGTCATCCATGACTGTGACATTTGTGCTGCTATTAAGCAGGCAAAACGACTTAAGCCCTTGTGGTATGGTGACAGGTGGTCCAAGTACAAGTATGGTGAAGCTTGGCAGATTGACTACATCACTCTACCACGTTCTCGTTCTGGTAAGCAATACGTGCTTACTATGGTAGAGGCAAACACTGGATGGTTGGAAACTTATCCAGTTCCACATGCAACTGCACGCAACACCATTCTCGGCCTGGAGAGACAGATCCTGTGGAGACACGGAACTCCAGAGAGGATTGAGTCAGACAACGGAACTCATTTTAAGAACAACCTTGTAAAAAACTGGGCAAAAGAGCACGGTATTGAGTGGATATTCCACATTCCCTACTATGCACCAGCTTCAGGGAAGATTGAACGCTACAACGGTTTGTTGAAGACCACTCTTAAAGCCATGGGGGTGGATCTTTGAAAACTGGGAAAAACATTTAGCACAAGCAACCTGGCTGGTAAATAGTAGAGGTTCAGTGAACTGAGCTGGACCTGCACATTCAGATTTGCTACGGAAAGTAGAAGGTGATAGAGTTCCTGTTGTTAGAGAAAAGAATCTGTTAGGTAAAACTGTTTGGGTATTTTCACCCTCAGGAGGCTAAACCTGTCCGAGGGTGGTTTCAGCTGAAGGTCCGGGTCACACTTATTGGGTAATGCAAGAGAATGGTGAAATTCAGTGTATTCCACAAAGAAATTTAACTTTAGCTGAAAGAGGTTAACTTCGAACTGCTGTACAGCTACATCGCGCCCAAAAGAAGAATCAACAAGGAATCTACGTGCACGAACCCTGAGATCCCTGAGAGCCCTGAGTCAACTAAGAGACCCTGAAATTTCCTGTTTCCCTTTTCTTTGCTTCTTCGGCTAAGAAATGAACTGTTTTCCATTTTCTCATTTTCTGATTTTCTTGGACTTTTGAATCATCTACATCTGAGCATAGCCGGAATGGACTATGAACTCTATTCACGAACTGTAAATATCATCTTGGATTGGATGGACAGTATAAACAGCCAATGAAAATTGTTTAGAAGGGGTGGATTGTGCCCGGTTGACGGTGTCCCTTTAAGAAAGGGAATATGGTGGACGGAAGTTGGTAAACGGAAGGAAGAGTCTAAACTAATTTTTCATTGGGCAAGTGGGAGGAAGCACTATCTGGCCTGAGACTGAAATGGGCATTCCCAGCACTTCTCTGTCACTCTTGCTTCCGCATCTCCTTGTGCAGCAGCTCCCTGTGCTGGGCTTTCTGCCAAGGCTCCGGCCTTGAAAAACTGATAACCAGGCCTGTAACTGCTTTCAACTAACACAAACTGCTTCTAAGCTCTCTTTTCTTCCTCTTTCTATCCCATTCTGGGGAAAGGGGGAAGAGAGGGAGAGCGGAGGTGAGGACTGCGAGGGGGCTATCTCATTTCTGTGTTACACTGCTGTATATCTTTGTATATATTGTAGATATTGTAAATTTGTAAATATTCCCCTGCAAAATCCTACACTGCTTTGTAAATATAGCTCCACTGCTTTGCTAATTCGGCTGGTGAGTTTTTTTTTCCTTTCCCTTCAAACTTTTCTTTCCCTTTACTTACTGGGGGGAGGGAAGAGGCTTCTTGGCCTCAGCCCTTCCAACCCACCACAGACCTCAACAGCTGCACTCTGTGAGTTCATGCACTGCAATCTCAAACCTAAACAGATGCAATATGTGAGTTCATGCACTGCTATCTCAAACCTAAACAGCTGCAATATGTGAGTTCATGCACTGCAATCTCAGACCTCAACAGCTGCACTCTGTGAGTTCAAGCACTGCAATCTCAGACCTCAACAGCTGCACTCTGTGAGTTCATGCACTGCAATCTCAAACCTCAACAGCTGCACTCTGTGAGTTCATACACTGCAATCTCAGACCTCAACAGCTGCACTCTGTGAGTTCATACACTGCAATCTCAGACCTCAACAGCTGCACTCTGTGAGTTCATGCACTGCAATCTCAAACCTCAACAGCTGCACTCTGTGAGTTCATGCACTGCAATCTCAAACCTCAACAGCTGCACTCTGTGAGTTCATACACTGTAATCTCAAACCTCAACAGCTGCACTCTGTGAGTTCATGCACTGCAATCTCAGACCTAAACACCTGCACTCTGTGAGTTCATGCACTGCAATCTCAGACCTCAACAGCTGCACTATGTGAGTTCATGCACTGCACTCTCAAACCTCAACAGCTGCACTCTGTGAGTTCATACACTGCAATCTCAGACCTCAACAGCTGCACTCTGTGAGTTCATGCACTGCAATCTCAGACCTAAACAGCCGTACTCTGTAACCATATCAGCTGCACTCTGTGACCTCAACATATGCACTTTGTGACCTCAAAAGCAGCACTCTGTGACGTTAGCAGCTGCAGTCTGTGACCTCAGCAGCTGTACACTGTGACCGCAAGAGCTGCCCTCTGTGACCTCAATAACTGCCCTCTGTGGCCTCCATAGCGGTACTCTGTGACCTCAGCAGCTGTACACTGTGACCTCAACAACTGCCCTCTGTGACCTCAACAACTGCAATATGTGAGCTCATAAGCGCCACTCTGTGACCTGAACAACTGCACTCTATGACATCAACAGCTGCACTGTGTGACCTCAGTAGCAGTACTCTGTGACCTCAGCAGCAGTACTCTGTGACCTCAACAACTGCACTCTGTGACCTCATTAGCTCCACTCTGTGACCGCAACAGCTGCACTCAGTGACCTCAACAGTTGCACTGTGTGACCTCGTTAGCTACCCTGTGTGACCGAAACAGCTGTACTTTGTGACCTCAACAACTGCAATATGTGAGCTCATAATCTGCACCCTGTGACCTCAACAACTGCACACTGTGACCTCAACATCTGCACTCTGTGACCTCAACAATTGCACTTTGTGTCATGAACAGCAGCACTCTGTGACCTCATCAGCTGCACTCTGTGAACTCAACAAATGCATTTTGAGACCTCAAGAGCGGCACTCTGTGACCTCACCAACTGCACTACCTGAACTCATTAATGGCACTCTGTGACTTCCACAGCTGTACTCTGTGACCTCATTAACTGCACTCTGTGACCTCCACAGCTGTACTCTGCGACCTCGACAGCTCAGGCTGTGACCTCAACAGCTGCACTATGTGATCTCAAGAGCTGCTCTCTGTGACCTCATTAGCTGTACTCTGTGACCTATTTGTCTGCACTCTGTGACCTTTTTACCTGCACCCTGTGATCTCAACAACTGGACTTTTTGACCTCAACAGCTGCACTCTGTGAGTTCATACACTGCAATCTCAGATCTAAACAGCTGCACTCTGTGACCTCAACAGCTGCACTGTATGACCTCATCAGCTGCACTCTGTGACCTCAACAAATGCACTCTGTGACCTTAAAAAAGCACTCTGTGACATTAGCAGCTGCACTCTGTGACCTCAGCAGCTGCACTCTGTGACCTCAAGAGCTGCTCTCAGTGGCATGAACAACAATATGTGAACTCATATTCTACATTGTGTGATGTCAACAACTGCCCTCTATGAGCTCATACACTGCAATCTCTGACCTCAACAGCTGTACATTGTGACCTCAAAAACTGCACTGTGTGACCTCTTCAGCTGCACGCAATGACAACTTCATCTCCACTCTGTTACCTCATCAGCTGTACACTGTGACCTCAGTAACTGCACTCTATGACCTCAGCAAATTCACTCTGTGACCTCAACAGCTGCACTCTCTGACCGCTTTGCCTCCACTCTGAGACTTCATCAGCTGTACACTGTGACCTCAGCAACTGCACTCTGTGACCTCAGCAAATTCACTCTGTGACCTCAAAAGCTGAAGTCTGTGACCTCATCAACTGCACTCTATGACCTAATTAGCTGTACTCTGTGACCTCAAGAGCTGCAATCTGTGACCTCAACAGCTGCAATAGGTGAGCTCATAATCTGTTATATACATATTGTTTAAAGACAACTCTTTACCTCTCTACTTCCAAGCTGTCTCCAAATTATTGTTTGGTGGATTTGCTCCTTCCCTTTCTCTCCTCTCTGTTGGGAGGGAGGAGGGGGAGTGGGGGAGAGATTCTCAGCCTTGCCCCATCTGAGCTCTTAACTCCCAGTTAAGGCTCAAACCACCACAGCAGCTAAGTAGGTCATATAGTGCAATTGTTCAGGTCACACAGTGCAGTGAGGTCACAGACTGCAGCTGCTAATGTCAGAGAGTGAAGTTGTTGAGGTCACAGACTGCAGCTAATGATATCACAGAGGGCAGCTCTTGAGGTCACAGAGTGCAGCTGTTGTAGTCAGATATTGCAGCGTATGAGCTCATAGAGTGCAGCTCTTGAGGTCACAGAGTGGAGCTAATGAGGTCACAGAGTGCAGTTGTGGAGGTCACGGAGTGCAGCTCTTGGGGAAACAGGCTGGAGCTAATGAGGACACAGAGTGCAGTTGTTGATGTCATAGGGCACAGCTGTTGAAGAGAGTGAAGTTATTGAGGTCACAGAGTGCAGCTAATTCGGTCACAGATTGCAGTTGTTGAGGGCACAGAGACCAGCTGTTGAGGTCACAGAGTGCAGCTGATGAGGTTGGAGATTGCATTGTATGAGCTCATAGAGGGCAGTTGTTGAGGTCACAGAGTGCAGCTGATGAGTTCACAGAGTGCAGATGCTAATGTCACAGAGTTCAGTTGATGTCACAGAGTGCAGCTACAGAGGTCACAGAGTGGAGCTGTTGACATCATAGAGCGCAGCTGTTGAGGTAAGTGAGTGAAGCTGTGAGGTCACAGAGTGCACCTTGGGAGGTAACAGATTGCAGTTGTTGAGATCACAGAATGCTGCTAATGAGGTCAGAGATTGCAGTTGTTGAGGCCTCAGAGTTCAGCTGTTGAGGTCACAGTGTGCAATTAATTAGGTCACAGAGTGCAGTTGTTGAGGTCACAGAGTTCAGCTTCTGAGTTTACAGAGTGCAGCTGCTAATGTCAGAGAGTGCAGTTGTTGAGGTCACAGAGTGCAGCTAATGAGATCACAGAGGGTAGCTTATGAGTTCACAGAGTGCAGCACTTGAGGTCAGAGATTACAGCATATGAGCCTCATGAGCTCTTGAGGTCACAGAGTGCAGAAACAGAGTGGAGTTAATGAGGTCACAGAGTGCTGCTACAGAGGTCACAGAGTGCAGCTGTTGAGGCCAGAGATAGCAGTGTATGAGCTCACAGAGGGCAGTTGTTGAGGTCACAGAGTGCAGTTACTGATGTCACAGGGTGCAGTTAATGAGGTCAGTGAGTGCAGTTCTTGATGTCACAGACTGCACCCTATGATTGCAGATTGCAGTTGTTGAGGTCACAGTGTGCAGCTGTTGAAGTCAGAGATAGCAGTGTATGATCTCATAGAGGGCAGCTGTTAAGGTCACAGAGTGCAGATTATGAGCTCACATATTGCAGCTCTTGAGGTCACAGAGTACAGCTGCTGAGTCCACAGAGTGCAGCTTCTGAGGTCACAGAGTGCAGCTGCTGAAGTCTCAGAGTGCAGCTGCTGAAGTCTCAGAGTGCTGCTACAGAGGTCACAGAGTGGACCTGTTGACATCATAGAGCTCAGCTGTTGAGTTCACAGAGTGCAGCTCTTGAGATCAGAGATTGCATTGTATGAGCTGATAGAGGGCAGTTGTTGAGGTCACAGAGTGCAGCTGTGGAGGTCACAGAGTGCAGTTGTTGAGGTCAGAGATTTCAGCATATGAGCTCATAAGAGGGCAGTTGTTTGGGTCACCGAGGTCACAGAGTGCAGCTCTTGGGGAAACAGAGTGGAGCTAATGAGGTCACACAGCGCAGTTGTTGAGGTCATAGAGCACAGCTGTTGAGATAAGAGAGTGAAGTTGTTGAGGTCACAGAGTTCACCTTATGAGGTAACAGAGTGCAGCTATTGAGGTCACAGAGTGCAGCTGTTGAGGTCACAGAGTGTATTTAATGAGGTAAGTGAGTGCAGCTCTGGAGGTCACAGAGTGGAGCTAATTAGGTCACAGAGTGCAGTTGCTGAGGTGACAGAGTTCAGCTGTTGAGGTCACAGAGTGCAGTTGTTGGGGTCAGAGAATGCAGATTGTGAGCTTATAGAGGTCAGTTGATGAGTTCACAGAGTGCAGCTGTTGAGGTCAGAGATTGCAGAGTAATAGCTCATAGAGGGTAGGTCTGACCTCAACAACTGCACTCTGTGACCTCAACAGCTGCAATATGTCAGCTCATAATCTGCATTCTGTGAACCCAACAGCTGCTCTCTAAGAGCTCATACACTGCAATCTCTGACCTAATTATCTGCACTCTGTGACCTCAAGAGCTGCACTCTGTGACCTCAACAACTGCCCTCTATGAGCTCATACAATGCAATCTCTAACCTCAACAGCTGCACTCTGTGACCTCAACAGTTGAACTCTGTACCCTCGACAACTGTAATCTGTGACCTAATTAGCTATACTCTGTGACCTCAATAACTTCACTCTCTTGCCTCAACAGCTGCACTCTATGACCTCAACAGCTCCACTCTGTGACCTCTGTAGCAGCACTCTGTGACCTTGACAACAGAAGTGTGTGACATTAGCAGCTGCACTCTGGGAACTCAGCAGCTGTATTCTGTGACCTCAAGAGCTGCACTCAGTGAACTCAACAGCTATATGTGAGCTCATAATCTGCATTCTGGGACCCCAACAACAGCCTTCTATGAGCTGATACACTGCTATCTCTGACCTCAACAGCTGCATTCTGTTAGCTCAACAACTGACTTCTGTGAGCTCATACGCTACAATCTCTGACCTCAACAGCTGCACTCTGTGACCTCAACAACATCAATATGTGAGCTCATAATCAGCACTCTGTGACCACCACAACTGCCCTCTATGAGCTCATATGCTGCAATCTCTGACCTCAAGAGCTGCACTCCATAATCTCATACACTGCAATCTCTGACCTCAAGAGCTGCAATCTCTGACCTCAACAACTGCACTCCATAATCTCATACACTGCAATCTCTGACCTCAACAGATGAACTCTGTGACCTCAAGAGCTGCACTCTGTGACATCAACAACAGCAATATGTGAGCTCATTATCTGCATTCTGTGACCTCAACAACTGCCCTCTATGAGCTCATACAATGGATTCTCTGACCGCAACCACTGCATTCTGTGACCTCAATAGTTGAACCCTATGACCTCAACAACTGCACTCTGTGACCTCAAGAGCTTCACTCTGTGACCTCAACCACTGCACTCTGTGACCTCAACAACTGCCCTCTCTGAGCTCTTACTCTGCAGTCTCTGACCTCAACAGCTGCACTCTGTGACCTCGACACCTGAACTGTGTACCCTCGACACCTGATCTCTGACCTAATTAGCTACACTCTGTGACCTCAATAACTTCACTCTCTTACCTCAACAGCTGCACTCTATGACATCACAGCTCTGCTCTGTTGCCTCTGTAGCAGCACTCTGACCTTCACAACAGAACTGTGTGACATTAGAAGCTGAACTCTGTGAACTCAGAAGATGCACTCTGTGACCTCAAAAACTGCAATATGTGAGCTCATAATTTGCACTCTGTGAGCTCTTACTCTGCAATCTCTGACCTCAACAACTGCACTCTGTAACCTCAACCACTGCACTCTGTGACCTCAAGACCTGCACTCTCTTTCCTCACAGCTGCACTCTGTGACCTCAACCACTGTAATCTGTGACCTCAAGAGCTGCACTCTGTGACCTCAACAACAGCAAAATGTGAGCTCATAATCTGCACTCTGTGACCTCCACAATGCCCTCTACGAGCTCATATGTTGCAATCTGGGATCTCAAGAGCTGCACTCTGTGACCCCAACAACTGCACTCTGTGAGCTCTTACTCTGCAATCTCTGACCTCAACCACTGCACTCTGTGACCTCAATAACTGTACTCACTGACCTCATTAACTGCACTCTGTGACCTCAACAACTTCCCTCTCTTACCTTAACAGCTGCTCTCTACAACATCAACAGCTGCATTCTGTGACCTCTTGTAATGGGTTGGGGCAGACCCCCTCCCCACCACGCGCAGAAATAACGACTCAGACAAACAGATTGCAAAAGTGATGGAAAGTTTAAATAGAACAGTGAGTGCATGCAGAGAACTAGAAATACAGTGACAAGAGAGAGAACCCAAAACAGACCCAGAGAAATCCCATCCCTACCATGAGGGTGCACCCAAAACCCCCAGGGCTCCTCCTTCCCCCCCCACTGCTAGGCTAGTCTCAGCTGGCCAGATCTGAGACTGCCCATCCCCCCGTGGCCTTGGGCCTAACCAGGCCCATGGCCGGGATATCTCTACCCCAGTTACCGGGCGGCGAGGAGGAAGGAAAGAGGAAGTGCCAGACCCCGCCATGAGACTTATAGTGGTGCAAGGGATCATGGTAGGAAATAACCTAATTTCCTGTGTCCACCCACTGGGCTGGACTTCTGGACACAGGAAACACCCCTGTAGCAGAGGACACCCAGCCCAAACTACGACAGGATCCACCCCTTATTTCCTATCATGGTCCCTGCACCCAAACACATCATCAAATCAGAAAACTGATGACATGTCCGGCGAAGTCCGTGTCTTCATCTGGGCGTCCACTCAGTCTCTCAGTCATGCTCAAGTGTCTGTCCATTCCAGTTCTTCCTCCTTCATCCAGCGGAACCTCCCGGCGATGCACAGCTCATTCTCCTGCGGTGCAAGTTCTCCATGGATCTGTTGGGCATCCTGGTCACCTGGAAAAGCCTCAAGACTTCTCAGCCAAGCCTCTACTTATCACCTATATTCACTCGGCGGCATATTCTCCACCCCTGGGGCAGGCCAGTCGAAACAATCCAACCCACGACTGCCTTTTTCAATCCATCCAGGGTGCCGCAACCAACCGCTCCCAACTGCGGTCCAAAACTACACAGATGCCTGTCTGAGGTACGCCGCCCCCCCACTAGGCGTACCCGTACGAAGGCAAGACAGCATCCGGCTGCACGCCCCCCCCACCACCAGAAAGGGAGGGGCTGCACCACAGCTCACTGAGAAGAAGAGAGGTGGAGCCAGGTGCTCGGCGCCATTTTCGGAACTCGTCCAAAAAAGTCGGGGAAGAGACTAGGGCCGGCCCTGCCGCAGCCCGAGCGCACGGCCGGGTCCGCCGCCGCCGTTCGGCACACAGCAGCACTCCGCCCACCTCTGCCGCCGCGGCACAGAATCAAAATCACCTCCACCCCTCGGACACTCAAACGGCTTCTCCAGCGAAAGCCATACACGCGTTCTCAGAGCCCTTGAAAACGGCTTTCCAGCTGGACTCCCCGTCGGCCCCCCGGGGCTTCGGGAGCTGGCTTGCCCGCTCGCAGCGGCTGGCTCTATCCCCGCAGCGAGAACGGACCTGACTCTGATCTGCTCGCCGCTGCCCCTCCCCCACTTCGCTTCCCGCCGCGGAGCAGGGGCAGGTTCCGCGTTCTCAAGCGGTACCCCGATGCCGATGGTCGAGAACCACCCCTGCCTGAAATAGCAGAGGGTCCGTGCCACCGGCAGCGCACCAGTTATCCCCCCACAATCCACAAGAGCTTACACGGTCGCCCCAGCAACATCATTTGAGCCCCCAACTGCCAAACCCAAACCGACGCCCAGAACTAAATTTAAACTCTCCATCCTTTGCAATCGATCTGCAGAGTGGGCACAACAGCCAGCCCCACGTTGGTGCGCCAAAATGTAATGGGTTGGGGCAGACCCCCTCCCCACCACGCGCAGAAATGACGACTCAGACAAACAGATTGCAAAAGTGATGGAAAGTTTAAATAGAACAGTGAGTGCGTGCAGAGAACTAGAAACACAGTGACAAGAGAGAGAACCCAAAACAGACCCAGAGAGATCCCATCCCTACCATGAGGGTGCACCCAAAACCCCCAGGGCTCCTCCTTCCCCCCCCACTGCTAGGCTAGTCTCAGCTGGCCAGATCTGAGACTGCCCATCCCCCCGTGGCCTTGGGCCTGACCAGGCCCATGGCCGGGAGATCTTCTCCCCAGTTACCAGGCGGCGAGGAGGAAGAAAAGAGGAAGTGCCAGACCCCACCGTGAGACTTATAGTGGTGCAAGGGATCATGGTAGGAAATAACCTAATTTCCTGTGTCCACCTACTGGGCTGGACTTCTGGACACAGGAAACACCCTTGTAGCAGAGGACACCCAGCCCAAACTACGACACCTCTGTAGCCACACTCTGTCACCTCAAGATCTGCACTCTGTGACCTCAACAGCTGCCCTCTATGAGCTGATATGCTGTAGTCTCTGACCTCAACACCTGAATTCTGTGCCATCAACAGCTGCACTCTGTGACCTCAAGAGCTGCAGTCTGTGGCCTCAACAACTGCCCTCTATGAGCTCATATGCTGCAATCGCTGACCTCAACAACTGCACTCTGTGCCATCAATACCTGCGCTCTGTGACCTCCACAGCTGCACTCTGTGACCTCATTAGTTCCACTCTGTGACCTCAAGAGCTGCAGTCTGTGACCTCAACAACTGCAATATGTGAGCTAATCTGCACTCTGTGACCTCAACAACTGCCCTCTATGAGCTCATACGCTGCAATCGCTGACCTCAACCACTGCACTCTGTGCCATCAACACCTGCGCTCTGTGAGCTCAACAGCTGCACTCTGTGACCTCATTAGTTCCACTCTGTGACCTCAAGAGCTGCAGTCTATGACCTCAACAACTGCAATATGTGAGCTCATAATCTGCATTCTGTGACCTAAACAGCTGCCTTCTGTGAGCTCTTACTATACAATCTCTGACCTCAACAGCTACACTCTGTGACTTCCACAGGTGAACTCTGTGCCATTAACAACTGCACTGTGTGCCCTAATTAACTCCACACTGTGACCTCCAGAGCTGTACTCTATGACCTCAAGAGCTGCACTCTGTGACCTCAACAACAGCAATATGTGAGCTCATAAACTGCACTCTATGACCTCAACAACTGCCCTCTATGAGCTCACATGTTGCAACCTCTGACCTCAACAGCTGCACTCAGTGACCTCAACAGCTGCACTCTGTGACCTCAACAATAGCAATCTGTTACCTCATAAGGTGCACTCAGTGACCTCAACAACTGCACTCTGTGACATTAGCAGATGCAGTCTGTGAACTCAGCAGCTGTACTCTGTGACTGCAATAGCTGCACTCTGTGACCTCAACAACTTCAATATGTGAGCTCATAATCTGCTCTCTATGACCTCTACTGCCCTCTATGAGATCTTACTCTGCAATCTCTGACCTCAACAGCTGCACTCTGTGACCCCAACAACTGTAATTTGTTACCTCATAAGGTGCACTCACTGACCTCAAGAACTGCACTCACTGACCTCATTAACTGAACTCACTGACCTCAACAACTTCACTTTCTTGCCTCAACAGCTGTGCTCTACAGCGTCAACAGCTGCACTCTGTGACCTCTTTAGTAGCAGTCTGTGATCTCAAAACTGCACTCTGTGACATTAGCAGCTACTCTCTGTGACCTCAGAATCTGTACTCTGTGACCTCAAAAACTGTACTGTGTGACCTCATTAGCTCCACTCTGTGACCTCAACAGCTGCACTCTGTGACCTCAACAGCTGAACTCCGTGCCCTCAACAACTGCAGTCTGTGACCTAATTAACTGTACTGTGTGACCTCCACAACTTCACTCTGTGACCTCAACGACTGCCCTCTATGAGCTCATATTCTGCAATCTCTTACCTCAAGAGCTACTCTCAGTGACCTCAACAACAGCAGTATGTGAGCTCATAATCTGCACTCTGTGATCTCAACAACTGCCCTCTATGAGCTCATATGCTGCAATCTCTGACCTCAACAGCTGCACTCTGTTACCTCATAAGGTGCTCTCTGTGACCTCAAGAACTGTACTTACTGACCTCATTAACTTACTCTGTGACCTCATCAACTTCACTGTCTTATCTCAACAGCTGCACTCTATGACATCGACAGCTCCACTCTGTGACCTCTGTTGCAGCACTCTGTGACCTCAACACCTGCACTCTGTGACATTAGCAGCTGCACTCTGTGAACTCAGCAGCTGCACTCTGTGACCTCAACAACTGCACTCTGTGACCTCATTAGCTCCACTCTGTGACCTCCAGAGTTGCACTCTGTAACATCAACCATTGCACTCTGTGACCTCAACCACTGCGCTCTCTGACCTCAACAGCTGCACTCTCTGACCTCCTCAGCTCCACTCTGAAACTTTATCAGCTGCACCTTGTGACCTCAGCAACTGCAATATGTGAGTTCATAATCTGCACTCTGTGAATTCAGCAACTGCACCTTGTGACCTCAGCAACTGCACTCTGTGACCTCAAAACCTGCAGTCTGTGACCTCAGTAGCAGCACTCTGTGACCTCAACAACTGCACTCTGTGACCTCAATAGCTGCACTCTCTGACCTCAACAACTATGCTCACTGACCTCATTAGCTGCAGTCAGTGACCTCAGCAACTGCACTCTGTGACCTCAACAACTGTACTCTATGACCTCAACATCTGCACTCTGTGGCCTCAACAGCTGCATTCTGTGATCTCAACAGCTGCCATCTCTGACCTCAATAGCAGCACTCTGTGACCTCAACAACTGCACTCTCTGAGCTCATACACTGCAGTCTCAGACCTCATCAGCTGCACTCTGTGACCTCAACATCTGCACTCTGTGAACTCATTAATTGCACTGTGTGACCTTAACAATCAAACTATGTGACGTCATTAGCTGCACTATGTTACCTGAACAGCTGCACTCTATGACCTCAACAGCTGCACTCTCTGGCCTCAAGATCTGCTCTCTGTGACCTCAACAGCTGCTCTCTGTGACCTCAACAGCTGCAGTATTTGACCTCAACAGCTGCACTCTGTGCCCTGCATAACTCTACTCTGTGCTCTGCACAGCTGTACTCTTTGACCTGCACAGCTGCACTCCCATCCCTCAAAGCTGCTCTCTGTGCCCTCAGGAGCTGCACTCTCAGACCTGCACATCTACGCTCTGTGACCTTAACAGCTGCACTCTGAACTCTGTACAGCTGCACTCTCAACATTGCACAGCTGTACTCTGTTGCCTGCTGTGATGAAGAGGTTATTACATTTATGAGCATGAAATATGAATTATGAAAATATTGGTTTTGTTAATGATCAAAACCATTAATAACTGATGAATCACTAACTTATATACCTGTTCTACTGCACCTTCGTGAAATACATTCCTTAAGTGGCTTAGTGTTGTGATTAGAACTCAATTGAAATTGAGGGAGCTGGAATTGTTTAGCCTGCAGAAGAGGAGGCTCAGGGGAGACCTTATTGCTGTCTACAGCTACCTGAAGGGTGGTTGTAGCCATGTTGGGGTTGGTCTCTTCTCCCAGGCAATCAGCACCAGAACAAGAGGACACAGTCTCAAGCTGCGCCAGGGCAAGTGGAGCCTCGAGATGAGGAGAAAGTTCTCCACAGAGGGAGTTGTTAGCCATTGGAATGTGCTGCCCAGGGGGGGTGGTGGAGTCACCATCCCTGGAGGTGTTCAAGAGGGGACTGGACGTGGCACTTGGTGCCATGGTTTAGTAGTTATGAGGTGTTGTTTGGCAGGTTGGACTTGATGATCTTTGAGGTCTTTTCCAGCCTTATTGATTCTGTGATTCTATGATCAAATATCTACAGAATTATAGTTACATAACAAAGGGTGCAGTTCCACCGCTTGGCCACTAGACGGCGACGTGGCGGGATGTAGGCGGCTCCTGGCTATACACAGCGCTATTACAATGTTTCTGTGCATCAGAGATTGCTCTGCTAAACGCGGGTACTTTGAACTGAGTGCTAGTGGATGGAAAGCAGGTGGGAGATACTCCGTAGCTGTTGTTTGTAGCAAGGTGGAGGTCCAGCAGGCTTCTGTCGCTGGACTGGTTCCTAGTCGAGTTGGACAGCGGCGTTGGGTTACTGTCTTGTGGCGGTTTAGGCTGGGTGCTGGCCCGGATGCCACTGCACAGAACACACCTGGGAGGTCCCTGTGGGTGGGCCCAGCCCAGGGGGTGGTCACAGGCAGGTATTCCATTTCCCATAATGCCCTGCTCCCCTATAAAATGTCCATGCGTGGTCTTCACTTCCTCTTCTGTCCCCAGCTGCAGCCTAGGTAAAATGGCGTGAGCCGCCTCCCTTGGGCCTGCCCAGGCCCAAGGCTGGGTTGTGGGGGGGGAGGAAAGAGCCCTGGGGGGGTTGGGTGTACCCCCAGGTGGGGATGGGATGTTCTTGGGCATGTTCTGGGATCTCTCTCTGTGTCACGGTGCTTGTGGGTCTCTGTAAAGCTTTCATTGGTGTTTGTGTTTAAATTGTTTTTCTATTTAAACTTTCCATCACTTTTGCAATCCCTTTGTCTGAGTTGTTGTTCCTGCCCTGCGGTGGGGAGGGGGCTTGCCCCAACCCATTACATGTCTCCTCTCTCCACAGCAGTGGAGAGGGAATAATGGAACCTGGGCTTAGCGCAGAAGTAGGTTCCCTTCAGGACTCGGTTGATCCCCTCCAGACAACAGGGATCGGTCCTGGTCGGGGTTGGCCTGTGGGGTCAGCCCTCGGAGTCGGCTCGCACGGCAGGGCAGGGTGACGGTTGCCGGTAGGAGGCTCGGAGGACATGTGAGCAGGCAAAGCTACGGGGTTGGCCCAACCACGGTGATTCTCGGGGCTGATGTAAACAGCCTCAGGGAGAGAATGTGGCTGTGGCAGCTTCTCATTTACTGGGCTTAAAGGAACAGCAGGACCCTAAGAGCGGTCCCGGGTTTGGAGGAGTATAGGCACCAATGGTGCTATGAATCTTCCCTGAGGTTCACAGGGCTCAGAGTGACACACACGGCAGCTCCTCTCCCGCTACGGCGGGGCTAGGCATATGTGGACTCGGCATCGATCAAGTCCCTTCTCCGCAGCAACTGGGCAGATCTTACCCTCAGGGGTCGGTCCAGTCCTCCGGTGGCACGGTGGGCTCTCCCAGTCGCTACGACTATCTGTAGCGACGCTGGCTCCTCGGGCTCAGCGAAGGTCCTCCCTCTGGAGATGATCCTCATGATTGCTTCTCAGGATGCAGAGGCTTTCAGTATGGTGCAGGTTTGACAGAAGCTAACAACAATAAGCTCAATGGCAGAGGCTGCAGCTCAAGAGTTGCTCTCTTGAGCAGGCAGAGAGACAAATTGAATACGGGGCCAACTTGTTTACCAGCTGGGGTGATACTTATAGAGTCCTCGAGGCTGGGCGTGACCAATGGGCACTCTCATAAACAACTGGCTTCAGCCTATAGAAAGCATGAAGCTAGGATTATGCCATGCTTGGTGTCAGCATGAGCACTGCGTGCACTGGGTGCCTGATGGCCTGGCTAATGCCTCGGCTTTTGTCTTCCTCCTGGAGGAGGGGCAACTTGTCCACAGGCTGGGACAAGATCCAATATCTGGGCATAATGTGCCTTCACCACACCTGCACACCTGCTCTGTGATCTCCACAGCTGCACTCTGAGCCCTGAACAGCTGCACTCTGAGCTTTGACAGATGCACTTTAAACCTCAGCAGCTGTACTGTGAGACCTCAACACCTTCACTATTTGACCTCTGCAGCTGCACTCTGTGCCCTCAACAGCTGCACTCTGTGCCCTCTACAGCTGCACTCTGAGCTTTGACAGATGCACTGTGAAACCTCAGCAGCTGTACTGTGAGACCTCCACACCTGCACTATTTGACCTCTACAGCTGCACTCTGTGCCCTCAACAGCTGCACTCTGTGCCCTCTACAGCTGCACTCTGAGCTTTGACAGATGCACTGTGAAACCTCAGCAGCTGTACTGTGAGACCTCCACACCTGCACTATTTGACCTCTACAGCTGCACTCTGTGCCCTCAACAGCTGCACTCTCTGCCCTCAACACCTGCACTATTTGACCTCAACAGCTGCACTCTGTGCCCTCAACACCTGCACTATTTGACCTCAACAGCTGCACTCTGTGCCCTCAACACCTGCACTTTGAGCTTTGACAGCTGCACTCTGTGCCCTCAACAGCTGCACTCTCTGCCCTCAACACCTGCACTATTTGACCTCAACAGCTGCACTCTGTGCCCTCAACACCTGCACTATTTGACCTCAACAGCTGCACTCTGTGCCCTCTACAGCTGCACTCTGAGCTTTGACAGATGCACTGTGAAACCTCAGCAGCTGTACTGTGAGACCTCCACACCTGCACTCTGTGCCCTCAACATCTGCACTCTGTGCCCTCAACATCTGCACTCTGTGCCCTCTACAGCTGCACTATTTGCCCTCAACATCTGCACTCTGTGCCCTCCACAGCTCCACTCCGTGACCTCCACAGCTGTACTCCCTTCCCCACATACTTCCCGTTCCCCTGCCAGTCCCTTCCGTGTGGCCGTTTGTGCCGTCCCCTGTCGCTCCTTGTGCAGCTTCTCGCCCTGCTGCGCCGCACCCAAGCCCTCTCTGCTGCCCCTCGTCCCGACCCTGCCCGTGGCGCCGGTCCCCGGGGGCTTCCCACTGGCCGCTGCCCTGCTTAGAGCAGAGCCGCTGCACCCCCTCGGGGCACCCTCACAGAGTGCCCGGTGCTGAGCTCTCCCTCTAGCAGTAATTAACCTGAGAGTACTAAGTGTTCTTATAGTGTGCTAAATGTTCTTAAGTGCCAAGTGTCCTTAGAGTCCTAAGTGTCATTAGAGCACTAAGTATCCTTAGAGTAGTAAGTGTCCTTAGAATACTAAGTGTCCTTAGAGAACTGTCATTAGAGTACCAAGCGTTCTTAGCCTGTCCCCACAGCAGAGCTGCTCCAACCCCCTCAACATCTTGCTGGCCTCCTCTGGAGCCTCTCCCTCAGCTCCAGGTCCCTCCTGTGTTGAGGGCTCCAGCTCTGGCCCCAGCCCTGCAGGTGAGGTCTCTCCAGAGCAGAGCAGAGGGGCAGGATCCCTCTCTCCAGCTCTGGCCACCCTGCTTTGGGTGCAGCCCAGGCTGCCCTTGGCCTCCTGTGCTGCAGTCTCTCACTGCCTGCTCAGTATCATTACAGTACTAAGTATCCTTATAGTAGTAAGCACCTTTTAAACCCAGGTTCTACCAACTTCCTTGCAGTGTGGCCCCCACCAGTGAGCAGGGAAGCACAGACAGGTTGTGGGATACTCCAAGACTGTGTTAAGCAACTTGGGAGCCCCCAGCTCACAGTGGCAGCCTACGAGTAAAGAAACAACAGGGCCCACTCCTGAGTCAGAGGGCAAAGTTTAGAGCTGCCAGATGCTCCTCAGCACACAGCAACCTACAGGGATGAGGCAAGAAAACTCTCCACAGCACACACCACCTGCAGCACCAGGCCACCTCTGCACATGAGAGCAGCCCTGTGGAGAAGGCCTTGGGGGTGCTGGGGAGGAGGGAGAAGCTGGCCAGGTGCAGGCAGTGAGAGACTGCAGCACAGGAGGCCAAGCAGAGCATTGGCTGCACCCAAAGCAGGGTGGCCAGAGCTGGAGAGAGGGATCCTGCCCCTCTGCTCTGCTCTGGGGAGACCTCACCTGCAGGGCTGGGGCCAGAGCTGGAGCCCTCAGCACAGGAGGGACCTGGAGCTGAGGGAGAGGCTCCAGAGGAGGCCACCAAGATGCTCAGAGGGCTGCAGAACCTCTGCCATGGGGACAGGATGAGGGAGCTGGGGGTATTCAGCTTGGAGAGGAGAAGGCTCCAGGGAGACCTCAGAGCTGCAGTTCAGTGTCTGCAGGGCAGCTGCAGGCAGGCTGGGCAGGGGCTGCTCAGAAGGGGCTGTGGGGACAGGAGGAGGAGCAAGGGGCTGGAGCTGGAGCAGGGCAGAGGTAGGCTGGAGCTGAGGAGGAAGCTCTGCAGAGAGAGGCTGGAGAGACTTTGGCACAGGCTGCCCAGGCAGGGGGTGGAGGCTGCATCCCTGCAGCCATTCAAGAGCAAACTTGATAGGGCCTTGAACAACCTGCTCTAGTTGGGGTTGTTTAGCCTGCAGAAGAGGAGGCTCAGGGGAGACCTTCTTGCTCTCTCCAACTCCCTGCAGGGAGGTTGGAGCCGGGGGGGGTTGGTCTTTTCTCCCAGACCCTCAGCACCAGATCAAGAGGACACAGTCTGAAGCTGTGCCAGGGGAGGTTGAGGCTGGAGGGGAGGAGAAAGTTCTTCCCAGCCAGAGGAATTGGGCACTGGGATGAGCTGCCCAGGGAGGTGGTGGAGTCCCCAGCCCTGGAGGGGTTCAGGCACTTGGAGCCATGGTTTAGTTGCCAGGAGGTGTTAGGGATTAGGTCAGAGGTTGGGCTTGATGATCCCTGAGGTCTTTTCCAGCCTGGGTGATTCTGTGACTCTGTGAAGCAGTGGCTGTGGCCCTGGGCAGCCTGCTCTAGCTGGAGCTGTCCCTGCTGCCTGCAGGGGAGGTTGGACAAGATGCCCTTGGGGGCACCCTTCCAACCCAGTGCACTCTGTGACTGTCTGTACAGCTTAGCTCTTCTCTGAGGCAGGACCAGGCAGTGCCCTGCAGTTCCCTTCCCCTTGCCCTCCACTTCCTCCTGCCAGGACTTCCCCCTCCCTGCCCTGCCTCTCTGCAGCAGCCTCTCCATGTGGCCGTGGCTGGGCAGGAGTTAAAGCAGAGCCAACAAATCACCAAGATTAGACAGGGAATGAGGATGTGAAGGCAGCAGCACCTCTGGAGATGCGAGGAGAGTAGTCCCAAGGAGGGGGGGAGGAACTAAGAATAGCATCAGAGAGCTTGGCTGGGGCTATTGTCTCTAATGGACAGGATGGGATTGACCACTTAGTGCCTGCAGCTAATGGCAGCACTCAATTAGTGCATGGCAGGGCACGCCACGGGGTGGGCACAGCTGGGTGCCATGGGCTGCTGGCAAGCCTGTGGCAAGCTGCCCAGAGGGCACCACCCCGTGCCGAAGCTTCAGGACAGCACCACCCCAGCCCTTCCGGGAGGACAGCAGCAGCCACAGCTGCTGACTCAGCGGATTTTTTGCGTGCTGGGCAGGCAGCTGAGCTCCGGGACTGGGCGCTCAGAGCAGCTATTAATTAGCCCTCGTCACTGATTTTACTGCGTGCTGCTGAGCTGCTGGTTTGCTTCGTTGGAGAGCTCCACAAACACATCAGAAAGCTCAGCTCAGGGCAGAGCAGCCTGAGGGCTGCCCTCACTGCTGGGGATAAAGATGGAATCACAGAACCAGCCAGGCTGGAAAAGACCTCAGGGATCATCAGCTCCAACCTCTGACCTAACCCCCAACCCCTCCTGACAGCCAAACCCTGGATCCAAGAGCCGCAGCCAAGCCTTGCCTGAACCCCTCCAGGGCTGGGGACTCCACCACCTCCCTGGGCAGCTCATCCCAGTGGCCCAATTCCTCTGGCTGGGAAGAACTTTCTCCTCCCCTCCAGCCTCAACCTTCCCTGGCACAGCTTCAGACTGTGTCCTCTTGTTCTGCTGCTGGGGGCCTGGCACAAGAGACCAATCCCCCTTGGCTCCAACCTCCCTGCAGGGAGTTGCAGAGAGCAAGAAGGTCTCCCCTGAGCCTCTTCTGCAGGCTAAGCAACCCCAGCTCCCTCAGCCTCTCCTCACAGGCTGTGCCCCAGACCCCTCCCCAGCTTTGTTGCCCTTCTCTGGACACCTTCCAGCAGCTCAACCTCTTTCCTACCCTCAGGAGCCCAGAGCTGGACACAGGACTCAAGCTGTGGCCTCAGCAGTGCTGAGCACAGGGCACAAGGACTTCCCTGCTCCTGCTGCCCACACTCTGCCTGACCCAGGCCAGGATGCCCTTGGCCTTCTTGGCCCCCTGGGCACACTGCTGGCTCGTGTTCAGCTGCTCTCCCCCAGCACCCCCAGCTCCCTCTCTGCCTGGCTGCTCTCAGCCCCTCTGCCCCCAGCCTGTGGCACTGCCTGGGGTTGCTGTGGCCAATGTGCAGCACTTGGCACTTGGACCTGTTCAAAGCCAAGTCGTGCAGGGCTGGAGCCAGGATCTGCTCAGAGATGGCCAAGCACAGCCCAAGGGGCACTGGGGGCAAGCTGGAGCAGAGGAGGTGCCAGGGGAATAGGAGGAGAAACTTTGTCCCTGTGAGGCTGCTGGAGCCTGGAGCAGGCTGCCAGAGAGGTTGTGGAGTCTCCTGCTCTGGAGAGCTTCCAACCCCCCCTGGATGTGTTCTGGGTGCCCTGCCCTGGGTGCCCTGCTCTGGCAGGGGGTGAAAAAGCAGCAGCAGCTTCTGCTCCTCATTTGCAGGGCCCTGTGTGCTCCCAGATGGTTCACAGGTTCGTGGAGTCACAGAATGGGTTGGGTTGGAAGGGACCTCCAAGGTCATCCAGTTCCAACCCCCTGCCATGGGCAGGGACACCTCTCACTTGACCAGTTCAGGTGGGCTGAAAACAGCAGCACCAGGACCATGTTCAGTTTGCTTCTGTGGCTGATCTGAGCTGTGACCTCCAGGAGCCTCAGCAGCACAACTGCTAGCAGTCACTAAAGGGCTGGGTGGGAAACCTCTGCCCTGGGTGCTGCCAGACAGCAGGGCTGGCTCTGTTTAAAGACTCTTATGCAGTGTGAGCAGCAGCACAGGGAGGGGATTCTGCCCCTCTGCTCTGCTCTGCTCAGCCCCCACCTGCAGCTCTGCCTCCAGCTCTGCAGCCCCCAGCACAAGGAGGACCTGGAGCTGCTGGAGAGGCTCCAGAGGAGGCCACAGGGATGAGCAGAGGCTGCAGAACCTCCCCTGTGGGGCCAGGCTGGGAGAGCTGGGGCTGTGCAGACTGGAGAAGCCTGCAGGGAGAGCTCAGAGCAGCCTCCCAGTGCCTGAAGGGCTCCAGGAGAGCTGGGGAGGGACTCTGGGCAAGGGCTGGGAGTGCCAGGCTGAGGAACAATGGCTTGGAGCTGGGAGAGGAGAGACTGAGAGTGGAGAGGAGGAAGAGATCCTTGAGAGTGAGGCTAGAGAGACTCTGGCCCAGGCTGCCCAGGGAGGCTGTGGCTGCCTCCTGCCTGGAGGGGTTGAGGGCCAGGCTGGATGAGGCCTGGGGACTCCCTTGGGAAGTCTTTCCTCAGCAGATCACCTTGGGAAGCCTCTCCAGGCTGGAGCTGCCATCTCTAATGCCTTCTTCCAGCCCTTGGGAAGTCTTTCCTCAGCAGATCACCTTGGGAAGCCTCTCCAGGCTGGAGCTGCCATCTCTAATGCCTTCTTCCAGCCCCCAGCAGCTCCGAGGCCCGCAGCTGGTGGCAGAGATTTAGTGCTGGTGCACATTAGTGATGTCAGCACAAAAAGGCCATCTTCTCCTCTGAATAATTTATCTCCCACCCCCCTCCTCTGCATAATTTTCTTATTTCATTCTTCCTTTTTTTCCCCTCTTGGCTGGTCCTGTAGATGGGAAGGCAGAGAGGCTGCTTCAGCCCTCCACCAAACCCCCACGGAGCATCCTTGCCATCAATCAATTAAAAAACACTTACCTTACACTCAAGGTGATTTATTCCTTGTTAATACAATTGTCTCACTATATCCTTCTATTATTATACCTTTAATTCCATTAGCTGTTCCCTTAATGCTCTCCTCAAAGCTGACCCCCCCCCCCTCCCCCCAGCCTGGAGAGGAGGCACAGAAAAGTTCTCCTGATGGAGGCTGTGCCAATAAAACCCCTGAAGCTCTTCTCTTAAAACCCTGTAGGTCACAGGAAAGGCAGCTCCAGGGGACAGCCTCCCTGCTCCCACAGGAGAGCATTCCTTCTTCTTCTCTTTCTCCATTCAGGTGCCACTAAATGCTTAGCTGGCTCCAGGCTGTTTGGGTTTTCCTCCACCACCACCTGCTTCATGCTTCCCACAGGGCAGCTCTGCCACCAGGGCAACCCTGTGCCCAGCCCTCCTCTGAGGCATTCAGCTCTGGTGTGAATAGAAGCACAGAGCTGGCAGGGCTTCAGCTCCAAAGGCACCAACACAGCAGTGGCCCTGCCCTGGCAGCAGGGCTGGGCCTGATGGACTCCAGAGGTCACAGAGCTGCCAGGGCTGGGAGGGAGCTCCAGGCTCAGCCAGCCCCAGCCCCCTGCCATGGGCAGGGACACCTCACCCCACAGCAGCTTGCTCACAGCCACCTCCAGCCTGGCTGCAAACACCTCCAGCCAGGAGGCTTCCACCACCTCCCTGGGCAGCCTGGGCCAGGCTCTCACCACCCTCCTGCCCAACAACTTCTTCCTCACAGCCAAGCTCCAGCTCCCCACTTCTACTTCTGCTCCAGCCCCCCCACTCCTAGCCCTCCCTCACCCCCTCCAAAGTCCCTCCCCAGCTCTCTTGCAGCCCCCAGCTGATGTGGAGAGCAGCAGGTTCCTGACAGCTGCTCCTTTCAGCTGGTCCAGGCAGACAGAGCAATGTTTAAAGCAAGCAGCTCGGTGCCACCGCTGGGAGATTCGTTGGAGCAGGCAGACCCCTGAGGTCTGCAGGCTGCTGCCGGCTGCCTGCTCTCCGGGGCCAGCTTTGTCTTGTGGCCATCAGCACATCCCGGGGCGCTCAGGCTAATAAACAGAGGAGCCGCAGGGAGCTGTGCGCAGCCGGCCCGCGGGGCTGTGTTTAGACTGAGCTGTCCGAGCGGTGGGGGGAAAGCTTCAGATGTGTGCTGAAGAGGAAAGGCTCCGGGGAAGAGAAAGGCACTTTCTGTGCACGCAACGTGAGGCTTTCCCCTCCGATCAGGCAGCGATCAAAAGGCGTTTCTTCTGCCCCGGCAGTCATAACACAGACCGCAGGGCCGGCCCTGCCATCCCATCCCATGCTTCATTTACACCTTTGATGCTGAGCTGACTTCATGGCCCAAGCGTCTTGGCAGGGCTGCAGCACCTGCTGGCAAAGGGAAACACTGCTGAAAGGCCTGAGGGCTCCTTAAAGAGACCTTGTTCGGCTCCATGGAACCACCGTGCAGGGCTCCCACGGCAGCTGCTGCTGCTCACACCCTGCTAAACCCTCCTCAAACCCTGCTGCCCTTCTGCCCTTCTGCCCTTCTGCCTGTGCCCTCACCCTCCTCAAGCCCTGCTGCCCTTCTGCCCTTCTGCCTGTGCCCTCACCCTCCTCAAGCCCTGCTGCCCCTCTCCCTGTGCCCTCACCCTCCTCAAACCCTGCTGCCCCTCTGCCTGTGCCCTCACCCTCCTCAAACCCTGCTGCCCTTCTGCCCTTCTCCCTGTGCCCTCACCCTCCTCAAGCCCTGCTGCCCCTCTGCCTGTGCCCTCACCCTCCTCAAGCCCTGCTGCCCCTCTGCCTGTGCCCTCACCCTCCTCAAACCCTGCTGCCCTTCTGCCCTTCTGCCTGTGCCCTCACCCTCCTCAAACCCTGCTGCCCTTCTGCCTGTGCCCTCACCCTCCTCAAACCCTGCTGCCCCTCTCCCTTTGCCTTCATCCTCCTCAAACCCTGCTGCCCCTCTGCCTGCACCCTCACCCACTGCTGCATCCTAATCAGTGTGTCCAGAGCTGGAGAGAGGGATCCTGCCCCTCTGCTCTGCCCTGGGGATACCTCACCTGCAGGGCTGGGGCCAGAGCTGGAGCCCTCAACACAGGAGGGACCTGGAGCTGATGGAGAGGCTCCAGAGGAGGCCACCAAGATGCTCAGGGGGTTGGAGCAGCTCTGCTATGGGGCCAGGCTGAGGGAGCTGGGGGTGTTGAGCCTGCAGAAGAGAAGGCTGCAGGCAGAGCTGAGAGCAGCTCCCAGGCCCTGCAGGGGCTGCAAGCAGGCTGCAGAGGGACTGCTGCCAAAGGGCTGCAGGGACAGCCCCAGGGGCAATGGTTGGAGATGAGAGCAGAGCAGCTGGAGATTGGATGTGAGGAACAAGTTGTGCCCCAGGAGGCTGCTGGCAGCCTGCAAGAGGTTGCCCAGGGAGGTGGTTGTGGCCCCATGGCTGGAGAGCTTGCAGGGGAGGCAGAACCTAACTTTGTCTTCTTGGCCCCCAGGGCCCCTTGCTGCCCCATGCAGAGCTTGCTGCCCAGCAGCACTGCCAGCTGCTTCTCCTTGGGGCTGCTCTCCAGCAGATCCCCTCCCAACCTGTGCTGCTGCAGTTGATTCTTCCTGCCCAGCTGCAGGACTCTGCTCTCCACCTTGCTGAGCCTCAGCAGGTTCCTCTCTTCAGATGTGACTATTTTCAGGCCCAGACAGGGGAGGTGCAGCTGTGGAGCCTGATGAGCTAAATGCAACACATGGCTGACCTCACATGGGAGCACACAGAAGTTCAGCTTCATCCTGGTTGAGCAGCTCAGCCCTGGCACAACTCCAGGCCATCTCCTCTGCTTCTATCACCCGAGACTAGGGGAGCAGAGCCCAACTCCCCCTCTGGCTGCAGCCTCCTCTCAGGGAGCTGCAGAGAGCGAGGAGATCTCCCTCAGCCTCCTCTGCTCCACACTCAACACCCTCAGCTCCCCCAGCTGCTCCTCCAGTTCTTGCCTCGATCACTTGGAGCACAGCTAACATTGCAGAAGAGGAGAGAAGGAGAAGAGAAGGGAAGGAGGGGAGGAGAGGAGAGACGGAGGGAAGGTGGCAAGAAGGGAAGGAGAGGAGGAAGAAGATAAGGAGGGGAGGAGAGGACAGAAGAAGGGAAGGTGGCAAGGAGGGAAGGAGAGGAGGAGGGAAAGAAGGAGGGGAGGAGAGGACAGAAGAAGGGAAGGTGGCAAGGAGGGAAGGAGAGGAGGAAGGAGAGAAGGAGTGGAGGAGAGGACAGAAGAAGGGAAGGTGGCAAGGAGGGAAGGAGAGGAGGAAGGAGAGAAGGAGTGGAGGAGAGGACAGAAGAAGGGAAGGTGGCAAGGAGGGGAGGAGAGGAGGAAAGAAAGAAGGAGGGGAGGAGAGGACAGAAGAAGGGAAGGTGGCAAGGGGGGGAGGAGAGGAGGAAGGAAAGGAGTGGAGGAGAGGACAGAAGAAGGGAAGGTGGCAAGGAGGGGAGGAGGACGGCGAGCAGGAGAGCCTGGCGGTTGTTCTTTGCACGCCAGAAGGCCTGGAGTCAGCAGCGAAGCAGTTAAGGCAGCAGCGGCAGCGGCAGGCAGCGGCAGCCAGGTGTTTACTGAGCCATCCGCAGCTGATAGCCCCCACGGCCGGGGGCTTTTCTCTCTCTCTCTCCCCCTGCCCTAAAGCGCAGGCAATTGATGGGCTGACCCCGGGCCGCCATCCGCGGGGCCGGGCGGCTGCCGGCGCGGCCGCATTGATAAATTGATTCCAAACGATCGCCGCGGCGAGAAAGCAAAAGCAGGGTCATCAAAATCGCCCCCGGGCCGGCTGAGCAAATCCTGGCATTTGCCGGCGAGCGGGGCAGGGGAGGGCCCCCGGGCATGAGGCGGAATGAGCCGGCCGGCAATGACTTGGAGGAGCTCATCAGCGGCCGGCCCCCGGCCCCGCCGCCGCTCCGTGCCGCCGCATAGCGCCGCTTCATTACCGGCACCGAGCGCCGCCGGCAGCCCCCCGGCCCGGCCCTCCCCGGGGGCCCCTCAGCTGCTTAATACCTCATCATGGGCTTCATTGAACACTTTAATCTGCGCTCGCCTGATCAATAGGATCCTGGCGTAAATTAAAAGGACGCCCGCGTGTAATCAAGCCTGCGGAAGGCTCGGTCGGAAAAGGCATCGTGCGCGGAGAGGCGCTGGGGAGGGGAGAAGGGAAGGGGAGAAGGGAAGGACAGAAGGGAAGGGAAGGGGAGAAGGGAAGGGGAGAAGGGAAGGGAAGGGAAGGAAAAAAGGGAAGGGGAGAAGGGAAGGGAAGGGGAGAAGGGAAGGAAAGAAGGGAAGGAAAGAAGGGAAGGGGAGAAGGAAAGGGGAGAAGGGAAGGGGAGAAGGGAAGGGGAGATGGGAAGGGAAGGAAAAAGGGAAGGGGAGAAGGGAAGGGAAGGAGAAAAGGGAGGGAGAGAAGGGGGAAAAAAAGGGAGGGAGAGAAGGGAAGGAAAGAAGGGAAGGGGAGAAGGGAAGGGAAGGAAAGAAGGGAAGGGAAGGGGAGAAGGGGAAGGGAGAAGGGAAGGGAAGGGGAAAGAAGGGAGGGGAGAAGGGAAGGAGAAGGGGGGAGGGAAGGGAGAAGGGAGAAGGGAAGGGAAGGGAAGGAAGGGAGAAGGGAGGGGAGAAGGGAAGGGAAGGGAGGGGGAGAAGGAAAGAAGGGAGGGGGAGAAGGGAAGGGGAGAAGGGAGGGGGAGAAGGAAGGGGAGAAGGGAGGGGGAGAAGGGAAGGGAGAAGGGAGAAGGGAAGGGAAGGAGGGGGAGAAGGAGGGGGAGAAGGGAAGGGGAGAGGGAGGGGAGAAGGGAAGGGGAGAGGGAGGGGGAGGGAAGGGAGAAGGGGGGAAGGAAGGGGGAGAGGGAAGAAGGGGGGAGAAGGGAAGGGGGAGAAAGGGGGGGGGGAGGAAGGGAGGGGGGGGAGAAGGGAGGGGAGAAGGGAAGGGAGAAGGGAGGGGGAGAAGGGAAGGGGAGAAGGGAGGGGGAGAAGGGAAGGGAGAAGGGAGGGGGAGAAGGGAAGGGGGAAGGGAGGGGGAGAAGGGAAGGGGGGAAGGGAAGGGAAGGGGGGAAGGGAAGGGGGAAGGGAAGGGGGGGAGAAGGGGGGAAGGGAAGGGGGGAGAAGGGAAGGGGGGGGAAGGGAGGGGGAAGGGAAGGGGGAAGGGAGGGGGGAGGGGGAAGGGAAGGGGGAAAGGGGAGAAGGGAAGGGGGGGGGGGAGAAGGGAAGGGGGAAGGGAGGGGGAGAAGGGAAGGGGAGAAGGAGGGGGAGAAGGAAGGGGGAAGGGAGGGGAGAAGGGAAGGAGAAGGGGAAGGAGGGGGAGAAGGGAAGGGGAGAAGGGGGAGAAGGGAAGGGGGAAGGGAAGGGGGAAGGGAAGGGGAGAAGTGAAGGGGAGAAGGGAGGGGGAGGAAAGCAGGGAAGGGGAGAAGGGAAGGGAAGGAGAAAAGGGAAGATGGGAAGGGGAGAAGGGAAAGGGAGAAGGGGAGGGAAGAAGGGAAGGAGAGAAGGGAAGGAGAGAAGGGAAGGAGAGAAGGGAAGGAGGGAAGGTGTGGACAGAAGGGGAGAAGGAGGGATGCAGGGAAGGAGGGATGCAGGGAAGGGGGAAAGAGAGAAGGGGGAAGGGGGAAAGGAGAGGAGAAAGAGAAGGAGGACAGGAGGGATGGAGGGAAGGAAAGAAGGAGGGAAAGAGGGAAGAAGGGAAGGAAAAAGGAGGGAAAGAGGGAAGAAGAGAAGGAGGGAAGGGGGCTGCTGAGCTCCTCCCACCCCTCACCCCCACCCAACCCGCAGGAGGCTCTTTGTGTGTCTCTGGATGCTGAGGCCGCCAGGCTGGGCAGGGAGAAGGGGGCAGCAGGAGGGGCAGAGGGGTAAGGGAGAGCAGCGGCAGCCCAGCAGCGCTCCCGGGCTGCCTGCTCGCCCTTCGGGGGGGATTTTGGGGAGGGGGAGGGTGGGAAAGGAAAATGACATTCCCCAGCTTTCTATTCCTGTGGCAAATTCAATTACTGAGGGGACTTGTTCCAGGCAGTGGAACCTCCAGGAGGCAGAGATTGAAACGCCGGCGGCTAATGGAACGGCAAATCGCGGGGAAGCTCCGGGCCGGGGCTGTCAGTCAGAGCAGGCAGCTCGCAGGGCAGCAGCAGCTTCCTCCCCGGCCCCGACCGGCAGCCCCCGGCCCGCACACCCCGCACCCCCCTTGCCAAAAGGCAAACACCAGGCTCCAGGGCACCGCGGTCATCCTCGGGCTGGAAATTGAAACAGTCGTCAGTGTCACACACTGCTTGTGCCCAAGCCTGGAGGAGCCTGAGCCAGCCTGGAAGGCAAATCCTGCCCTTGCTGACCGGCTGAGAGAGGAGTGAGGATCAGCCCTGCCCAGCGCAGGCAGCTGCAGCCTGCTCCGGGTGCTCCCAGCCTGCACGCCCCTGGCCACTGGAGTGCAGAGGGAAATCATCCCTGGGAGTGCCAGGCAGCAGCAGAAGCTGAGGGCTGCCTGAGAGATCCATTCTGGCCCCCAGGAAAGCTCTTTGTGTGTGTAGACAGGGAAAGAAGACCCAGAGGACAGCTCCAGGAAGCCCCAAGGTCCTGCAGAGCATCAGGGATGTGCAGAGCTGCCTCGGAGCTCGGCTGGCAGGAGGCTAAGTGATGGAGGCAGAAGGGAGGGTGGAGGCCAGCAGGAGCAGGGAGCTCATCCTGCCCTGTGCTCAGCACTGCTGAGGCCACAGCTTGAGTCCTGTGTCCAGCTCTGGGCTCCTGAGGTTAGGAAAGAGGTTGAGCTGCTGGAAGGTGTCCAGAGAAGGGCAACAAAGCTGGGGAGGGGTCTGGGGCACAAGGCTGGGGAGGGGTCTGGGGCACAGCCCTGTGAGGAGAGGCTGAGGGAGCTGGGGTTGCTTAGCCTGCAGAAGAGGAGGCTCAGGGGAGACCTTCTTGCTCTCTCCAACTCCCTGCAGGGAGGTTGGAGCCAGGGGGGGTTGGTCTCTTCTCCCAGGCCCCCAGGACACAGTCTCAAGCTGTGCCAGGGGAGGTTGAGGCTGGAGGGGAGGAGAAAGTTCTTGCCAGCCAGAGGAATTGGGCACTGGGATGAGCTGCCCAGGGAGGTGGTGGAGTCCCCATGCCTGGAGGGGTTCAGGCAAGGCTTGGATGTGGCTCTTGGAGCCAGGGTTTGGCTGTCAGGAGGGGTTGGGGATTAGGTCCCAGGTTGGGCCTGATGAGCTCTGAGGTGTTTTCCAGCCTGGGTGATTCTGTGACTCTGTGAAGCAGTGGCTGTGGCCCTGGGCAGCCTGCTCTAGCTGGAGCTGTCCCTGCTGCCTGCAGGGGAGGTTGGACAAGATGCCCTTGGAGGCTCCCTTCCAACCCAGTGCACTCTGTGACTCTCTGACTCCATACCTGTCCCCTAAGCCCCTGGCCACAGCACTGCAACCTCCTGTGCTTGTCAAAGGCTCACAGGATGATTTTGGCTGCATGAGATCTCTGAGCTCACCCAGTCCAACCAGCAACCCAACCCCTCCATGGCCACCAAGCCCTGCCCCCAGCTGCCATGGGCACAGCTTGCTGCAGCACCTCCAGGCATGAGGACTCCACCACCTCCCTGGGACAGCCTCTGCCAATCCCTGACCTCTCTGGCAGCAAAGAAATTCTTCCTCCTCTCCAACCTAAGCCTCCCCTGGCACAACTTCAGGACATTGCCTCTCCTCTTATCACCTCAGCCTGGGGAGCAGAGCCCAACCCCCCCTGGCTGCAGCCTCCTCTCAGGGAGCTGCAGAGAGCAAGGAGGTCTCCCTCAGCCTCCTCTGCTCCATACTCCCCACCCCCAGCTCCCTCAGCTGCTCCTCCCCAGCCCTCTTCTCCACACCCTTCCCCACCTTTCTTGCCCTTCCCTGGCCCTGCTCCAGCTCCAGCTCCTTGCAGCCAGGAGCCCAAAGCTCAGCCCAGCCCTCAAGCTGTGGCCTGCCCAGTGCTGAGCCCAGGGGCACAATCCCTGGAAGAAAGATAAAGAGGGACCCTTGGGAGAGCTGCTGCAGGCTGAGCATTTACTGCAGGAGCTCTGAGAGGAGCTGGAGCCCTCTCCTGATTTTACTGCTGATTGACTCCCTCTGCAGCTCCTGCTGCTGGGTTCAGTGATTGTTGTTGGCATCATTATAAAATGGCCTCAGTTTTATACCCTGAAAGATAAATTGAACATCCCTCAGTCGTTGTCCCTTAACCCCTGAGGCATTCAGCTGGGGGTGGGCAATGGAGTCAGGGTCAGCCCTCCCTCCTCTTCCTGGATGTTAGCTGAGGTGTGATTGATCAGCACCCAAACAAGGGAGGGGTTGGTGTTCTATATTGTCCCTCTGTGATGCTTCCATGCCACAGGGACATGAGAGCAGCAGAGACTCACAGAGTGGGTTGGGATGGAAGGGAGCTCAGAGCTCAGCCAGCCCCAGCCCCCTGCCATGGGCAGGGACACCTCCCCCCAGCCCCAGCTTGCTCAGGGCCTCATCCAGCCTGGCCCTGAGCACCTCCAGGCAGGAGGCAGCCACAGCCTCCCTGGGCAGCCTGTGCCAGAGTCTCCCCAGCCTCACCCTCAACAATTTCTTCCTCCTCTCCACTCTCAGTCTCTCCTCTCCCAGCTCAAATCCACACTCTCTCATACATCAGCCTGTTCTGGCCCTCTGAACTCTTCTTCCAGGGAGGAGCTGCAGAGAGCAAGGAGGTCTCCCTCAGCCTCCTCTGCTCCACACTCCCCACCCCCAGCTCCCTCAGCTGCTCCTCCCCAGCCCTCTTCTCCAGACCCTTCCCCACCTTTCTTGCCCTTCCCTGGCCCTGCTCCAGCCTCTCAATGTCCTCCTTGCCCAAAGCTGCTCCCATGGCTGGAGGTGATTCAGAGCCATGGTGCTGCAGGGGCTGCTGTGGCAGAGGCCTTGGCAGAGTTAGGCAATGGTTGGGATCTGGGGCCCCTGAAGGTCTTTTCTAGCCACAGTGACTCTGTGATGTCTCTGTGCAAACTCAGGGCACCCCCTGGCATCCAGATTTGCAGGGCTGCTTCTCTCAGCACTGAGCTCAGTGCTGAGCACTGTTAGACCTTGCTGCACTTCATCCCCAGCCTCAGCCCTCCACAACACACAGGAACCTTCCTGGGGCAGCCTTCTCCTCTCCAGCCTGCACAAGCCCAACTCTCTCAGGCTGTGCTCAGAGCAGCTCCAGCCCTCTGCTCCTCCTCCTGGCCCTGCTCTGGACACCTTCCAGCAATGTTTCTGGGGACCAGCTGCTGGTGAAAGATCTTTAGGCACCCACAGGGAGCTCTTTTCAGGGCTGAGTCAAAGAACCAAGGCAGGCAAGAACCAAAAGCATCTCCTCTGCAGGCAGTGCTGGTCAGGGGCTGTGTGTGGAGCCTGAGGGACCCAAAGCTGAGGCTCTCCCAGCCCAGGGCTCAGAGGAGAAGCAAACCCTTCCCATGCTAAGCAGGCAGAGCTGGCCATGGCCTGCTGGGTTCATGAGGGCTCAGAGCCAGCTGAGGCCATCCTGGGGCTCATGATAAATGAGTTTCCCAATGCACTGACCTGGGTGTGAGCATCTCTTTGCTTTTTGCTGAGCACTCCAGGGTGCTTCTCCTCCAGCATTGATTTTCCAGTAAAGCTCAGGCTGCCTTCTGATTCCAGTAGGAATCTGCAAACCATTTGCTGTCTGATGAGCAGCCAGCAAGCCAGGGGAGCCCAGCAGCACTGCAAAGTGCTGTGTTAGCAGCTCTGAGTGCAGCCTGGAGGGCTCTGTGTCTGTCTCTCTGTGTGTCTGTGTGCCATGCTCCTGTGCTCACATCAACAAGGGCAGAGAACCACAGAACCACTGAACTGTATCAGTTGGAAGAGACCTCCAAGCTCAGCCAGTCCAACCCTCAACCCAACCCCACCATGGCCACCAAACCATGGCCCCAAGTGCCAGGGCCACAGGTTTCTTGACCACCTCCAGGGATGGGGACTCCACCACCTCCCTGAGCAGCTCATCCCAGTGCCCAATTCCTCTTGCTGGCAAGAACTGTCTCCTCCCCTCCAGCCTCAACCTCCCCTGGCACAGCTTGAGACTGTGTCCTCTTGTTCTGCTGCTGGGGGCCTGGCAGAAGAGACCAACCCCCCCTGGCTCCAACCTCCCTGCAGGGAGTTGCAGAGAGCAAGAAGGTCTCCCCTGAGCCTCCTCTTCTGCAGGCTAAGCAACCCCAGCTCCCTCAGCCTCTCCTCACAGGGCTGTGCCCCAGACCCCTCCCCAGCCTTGTGCCCCAGACCCCTCCCCAGCTTTGTTGCCCTTCTCTGGACACCTTCCAGCAGCTCAACCTCTTTCCTACCCTCAGCAGCCCAGAGCTGGACACAGGACTCAAGCTGTGGCCTCAGCAGTGCTGAGCACAGGGCACAAGGACTTCCCTGCTCCTGCTGGCCACACTCTGCCTGACCCAGGCCAGGATGCCCTTGGCCTTCTTGGCCCCCTGGGCACACTGCTGGCTCCTCTTCAGCTGCTCTCCCCCAGGACCCCCAGCTCCCTCTCTGCCTGGCTGCTCTCAGCCACTCTGCCCCCAGCTTTTGGGTGATTTTGTCACTTTTAGGTGGTTTAGATTTTGACCCAGGAGTTTGAGTTATCCTTTTCAGTGGTTTAGCTTTTAACCCAGGAAACCTTTTTTTTCTTTAATCACTTTTGGTGGTCTAGTTTTAAACCCAGGCCTTTTTAAACCATTTTTTGGTGGCTTAGATCTTATGCCAGGCCCTTTTAAAGCCATTTTTGGTGGCTTAGATTTTAACCCAGATTTGGTTTTTATCATTTTTGGGTGGCTTAGATCTTAACCCAGGGCTTTTTTAACCATTTTCAGTGGTTTAGATTCAACCCAGGCCTCTTCAAACCATTTTTGGTGGCTTAGATTTTAACCCAGGGCCTTTTAAAGCCATTTTCAGTGGTTTAGATCTTAACCCAGGCCTTTTCAAACCATTTTTGGTGGCTTAGATTTTGACCCAGGTTTGGTTTTTATCATTTTTGGTGGTTTAGATCATAACCCAGGGCTTTTTAAACCATTTTCAGTGGCTTAGATTTTAACCCAGGGCTTCTTTAATCATTTTTGGTAGCTCAGATTTTATCTCAGATTTGGTTTTTTACCACTTTTGGTGGTTTAGACTTTAACCCAGGGCCTTTTAAAGCCATTTTTGGTGGCTTAGATTTTGACCCAGGTTTGCTTTTTACCATTTTGGGTGGCTTAGATCTTAACCCAGGGCTTTTTAAACCATTTTCAGTGGTTTAGATTTTAACCCAGGCCTTTTAAAGCCCTTTTTGGTGGCTTAGATTTTAACCCAGCTTTGCTTTTTACCATTTTTGGTGGCTTAGATTTTAACCCAGGGCCTTTTAAAACCATTTTCAGTGGTTTAGATCTTAACCCAGGCCTTTTTAAGCCATCTTTGGTGGCTTAGATTTTAACCCAGGCCTTTTCAAACCATTTTTGGTGGCTTAGATTTTAACCCAGGTTTGGTTTTTATCATTTTTGGTGGTTTAGATCTTAACCCAGGCCTTTTAAAGCCAATTTTTGGTGGTTTAGATTCAACCCAGGCCTTTTTAAGCCATTTTTGGTGGCTTAGATTTTAACCCAGGTTTGCTTTTGGCCATTTTTGGTGGTTTAGATCTTAACCCAGGTTTGGTTTTTACCATTTTGGGTGGCTTAGATCTTAACCCAGGTTTGGTTTTTACCATTTTGGGTGGCTTAGATCTTAACCCAGGGCTTTTTAAAGCCATTTTCAGTGGTTTAGATTCAACCCAGGCCTTTTTAAGCCATTTTTGGTGGCTTAGATTTTAACCCAGGTTTGCTTTTGGCCATTTTTGGTGGTTTAGATCTTAACCCAGGGCTTTTCAAACCTTTTTTTTTGGTGATTTAGAGCCAACCCAGGGCTTTTTAGGCTATTTTCAGTGGTTTAGATTTTAAGCCAGGCCTTTTTAAGCCATTTTTGGTGGCTTAGATTTTAACCCAGGTTTGGTTTTTATCATTTTGGGTGGTTTAGATTTTAACCCAGGCCTTTTTAAAGCCCTTTTTGGTGGCTTAGATTTTAACCCAGGTTTGCTTTTTACTATTTCAGTGGTTTAGATTTTAACTCAGGCCTTTTAGAGCCATTTTTGATGGCTTAGATCTTAACCCAGGTTTGGTTTTTACCATTTTTGGTGGCTTAGATCTTAACCCAGGGCTTTTAAAACCATTTTCAGGGGTCTAGATTTTAACCCAGGCCTTTTTAAGCCATTTTTGGTGGCTTAGATTTTAACCCAGGGCCTTTTTAAGCCATTTTTGGTGGCTTAGATTTTAACACAGGGCTTTTTAAGCCATTTTTGGTGGCTTAGATTTTGACCCAGGTTTGGTTTTTATCATTTTGGGTGGTTTAGATTTTAACTCAGGCCTTTTAGAGCCATTTTTGGTGGTCTAGATCTTAACCCAGGTTTGCTTTTTACCATTTTTGGTGGCTTAGATTTTAAACCAGGCCTTTTAAAGCCATTTTTGGTGGCTTAGTTCTTAACCCAGGTTTGGTTTTTATCATTTTTGGTGGTTTAGATCTTAACCCAGGGCTTTTCCAACCATTTGTTGGTGGTTTAGATTCAACCCAGGCCTTTTTAAGCCATTTTTGGTTGCTCAGATTTTAACCCAGGTTTGTTTTTTATCGTTTTTTGGTGCTTTAAACTTTAACCCAGGGCCTTTTTAAGCCATTTTTGGTGGTTTAGATCTTAACCCAGGGCTTTTCCAACCATTTGTTGGTGGTTTAGATTCAACCCAGGCCTTCTTAAGCCATTTTTGGTGGCTTAGATCTTAACCCAGGTTTGCTTTTTTATCATTTTTGGTGGTTTAGATCTTAAACCAGGGCTTTTTAAAGCCATTTTCAGTGGTTTAGATTCAACCCAGGCCTTCTTAAGCCATTTTTGGTGGCTTAGATCTTAACCCAGGTTTGGTTTTTATCATTTTTGGTGGTTTAGATCTTAACCCAGGGCTTTTCAAACCATTTTCAGTGGTTTAGATCCAACCCAGGCCTTTTAAAAGCCATTTTTGGTGGCTTAGATTTTAACCCAGGTTTGTTTTTTATCGTTTTTTGGTGCTTTAGACTTTAACCCAGGGCCTTTTAAAACCATTTTTGGTGGCTCAGATTTTGACCCAGGTTTGCTTTTTTATCATTTTTGGTGGTTTAGGTCTTAACCCAGGTTTGGTTTTTACCATTTGTTGGTGGTTTAGATTTTAAGCCAGGCCTTTTAAAGCCATTTGTGGTGGTTTAGATCTTAACCCAGGGCATTTTAATCATTTTTGGTGGCTTAGATTTTTTAACCCAGGGCTTCTTTTTAACCATTTTTAGTGGGTTTTATATATATATTAATAGATAGATAGATTATATATATTTATATAGAGAGATTATATATATACACACACATAAAAAATATGTATTTTATATATTTATATATAATTTGGGGTGCTTTTTGTAATGATTTTTATTCCCCATGCCCCCAACTCCCCTTCCCCTTTCTCAGCCCCCTTCCCGTGGCCATTTCCCTGCACCCAGCTCCAGCAGCGCTGCCTCCGGCTGCTTTAATTCAGCCGTAGGTGCCCGGGGGGGGGACTCTAAGGCTCCGCTGGAGTGGCAGGCAGGGATCTTCCCTGTCCAAACAGCCAAGTGTTTAAGTAATGAGGAGTGCCACTCGAGGGGGGGGACGGGCAGGGGGGCTGTCAATAGCCGGGTGTCGGCAGCGCATCCTTCCTCCTCCTAATCACAGGGATTGTACAGGGAGGGGAGGGAGGAGGGGGGTGGGGGGGACGGGCAGGGGGAGAGGGAAAGGAAATGAAAGGCAATCTGCCGGCAACAATGCGACTTCATTTAACCCGAGCAGAGCGGCAGGCAGCGATCTCATCCCTCGCTGGCACTGCGCTGTCACAACAGCTTCTCATTTGCCGCCGCCGCCAATTTCCTCCCCGCTGAAAAGCCGGCGGCCGCCAGTCAATAGACGAGAAATTGCCCTTGGAAATGGGATCGTCTTAACTAAAGCCTTGCCTGGGCGGTTTTTCCTCTTCCCCCTCCCCAGGAGGCCTGAGCCATCGCTCCCCCCCCGCTCCCTTTCCCTTTAATAATTTGTATGTTTAGGTGTTTGGTCAATTTACTTCCCGCCGGCGATGGCTCGGAGCCAGCAGCAGCCATCGGCTGCGGGTGACAAAAAGCCTCCGCCGCAGGCTCCCGGCTGGCTGACAGGGGATGGAGGCAGCCTGCCTGCCTCTGCCGAGCCCCTGCCCGCCTCTGCCGAGCCCCTGCCCCTCTCCTCAGCTCGGGGAGCCTCTCACAGACCTCAGCTGGGGATTCAGAGTCACAGAATGGTCAGGGAAGGGACCCTGTGCCCTCACCCTCCTCAAACCCTGCTGCCCTTCTCCCTGTGCCCTCACCCTCCTCAAGCCCTGCTGCCCCTCTGCCTGTGCCCTCACCCTCCTCAAACCCTGCTGCCCTTCTCCCTGTGCCCTCACCCTCCTCAAGCCCTGCTGCCCCTCTGCCTGTGCCCTCACCCTCCTCAAACCCTGCTGCCCTTCTCCCTGTGCCCTCACCCTCCTCAAACCCTGCTGCCCTTCTCCCTGTGCCCTCACCCTCCTCAAGCCCTCTGCCCCTCTGCCTGTGCCCTCACCCTCCTCAAACCCTGCTGCCCTTCTCCCTGTGCCCTCACCCTCCTCAAACCCTGCTGCCCTTCTCCCTGTGCCCTCACCCTCCTCAAGCCCTGCTGCCCCTCTGCCTGTGCCCTCACCCTCCTCAAGCCCTGCTGCCCTTCTCCCTGTGCCCTCACCCTCCTCAAACCCTGCTGCCCCTCTGCCTGTGCCCTCACCCTCCTCAAACCCTTCTGCCCTTTTCCCTGTGCCCTCACCCTCCTCAAACCCTGCTGCCCCTCTGCCTGTGCCCTCACCCTCCTCAAACCCTGCTGCCCCTCTGCCTGTGCCCTCACCCTCCTCAAGCCCTGCTGCCCTTCTCCCTGTGCCCTCACCCTCCTCAAGCCCTGCTGCCCCTCTGCCTGTGCCCTCACCCTCCTCAAACCCTGCTGCCCCTCTGCCTGTGCCCTCACCCTCCTCAAACCCTGCTGCCCTTCTGCCTGTGCCCTCACCCTCCTCAAGCCCTGCTGCCCTTCTGCCTGTGCCCTCACCCTCCTCAAACCCTGCTGCCCTTCTGCCTGTGCCCTCACCCTCCTCAAGCCCTGCTGCCTTTGCTTCTGTCTCTCCTGGTGTCAGAAATGCTCAGTTGTGGCCTCAGTGGATGAATGAAATCAGCAAGGGAGATAGAACATTCTCACTTAGTATGTCTAATGTTTGAAGATCTGAAGGCTGGGGGGCAAGCAGCAGGGGCCAGGCTCTGCTCAGTGGTGTCCTGGGACAGGCCAAAGGGCATTGAACAGAGACTGGAGCCCAGGAGGTTCCACCTCAGCAGGAGGAGAAACTTCTTTGGTATGAAGCTGCTGAAGGCCTGGAGCAGGCTGCCAGAGAGGTTGTGGAGTCTCCTGCTCTGGAGAGCTTCCAGACCTAGCTGGATGAGTTCTGCCCTGCCCTGGCAGGGGATTGGACTTCAAAGAATCACAGAACTGTCAGGGTTGGAAGGGACCTCAAGGCTCAGCCAGCCCCAAGCCCCTGCCATGGCAGGGACACCTCACACCACAGCAGGTTGCTCACAGCCACCTCCAGCCTGGCTGCAAACACCTCCAGAGCAGGAGACTCCACAACCCCCCTGGGCAGCCTGCTCCAGGCCTCTGGAAGCCTCCCAGGGAAAGAATTCTCCTCCTGTGTCCATGGCACTTCCTCTGCCTCAGCTTCCACCCCTGCCCCTGGGGCTGGCACTGGGCAGCCCCCAGCAGAGCCTGGCTCCAGCCTCTGGGCACTGCCCCTGCACAGCTTCATCCCCAGCACTCAGCTCCCCCTCAGGCTCCTCCTCTGCAAGCTGCAGAGCCCTCAGCTGCCTCAGGCTCTGCTGGGGAGGAAGATGTTCCCCTGCCTGCAGCAGCTCTGTGCCTCTGGGCTGGGCTCTCTCCAGCAGCTCCCTGAGCTCCTGCTGGAGCTGAGGGGCCCAGAGCTGGAGCCAAGATTGCAGCTGTGGCCTCAGCAGGGCAGAGCAGAGGGGCAGCAGAACCTCTCTGCCCTCCTCCCCACAGCCCTTCTGCTGCAGCCCAGGCTGCCCTTGGCCCCCAGATCTCATTGCTGGCTCCTGGAATCCAGAGAAGAGTCCCAGGAAGCTCAGTGTCTATTCAAGGCCCCCCTCAGAACCTGGGTCAGTGAGGGACAGCAGAGGGACAGTGAGCATGGAGCTGCTGGAGAGGGTCCAGAGGAGGCCATGGAGGTGAGCAGAGGGCTGCAAAACCTCTGCTGTAGTGACAGGCTGGGAGAGTTGGGGCTGGAGGAGGCTCCAGGGAGACCTCAGAGCTGCATTTCAGTGCCTGCAGGGCAGCTGCAGGCAGGCTGGGCAGGGGCTGCTCAGAAGGGGCTGTGGGGACAGGAGGAGGAGCAAGGGTCTGGAGCTGGAGCAGGGCAGAGGTAGGTTGGAGCTGAGGAGGAAGCTCTGCAGAGGGAGGCTGGAGAGACTCTGGCACAGGCTGCCCAGGCAGGGGGTGGAGGCTCCATCCCTGCAGCCATCCAAGCTCAGCCTGGCTGTGGCCCTGGGCAGCCTGCTGCAGCTGGAGCTGTCCCTGCTGCCTGCAGGGGCTTGCACAGGATGCCCTTGGTCACCTTTCTGTCCATCTGTCCATCCCAGCCAGGACTCTGCCTGCAAGAGCAGTGTGTGCCAGTGCCTCCCAGCTCAGAGCTGCACCTCCAGCTGCTGTGCTAAGGCTGTGGGCAGGCTCCCACCCTGCTCTGCTGGGGTGTGAGGTGGTGCTGCTGTGGGCAGGCAGCGTGTAAATAACCTTTTATTGTTATTATCATGGGCTGTCAGCTCCACTCTGTTCTGCTGCCATTAATAACCCATCCAGGAGCGTGGCTGTAATGTATGAGATTAGCAGCAGCCTCCTCTGGGAGGCACAGAGCAGCCTGCTGAATATTCCAGCTGCCTGCTGGGCTCCAGCCTGCTGCAGGCTCAGTGTGGAGCAGCCTGGGGCTGGCTGTGCAGAGCTCACAGCATCCTCCTGCACTCCTCACAGCCTGCTGCAGGCTCAGTGTGGAGCAGCCTGGGGCTGGCTGTGCAGAGCTCACAGCATCCTCCTGCACTCCTCACAGCCTGCTGCAGGCTCAGAATGGAGCAGCCTGGGGCTGGCTGTGCAGAGCTCACAGCATCCTCCTGCACTCCTCACAGCCTGCTGCTGCTGCAGGTTGAGTGTGGAGCAGCCTGGGGCTGGCTGTGCAGAGCTCACAGCATCCTCCTGCACTCCTCACAGCCTGCTGCTGCTGCAGGTTGAGTGTGGAGCAGCCTGGGGCTGGCTGTGCAGAGCTCACAGCATCTTCCTGGTTAGCCCTGGTGGCCCCAGGGGTCGTTCCCAAGGGCCATGCAGGTCCTGTCCTGCAGCAGATCATCACCACTCCAGCCAAGGCTTTTGCTGGGAGAGGAACCATGGAACAGGTTGGGATGGAAGGGAGCCCAGAGCTCAGCCAGCCCCAGCCCCCTGCCATGGGCAGGGACACCTCCCCCCAGCCCCAGCTTGCTCAGGGCCTCATCCAGCCTGGCCCTCAACCCCTGCAGGCAGGAGGCAGCCACAGCCTCCCTGGGCAGCCTGGGCCAGAGTCTCCCCAGCCTCACTGCCAACAATTTCTTCCTCATTTCAGGGAGCTGCTGGAGAGAGCCCAGCCCAGAGGCACAGAGCTGCTGCAGGCAGGGGAACATCTTCCTCCCCAGCAGAGCCTGAGGCAGCTGAGGGCTCTGCAGCTTGCAGAGGAGGAGCCTGAGGGGGAGCTGAGTGCTGGGGATGAAGCTGTGCAGGGGCAGTGCCCAGGGCTGGAGCCAGGCTCTGCTGGGGGCTGCCCAGTGCCAGCCCCAGGGGCAGGGGTGGAAGCTGAGGCAGAGGAAGTGCCATGGACACAGGAGGAGAATTCTTTCCCTGGGAGGGTGCCAGAGGCCTGGAGCAGGCTGCCCAGGGGGGTTGTGGAGTCTCCTGCTCTGGAGATGTTCCAACCCCCCCTGGCTGTGCTCTGGGTGCCCTGCCCTGGTGCCCTGCTCTGGCAGAGGACTTGGGTTGGATGAGCTCTGCAGCTCCCTTCCATCTTCTGCTGTGCTCTGACTGTGTGATTCTGTGGCATGGCTACAGACCCCTGCTGGAGGAGCTTGCCCAAGGGTTCAGAAGCCAGCTGAAGCTGCTGGGGGAAGATTTTGAGCCCAAGGCATGGCAGACTCCTCCTAGGACTCAGAGGAGATGACAGGGAAGGAGAGGAAAGGTTCATAGAGGAGAGGGAGAGGAGAGGGAGAGGAGAGGAGAGGAGAGGAGAGGAGAGGAGAGGAGAGGGAGAGGAGAGGAGAGGAGAGGGAGAGAGGAGAGGAGAGGAGAGAGAGGAGAGGAGGAGAGGGAGAGGAGAGGAGAGGAGAGGAGGAGGAGAGGAGAGGAGAGGAGAGGAGAGAGGAGAGGAGAGGAGAGAGGAGAGGGGAGGAGAGGAGAGGAGAGGAGAGGAGAGGAGAGGAGAGGGAGAGGAGAGAGGAGAGGAGAGGGAGAGGAGAGGAGAGAGGAGGAGAGGAGAGAGGAGAGAGAGGAGAGGAGAGGAGAGGAGAGGAGAGGAGAGGAGAGGGGATAGACCAGGTTGGAAAAGACCTCAGAGCTCATCCAGTCCAACCTCTCCCCCAGCACCATCTGAGCAACTCAACCACGGCTCCAAGGGCCTCATCCAGGCTCTTCCTGAACCCCTCAGGGCTGGGGACTCCACACATGGCCACAAGAAGGAGTCTCAAGAACTCCTCCTCTTCCTCTGAGGAGAGGCTGAGGGAGCTGGGGTTGCTTAGCCTGCAGAAGAGGAGGCTCAGGGGAGACCTTCTTGCTCTCTCCAACTCCCTGCAGGGAGGCTGGAGCCAGGTGGGGGTTGGTCTCTTCTGCCAGGCCCCCAGCAGCAGAACAAGAGGACACAGTCTGAAGCTGTGCCAGGGGAGGTTGAGGCTGGAGGGGAGGAGAAAGTTCTTGCCAGCAAGAGGAATTGGGCACTGGGATGAGCTGCCCAGGGAGGTGGTGGAGTCTCCAGCCCTGGAGGGGTTCAGGCAAGGCTTGGCTGTGGCTCTTGGAGCCAGGGTTTGGCTGTCAGGAGGGGTTGGGGATGAGGTCCCAGGTTGGAGCTGATGAGCTCTGAGGTCTGGGCCCAGTCCTAGTCCCTGGGGGACTCCACTCTGAGTGCCAGGGAGGGTTTGGTGGCCAAGAGCCTTCTCAAGGGCAGAGAGAAGTTCTGCTTGCTTGGCTGGGGAAACACCACAGCATTTAGGCAGCACCACCACCCCCAGCCCCCCAGGAGCATCTCAGCTGCTGCTGAGTGAAGCTAACACATGAGAGCTGATCTCCACTGGATGATCCTTTTCCCTCCTCCCAGCGCCCCCCCAACCCTGCTGTAATTAACTTTGCCTTCTGACAGCCACTCCTGAGGCCCAGATTAATTGAATGTGGGGGCTAATGAGTGGGGGCAACCAGCTCCAGCAGGGGATAAATCAGCAGGGGGGGTGGGGGCTGCTGCCCCCATAAAGCAGGAGGATGGACTCTGGGCAGTTCATAATCACAGCAGAAGGCTGAGATTGATGTGGGGCTGGGTGATCCCTCCCCATTCATCAGGGTTTGACAGGGAGCAGCAGAGCCCAGCACTGCTGGAGCCAGGGAGGAGGTTTGGGCACAACCCCCCACACACACCCCCAGACCCCCCCCAGGGCTTCCTTGAGGAGAGAAATTGCCATGGGTCACACTCCAGCCAAAACAGAGAGGATGCTGGAGGGGCCTGGGGGCCTGCAGGGGGACTGGGAAGCACTGGGAGGAAGAGGAAGAGTTCTTGAGGCTCCTTCTTGTGGCCAGGTGTGGACACAAAGCAGGAAGGGGAGGAGGAAGAGGAGGAGGAGAAGGAGGAAGAGGAGGAGGAGGAGGAGGAGGAGAAGGAAGAGGAGGAGGAGGAAGAGGAAGAGGAGGAGGAGGAGGAGGAGAAGGAAGAGGAGGAGGAGGAAGAGGAGGAGGAGGAAGAGGAGGAGGAGGAAGAGGAGGAGGAGGAAGAGGAGGAGGAGGAAGAGGAGGAGGAGGAAGAGGAGGAGGAGGAGGAGGAGGAGGAGGAGGAGGAGGAGGAGGGAGGAGGAAGAGGGAGGAGGAGGAAGAGGAGGAGGAGGAGGAGGAGGAGGAGGAAGAGGAGGAGGAGGAGAGGAGGAGGAAGAGGGAGGAGGAGGAGGAGGAAGGAGGAGGAGGAGGAGGAGGAGGAGGAGGAGGAGGAAGAGGAGGAGGAAGAGGAGGAGGAAGAGGAGGGGAGGAAGAGGAGGAGGAAGAGGAGGAGGAAGAGGAGGAGGAGGAGGAGGAGGAGGAGGAGGAAGAGGAGGAGGAGGAGGAGGAGGAAGAGGAGGAGGAAGAGTTCTTAACCTTCCTTCTTGTGGCCATGGGTGGAGTCCCCATGCCTGGAGGGGTTCAGGCAGAGCCTGGCTGAGGCCCTTGGGGCCATGGCTGAGTTGCTCAGATGGTGCTGGGGAGAGGTTGGCCTGGATGAGCTCTGAGCAGTCAGGAGAGGGAGAGGGAGAGGAGGAGTTTTTGGGAGTCCTTCTTGCGGCCATGTATGGACACAAAGCCCTGGGAGGAAGAGGAAGAGGAGTTCTTGAGCCTCCTTCTTGTGGCCTTGTGTGGAAACAAACCCTGGGAGGAGTCACAGGATCAGCCAGGCTGGGAAAGGCCTCAGAGCTCATCAGCTCCAACCTGGGACCTAATCCCCAACCCCTCCTGACAGCCAAACCCTGGCTCCAAGAGCCACATCCAAGCCTTGCCTGAACCCCTCCAGGGCTGGGGACTCCACCACCTCCCTGGGCAGCTCATCCCAGTGCCCAATTCCTCTTGCTGGGAAGAACTTTCTCCTCCCCTCCAGCCTCAACCTCCCCTGGCACAGCTTCAGACTGTGTCCTCTTGTTCTGCTGCTGGGGGCCTGCCAGAACAACCCCCCCTAGCTCCAACCTCCCTGCAGGGAGTTGGAGAGAGCAAGAAGGTCTCCCCTGAGCCTCCTCTTCTGCAGGCTAAGCAACCCCAGCTCCCTCAGCCTCTCCTCAGAGGTTTCCTATCCCAAGAGCCATCCTCAGCAGCACCATTCCCAATCCATTCCTTTGCCTCTGCCCTGCTGGAGACAGCCAGCAAGAGCCTCCCCCTGTGCCTGTAGCTGCAGGGACAGAGATGATGCACTCAGGGCCCAGCTTTGTTCCAGCTCTTCATTCCCCTCCTGGCTGAGGGCACTGAGAGCTCCCTCAGCAAGCTCCTGATGGCAGCAAACTGGGGGGGGAGGGTGGCTGAGCCCCCTCAGGCTGTGCTGCCATCCAAGCAGGGCTGCACAGGCTGAGGGCTGGGGGAAGGCAAAGCTCAGGAAGGTCAATCAGGAGCAGTGCAGGGTCCTGCCCCTGGGGGGGAGGCACAGCAGCCCCAGGACAGGTTAGAGGCTGCCCTGCTGCAGAGCAGCTCCAGGGAGGAAGACCTTGGAGTGCTGCTGGGCAGCAAGGTCTGCAGGGGACAGCAAAGGGCCCTGGGGGCCAAGGGAGCCAATGGGGGGCTGGGGGGGCAGCAGGAAGAGTGTGGCCAGCAGGGCTGGGGAGGTTCTGCTCCCCCTCTGCTCTGCTCTGCCCTGCTGAGCCCACAGCTGCAATCCTGTGCCCAGCTCTGGGCTCCCCAGGTGCAGAGAGACAGAGAGCTGCTGGGGAGAGCCCCAGGGAGAGGCAGGAGGAGGAGTTGGGGACCTGAGCATCTCCCCTGAGGAGAGAGGCTGAGAGCCCTGGGGGTGGTTAGCCTGGAGAGGAGAAGGCTGAGAGGGATCTGATCAATGCCTATCAATAGCTGAGGGCTGGGGGGCAAGGGGAGGAGGCCAAGCTCTGCTGGGTGCTGCTCAGCAGTCACCCAAGGAGCAATGGACACAGACTGGAAGCCAGGAGGTTCCACCTCAGCAGGAGGAGAAACTTCTTTGGGGTGAGGCTGCTGGAGCCTGGAGCAGGCTGCCAGAGAGGTTGTGGAGTCTCCTGCTCTGGAGAGCTTCCAACCCCCCCTGGGTGTGCTCTGGGTGCCCTGCCCTGGCTGCCCTGCTCTGGGTGCCCTGCCCTGGCAGGGGTTGGGCTGGGTGAGCTCTGGAGGTCCCTTCCAACCCCTCCATGCTCTGGTTCTATGATTCCCAAGTCAAGACAAGCAGCACAGCTTCCCTGGGACCTGTGAGCCTCACACCTCAGGGAATTCCTGCCACAAATCCCCACTGAGCTCAGGGAATTCAGTGGGTACAGAGCTGCCCTGAGGGCTGCACCCACAGGCTGGCTGGCAATGGTCCATGGCCAAGTGGAATCCCTCAGGGATCAGTCCTGGGCCCAGGCTTGTTCAGCATCTTTGTTGGTGCCAGGGACAGTGGCACTGAGTGCAGCCTCAGCAGGGCTGCTGGTGGCACCCAGCTGTGTGCTGCAGCTGGAGGGAAGGATCCATCCAGAGGGACCTGCACAGGCTGCAGGGCTGGGCCCAGGACACCCTCAGGAGGTTCAAGCAGACCAAGGGCAAGGTCCTGCAGCTGGGGCAGGGCAATCCCAGGCCCTGAGCCAGGCTGGGCAGGGACTGGCTGCAGAGCAGCCCTGGAGGAAAGGCCTTGGGGGTGCTGGGGGAGGAGAAGCTCAGCAGGAGCCAGCAGGGAGCACTTGCAGCCCAGAGAGCCAAGCAGAGGCTGGGCTGCAGCAAGAGAAGTGTGGCCAGCAGGGCCAGGGAGGGGATTCTGCCCCTCTGCTCCACTCTGCTGAGCCCACAGCTGCAGCTCTGGGGCCAGCTCTGCAGCCCCTGTGCCAGGAAGGCTGTGGAGGGGCTGGAAGGTGTCCAGAGCAGGGCCAGGAGGAGGAGCAGAGGGCTGGAGCTGCTCTGCTCTGAGCACAGCCTGAGAGAGTTGGGCTTGTGCAGGCTGGAGAGGAGAAGGCTCCCAGGAGAGCTTCTGGTGGCCTCCCAGGAGCTGCAGGGGGCTGCAAGCAAGCTGGGGAGGGACTTTGGAGGGGGTGAGGGAGGGCTAGGAGTGGGGGGGCTGGAGCAGAAGTAGAAGTGGGGAGCTGGAGCTTGGCTGTGAGGAAGAAGTTGTTGGGCAGGAGGGTGGTGAGAGCCTGGCCCAGGCTGCCCAGGGAGGTGGTGGAAGCCTCCTGGCTGGAGGTGTTTGCAGCCAGGCTGGAGGTGGCTGTGAGCAAGCTGCTGTGGGGTGAGGTGTCCCTGCCCATGGCAGGGGCTTGGGGCTGGGGCTGGCTGAGCCTGGAGCTCCCTCCCAGCCCTGCCAGCTCTGTGGTTCCTGCCACAAACCCTCCCTGTCCTCAGGGAATTCCAGAGGAGCCTCCCGAGCCAGTTCCTCCGCTGCAGCCACACCGGGAGAGGATAAAAGGGCAAAGGCAGCCCCGAGGCTGCGGAGCTGCTGCGGCGGAGTCCATCCAAGCTCCATCAACGGCATCGCTGCAGGCAGCCTTCTCCCTCGCCCATTTCCCTTCAGTATCGACTGAAGGGCTGCCCGGCAAGGTCAGACTCGCCTCATTGATGAGGCATCGCCGGGGGCTTTGTCTCATTAGGGCGCTCGGAGCTCTGCATTTACTGCAATTTGCAGCACTTAATGGGGAGAGGTCGGCGCGGGTCAGCTCCAATCTCCACTTGGCAGAGGGAGGGGAGAATGGCAGCCTTTCATTTGCACACATTTGAATAATGCTTCTCCCTCTGCTCCCCTTTATCTCCTCGGAGATGATTCCTGCAGCTCAGCCCTCTCACAATCCCCTTCATCCTCCTCCTCCTCACCTCCAAGCCCTGCCAGCAGCCAGCTCTCCCCGCAGGCTGCCATGGAGCTGAAGGATTCCAGGGCTCCAGGTGTCGACAGGAAGCCTTCCAGCTGCCCCCCAGCCCCTGCCCTGCTCAGCCCTCTCACAATCCCCTTCACCTTCCTCCTCCTCCTCCCCACCTCCAAGCCCCTGCCAGCAGCCAGATCTCCCCACAGGCTGTAATGGAACTCCAGGTGTCAACAGGAAGCCCTTCAGCTGCCCCCCATCCCTTTCCCTGCTCAGCCCTCTCACCCTCTTCCTCCTCCTCACTTCCCAACCCCTGCCCTTTCAGCCCTCTCAACCTCCTCCTCCTCCTCACCTCCAAGCCCTGCCAGCAGCCAGCTCCAGGTGTCAAAATGAAGCCATTCTGCTGCCCCCCAACCCCTTCCCTGCTCAGCCCTCTCACCCTCCTCCTCCTCACGTCCAACCCCTGCCAGCAGCCAGCTCTCCCCACAGGCTGTAATGGAGCTGAAGAATTCCAGGGCTCCAGGTGTCAACAGGAAGCCTTTCAGCTGCCCCCCAGCCCTTCCCCTGCTCATTCCTCTCACCCTCCTCCTCCTCCTCACCTCCAAGCCCCTGCCAGCAGCCAGCTCTCCCCCCAGGCTGCCATGGAGGCGACAGACTCCGGGGTTCCAGGTGCCAACCCGAAGCCATTCTGCTGCCCCCAACCCCTTCCCCACTCTCCCCCCCCTCCTCTCCTCTCCCAACAGGGCCTCGGGGCTGCCCCTGGGGAGCTCTTAAGCTCCTCCTAAAGGGATCAAGATTGCCGGGGGGGGGCAGCAAACAGCTGGATCCAATCAATCCCCCACCCCCCTCCCCCATCCCTGCCCAGCAGGATGCCAACATCTGCCAGGGCTGGGGGGCTGGGGGTGGATTATTCCTGGGCCAGGGGAGCCACCAAGAGTTGAGGTTAGCTTTGGGGTTGGGGGATTGCTTTCATGCAGAGAAGCCATCAGTGGCAATGAAGCAACATTTATGCTCTCCCCCCCTCCCCCCTCTTTTTCCTCCCTCCCTCCCCCCCCCCCCCCCAGACTTGAGTGGGGAAAAAAAGGCAACCAAAAACAATAACATTTCAGCTGCATTAAAATGTCATCCATCAGCATTGTCCCACAGCCCTCCCAGCTCATCCAGAGGAATTAGAAAGGATTCATTTGAACAGCAGCTCCTGAGGGCTTGCAGGGACAGCAAGGCCTTTTCTTTCCTCACCCCCCCCACCACCACCCCCTCCCCCTCCTTTCTTTTTTTCCTCCCTTGTAAGCAATATTGAGGAGGAGGAGGAGGAGGAGGAGGAGGGCTGGAAGGAAAAGGTTAGGTGGTGCAGTGGAGCTGAGGATTAAATGTGCTGCTAGGCAGTAATGATATCCCAATTACTGGGGCTGCTGCTTCTTATTTATTCATAACCCCCTGAAAGGCTTAATCAAAAAATCCTTGAATCAAAGGGAGCAGCCCAAGGAGGAAAGTTATTTCACACTGATAATGTCATTCTTCAACTTAAAAGGGAGAGGGAGAAGGAGGGAGGGAGGGAGGGGGAAAGGCACACAGCAAGGGTACCAAAGGGATGTGGAGCTGTGGCTCTTGCACAGGCTGCTCAAGCGCTGCCTTCAGAGAGCCACAGAGCTGCCAGGGCTGGAAGGGAGCTCCAGGCTCAGCCAGCCCCAAGCCCCTGCCATGGGCAGGGACACCTCACCCCACAGCAGCTTGCTCACAGCCACCTCCAGCCTGGCTGCAAACACCTCCAGCCAGGAGGCTTCCACCACCTCCCTGGGCAGCCTGGGCCAGGCTCTCACCACCCTCCTGCCCAACAACTTCTTCCTCACAGCCAAGCTCCAGCTCCCCACTTCTACTTCTGCTCCAGCCCCCCCACTCCTAGCCCTCCCTCACCCCCTCCAAAGTCCCTCCCCAGCTTGCTTGCAGCCCCCTGCAGCTCCTGGGAGGCCACCAGAAGGTCTCCTGGGAGCCTTCTCCTCTGCAGCCTGCACAAGCCCAACTCTCTCAGGCTGTGCTCACAGCAGAGCAGCTCCAGCCCTCTGCTCCTCCTCCTGGCCCTGGAAGTGTTCAAGGCCAGGCTGGACAAGGCCTTTAGCAGCCCATGGCAGGGGGTTGGAACTGGGTGATCTTTAAGACTCCTTCCCATCCAAGCCAGTCTGATTTGTCTGCTTCAGATACTGAGATCTGCCTGCAGACAGCTGGGCTTCCCTCCTGGGTCTGCCATGAGCTTCCCTAGGCTCAGTCACAGGAGCAGCCTCAATGACCTCAGCCCCCCTCAGCAATGCTCTGTGTGCTCCTAGGAACATGCAGACATGAAGCCCTACACCTGGATCCTCTCAAGCCACTGGGGGAAAGCTCTGTTGTTAGCCACTGGGATGAGCTGCCCAGGGAGGTGGTGGAGTCCCCATCCCTGGAGGTGTTCCAGAGGGGCTTGGATGTGGCTCTTGGAGCCATGGTTTAGTGGTCAGGAGGTGTTGGGTATCAGCTTGGACTGGATGAGCTCTGAGGTCTTTTCCAACCTGATGGGTTCTGTGATTCTCTGAAGGGTGCTAATTCCCAAGTGAGTTTCTCCTCTGCCTCCAGGAGCACAGCTGATCAATGCCTGCCCTGGCAGCCTGCTCTGGGGAGAGGAGTGGGCAAGAACTGACTCTGTGAGCTGGAACTGCTCAGTGCTGCTCATGGGTGGAAGGCTCAGGCTGCAGCTGGCTGTGGTGAGAGCTGCAAGCCAAGGACTGCCCAGGAGCTGAGCTGCCACTGCCAGAGGCAGAGGAATCCTTCTTCCAGCTAAAAGCAGTTACAGAACACAGAACTAACCAGGCTGCAAAAGGCCTCAGAGCTCATCCAGGCCAACCTCCCCCCCAGCACCATCTGAGCAACTCAACCATGGCACCAAGGGCATCAGCCAGGCTCTTCCTGAACCCCTCCAGGGCTGGGGACTCCACCACTTCCCTGGGCAGCTCATCCCAGTGCCCAATTCCTCTGGCTGGGAAGAACTTTCTCCTCCCCTCCAGCCTCAACCTCCCCTGGCACAGCTTCAGACTGTGTCCTCTTGTTCTGTTGCTGAGGGCCTGGCAGAAGAGACCAACCCCCAGCTGGCTCCAACCTCCCTGCAGGGAGTTGCAGAGAGCAAGAAGGTCTCCCCTGAGCCTCCTCTTCTGCAGGCTAAGCAACCCCAGCTCCCTCAGCCTCTCCTCACAGGGCTGTGCCCCAGACCCCTCCCCAGCCCTGTGCCCCAGACCCCTCCCCAGCTTTGTTGCCCTTCTCTAGCTCTTGTTCAGCTGCTGCTTCACAGAGGATGCTGCACTGGCTTGGAAGGGAGCCTGTGGTTCAGGTTCCCCCACAGCCACACAGCTCTCATGCAGCAGTCAGGCTCCATTCTACCCCTAGGTAAGAGCTGGCAGGAGAAATGTCCTCAGTATGCCCCAGGCTGATGCACAGAGAGCACTGGGCTGGAAGGCAGCCTCCAGGAGGCAGCTTATGCAACCCCCTGTAGGCAGCAGGGACAGCTCCAGTTAGAGCAGGCTGTCCAGGGACACAGCCAGGCTGACCCTTGGGGGTGCTGGGGGAGGAGAAGCTCCCCAGGAGCCAGCAGGGAGCACTTGCAGCCCAGAGAGCCAAGCAGAGCCTGGGCTGCAGCCAGAGAAGTGTGGCCAGCAGGGCCAGGGAGGGGATTCTGCCCCTCTGCTCCACTCTGCTGAGCCCACAGCTGCAGCTCTGGGGCCAGCTCTGCAGCCTCTGTGCCAGGAAGGCTGTGGAGGGGCTGGAAGGTGTCCAGAGCAGGGCCAGGAGGAGGAGCAGAGGGCTGGAGCTGCTCTGAGCACAGCCTGAGAGAGTTGGGCTTGTGCAGGCTGGAGAGGAGAAGGCTCCCAGGAGAGCTTCTGGTGGCCTTGCAGGAGCTGCAGGGGGCTGCAAGCAAGCTGGGGAGGGACTTTGGAGGGGGTGAGGGAGGGCTAGGAGTGGGGGGGCTGGAGCAGAGCTAGAAGTGGGGAGCTGGAGCTTGGCTGTGAGGAAGAAGTTGTTGGGCAGGAGGGTGGTGAGAGCCTGGCCCAGGCTGCCCAGGGAGGTGGTGGAAGCCTCCTGGCTGGAGGTGTTTGCAGCCAGGCTGGAGGTGGCTGTGAGCAAGCTGCTGTGGTGTGAGGTGTCCCTGCCCATGGCAGGGGGCTGGGGCTGGCTGAGCCTGGAGCTCCCTCCCAGCCCTGGCAGCTCTGTGACCTCTGGAGTCCATCAGGCCCAGCCCTGCTGCCAGGGCAGGGCCACTGCTGTGTGTTGGTGCCTTTGGAGCTGAAGCCCTTGGGCAGCAGCCTAAACCCAGGGGCCTGGCACTGGCTGAGCCTTGAGGTCCTTTCCAACCCTGGCAAGTCTGTGATTCATTTCCTGGCTCATTCCTTGCTGCCTCTGTTTCCTCCTCTCCCTTCTCCCCACTCAGGATTTGTTACTTGCAATTCCCCTTCAGTATTTCCTTTGCTCTTGAGCCTCATGTCCTTCACTGTGCCACTTAAGCTGATGGCTGACAGCTCAAGAGGGGCTGGCAGGCACTGCTGCTGCTTCCTGCTCTTGCCAGCAGCAATATTTCTTCCAGGCAAGGCCTCTCATAATTCAACTGAGGTCAGGCAGGACCCAAGAGCTGAACCTGTCCTCTCCAATGAATCAGCTGCAGGGTTGAAAGGCTTTACACAAACCATCCCAATGAGCTCAGGTGTTGCAGGCTGGGGATAGGCTCTCACAGCCTCAGGAGGGTTTGGCTTTCCCTTCCAGAGCACTTAAAAGTGTGAGGATCCACCAGAGATCAGCTCAAGGCTCCTGTGTGCTCCTGGTGGGTCCTGACTCAGTGCTGTGGTGCACAGGAGAGACAAGAATGAAGCTCCCCAGCTTGCTTGCAGCCCCCTGCAGCTCCTGCGAGGCCACCAGAAGCTCTCCTGGGAGCCTTCTCCTCTGCAGCCTGCACAAGCCCAACTCTCTCAGGCTGTGCTCAGAGCAGCTCCAGCCCTCTGCTCCTCCTCCTGGCCCTGCTCTGGACACCTTCCAGCCCCTCCAGAGCCTTCCTGGCACAGAGGCTGCAGAGCTGGCCCCAGAGCTGCAGCTGTGGGCTCAGCAGAGTGGAGCAGAGGGGCAGAATCCCCTCCCTGGCCCTGCTGGCCACACTTCTCTTGCTGCAGCCCAGGCTCTGCTTGGCTCTCTGGGCTGCAAGTGCTCCCTGCTGGCTCCTGCTGAGCTTCTCCTGCCCCAGCACCCCCAAGGCCTTTCCTCCAGGGCTGCTCTGCAGCCAGTCCCTGCCCAGCCTGGCTCAGGGCCTGGGATTGCCCTGCTCCAGCTGCAGGACCTTGCCCTTGGTCTGCTTGAACCTCCTGAGGGTGTCCTGGGCCCAGCTCTGCAGCCTGTGCAGGTCCCTCTGGATGGATCCTTCCCTCCAGCTGCAGCACACAGCTGGGTGCCACCAGCAGCCCTGCTGAGGCTGCACTCAGTGCCACTGTCCCTGGCACTTCAGGGGAAGCACAGAGGGCCTCAGCTGTGTGGGCAGCAGGAGACAGCTGGGCTGGGCTGTGCTGCTTGCTGGAGTGAGGAAGGTGAAGTTTTATGAGCCAAAAGAATCCCAGAGGGGCTCAGGCTGGAAGGGAGCTCAGAGCTCATCTCCTCCAACCCCCTGCCAGGGGCAGGGACACCTCCCACCAGCCCCAGCTTGCTCAGGGCCTCATCCAGCCTGGCCTTGAACCCCCAGGCAGGAGGCAGCCACAGCCTCCCTGGGCAGCCTGGGCCAGAGCCTCAGCTCCCTCCTGCTCAAGAGCTTCTTCCTCAGCTCCACTCTAACCCTGCTCTGCCTCAGCTCCAAACCCTTCCCCCTGGGCCTGGCTCAGACCCCCTCAGGAGCAGTTCCTCTGCAGCCTTCCTGCAGGATCCCTTCAGCTCCTGGCAGCAGCTCTGAGGAGCCCCTGGAGCCTTCTGCTCTGCAGGCTGCACAGCCCCAGCTCCCTCAGCCTGTGCTCCCAGCAGAGCTGCTCCAGCCCTGGCAGCATCTCTGTGGCCTCCTCTGGGCTCTCTCCAAATCTCTTGAAGAGAAGCTGGAGAATAAAAGCAGAGGGAAAAGCTGTGGGGAAGTTGGGAAGGGAAACACTGTTGGGAAGCCAACCCACCCAAAACCAACCCAACCCAACCCCACCCAACCCAAAACCAACCCAACCCAACCCAAAACCAACCCAACCCAAACCAAACCCAAACCAATCCCAACCCAAACCAATCCCAACCCAACCCAAACCCAACCCAACCCAACCTAACCCAAACCCAAACCAAACCAACCTAAACCCAACCCAACCCAACCCAAACCAATCCCAACCCAACCCAAACCAAACCAAATCCAACCCAAACCCAACCCAAACCAATCCCAACCCAACCCAAACCCAACCCAAACCAACCCCAACCCAACCCAAACCCACCCAAACCAAACCCAAATCAATCCCAACCCAAACCCAACCCAAACCAATCCCAACCCAACCCAAACCAAACCCAACCCAACCCCAAACCAACCCAAACCCAACCCAAAACCAAACCCAACCCAACCCAAACCCAACCCCAACCCAAACCCAACCCAACCCAAACCCAACCCCAACCCCAACCCAAACCCAACCCAAACCCAACCCCAACCCAAACCCAACCAACCAACTCTCAACAACCCAAACCAAACCAATCCTCAACAACCAAACCCAACCAACCCTCAACAACCCAAACTTAACCAACCCTCAACAACCAAACTCAACCAACCCACAACCCAAACTCAACCAACCCTCAACAACCCAAACCCAACCAACCCTCAACAACCAAACCCAACCAAACAACCAACTCCTAATAACCCAAACTCAATCAACCCTCAACAACCCAAACCCAACCAACCAACCAACTCCTAATAACCCAAACTCAATCAACCCACAACAACCCAAACCTAACCAACCAACCCTCAACAACCCAAACCCAACCAACCCTCAACAACCCAAACCCAACCAACCCCTAACAACCCAAACCCAACCCTCAACAACCCAAACCCAACCAACCCACAACAACCCAAACCCAACCAACCAACCCTCAACAACCCAAACCCAACCCTCAACAACCCAAACCCAACCAACCCACAACAACCCAAACCCAACCAACCAACCCTCAACAACCCAAACCCAACCAACCCCTAATAACCCAAACCCAACCAACCAAACCCCAACAACCCAAATCCAACCAACCCTCAACAACCCAAACCCAACCAATCCACAACAACCCAAACCCAACCAACCAACCCTCAACAACCCAAACCCAACCCTCAACAACCCAAACCCAACCAACCCACAACAACCCAAACCCAACCAACCAACCCCCAACAACCCAAACCCAACCAACCCTCAACAACCCAAACCCAACCAATCCACAACAACCCAAACCCAACCAACCAACCCTCAACAACCCAAACCCAACCCTCAACAACCCAAACCCAACCAACCCACAACAACCCAAACCCAACCAACCAACCCTCAACAACCCAAACCCAACCAACCCCTAACAACCCAAACCCAACCCTCAACAACCCAAACCCAACCAACCCACAACAACCCAAACCCAACCAACCCCTAACAACCCAAACCCAACCCTCAACAACCCAAACCCAACCAACCCCTAATAACCCAAACCCAACCAGGGTTTGGCTGCGCCAGGGGAGGTTCAGGTTGGATGTTAGGAAGAAGTTCTATACAGAGAGAGTGATTGCCTATTGGAATGGGCTGCCCAGGGAGGTGGTGGAGTCGCCGTCATTGAAGGTGTTCAGGAGGAGACTTGATGGGTTGCTTAGTGCCATGGGTTAGCCCTGATGGGTTGGACACCATGATCTTGAAGGTCTCTTCCAACCTGGTTTGGTTTATTCTAATAAAGGTTTATTCTAATAACCAACCCTCAACAACCCAATCCCAACCCAACCCACACCCAACCCAACCCAAACCCAAACCAACCCAAACCAATCCCAACCCAAACCCAACCCAAACCCAACCAACCCTCAACAACCCAAACCCAACCACTTTCCAGGTGATCTATCTTTGTTTGCTCCAGCCAGAGGGGCCAGGCCAAAACAGCCCAGAAAGCTGAGGGCAGAGGGCTGGCTGCTGATTGACTTCACTCTGGGGGAGAAAATGAAGCCACCTTAATGTGTGTGCTGTGGAGCTGCCTGGAGCCTCATCTCAGCCTGCTCTGGCTGTAAGGTCACACAGTCACACAATGGCTCAGCTGGAAGGGAGCTCAGAGGTCATCTAACCAGCCCCCTGCCATGGGCAGGGACACCTCCCCCCAGCCCCAGGCTGCTCAGGGCCTCATCCAGCCTGGCCCTCAACCCCTCCAGGCAGGAGGCAGCCACAGCCTCCCTGGGCAGCCTGGGCCAGAGTCTCCCCAGCCTCACTCTCAAGGATCTCTTCCTCCTCTCCACTCTCAGTCTCTCCTCTCCCAGCTCCAAGCCATTGTTCCTCAGCCTGGCACTCCCAGCCCTTGCCCAGAGTCCCTCCCCAGCTCTCCTGGAGCCCTTCAGGCACTGGAAGCTGCTCTGAGCTCTGCCTGGAGCCTTCTCCTCTCCAGGCTGCACAGCCCCAGCTCTCCCAGCCTGGCCCCACAGCAGAGGCTCTGCAGCCTCTGCTCCTCTCTGTGGCCTCCTCTGGAACCTCTCCAGCAGCTCCAGGTCCTTGTGCTGGGGGCCCCAGAGCTGGAGGCAGTGCTGCAGGTGGGGGCTGAGCAGAGCAGAGCAGAGGGGCAGAATCCCCTCCCTGTGCTGCTGCTCTCCCTGCTCTGGCTGCAGCTCAGCACTCAGCTGCCTCTGGGCTGCCAGGGACCACTGCTGGCTCCTGGGCACTTTGTCACCACCTGACCCCCCAAGGCCTTCTCCCCCAGGCTGATCCTGAGCCACTCCTCCCCCAACCTGGAGCTGTGCTGCTCATTCTCTTGACCTCCTCCTACAGCCTTTCTCCTAGGGAGGGCCTCAAGGCACACTCAGCACTGGACCTGTCTCTGCCACCTCCAACCAGGAGGCAGCCCAGGAAACTCTCCAAGCTGCTGATGGAGCTTTTGTGCCCCTGGCTGTCACTCCCAGCTGGCAGCAGTGTTCCAGGCATCTCCTGAAGCTGCCTCTCCCACATCATTTTGCACCATCCAACCCTCAAGAGTGGAAGAGTTCTTTTGATGCCTCTAGAGAGCTGTCACTAACTCAGTGCCATCTCTACCCCTTCACACTACCACCCAGCTCTGGGGAAGGTCTTCAAGGCCACTTCCACCTCACCAAGAGGAGAAACTTCTTTGGGGTGAGGCTGCTGGAGCCTGGAGCAGGCTGCCAGAGAGGTTGTGGAGTCTCCTGCTCTGGAGAGCTTCCAACCCCCCCTGGGTGTGCTCTGGGTGCCCTGCCCTGGGTGCCCTGCTCTGGCAGGGGGTTGGAGTGGATGATCCCAGGCTCAGATGGTGTTAGGGCTTGGAAGGGAGCCCTGAGAGCTCCCAGTGGCAGCCCCCTGGCAGAGCAGCAGCAGAGGATCCAGCCCAGGGCACACAGAACACATCCAGCCAGGGCTGCAAAGGCTCCACAGAAGGAGACTCCACAACCTCTCTGGGCAGCCTGCTCCAGGCCTCTGGCAGCCTCCCAGCCAAGAAGTTCCTCCTGAGGCTGAGCTGCAACCTCCTGGGCTGCACTTTCCCTCCCTTGCCCCTTGGCCTGTGCCAGGGCCCAGTGAGCAGAGGCTGTCCCTGTGCCTCCCTTCCTGCCCCCCAGCCCTCAGCTCTTGAGAGCCATTGCTCAGCTCCCTCTCAGCCTTCTCCTCTCCACACTCAGCACCCCCAGGGCTCTCAGCCTCTCCTCCCCAGGCACTGCTGCAGTCCCTTCAGCAGCCTTGCAGCCTGCCTTGGCCTCTCTGCAGCAGCTCCTGTCCCTCCTGAGCTGGGCAGCCCAGGGCTGGATGCAATCCTCCAGGGGAGGTCTCAGCAGGGCAGAGCAGAGCAGAGGGGGAGCAGAAGCTCCCTGGCCCTGCTGGATGCCCCCCAGGACCCCCTTGGCCTTCTTGGCCCCCAGGGCCCCTTGCTGCCCCATGCAGAGCTTGCTGCCCAGCAGCACTGCCAGCTGCTCCTCCTTGGGGCTGCTCTGCAGCAGATCCCCTCCCAGGCTGTGCTGCTGCAGCTGCAGGACTCTGCTCTCCTCCTGGGGAGCCTCAGCAGCTTCCTCCCTGCCCAGCTCTCAGCCTGCTCACCTTGCACAGAGCAGTGCTGAGGGACTCAGAGACTTCCAGTGACCCAAGCTGAGCTGTCCTGAGCAGAGCTGAGACTTCTTGGCCTGGCCTGAGCCATGGAGATGTTTGTTCACTGCCCTTGCTAGGAAGTGTCTCCCCTCTGCCTTCTCCTCTCCACACTCAGCACCCCCAGGATGATCTCCAGAGCTCACACAGGGCTTGGGCAGTGCTGCTGCCAGTGGCCCAGGCTGGAGAGCATCATTTGGAAGGGATCAGAGAGAGCCTTCCTTGGCAGCAAACCACCTGGAGCTCCCCAGCCCCCAGGGGCTTTTGCCTGCCTAGGTGTGTTGAGCACTCAGAGAGGAGGCAGAGCTCCTCCACAGCTCCTGGCTGAGGCTTTGCTGCCGGTGAAGCCTTCCCTGGGAGCCAGCAGCAGGAGCAGAGTGCCTGCAGGCAGCTGGGGAGCCCCCAGGCTTTTACAGCTTGGCTGCTTGGGAAGCTGCACAATTACCCTGCCAGGGAGCATTAGCAGCAGACAATTAACCAGGTTATTGATTGACTGAGAGAGCCCTCTCAGGGTGACTTCATCAGGAAATCTGCTGATGCTGGGGCCATAACTGCACTCCTTGGCCACACCAAGCCCTCCTTCCCCAGCTGGGAAGGTCTCTCTCACCTTGAGAGAGGCTGCCTGGGCTTCACATGGCACAGCCTGGGTGCTTCCAGGCATCCACAGGGAGCTCTCAGCAACCACTTCCAGTGGTAGCCCCAGAACCCCCCCAGGGCAAGCTGAGGCTCAGAATGCACAGCACCACCCCATGGCCCCAGGCTGCCTGCCTCCCACCAGGGCAGGGCACTGCCAGCCTCAGCCTCAGCCTCAGCTGCAGCCCAGCAGCCTGAGTGTGGCCCCAGGGGCTGCAGGGGAGCTGCATCAGCTGGGGAGGGGACACTGAACTGGGGGGCAGAGTTCAGCTGCTGGAGGGGAGGAAGGCTCTGCAGGCAGCAGGCTCCAGGCAGCAGCAGCAGTGTGCAGCTGGCACCAAGCTGAGTGGTGCTGTCCATGGGCCAGAGGGACAGGAGGGCATCTCAGGCATGCCCCAAGTGGCACCCAGCTGGAGAGGGGCAGCTGAGGGAGCTGGGGATGCTGGCTGTGCAGGAGAGGAGGCTGAAGGTGGCAGTGAGGAGCTGCTGGAGGGGAGGAAGGCTCTGCAGAGGCTCCTGGGCAGGCTGCGGCCAGGGCTGAGCTCAGCTGCAGGAGGCTGAAGAAGGCCAAGGGCTGGGTCCTGAGCCTGGGGCACAGCAACCCCAGGAAGGCTCCAGGCTGGGGGCAGAGGGGCTGGCAAGTGCCCAGCAGAGCAAGGCCTGGGGGTGCTGGGTGGCAGCAGCTGGAGAGGAGGCAGGGGTGGGCAGGGGGCAAGAAGGGCAGCAGCAGCCTGGGCTGGAGCAGCAGTGGTTGGGCAGCAGGAGCAGGGCAGGGATTGTGCCCCTGGGCTCAGCACTGGGCAGGCCACAGCTTGAGGGCTGGCTTGAGCTTTGGGCTCCTGGCTGCAAGAAGGAGCTGGAGGAGCTGGAGCAGGGCCAGGGAAGGGCAAGAAAGGTGGGGAAGGGTGTGGAGAAGAGGGCTGGGGAGGAGCAGCTGAGGGAGCTGGGGGTGGGCAGTGTGGAGCAGAGGAGGCTGAGGGAGACCTCCTTGCTCTCTGCAGCTCCCTGAGAGGAGGCTGCAGCCAGGGGGGGTTGGGCTCTGCTCCCTGCTGCCAGGGGCTGGCAGAGCAGTTGGCAGTGCAGGGTCAGGGCCTGGGCTGGATGACCTTCAAGCTCCTTCCCAACCAAACCCCTTCTGTGACTCTGTTCCATGCTGCTTCCTCCACCTCCCTCCAGAGCAGGGTTCAGCTGGCAGGGTGAGGGCTGAGCCCCCAGCCAGCAGCTCTCCCAGCAGCCTGCCCTGATGGCAGCCACTGCAGCTTCAGCCCTGCTGGGAAGGCAGAGGGGAGACACTTCCTAGCAAGGGCAGTGAACAAACATCTCCATGGCTCAGGCCAGGCCAAGAAGTCTCAGCTCTGCTCAGGACAGCTCAGCTTGGGTCACTGGAAGTCTCTCTGAGTCCCTCAGCACTACTCTGTGCAAGGTGAGCAGGCTGAGAGCTGGGCAGGGAGGAAGCTGCTGAGGCTCCCCAGGAGGAGAGCAGAGTCCTGCAGCTGCAGCAGCACAGCCTGGGAGGGGATCTGCTGCAGAGCAGCCCCAAGGAGGAGCAGCTGGCAGTGCTGCTGGGCAGCAAGCTCTGCATGGGGCAGCAAGGGGCCCTGGGGGCCAAGAAGGCCAAGGGGGTCCTGGGGGGCATCCAGCAGGGCCAGGGAGCTTCTGCTCCCCCTCTGCTCTGCTCTGCCCTGCTGAGACCTCCCCTGGAGGATTGCATCCAGCCCTGGGCTGCCCAGCTCAGGAGGGACAGGGAGCTGCTGCAGAGAGGCCAAGGCAGGCTGCAAGGCTGCTGAAGGGACTGCAGCAGTGCCTGGGGAGGAGAGGCTGAGAGCCCTGGGGGTGCTGAGTGTGGAGAGGAGAAGGCTGAGAGGGAGCTGAGCAATGGCTCTCAAGAGCTGAGGGCTGGGGGGCAGGAAGGGAGGCACAGGGACAGCCTCTGCTCACTGGGCCCTGGCACAGGCCAAGGGGCAAGGGAGGGAAAGTGCAGCCCAGGAGGTTGCAGCTCAGCCTCAGGAGGAACTTCTTGGCTGGGAGGCTGCCAGAGGCCTGGAGCAGGCTGCCCAGAGAGGTTGTGGAGTCTCCTACAAGGATGCTGAAGGGCCTGGGGCACTGCCTGGTGAGGAGAGGCTGGAACTGGAGCAGCTGTAACCCATTGTAGGATTCTCCTGCAATGATTTCACACCAAAATGAAGCTCTTGGATCCTCCTCTTCCCCAGGATCTCATGGCCAGGGCACACATCTGGGTGGGAGGAGGTCTCCTGTTCAGCAGAGGAGGATGAGGAAGCTCAGCTCTGCCTTCAGGCCAGCAGCTGCAGGCTGGGAGGGCTTCAGAGCAAGGCAGAGTCACAGAATTGGTTGGGTTGGAAAAGGCCTCCAAGGGCACCCAGTCCAGCCCCAACCCAGCCCCAGCATGGGCACCAAGCCCTGGCCCCAGCTGCCATGGGCAGAGCTTGCTGCAGCACCTCCAGGCATGGGCACTGCACCACCCCGCTGGGATGGTGCTGGGGTGGTGCTGGGATGGTGCTGGGGTGGTGCAGGGATGGTGCTGGGGTGGTGCTGGGGTGGTGCTGGGGTGGTGCTGGGATGGTGCTGGGGTGGTGCTGGGGTGGTGCTGGGATGGTGCTGGGATGGTGCTGGGATGGTGCTGGGGTGGTGCTGGGGTGGTGCTGGGGTGGTGCTGGGGTGGTGCTGGGGTGGTGCTGGGATGGTGCTGGGGTGGTGCTGGGGTGGTGCTGGGATGGTGCTGGGATGGTGCTGGGATGGTGCTGGGGTGGTGCTGGGGTGGTGCTGGGGTGGTGCTGGGATGGTGCTGGGGTGGTGCTGGGATGGTGCTGGGGTGGTGCTGGGGTGGTGCTGGGGTGGTGCTGGGGTGGTGCTGGGGTGGTGCTGGGGTGGTGCTGGGATGGTGCTGGGATGGTGCTGGGATGGTGCTGGGGTGGTGCTGGGATGGTGCTGGGATGGTGCTGTGGTGCTGGTGCTGGCTGGTGGTGCTGGGGTGGTGCTGGGATGGTGCTGGGATGGTGCTGGGGTGGTGCTGGGGTGGTGCTGGGGTGGTGCTGGGATGGTGCTGGGATGGTGCTGGGATGGTGCTGGGGTGGTGCTGGGGTGGTGCTGGGGTGGTGCTGGGGTGGTGCTGGGATGGTGCTGGGGAGGTGCTGGGGTGGTGCTGGGGTGGTGCTGGGATGGTGCTGGGGAGGTGCTGGGATGGTGCTGGGGAGGTGCTGGGGTGGTGCTGGGGTGGTGCTGGGGTGGTGCTGGGATGGTGCTGGGGTGGTGCTGGGATGGTGCTGGGGAGGTGCTGGGGAGGTGCTGGGGTGGTGCTGGGGTGGTGCTGGGATGGTGCTGGGGTGGTGCTGGGATGGTGCTGGGGAGGTGCTGGGATGGTGCTGGGGTGGTGCTGGGATGGTGCTGGGATGGTGCTGGGGTGGTGCTGGGGTGGTGCTGGGGTGGTGCTGGGATGGTGCTGGGGTGGTGCTGGGATGGTGCTGGGGTGGTGCTGGGATGGTGCTGGGGTGGGGGCAATGGACACAAAGTGGAGCAGAGAAGGTTTCAGCTGAGCAGGAGGAGAACTCCTTTGGGGTGAGGCTGCTGGAGCCTGGAGCAGGCTGCCAGAGAGGTTGTGGAGTCTCCTGCTCTGGAGAGCTTCCAACCCCCCCTGGGTGTGCTCTGGGTGCCCTGCCCTGGCTGCCCTGCTCTGGGTGCCCTGCCCTGGCTGCCCTGCCCTGGCAGGGGTTGGACTGGGTGAGCTCTGGAGGTCCCTCCCAGCCTCTAATGTTCTGTGATGCTGTGAAGGGTGAAGGCTGCTCCCAGCCCAGGCTGAAGTGCCCTGGCCTGCAGCAGGCAGCAGGCTCCAGGCAGCAGGCAGCAGGCTCCAGGCTGCAGGCTGCAGGCAGCAGGCAGCAGGCAGGAGGCTGCAGGCAGCAGGCAGCAGGCTCCAGGCAGCAGGCAGCAGGCAGCAGGCTCCAGGCAGCAGGCTCCAGGCTGCAGGCAGCAGGCAGCAGGCAGGAGGCTGCAGGCAGCAGGCAGCAGGCTCCAGGCAGCAGGCTCCAGGCAGCAGGCTCCAGGCAGCAGGCAGCAGGCAGGAGGCAGGAGGCAGCAGGCTCCAGGCTGCAGGCAGCAGGCAGGAGGCAGGAGGCAGCAGGCAGGAGGCAGGAGGCTGCAGGCAGCAGGCAGCAGGCTCCAGGCTGCAGGCAGCAGGCAGCAGGCTCCAGGCAGCAGGCTCCAGGCAGCAGGCAGGAGGCAGGAGGCAGCAGGCTCCAGGCAGCAGGCAGCAGGCAGCAGGCTGTGGCAGAGCTGTGCCCGGGGGGCTCAGGGGGGTCTCGGGGGGGTCTCTGCCACGCTCCATTTCCCCCGGGCCGGGCGCTGCAGCCCGATGGCTGCACAGCCAATTTCCTTCAGCTGCCTTCTCCATCCATCACCCTCCCCTCCCCCATCCATCACCCCCTCCCCTCCCCCATCCATCACCCCCTCCCCCATCCATCATCCCCCTCCCCGCCCCCCAGCCCCCCTGCTGGGCTGAGCAAACCCCCCCCGCCCGGCGTTCTCAGCTAATTAATCACCATTGTGAGGGAATGTTCCCTTAATGAAGCAGGCAGGGCGGGGAGGGAGGCTCCGGAGCCCCGGGGGGGACACAGGGGGTTTGGGCAGAGCTCTAATCAATCCTGCTGCAGATACACATCTCCAGCAGGCTGCCAGAGGCAGCCCAAGCCCAGCGCTGCCTGCCTGCCGCTCCCGGCCTGCAGTTGATGATGCAGGAGCAGATTGGTCCTGCCAGGGAAGCAGCCCTTCAATAACCTGCAGAGCCTTCATCATCATCCAGGCAGACAAGGCAGGCAGCGACAGGCAGAGTTAATTGAAGGAGAAACTAATTAGAGTGCCAGGCTGAGAGGTGGCTCCACCCTCACCCCCCCCCATGGCTGAGGAGCAGCACTGGAGACCTGCTGAGGGCATCTCCCAGGGCAGAGCTGCTCCTCAGCACCAGCAGCACTGCAGAGAGCTCCTGAGGGCTTCCCTGCAGCTCTCCTTCTGCCCCCTGAGGGTGGGGAGGCCCTGGGGCAGTGCCCAGGGAGGCTGTGGGCATCTCATACCTGCATAAGGGGCTGGGGGGGCTGGGTGGGGAGGCAGGGGGGCAAGGAGGGCAGCAGCAGCCTGGGCTGGAGCAGCAATGGTTGGGCAGCAGGAGCAGGGCAGGGATTGTGCCCCTGGGCTCAGCACTGGGCAGGCCACAGCTTGAGGGCTGGGCTGAGCTTTGGGCTCCTGGCTGCAAGCTGGCAGCAAAGGAGGGGAAGGAACCCAGAGGGCCCTGCTGCCCCAGGGAGGTTCCTGAGCCTGGGGATGAAGTGCAGCAAGGTCTAACAGTGCTCAGCACTGAGCTCAGTGCTGAGAGAAGCAGCCCTGCAAATCTGGATGCCAGGGGGTGCCCTGAGTTTGCACAGAGACATCACAGAGTCACTGTGGCTAGAAAAGACCTTCAGGGGCCCCAGATCCCAACCATTGCCTAACTCTGCCAAGGCCTCTGCCACAGCAGCCCCTGCAGCACCATGGCTCTGAATCACCTCCAGCCATGGGAGCAGCTTTGGGCAAGGAGGACATTGAGAGGCTGGAGCAGGGCCAGGGAAGGGCAAGGAAGGTGGGGAAGGGTGTGGAGAAGAGGGCTGGGGAGGAGCAGCTGAGGGAGCTGGGGGTGGGGAGTGTGGAGCAGAGGAGGCTGAGGGAGACCTCCTTGCTCTCTGCAGCTCCCTGAGAGGAGGCTGCAGCCAGGGGGGGTTGGGCTCTGCTCCCTGCTGCCAGGGGCTGGCAGAGCAGTTGGCAGTGCAGGGTCAGGGCCTGGGCTGGATGACCTTCAAGCTCCTTCCCAACCAAACCCCTTCTGTGACTCTGTTCCATGCTGCTTCCTCCACCTCCCTCCAGAGCAGGGTTCAGCTGGCAGGGTGAGGGCTGAGCCCCCAGCCAGCAGCTCTCCCAGCAGCCTGCCCTGATGGCAGCCACTGCAGGAACCTTCCTCCCTCCAGCAGCAAGCAGCAGAGGCTGTGTGGTGGCTCTGCAGCTCTGTCCCTGCTCTGCACTGAGCAGCACACAGCTCTGTGCCCCCTGGGTGAGAGGGAGCTGGGGGTGCTGGGGGAGAGCAGCTGAAGAGGAGGCAGCAGTGTGCCCAGGGGGCCAAGAAGGCCAAGGGCATCCTGGCCTGGGGCAGGCAGAGTGTGGCCAGCAGGAGCAGGGAAGTCCTTGTGCCCTGTGCTCAGCACTGCTGAGGCCACAGCTTGAGTCCTGTGTCCAGCTCTGGGCTGCTGAGGTTAGGAAAGAGGTTGAGCTGCTGGAAGGTGTCCAGAGAAGGGCAACAAAGCTGGGGAGGGGTCTGGGGCACAGCCCTGGGAGGAGAGGCTGAGGGAGCTGGGGTTGCTTAGCCTGCAGAAGAGGAGGCTCAGGGGAGACCTTCTTGCTCTCTCCAACTCCCTGCAGGGAGGTTGGAGCCAGGGGGGGTTGGTCTCTTCTGCCAGGCCCCCAGCAGCAGAACAAGAGGACACAGTCTGAAGCTGTGCCAGGGGAGGTTGAGGCTGGAGGGGAGGAGAAAGTTCTTCCCAGCCAGAGGAATTGGGCACTGGGATGAGCTGCCCAGGGAGGTGGTGGAGTCCCCATCCCTGGAGGTGTTCAGGAAGAGCCTGGATGAGGCCCTTGGTGCCATGGTTGAGTTGCTCAGATGGTGCTGGGGGAGAGGTTGGACTGGATGAGCTCTGAGCTCTTTTCCAACCTGGAGCAGGCTGCAGTAAACCCAACAGCAGAGGAGCAGAGAGCAGGAGAGGCTCAGAGAGAGCCTCAGCCCCTGAACAGTTCTGAGAAACTGGAAGCAAGAGCCTGAAGGCTCAGCTGGTGAGGGAGGGGGATGCAGCACAAGCTCTGCTCTCCAGGCATGGGAGCCTTCCCCATCTCCCCAGCCAGCAGCACTCCTGCTGCAGGCCTCCTTCCCTCCCCCCAACACCACCCACAGCAGTCAGGCAGAGCCACAGAGGTGCCCAGGCTGGAGAAGTCCTCTGAGACTGAGCCCAGCCCTGGGCCTGACACTGGCAGGTCCTTGCCTCAGCCTCCTGCTTCAGCACCACAGCTACACAACCCTGCAGCACCCCCAGGGATGGGAACCACACCAGGCTGAGCCACTGCCTGAGAGCCCTCTCAGGGAAGAAGTTCTTCCTGATGTCCATCCTGAACCTCCCTTGGGGCAGCCTGAGGCCATTTCCTCTTATCTTATCACTTATGAACTGCTGGAACAGCCCAGCCCCCCCTGGCTGCAGCCCCCACAGCCCTCAGCACCACAGCTCTGGAACCCCTCCAGGGATCAGCATCCAACCCCCTCCCTGGGCAGCCTGGGCCAGGCTTGCAGAGCCCTTGCAGCCAAGAAGTTTCTTCTCCTCTCCAAGCTAAGCCTCCCCTGGGGCAGCCTGAGGCCATTGCCTCTCCTCCTGGCCCTTGTTCCTAGGCAGCAGAGCCCAACCCCCCCTGGCTGCAGCCTCCTCTCAGGGAGCTGCAGAGAGCAAGGAGGTCTCCCTCAGCCTCCTCTGCTCCACACTGCCCACCCCCAGCTCCCTCAGCTGCTCCTCCCCAGCCCTCTTCCCCACACCCTTCCCCACCTTTCTTGCCCTTCCCTGGCCCTGCTCCAGCTCCTCCAGCTCCTTCTTGCAGCCAGGAGCCCAAAGCTCAGCCCAGCCCTCAAGCTGTGGCCTGCCCAGTGCTGAGCCCAGGGGCACAATCCCTGCCCTGCTCCTGCTGCCCAACCATTGCTGCTCCAGCCCAGGCTGCTGCTGCCCTCCTTGCCCCCCTGCCCACCCCTCTGTTCCTTGTCCCCTTCCCTCTCTGGGTTGTGGGTTTGGGCTCAGGCTGAGGTTTCTCCTCTCAGGCTGCCTGGCCCCAGCAGCCAGCGTGGCCACCACACAGCTCCCAGCGAAGTGAAGCACAAAGTCTGAGATCAATTAATCATTCATTATCTTCAGCCTGCAATAGCTGAGGCTGCAGCACAGGCAGGGCAATAATCCTTACAGCCCCCAAGGTGCTCATCTCCTCCTGAGCTGGGCATCCATCAGCCAGAGCACAGCAGCACCACAAAAGCCTTCGGGTGCAGGGGGATCAGCCCAGGGGGAGTGCCAGGGCCTGGGAGCTCAGACCAGGCTCAGCACATCAGGAGCAAGAGGGCTGCTGGCAGGGGGCTCCTCTGAACCAGCTTGAAGGGCTCAGCCTGCCCTCAGGGAGAGCAGAGTGAGAGCTGGGCAGGGAGGAGGCTGCTGAGGCTCCCCAGGAGGAGAGCAGAGTCCTGCAGCTGCAGCAGCGCAGCCTGGGAGGGGATCTGCTGCAGAGCAGCCCCAAGGAGGAGCAGCTGGCAGTGCTGCTGGGCAGCAAGCTCTGCATGGGGCAGCAAGGGGCCCTGGGGGCCAAGAAGGCCAAGGGGGTCCTGGGGGGCATCCAGCAGGGCCAGGGAGCTTCTGCTCCCCCTCTGCTCTGCTCTGCCCTGCTGAGACCTCCCCTGGAGGATTGCATCCAGCCCTGGGCTGCCCAGCTCAGGAGGGACAGGGAGCTGCTGCAGAGAGGCCAAGGCAGGCTGCAAGGCTGCTGAAGGGACTGCAGCAGTGCCTGGGGAGGAGAGGCTGAGAGCCCTGGGGGTGCTGAGTGTGGAGAGGAGAAGGCTGAGAGGGAGCTGAGCAATGGCTCTCAAGAGCTGAGGGCTGGGGGGCAGGAAGGGAGGCACAGGGACAGCCTCTGCTCACTGGGCCCTGGCACAGGCCAAGGGGCAAGGGAGGGAAAGTGCAGCCCAGGAGGTTGCAGCTCAGCCTCAGGAGGAACTTCTTGGCTGGGAGGCTGCCAGAGGCCTGGAGCAGGCTGCCCAGAGAGGTTGTGGAGTCTCCTTCTGTGGAGCCTTTGCAGCCCTGGCTGGATGTGTTCTGTGTGCCCTGGGCTGGATCCTCTGCTCCTGCTCTGCCAGGGGGCTGCCACTGCGAGCTCTGCAGGGCTCCCTTCCAGCCCCCAGCACCCTGGGAGCTGTGATCCTCTGCTGTGGTGTTCATATTTCCATTTCCAAGTGCAGTTTCCCCAGCTTCACTTTCCAAAGAAGAGGGAAAGCTGAGCAAGAGGATGTTGGACAGGAGGAGAAACTTCTCCCCTGCCAAGGCTGCCAAGCCCTGGCACAGGCTGCCCAGGGCAGGGCTTCAGTCCTCATCCCTGGAGGGGTTGGAGGGATGGCCATGGGTTAGACCCAGCCTGGGCAGAGCTCAAGGCTGATTGAACTCCAGGAGCCAGGCATGGAGACTGCACTGCCAGCAGGACACTGGGGAGCTGGAGCAGGGCCAGGGAAGGGCAAGGAAGGTGGGGAAGGGTGTGGAGAAGAGGGCTGGGGAGGAGCAGCTGAGGGAGCTGGGGGTGGGGAGTGTGGAGCAGAGGAGGCTGAGGGAGACCTCCTTGCTCTCTGCAGCAGGTGGGGAGGGGTCTGGGGCACAGCCCTGGGAGGAGAGGCTGAGGGAGCTGGGGTTGCTTAGCCTGCAGAAGAGGAGGCTCAGGGGAGACCTTCTTGCTCTCTCCAACTCCCTGCAGGGAGGTTGGAGCCAGCTGGGGGTTGGGCTCTTCTGCCAGACCCCCAGCAGCAGAACAAGAGGACACAGTCTCAAGCTGTGCCAGGGGAGGTTGAGGCTGGAGGGGAGGAGAAAGTTCTTGCCAGCCAGAGGAATTGGGCACTGGGATGAGCTGCCCAGGGAGGTGGTGGAGTCCCCATGCCTGGAGGGGTTCAGGATGTGGCCCTTGGGGGCAGGGTGTAGCTGCTGTGGTGCTGTTGGGTCCCAGGCTGGTCTGGATGCTCTCAGAGGTCTCTTCCAGCCTCAGAGTGATGATTCTGTGACTCTTCCTCTCCACTCCTTGGCTCAGAAGGAGGTTTGTTGGAACTGCCCAGAAGCAACCAGCCAGAGGCTGGAGCTGATCCCTCCAGGGCAGGGCAAGGAGGAAGGGCAGGGGCATGGAGCAGTGCAGGAGGAAGTGCAGTGGTGAGGAAGGGATGGAGAAGGACAACCCAGTGGAGGCTCCCTTGGGAAGTGCCTGCTGTGGGCTGGCAGCTCCCAGAGGGACACAGCCCAGGGAGCAAAGGCTGCCTGGAGGGAAGAGTCAACTCCCAGGCTGCCAGCAGCTGAAGAGGAAGAGAATCCATTATTCCTTCAGCTGCAGAGGCCTGGAGCCTCCCACAGATCAATCAGCTCTGGAGGTATTTCACTTGGCCTAAGGAGCTCTGACTCTATCTTAGCTCAATGAAAACAAAATCAATGCAGGGCAATTAAAGCTCAGCTCATTAGGGCATGCAAGGAGTGCTGCAGGAGAGGAGCTGCTGCTGCTGCTGCTGCTGCTGCTGCTGCTGCTGCTGCTGCCTGGGGGCCCTGCAGGGGACTCCACTCTGCTGAGCCCACAGCTGCAGCTCTGGGGCCAGCGCTGCAGCCTCTGTGCCAGGAAGGCTCTGGAGGGGCTGGAAGGTGTCCAGAGCAGGGCCAGGAGGAGGAGCAGAGGGCTGGAGCTGCTCTGCTCTGAGCACAGCCTGAGAGAGTTGGGCTTGTGCAGGCTGCAGAGGAGAAGGCTCCCAGGAGACCTTCTGGTGGCCTTCCAGGAGCTGCAGGGGGCTGCAAGCAAGCTGGCAGGGGGTGAGGGAGGGATAGGGGTCTGGGACACAACTGAGGGGGGCAGGAATCAGGCCTGGGACAGGGAGCCAGCAATGGGCACTGGCAGCCCAGAAGGCCAAGGGCAGCTGAGCTGCCCTTGGCCTTCTGGGCTGCCAGTGCCCATTGGCAGAGGTGGAGGGAGAGGATCCTGCCCCTCTGCTCTGGGGTGTCAGGGAGGGCTAGGAGTGGGGGCCTGGAGCAGAAGTAGAAGTGGGGAGCTGGAGCTTGGCTGTGAGGAAGAAGTTGTTGGGCAGGAGGGTGGTGAGAGCCTGGCCCAGGCTGCCCAGGGAGGTGGTGGAAGCCTCCTGGCTGGAGGTGTTTGCAGCCAGGCTGGAGGTGGCTGTGAGCAAGCTGCTGTGGGTGAGGTGTCCCTGCCCATGGCAGGGGGCTGGGGCTGGCTGAGCCTGGAGCTCCCTTCTCCCTTGACTCCCCTGCCCGGGCCAGGCACAATCGTGAGCTGCTGCTGGCCCCTTGCTGCCGGCGCTGCTAAGCGCAGGCTCCCTGCTGGCTCGGGGGGGATGCAGACACCGCAGAGCTGTCCAAGAGTTGTCCTTCAGCAGCTGCCAGCCCACCCGGGGCAGAGCCCACGGCACGGCCCAGAGAGCAGAGCCAAGGGCAGCTGCAAGGCCACAGCTTGAGTCCTGTGTCCAGCTCTGGGCTCCTGAGGGTAGCAAAGAGGTTGAGCTGCTGGAAGGTGTCCAGAGAAGGGCAACAAAGCTGGGGAGGGGTCTGGGGCACAAGGCTGGGGAGGGGTCTGGGGCACAGCCCTGTGAGGAGAGGCTGAGGGAGCTGGGGTTGCTTAGCCTGCAGAGCAGGAGGCTCAGGGGAGACCTTCTTGCTCTCTCCAACTCCCTGCAGGGAGGTTGGAGCCAGCTGGGGGTTGGTCTCTTCTGCCAGGCCCCCAGCCCCAGAACAAGAGGACACAGTCTCAAGCTGTGCCAGGGGAGGTTGAGGCTGGAGGGGAGGAGAAAGTTCTTGCCAGCCAGAGGAATTGGGCACTGGGATGAGCTGCCCAGGGAGGTGGTGGAGTCCCCAGCCCTGGAGGGGTTCAGGCAGAGCCTGGCTGAGGCCCTTGGAGCCATGGCTGAGTTGCTCAGATGGTGCTGGGGGAGAGGCTGGACATAGAATGGGATGGGATGGGATAGGATAGGGAATAGTGTAGGATAGGATGGGACAGTACAGGACCAGGTTGGGAGAGACCTCTGAGACCACCAAAGGTCTTTTCCAACCTGGTTAGTTCTATTCTCTTCTCTTCAGGGCTGCTGCAGGCAGAGCTGCACAGAGCTGCACAGACGGCAGAGGATGAGGATGAGGAGGTCTCCCCTTAGCCTCCTTTTCTCCAGGCTAAACCATTCCTTCAATGCCTTTCAGAGCATCAGGGAGTGGTAAGGGTTGGAAGGGAGAGTCCAAGCCCCTGCCAGGGCAGGGCAGCCAGGGCAGGGCAGCCAGGGCAGGGCAGCCAGGGCAGGGCAGCCAGGGCAGGGCACCCAGGGCAGGGCACCCAGAGCACACCCAGGGGGGGTTGGAAGCTCTCCAGAGCAGGAGACTCCACAACCTCTCTGGCAGCCTGCTCCAGGCTCCAGCAGCCTCACCCCAAAGGAGTTTCTCCTCCTGCTGAGATGGAACCTCCTGGCTTCCAGTCTGTGTCCCCTGCCCCTTGGCCTGGCCCAGGGCAGCACTGAGCAGAGCCTGGCCCCTGCTGCTTGCCCCCCAGCCCTCAGCTATTGATAGGCATTGATCAGATCCCTCTCAGCCTTCTCCTCTCCAGGCTGAACACCCCCAGGGCTCTCAGCCCCTCCTCTCCAGCCAGGTTCCAGTCTCTTCAGCATCCTCACAGCCTCCCTTGGGCTCTCTCCAGTCTCTCTCTGTCCCCCTTGAAGAGGGGGAGCCAGCACAGGACAGGAGCAGCCCCTGCTGCTCTGGGAAGGCTGAGCACAAAGCTGTGGAGCTGTTTCTCAGACTGAGGAGGGGAAGGAAAGGGAAAGACACAAAGGCAGGGGAGAGCTGAGGGGGAATTGGTGCTCTGTGTGCCCCCTGCCCCTCCTGAGGCCCTCAGGAAGCACAGCTCTTGCTGACACACAGCACAGAAGCCACAGCAGCCCCACTAGAAAGAGAGAGTTTATTCCTCTGGCGCTGCAGGCTGGGGCAGGGCCTCAGGGAGCCCTGCAGCCTGTGCTGCTGGCTGTGAGGGCTGCTGCCAGCCCAGCTCAGCACAAGGTGGCCCTGGAGAGGCTCTGCTCAGCAGCAGGGCAGGGCAAGCCCCCCCTGATGGAGCCTCCTCTGCCCGGAGAGGCAGGGGCTGCCTGCCCCTTTCCTCTGCAGCCCGGGGAAGGGAAGGCTGAGAGCAGCAGTGGGCAGGGGGCTGGAGGCCTTTCCCCCTTCCCTTCCCCCAGCTCAAGGCAACACCGTGGCAGGAGGCCACCCCAGCCCTGCAGGGGCCAGCAGCTGTGCTTGGGGCAGGACAGGTCCTCCCCAGGGCCTGCAGCCCCTGCTGCCCTTCCCAGCCTGCAGCCCCCACCCTGGCCCAGGTGAACCCAGCTCCAGCTGCAGCCTGGGAGCAGCAGGGGAGAGAGGCAAAGGCTGCTTACACTTCCAGCTTCCAGGCAGGAGCTTGTCCTGCCCCCAGCAGTGCTGCTGCCTCCTGCCCCTCCTGCCCCCCCTGGGTCCTGCCCCCAGCAGTGCTGCTGCCCCAGGAGCTGCTCAGTGTCCTCCCCCAGCAGTGCTGCTGCCTCCCTCCTGCCCCTGGGCTCCTTCCCCTGCCCCAGGAGCTGCTCAGTGTCCTGCCCCCAGCAGTGCTGCTGCCTGCCCCAGGAGCTCCTGCCCCAGCAGGCTCCTCCTGCCCCAGCCTTCCAGCCCCAGGAGCTGCTCAGTGTCCTGCCCCCACCAGTGCTGCTGCCTCCCTCCTGCCCCTGGGCTCCTTCAGCTCCCCCAGGAGCTGCTCAGTGTCCTGCCCCCAGCAGTGCTGCTGCCTCCCTCCTGCCCCTGGGCTCCTTCCCCTGCCCCAGCCCCTGCTCAGTGTCCTGCCCCCAGCAGTGCTGCTGCCTCCCTCCTGCCTCCTTCCCCTGCCCCAGCCCAGGAGCACCTCCTGAGGGCAGGGAGGGAGAGGAGGGAAGGGCAGAGCGAGCCCCAGCCCCGGGCAGGCTCTGCAGCAGCCACACAACCCCCAGGGAGGCTCCAGAGGTGGGTTTGGGTTTGGTTTCTTTTTGGTTTGCAAGCTGTGTGTGGTGATTCTGTTCCCTCTCTGGGCTCAGGGCCACAGCTCCTGCTGAGGCTGGCCTGGGCTCAGGCAGGTGCCAGGGCTGCAGCCCTTCAGTCTGCCTCTGCTGCTGCAGAGGGGCCTTCCACTGAGCCATTCCTCACCAGCATCTTGCTGTAGTTCTTCTGCTGCTCCTCTCTGTAGGTGTCCTTCACCTTGGCTCTCTTCAGCCCTCCATCCCTGCAGCAGAAAGGTTGACCCCTCAGGGGTGGCCCCACAGTGCTGCTCACAGCCTGGCTGCCACCAGCCACCTCCCTGCTGACCTGCAGGCTGCTGAGGGCTTCCCCTCAGACCCTCAGCACCATCCCAGCTCCAGCTCCACCACCCCAGAGCTCACCTTCAGCCTCAGGCTGTGTTCAGCTCCCCAGGGCACCTCCTGCACCTCCCAGGCAGCTCTTGCCAGCCTGGGGTGGGATCTCCCTGGGCTGCAGAGGCCACTGCCTGCAGCCCCACAGCTGCCTGCAGCCCCACAGCTGCCTGCAGCCCCACAGCTGCCTGGGGCCTCAGCAGGGCCTCAGGGCTGAAGCTGTTGGCCTCCTCAGCAGCACCCTGCACTGGCTTGGGCTGGAAGGGACCTCCAGGATCACCCAGTTCCAAGTCCCTGCTGGGGACAACCTCCCTCCCACCCAGCTGGCTCAGGGCCTCAGCCAGCCTGGCCTTGGACACCTCCACAGCCTCCCTGGGCAGCCTGTGCCAGGCTCTCAGCACCCTCCTGGGGCAGAATCTCTTCCTCAGGTCCCATCTCAGTCCAGCTTCTTCCAGTCTGAAGCCATCACCTCCTGCCCTGGCACTCCCAGCCCTTGGCCACAGTCCCTGCCCAGCTCTCCTGGAGCCCTCCAGGCACTGGAAGCTGCTCTGAGCTCTGCCTGGAGCCTTCTCCTCTCCAGGCTGCACAGCCCCAGCTCTCCCAGCCTGGCCCCACAGGGGAGGCTCTGCAGCCTCTGCTCCTCTCTGTGGCCTCCTCTGGAGCCTCTCCAGCAGCTCCAGCTCCTTGTGCTGGGGGCTGCAGAGCTGCCCCAGCCCTGCAGGGGAGGGCTGAGCAGAGCAGAGGGGCAGAATCCCCTCTGCAGGGCCAAGGGCAGCTGCAAGGCCACAGCTTGAGTCCTGTGTCCAGCTCTGGGCTCCTCAGGTTAGGAAAGAGGTTGAGCTGCTGGAAGGTGTCCAGAGAAGGGCAAGAAAGCTGGGGAGGGGTCTGGGGCACAAGGCTGGGGAGGGGTCTGGGGCACAGCCCTGGGAGGAGAGGCTGAGGGAGCTGGGGTTGCTTAGCCTGCAGAAGAGGAGGCTCAGGGGAGACCTTCTTGCTCTCTCCAGCTCCCTGCAGGGAGGTTGGAGCCAGGGGGGGTTGGTCTCTTCTGCCAGGCCCCCAGCCCCAGAACAAGAGGACACAGTCTCAAGCTGTGCCAGGGGAGGTTGAGGCTGGAGGGGAGGAGAAAGTTCTTCCCAGGAAGAGGAATTGGCCACTGGGATGAGCTGCCCAGGGAGGTGGTGGAGTCCCCAGCCCTGGAGGTGTTCAGGAAGAGCCTGGCTGAGGCCCTTGGTGCCATGGTTGAGTTGCTCAGATGGTGCTGGGGGAGAGGTTGGCCTGGATGAGCTCTGAGACCTTTTCCAGCCTGGTTCATTCAATTCAGTTCTATCCTATCCCATCCCATCCCCTCCCAAGGCTTATGTTTGCTGTCCTGCTTCCCAGGGCTGTGTGAGGCTTTGGCTGCCTGTGGCTCTGTGCCAAGCCCAGCCTGTGCCTCCTGGGTGCTCCTCCTGCTGTGTGCTGCTGGCTGGAGCTGTGCTAAGCCCTCCCCAGGTCCCCTTCCCACTCCCACCCTGTCCCCTGGGGAGCATCTCCCTTCTGCCCCCTTTGGGGGGGAGGCCAGGGAGCAAAGCTGCCTCCCTCCCCAGCAAGGCAGGAGGATGTGTGGAGGGGCAGGGGGCAGCAGGGGGGCAGCAGGGGGGCAGCAGGGGGGCAGCAGGAGGGCAGCAGGGAGGGCAGCAGGAGGGCAGCAGGAGGGCAGCAGGGAGGGCAGCAGGAGGGCAGCAGGAGGGCAGCAGGGGGGGCAGCAGGGGGGCAGCAGGGGGCAGCAGGGAGGGCAGCAGGGGGCAGCAGGGAGGGCAGCGGGAGGGCAGCAGGGGAGGGCAGCAGGAGGGCAGCAGGGAGGGCAGCAGGAGGGCAGCAGGGGGCAGCAGGAGGGCAGCAGGAGGGCAGCAGGAGGGCAGCAGGAGGGCAGCAGGAGGGCAGCAGGGAGGCAGCAGGGAGGGCAGCAGGGAGGGCAGCAGGAGGGGCAGGAGGGCAGCAGGGAGGGCAGCAGGGAGGGCAGCAGGGAGGGCAGCAGGAGGGCAGCAGGAGGGCAGCAGGGAGGGCAGCAGGAGGGCAGCAGGGAGGGCAGCAGGAGGGCAGCAGGGAGCAGGGGCAGCAGGAGGGCAGCAGGGAGGGCAGCAGGGGGCAGCAGGAGGGCAGCAGGAGGGCAGCAGGGGGCAGCAGGAGGGCAGCAGGAGGGCAGCAGGGAGGGCAGCAGGGGGGCAGCAGGAGGGCAGCAGGGAGGGCAGCAGGGAGGGCAGCAGGGAGGGCAGCAGGAGGGCAGCAGGGAGGGCAGCAGGAGGGCAGCAGGGGGGCAGCAGGGAGGGCAGCAGGGGGCAGCAGGGAGGGCAGCAGGGAGGGCAGCAGGGGGCAGCAGGAGGGCAGCAGGGAGGGCAGCAGGGGGCAGCAGGAGGGGCAGGGAGGGCAGCAGGAGGGCAGCAGGGGGGCAGGGAGGGCAGGAGGGCAGCAGGAGGGCAGCAGGGGGCAGCAGGAGGGCAGCAGGGGGGCAGGGCAGCAGGGGGCAGCAGGAGGGCAGCAGGAGGGCAGGGAGGGCAGCAGGGGGGCAGCAGGGGGCAGCAGGAGGGCAGCAGGGAGGGCAGCAGGGGGCAGCAGGGGGGCAGCAGGAGGGCAGCAGGGAGGGCAGCAGGGGGGCAGCAGGAGGGCAGCAGGAGGCAGGGCAGCAGGAGGGCAGCAGGAGGGCAGCAGGAGGGCAGCAGGAGGGCAGCAGGGGGCAGCAGGGAGGGCAGCAGGAGGGCAGCAGGAGGGCAGCAGGGAGGGCAGCAGGGAGGGCAGCAGGAGGGCAGCAGGAGGGCAGCAGGGGGGCAGCAGGGGGCAGCAGGGAGGGCAGCAGGGGGCAGCAGGAGGGCAGCAGGAGGGCAGCAGGGGGCAGCAGGAGGGCAGCAGGGAGGGCAGCAGGGGGGCAGCAGGGGGCAGCAGGAGGGCAGCAGGAGGGCAGCAGGGGGCAGCAGGAGGGCAGCAGGGAGGGCAGCAGGGGGCAGCAGGAGGGCAGCAGGGAGGGCAGCAGGGGGCAGCAGGAGGGGCAGGAGGGCAGGGGGCAGCAGGGAGGGCAGCAGGGGGCAGCAGGAGGGCAGCAGGGAGGGCAGCAGGGGGCAGCAGGAGGGCAGCAGGAGGGCAGCAGGAGGGCAGCAGGGGGCAGCAGGAGGGCAGCAGGAGGGCAGCAGGAGGGGCAGGAGGGCAGCAGGAGGGCAGCAGGAGGGCAGCAGGGGGGCAGGGGGCAGCAGGGGGGCAGCAGGGGGGCAGCAGGAGGGCAGCAGGAGGGCAGCAGGGGGCAGCAGGGGGCAGCAGGAGGGCAGCAGGGGGCAGCAGGGGGCAGCAGGGGGCAGCAGGGGGCAGCAGGGGGCAGCAGGAGGGCAGCAGGGGGGGCAGCAGGGGGCAGCAGGGAGGGCAGCAGGGAGGGCAGCAGGGGGCAGCAGGGGGGCAGCAGGGAGGGCAGGGGGGCAGGGAGGGCAGCAGGGGGCAGCAGGAGGGCAGCAGGAGGGCAGCAGGGGGCAGGGGGGCAGGGGGCAGCAGGAGGGCAGCAGGAGGGCAGCAGGAGGGCAGGAGGGCAGCAGGGAGGGCAGCAGGGAGGGCAGCAGGGGGCAGCAGGAGGGCAGCAGGGAGGGCAGCAGGAGGGCAGCAGGAGGGCAGCAGGGGGCAGCAGGAGGGCAGCAGGGGGCAGCAGGGGGGCAGCAGGGGGCAGCAGGAGGGCAGCAGGAGGGCAGCAGGAGGGCAGCAGGGAGGGCAGCAGGGGGCAGCAGGAGGGCAGCAGGGAGGGCAGCAGGGGGCAGCAGGGAGGCATCGGGGGGGCAGCAGGGGGCAGCAGGGGGGCAGCAGGGGGCAGTAGGGGGGCAGCAGGGGGCAGCAGGGGGCAGCAGTAGGGAGGGCAGCAGGGGGCAGCAGGGGGCAGCAGGGAGGGCAGCAGGGGGCAGCAGGGAGGGCAGCAGGGGGGCAGCAGGGGGGCAGCAGGGAGGGCAGCAGGGGGGCAGCAGGGGGGCAGCAGGGAGGGCAGCAGGAGGGCAGCAGGGAGGGCAGCAGGGGGGCAGCAGGGGGGCAGCAGGAGGGCAGCAGGGAGGGCAGCAAGGGGGCAGCAGGGGGGCAGGGGGGAGGGCAGGGGGGGAGGGGCAAGGGGGCAGCAGGGGGGGCAGCAGGGGGCAGCAGGGGGCAGCAGGAGGGCAGCAGGGGGCAGCAGGGGGCAGCAGGGGGGCAGCAGGGGGGCAGCAGGGGGGGCAGCAGGGGGCATCAAGGGGGCAGGGGGCAGCAGGGGGGCAGCAGGGGGCAGCACTCACCAGGGCAGCTCAGTGAGGCCTCCTTGGCGAGCAATGGCTGACTTCACTCTGTTGGCGAAGTGCACAGCATCCTCCCCCTCCTGCAGGCCAGCAGCAGCAAGGGAGAGAGGAAGGGCTGGCAAGAGGCCCCCAGAGCACTGCTGCTCTGCTGCCCTGCAGCTCAGCTCCCTGCCGGCCCCCCCAGCCCCCCCCTGCCAGCCCTGCCTGGGGCCCTGCGGTGCTGCAGGCAGGGGGAAGGCTCTGCTCCAGCCAGGGCAGGCCTGGGTGAGCTCAGAGCCCACTGCAGCTCTGTGCCACCCCAGCTGGGCTGGGGGCTGTGCTGAGCACCTTGCTAAAGGCTCAGAGTGGATCAGCAGCAAGCCTGCAGTGGCAGCAGGCTGGTGCCAGTGTGGGGCTGCAGCAGGGCAGGGAGGCTCTGCAGAGGGCCCTGGGCAGCTGGCATCCATGGCCAGGGCTGGCAGCAGCAGCTTCCAGCAGTGCCAGGGCTGCCCTTGGGGCACCACCACCCCCAGCAAGGCTCCAGGCTTGGGGCAGGGTGGCTGAAAGCTGCTGGCAGGAAGGGCCCTGGGGGTGCTGCTGGCCAAGCAGCTGCAGAGCAGCCAGCAGTGCCCCACAGAGGGGCTGGGGGCTGTGAGGCTGTGGGTCTCTGGGGCTGTGGGGATGGGTGCCTGGGGGCTATGGGGCTGTGAGGCTGTGGGGCTGGGGGCTGTGGGGGGCAGGGCTGTGGGGCTGTGGGGCTGTGGGGCTGGGGCTGTGGGGCTGGGGGCTGGGGGCTGTGGGGCTGTGGTGCTGTGGGGCTGGGGACTGTGGTGCTGTGGTGCTGTGGGGCTGTGGGGCTGTGGTGCTGTGGTGCTGGGGGCTGTGGGGCTGGGGGCTGTGGGGCTGTGGGGCTGTGGTGCTGGGGGCTGTGGGGCTGTGGGGCTGTGGGGCTGGGGGCTGTGGTGCTGGGGGCTGTGGGGCTGGGGGCTGTGGGGCTGTGGGGCTGTGGGTCTGGGGGCTGTGGGGCTGGGGGCTGTGGGGCTGTGGGGCTGTGGGGCTGGGGGCTGTGGGGCTGGGGGCTGTGGGGCTGTGGTGCTGGGGGCTGTGGGGCTGTGGTGCTGTGGTGCTGGGGGCTGTGGGGCTGTGGGGCTGTGGGCCTGGGGGCTGTGGGGCTGGGGGCTGTGGGCTGGGGGCTGGGGGGCTGGGGGCTGTGGGGCTGGGGCTGTGATGCTGTGGGTCTGGGGGCTGTGGGTCTGGGGCTGTGGGGCTGTGGGGCTGTGGGTGGGGCTGTGGGCTGTGGGTCTGGGGCTGTGGGGCTGTGGGGCTGTGGGGCTGTGGTGCTGTGGTGCTGTGGGGCTGTGGGCTGTGGTGCTGGGGGCTGTGGGGCTGGGGCTGGGGCTGGTGCTGTGGGGCTGTGGTGCTGTGGGGCTGGGGACTGTGGTGCTGTGGGGCTGGGGGCTGTGGTGCTGCTGGGGCTGTGGTGCTGGGGCTGTGGTGCTGTGGGGCTGTGGGGCTGTGGGGCTGGGGCTGTGGGGCTGGGGCTGGTGCTGTGGGGCTGTGGGGCTGTGGGGCTGTGGGGCTGGGGGGCTGTGGTGCTGTGGGGCTGGGGGCTGTGGTGCTGGGGGCTGTGGTGCTGTGGGGCTGTGGGGCTGGGGGCTGTGGTGCTGTGGTGCTGGGGGCTGTGGTGCTGTGGGGCTGTGGGGCTGGGGGCTGTGGTGCTGTGGGGCTGTGGTGCTGGGGGCTGTGGGGCTGTGGGGCTGGGGGCTGTGGTGCTGTGGGGCTGTGGTGCTGGGGGCTGTGGTGCTGTGGTGCTGTGGGCTGTGGTGCTGTGGGGCTGTGGTGCTGTGGGGCTGTGGTGCTGGGGTGGGGCTGTGGGGCTGGGGGCTGGTGCTGTGGGGCTGTGGTGCTGTGGGGCTGTGGGTGCTGTGGGGCTGCTGGGTGCTGGGGGCTGTGGTGCTGGGGCTGTGGTGCTGCTGGGGCTGTGGGGCTGTGGTGCTGTGGGGCTGTGGTGCTGGGGGCTGTGGTGCTGTGGGGCTGTGGTGCTGGGGGCTGTGGTGCTGTGGGGCTGTGGTGCTGTGGTGCTGTGGGGCTGTGGGGCTGTGGGGCTGTGGGGCTGGGGGCTGTGGTGCTGTGGGGCTGTGGTGCTGGGGGCTGTGGTGCTGTGGGGCTGTGGGGCTGTGGTGCTGGGGGCTGTCGGGCTGTGGGGCTGGGGGCTGTGGTGCTGTGGGGTGGTGGGGGCTGTGGGGCTGTGGGGCTGTGGTGCTGTGGGGCTGTGGGGCTGGGGGCTGTGGGGCTGTGGGGCTGTGGTGCTGTGGTGCTGTGGGTCTGGGGGCTGTGGTGCTGTGGGGCTGGGGGCTGTGGTGCTGTGGGGCTGTGGTGCTGTGGGTCTGGGGGCTGTGGTGCTGTGGGGCTGGGGCTGGGGCTGCTGGGGCTGTGGTGCTGTGGGCTGGGGGCTGTGGTGCTGGGGCTGTGGGGCTGGGGGCTGTGGTGCTGTGGTGCTGGGGCTGTGGGGCTGTGGGGCTGTGGGGCTGTGGTGCTGTGGGTCTGGGGGCTGTGGTGCTGTGGGGCTGTGGGGCTGGGGGCTGTGGTGCTGTGGGCTGTGGGGCTGTGGGGCTGTGATGCTGTGGGCTGTGGGGCTGTGGGTCTGGGGTCTGTGATGCTGTGGGTCTGGGGCTGTGGGGCTGTGGGGCTGTGGTGCTGGGGGCTGTGGTGCTGTGGGGCTGTGGTGCTGTGGGGCTGGGGGCTGTGGGGCTGGGGGCTGTGATGCTGTGGGTCTGGGGGCTGTGGGGCTGTGGGGCTGTGGTGCTGGGGGCTGTGGTGCTGTGGGTCTGGGGGCTGTGGGGCTGTGGGGCTGTGGTGCTGTGGGGCTGTGGTGCTGTGGGTCTGGGGGCTGTGGTGCTGTGGGGCTGTGGGGCTGTGGGTCTGGGGGCTGTGGGGCTGTGGTGCTGGGGCTGTGGGGCTGTGGTGCTGTGGGGCTGTGATGCTGTGGGTCTGGGGCTGTGGGGCTGTGGGGCTGTGGTGCTGGGGGCTGTGGTGCTGTGGGTCTGGGGGCTGTGGGGCTGTGGGGCTGTGGTGCTGTGGGGCTGTGGTGCTGTGGGGCTGGGGGCTGTGGTGCTGTGGGGCTGTGGGGCTGTGGGTCTGGGGCTGTGGGTCTGGGGGCTGGGGCTGGGGCTGTGATGCTGTGGGCTGGGGCTGTGGGGCTGGGGCTGTGATGCTGTGGGGGGCTGTGGGGCTGGGGGCTGTGATGCTGTGGGTCTGGGGGCTGTGGGGCTGTGGGGCTGTGGGGTCTGGGGGCTGTGGGCAGGGGGCTCCAGGTGGGGCTCCGGGGGCTGCAGGGGCTGGGGGCTGCAGGGCTGTGGTGCTGTGGGTCTGGGGGCTGGGGGGCAGGGCTGTGGGGCTGTGGGGGGCTGTGAGGGGCAGGACTGTGGGTCTGCTGTGGGTCTGGGGGCTGTGGGGGCAGGGGCTGTGGGGGCAGGGCTGTGGGGGGGGCTGTGGGTCTGGGGCTGTGGGGCTGTGGGGGCAGGGCTGTGGGTCTGGGGGCTGTGGGTCTGGGGGCTGTGGGGGCAGGGCTGTGGGGCAGGGCTGTGGGGGGCAGGGCTGTGGGTCTGGGGGCTGTGGGGGCTGGGGCTGTGGGGGGGCTGTGGGTCTGGGGGCTGTGGGGGGGGGCTGTGCAGGGCTGCTGGGGGCTGGGGGGGGCTGTGGGGTGCAGGGCTGTGGGTCTGGGGGCTGTGCAGGGCTGTGGGGGCAGGGCTGCTGTGGGGGCAGGGGGGGGCTGTGGGGGCAGGGCTGTGGGTCTGGGGCTGGGGGGCAGGGCTGTGGGGTGGGGCTGTGGGGCTGTGGTGCTGTGGGGCTGTGGGGCTGTGGGGCTGTGATGCTGTGGGTCTGGGGGCTGTGGGGCTGGGGGCTGTGATGCTGTGGGTCTGGGGGCTGTGGGGCTGTGGGGCTGTGGCTCAGGGCTGCCCCTCGCAGGGCAGGGGCAGGGCAGGGCTTGGAGCTGTGGCTCTCCAGGCTCCGTCCCAGCCCCCAGCGCCTCCGGGAGCGCAGAGCAGGGGCTGGGGGCTGCAGGGTTGTGGTGCTGTGGGTCTGGGGGCTATGGGGGCAGGGCTGTGGGGCTGGGGCTGCAGGGCTGTGGGGGCAGGGCTGGGCTGAGGGGGCAGGGCTGCTGTGGGGGCAGGGGGCTGTGGGGGCAGGGCTGGGGGCAGGGCTGTGGGTCTGGGGGCTGTGGGGGCAGGGGCTGGGGGCAGGGCTGTGGGGCTGTGGGGGCAGGGCTGTGGGGGCAGGGCTGTGGGTCTGGGGGCTGTGGGTCTGGGGGCTGTGGGGGCAGGGCTGTGGGGGGCAGGGCTGTGGGTCTGGGGGCTGTGGGTCTGGGGTCTGTGGGGGCAGGGCTGTGGGGGGCAGGGCTGTGGGTCTGGGGGCGGTGGGGGGCAGGGCCGTGGGGCCCCGGGGGCCGGGCAGGGGGGCAGCAGCGGCAGTTACCTCTCTGAGCATGGGGGGCATGTACCAGACGTTGCAGACGATGGCCCAGCTGGTGAGCACCCGCAGCAGGTAGCTGAGGATGCTGTGCTTGCTGCTGTTCCAGAAGGCGTCTCCGAAATGAGGGTCGTACTGCAGGGCACCCGGCACTGCGCGTCACCCACAGCGCCCCCCACAGGCCGCCTGCAGGCCCAGCACCCCCCCACACACACACACCCCCTGGGGGCCAGCAGGATGGCACCGAACCACTCGGGACACAACCCCAGGCAGTGCCACAGGCTGGGGTCAGAGGGGCTGAGAGCAGCCAGGCAGAGAGGGAGCTGGGGGTGCTGGGGGAGAGCAGCTGAAGAGGAGCCAGCAGTGTGCCCAGGGGGCCAAGAAGGCCAAGGGCATCCCGGCCTGGGGCAGGCAGAGTGTGGCCAGCAGGAGCAGGGAAGTCCTTGTGCCCTGTGCTCAGCACTGCTGAGGCCACAGCTTGAGTCCTGTGTCCAGCTCTGGGCTCCTCAGGTTAGGAAAGAGGTTGAGCTGCTGGAAGGTGTCCAGAGAAGGGCAAGAAAGCTGGGGAGGGGTCTGGGGCACAAGGCTGGGGAGGGGTCTGGGGCACAGCACTGGGAGGAGAGGCTGAGGGAGCTGGGGTTGCTTAGCCTGGAGAAGAGGAGGCTCAGGGGAGTTCTTGCTCTCTCCAACTCCCTGCAGGGAGGTTGGAGCCAGCTGGGGGTTGGTCTCTTCTGCCAGGCCCCCAGCCCCAGAACAAGAGGACACAGTCTGAAGCTGTGCCAGGGGAGGTTGAGGCTGGAGGGGAGGAGAAAGTTCTTGCCAGCAAGAGGAATTGGGCACTGGGATGAGCTGCCCAGGGAGGTGGTGGAGTCTCCAGCCCTGGAGGGGTTCAGACAAGGCTTGGATGAGGCTCTTTTAGCCAGGGTTTGGCTGTCAGGAGGGGTTGGGGATTGGGTCCCAGGTTGGAGCTGATGATCCCTGAGGCCTTTTCCAGCCTGGCTGATTCTGCCATGCTGTGAGCTCTCCAGAAGCTGACCCCAGCAGCTCCTCCCTGGCTGGAGGCCGCTCTCATTTCAGCCACTTCCACCATGGGGAGCTGGCAGCCCCCTGCCAGGGCTGAGGTGCCCTGCAGCAGCAGCAGCAGCAGCAGCCCTGCTGAGAGCTGCCTCCCACCTGAGCCAAGGCAGAGGCCAGCAGCAGGCTCTGTGCACTCACCTTGATAGCCACGGGGTGGATGGTGCCTCCAATCTCAAAGCTGCCCTTCTTGAACATCATCACAGAGGTGTTGTTGATGCAGGTGCCTGCCCATGGGGGAAGCTGAAGTCATCACCCACACAGCTCCCCACAGCCCCAGCCAGGGCTCAGCCTTGCTGGCAGGCCCTGGAGGGCAGCAGCTGTCCCCTGCTGGCTTCCCCTTCTGCCTCCCTCTGCCTCCTGCCAGCAGTGAGCCTGCCCAGGGCTCAGGCCTGGAGCCAGCTCCCCTGAGCAGCCTCAGCACTGCTCTGTGCAGGGCACTGGGGCAGCAGCACCACCCCTGCAGGGGACACCAGGCTGGATGGCAGCCCCAGAACCCCCCCAGGGCAAGCTGAGGCTCAGAATGCACAGCACCACCCCATGGCCCCAGGCTGCCTGCCTCCCACCAGGGCAGGGCACTGCCAGCCTCAGCCTCAGCTGCAGCCCAGCAGCCTGAGTGTGGCCCCAGGGGCTGCAGGGGAGCTGCATCAGCTGGGGAGGGGACACTGAACTGGGGGGCAGAGTTCAGCTGCTGGAGGGGAGGAAGGCTCTGCAGAGGCTCCTGGGCAGGCTGCAGCCAGGGCTGAGCTCAGCTGCAGGAGGCTGAAGAAGGCCAAGGGCTGGGTCCTGAGCCTGGGGCACAGCAGCCCCAGGAAGGCTCCAGGCTGGGGGCAGAGGGGCTGGCAAGTGCCCAGCAGAGCAAGGCCTGGGGGTGCTGGGTGGCAGCAGCTGGAGAGGAGGCAGGGGGTGGGCAGGGGGGCAAGAAGGGCAGCAGCAGCCTGGGCTGGAGCAGCAGTGGTTGGGCAGCAGGAGCAGGGCAGGGATTGTGCCCCTGGGCTCAGCACTGGGCAGGCCACAGCTTGAGGGCTGGGCTGAGCTTTGGGCTCCTGGCTGCAAGAAGGAGCTGGAGGAGCTGGAGCAGGGCCAGGGAAGGGCAAGAAAGGTGGGGAAGGGTGTGGAGAAGAGGGCTGGGGAGGAGCAGCTGAGGGAGCTGGGGGTGGGCAGTGTGGAGCAGAGGAGGCTGAGGGAGACCTCCTTGCTCTCTGCAGCTCCCTGAGAGGAGGCTGCAGCCAGGGGGGGTTGGGCTCTGCTCCCCAGGAACAAGGGCCAGGAGGAGAGGCAATGGCCTCAGGCTGCCCCAGGGGAGGCTTAGCTTGGAGAGGAGAAGAAACTTCTTCCCTGCAAGGGCTCTGCAAGCCTGGCCCAGGCTGCCCAGGGAGGGGGTTGGATGCTCATCCCTGGAGGGGTTCCAGAGCTGTGGTGCTGAGGGCTGTGGGGGCTGCAGCCAGGGGGGGCTGGGCTGTTCCAGTGATAGGAGCTCCTGAGAGGAGGCTGCAGCCAGGGACAAGGTGAGGAAAGCCCTAAGAGAACCCTGAGGCAGGGAAGCCTTTGAGCAGCAGAAGCCAGGGGAGGAGCAGGGCTGCCAGCCACAGGGAGGGGAGGTCAGGAGGGGTTCAGCTGCTTACCTTCAGGAAAGATCAAGATGGGGAGCTTGCTTTTGTCAGCCACATGTTCCCTGAGCCTGTGGGAGCAGAAAGCAAAGCTTACAGGAGAGCTCTGCTCCAGCCTGCATCTGGCCTGGCATCACAGCCTCCTGCTGGCCACCAGCCCCAGGAGACCTTTCTGCTCCTGACAAATCCAGGGCTGGCTGCAAGCCTCCCCTCAGGCCCTGCTGCACCACACTGAGAGTGGCTGCCAGGGAAGCCAAGCCATGTGCAGCACTGCCTCAGCCCAGCCTGCCCCTCACTGCCTGCAGCAGGGCAGCAGAGGCTCTTGGGGCACACAGCTGGGAACCACAGAACCATCATGGAATGGTTGCAGTTGGAAGGGACCTCAAGGCCCAGCCAGTTCCAAGCCCCTGCCCTGGGCAGGGACCCCTCCCAGAGTCACAGAGCTGCCAGGGCTGGAAGGGACCTCAAGCACCACTGAGTTCCAAACCCCTTCCAACCCTCTCCAAGTGTCCCTGCCCCTGGCAGGGGAGTGGAACTGGATGGGCCTTGAGGTCTCCTACCCAGGCAGCTTGCTCAGGACCCATCCACCCTGGCTTTCAGCACTTGGCCCAGAGGCTGGCAGCTTCCCTGGGACCTGTGAGCCTCACACCTCAGGGAATTCCTGCCACAAATCCCCACTGAGCTCAGGGAATTCAGTGGGTACAGAGCTGCCCTGAGGGCTGCACCCACAGGCTGGCTGGCAATGGTCCATGGCCAAGTGGAGCCCCTCAGGAATCAGTCCTGGGCCCAGGCTTGTTCAGCATCTTTGTTGGTGCCAGGGACAGTGGCACTGAGTGCAGCCTCAGCAGGGCTGCTGGTGGCACCCAGCTGTGTGCTGCAGCTGGAGGGAAGGATCCATCCAGAGGGACCTGCACAGGCTGCAGGGCTGGGCCCAGGACACCCTCAGGAGGTTCAAGCAGACCAAGGGCAAGGTCCTGCAGCTGGAGCAGGGCAATCCCAGGCCCTGAGCCAGGCTGGGCAGGGACTGGCTGCAGAGCAGCCCTGGAGGAAAGGCCTTGGGGGGGCTGGGGCAGGAGAAGCTCAGCAGGAGCCAGCAGGGAGCACTTGCAGCCCAGAGAGCCAAGCAGAGCCTGGGCTGCAGCAAGAGAAGTGTGGCCAGCAGGGCCAGGGAGGGGATTCTGCCCCTCTGCTCCACTCTGCTGAGCCCACAGCTGCAGCTCTGGGGCCAGCTCTGCAGCCTCTGTGCCAGGAAGGCTGTGGAGGGGCTGGAAGGTGTCCAGAGCAGGGCCAGGAGGAGGAGCAGAGGGCTGGAGCTGCTCTGCTCTGAGCACAGCCTGAGAGAGTTGGGCTTGTGCAGGCTGGAGAGGAGAAGGCTCCCAGGAGAGCTTCTGGTGGCCTTGCAGGAGCTGCAGGGGGCTGCAAGCAAGCTGGGGAGGGACTTTGGAGGGGGTGAGGGAGGGCTAGGAGTGGGGGGGCTGGAGCAGAAGTAGAAGTGGGGAGCTGGAGCTTGGCTGTGAGGAAGAAGTTGTTGGGCAGGAGGGTGGTGAGAGCCTGGCCCAGGCTGCCCAGGGAGGTGGTGGAAGCCTCCTGGCTGGAGGTGTTTGCAGCCAGGCTGGAGGTGGCTGTGAGCAAGCTGCTGTGGGGTGAGGTGTCCCTGCCCATGGCAGGGGGCTGGGGCTGGGGCTGGCTGGGCCTGGAGCTCCCTCCCAGCCCTGACAGCTCTGTGCTCCGCTGGTTTCAGAGGGCAGCCTGCGGCGGAGGCTCCCCCGCCCCAGCCCTGCAGCTCACCGCTTGGTCACTAGGTGGCGATCTCTCATCTCGGAGCGCTCGAACCAGACGTGCGGGCAGGCCCTGACCGTGGCTCGCTGGATCAAGCCCATGAGGCCGCCGTGCACCTGCCCCACCTGGCGGCGGGAGGAGGAACAGCAGCAGTGAGACAGCCGCGAGAGGCGGAACGGAGGTCAGCGAGGGAGAGGCTGGCACCGGGCAAGACCCCAGCGAGCAGGGCAGGAGGGCACCGAGCTGCTGCAGAGCAGGGACGGACCTGGGGGGGCTAGGGGGTGCCCAGGAGCCAGCAATGTGCTCTGGGGGCCAAGGAGGCCAAGGGCAGCCTGGGCTGCAGCAGAAGGGCTGTGGGGAGGAGGGCAGAGAGGTTCTGCTGCCCCTCTGCTCTGCCCTGCTGAGGCCACAGCTGCAATCTTGGCTCCAGCTCTGGGCCCCTCAGCTCCAGCAGGAGCTCAGGGAGCTGCTGGAGAGAGCCCAGCCCAGAGGCACAGAGCTGCTGCAGGCAGGGGAACATCTTCCTCCCCAGCAGAGCCTGAGGCAGCTGAGGGCTCTGCAGCTTGCAGAGGAGGAGCCTGAGGGGGAGCTGAGTGCTGGGGATGAAGCTGTGCAGGGGCAGTGCCCAGGGGCTGGAGCCAGGCTCTGCTGGGGGCTGCCCAGTGCCAGCCCCAGGGGCAGGGGTGGAAGCTGAGCCAGAGGAAGTGCCATGGACACAGGAGGAGAATTCTTTCCCTGGGAGGGTGCCAGAGGCCTGGAGCAGGCTGCCCAGGGGGGTTGTGGAGTCTCCTGCTCTGGAGATGTTCCAACCCCCCCTGGCTGTGCCCTGGGTGCCCTGCCCTGGGTGTCCTGCTCTGGCAGGGCTTGGCCTGGATGAGCTCTGGGGCTCCCTCCCAGCCCCTGGCACTCTGTCAGGCTATGGAACAGCTTCCCCTGCATCCCCCTCCACAAACAGCAACCAAAGCACTCCTGACACCCCTGGAGCCTGCAGGGTGACCCCAAGGCAGTGCAGAGCCTTTCACTGCAGGCTGGGGTGGCCTGGAAGGGACCTGGAGGACCATCCAGTTCCAACCCCCCTGGCCATGGGCAGGGACACCTCCAGCAGCCCAGCTTGCTCTCAGGGCTTCCACCCAAGCACCTAAGTGCTGCATGGAGGCAGAGCTGGAGGATTGCAGCAGCTGCAGGGCCTGCAGTTGACACTGCCAGGAGAGCTTCACCACCACTGAGCTTGTACAGCAACAGCCTCTGCTGCCCCTGCAGTGAGAGCTGAACCTGCAGCAGAGTTGGACTGGAGATGAAGAAACACCTGAGTGAGAGGCTGGGGAGACTCTGGCACAGGCTGCCCAGGGAGGCTGTGGCTGCCTCCTGCCTGCAGGGGTTGAGGGCCAGGCTGGATGAGGCCCTGAGCAGCCTGGGGCTGCTGGGAGGTGGATTCTGCCCCTCTGCTCTGCTCAGCCCTCCCCTGCAGGGCTGGGGCAGCTCTGCAGCCCCCAGCACAAGGACCTGGAGCTGCTGGAGAGGCTCCAGAGGAGGCCACAGAGAGGAGCAGAGGCTGCAGAGCCTCTGCTGTGGGGCCAGGCTGGGAGAGCTGGGGCTGATGGAGAGGAGAAGGCTGCAGGGAGAGCTCAGAGCAGCCCCAGTGCCTGAAGGGCTCCAGGAGGGCTGGGGAGGGACTCTGGGCAAGGGCTGGGAGTGCCAGGCTGAGAGGGCTGAGGGCTTCAGACTGGCAGAAGCTGGACTGAGCTGAGACCTGAGGATTCAGTTCTTGCCCAGGAGGGTGGTGAGGCTCTGGCACAGCCTGCCCAGGGAAGCTGTGGATGCTCCAAGCCTGGAGCCAGGCTGGCTGAGGCCCTGAGCCAGCTGGGGCTGGTGGGAGCCCATGGCAGGGGGCTGGAGCTGGAAGGTCCCTTCCAACCCCAACCCTTCTGTGACCCTCTGCAGGCTGTGTCCCACTGCAGGGCTGGGTGGGGACACAACCCAGGGAGGCCTGAGGGTCACCTCTGTGCTCCCTGGGGCTGTGCTGGAAGCTCCACTGCAATCCTTTCCCTGCTGCAGAGGCTCTCAGTGCAGGGAGCTCCAACTGCCCCTTCCTGGAGGAGCTGTGGGGAGCTGCAGGGGCTGCAGGGCTGAGCTCTGGGAGCTGCTGCAGGCTGCCCTGGGGCTCTGCATGCTGCAGGGGCTGCAGGGCTGAGCTCTGGCAGCTGCTGCAGGCTGCCCTGGGGCTCTGCATGCTGCAGGGGCTGCAGGGCTGAGCTCTGGCAGCTGCTGCAGGCTGCCCTGGGGCTCTGCATGCTGCAGGGGCTGCAGGGCTGAGCTCTGGCAGCTGCTGCAGGCTGCCCTGGGGCCCTGCATGCTGCAGGGGCTGCAGGGCTGAGCTCTGGGAGCTGCTGCAGCAGGGGCTGGCTGCCCTGGGGCTCTGCATGCTGCAGGGGCTGCAGGGCTGAGCTCTGGCAGCTGCTGCAGGCTGCCCTGGGGCTCTGCATGCTGCAGGGGCTGCAGGGCTGAGCTCTGGCAGCTGCTGCAGCAGGCTGCCCTGGGGCTCTGCATGCTGCAGGGGCTGCAGGGCTGAGCTCTGGCAGCTGCTGCAGGCTGCCCTGGGGCTCTGCATGCTGCAGGGGCTGCAGGGCTGAGCTCTGGGAGCTGCTGCAGGCTGCCCTGGGGCTCTGCATGCTGCAGGGGCTGCAGGGCTGAGCTCTGGCAGCTGCTGCAGGCTGCCCTGGGGCTCTGCATGCTGCAGGGGCTGCAGGGCTGAGCTCTGGCAGCTGCTGCAGGCTGCCCTGGGGCTCTGCATGCTGCAGGGGCTGCAGGGCTGAGCTCTGGCAGCTGCTGCAGGCTGCCCTGGGGCTCTGCATGCTGCAGGGGCTGCAGGGCTGAGCTCTGGCAGCTGCTGCAGGCTGCCCTGGGGCTCTGCATGCTGCAGGGGCTGCAGGGCTGAGCTGTGGGAGCTGCTGCAGGCTGCCCTGGGGCTCTGCATGCTGCAGGGGCTGCAGGGCTGAGCTCTGGCAGCTGCTGCAGGCTGCCCTGGGGCTCTGCATGCTGCAGGGGCTGCAGGGCCGAGCTGTGCTCCCTGAGTGAAGCCCTGCTGTGACCTCAGGCTCTGCACTGTGGGAGCTGCACCCTGGGCTCCAGCAGCAGCAGCTGCTGCCCCCAGGCCCTGGCTGCTGCCTCCCTCCCCCTGCCCTGGGCTGCCCCTACCATGGCGTAGCAGCCGTCGTTGGTCAGGATGATGGCGTCGATGGGCGAGGTGTGGTTGGCCACGCAGATCCCTCCCTTCTGAGGCCTGTTCTGCCTGCAAGGACAGCCTGCTGCTCACACCCCCCCTGCTGCCACAGCCCAGCCTGCTCCCCACCCTTCACCACCAGTCCCGGCTCGCTGGAGCGCCCCCAGGCGACAGGAAGCTGCCCAAGGTGATGCCCACCCCCGGGGAAGGGCTGGGAGGGGAGGCAGGGAATGGCAGCACTGCAGCCTGAGCTGAGGGCCAGGCAGGGGGGGGACAGCAGTGCTGGGGCCAGCTCTGGGCTCCTGAGGGCAGGAAAGAGGTTGAGCTGCTGGAAGGTGTCCAGAGAAGGGCAACAGAGCTGGGGAGGGGTCTGGGGCACAAGGCTGGGGAGGGGTCTGGGGCACAGCCCTGTGAGGAGAGGCTGAGGGAGCTGGGGTTGCTTAGCCTGCAGAAGAGGAGGCTCAGGGGAGACCTTCTTGCTCTCTGCAACTCCCTGCAGGGAGGTTGGAGCCAGCTGGGGGTTGGTCTCTTCTGCCAGGCCCCCAGCAGCAGAACAAGAGGACACAGTCTGAAGCTGTGCCAGGGGAGGTTGAGGCTGGAGGGGAGGAGAAAGTTCTTGCCAGCCAGAGGAATTGCCCACTGGGATGAGCTGCCCAGGGAGGTGTTGGAGTCCCCAGCCCTGGAGGGGTTCAGGAAGAGCCTGGCTGAGGCCCTTGGTGGCAGGGTTGGGGTGCTCAGATGGTGCTGGGGGGGAGGTTGGCCTGGATGAGCCCTGAGGCCCTCCCCAGCTGGGTGCCTGTGCCCTGCCTGCCCAGCAGCTGCCTCCCCTCACCTGTTGTGGTAGCGGATGCTGCCCGAGACAGCCCGGACCAGGATGCGGCAGGAGGTCAGGTGCACCACCTCACTCAGGTAGCTCTTCACCCTGCACACAGCACAGGCAGCTGGGCAGCACCTGGGCACCCCCTGGGCACCCCAGCACTGCTGCCCAGCCCCCTCCACACCGCCCAAGGCTCTCCCTGCAGAAGGGAGGCACATCTCCTGCTCCGGCTGCAGCAGCTCAGCCAAGCCCTGGCACAGCCTTGGCCTCACCTAGGCAGGGCCTGGGGCAGGGGAGGGACCCAGCAGCAGCAGGGCAGGGACTGTGCCCCTGGGCTCAGCACTGGGCAGGCCACAGCTTGAGGGCTGGGCTGAGCTTTGGGCTCCTGGCTGCAAGCTGGCAGCAAAGGAGGGGAAGGAACCCAGAGGGCCCTGCTGCCCCAGGGAGGTTCCTGAGCCTGGGGATGAAGTGCAGCAAGGTCTAACAGTGCTCAGCACTGAGCTCAGTGCTGAGAGAAGCAGCCCTGCAAATCTGGATGCCAGGGGGTGCCCTGAGTTTGCACAGAGACATCACAGAGTCACTGTGGCTAGAAAAGACCTTCAGGGGCCCCAGATCCCAACCATTGCCTAACTCTGCCAAGGCCTCTGCCACAGCAGCCCCTGCAGCACCATGGCTCTGAATCACCTCCAGCCATGGGAGCAGCTTTGGGCAAGGAGGACCTTGAGAGGCTGGAGCAGGGCCAGGGAAGGGCAAGGAAGGTGGGGAAGGGTCTGGGGAAGAGGGCTGGGGAGGAGCAGCTGAGGGAGCTGGGGGTGGGCAGTGTGGAGCAGAGGAGGCTGAGGGAGACCTCCTTGCTCTCTGCAGCTCCCTGAGAGGAGGCTGCAGCCAGGGGGGGTTGGGCTCTGCTCCCCAGGCTCAGGTGATAGAAGCAGAGGCCATGGCCTGAACTTGTGCCAGGGGAGGCTTAGGTTGGAGAGGAGGAAGAATCTCTCTGCTGCCAGAGTGGTCAGGGCCTGGCAGAGGCTGCCCAGGGGGTGGTGCAGTCCCCATGGCTGGAGGTGCTGCAGCTGTGGCCATGGCTCTGGGGCCATGCTGGGGCTGGGTTGCTGTTGGGCTGGGGGAGCTCAGAGGCCTTTCCCAACCCAGCAGCTCAGTGCCTCCAAGGCTGCTCCCTCCCCAGCAGCTCCTTTGTATCCCTGCACTGCTGTCCCCCCCCAGTGCTCCCCTGAGCCCCTCCCAGCAGCCAGAGGAGCCCAGCAGCAGCCAGCACCCTGGGTGCCACCCTGGCAGGCAGCCTGCCCCAGCCCCCCCTGAGCTGCCTGCAGAGCTGCCCCTGGCAGGCTGAGCCCCTGGCAGGCTGAGCCCCTGGCAGGCTGTGCCCCCTGGCAGGCTGTGCCCCTGGCAGGCTGTGCCCCCTGGCAGGCTGTGATCCCTGGCAGGCAGTGCCCCTGGCAGGCTGTGATCCCTGGCAGGCTGTGCCCCTGGCAGGCTGTGCCCCTGGCAGGCTGTGCCCCCTGGCAGGCTGTGCCCCTGGCAGGCTGTGCCCCCTGGCAGGCTGTGCCCCTGGCAGGCTGTGCCCCCTGGCAGGCTGTGATCCCTGGCAGGCAGTGCCCCTGGCAGGCTGTGATCCCTGGAAGGCTGAGCCCCTGGCAGGCTGTGCCCCTGGCAGGCTGAGCCCCTGGCAGGCTGTGCCCCCTGGCAGGCTGTGCCCCTGGCAGGCTGTGATCCCTGGCAGGCTGTGCCCCCTGGCAGGCTGTGCCCCTGGCAGGCTGAGCCCCTGGCAGGCTGTGCCCCTGGCAGGCTGAGCCCCTGGCAGGCTGTGCCCCCTGGCAGGCTGTGCCCCTGGCAGGCTGTGCCCCCTGGCAGGCTGTGATCCCTGGCAGGCAGTGCCCCTGGCAGGCTGTGATCCCTGGCAGGCTGTGCCCCTGGCAGGCAGTGCCCCTGGCAGGCAGTGCCCCTGGCAGGCTGTGATCCCTGGCAGGCTGAGCCCCTGGCAGGCAGTGCCCCTGGCAGGCTGTGATCCCTGGCAGGCTGTGCCCCTGGCAGGCTGTGATCCCTGGCACGCTGTGCCCCTGGCAGGCAGTGCCCCTGGCAGGCAGTGCCCCCTGGCAGGCTGTGCCCCTGGCACGCTGTGCCCCTGGCAGGCTGTGATCCCTGGCAGGCTGTGCCCCTGGCAGGCTGTGATCCCTGGCAGGCTGTGCCCCTGGCAGGCTGTGCCCCTGGCAGGCAGTGCCCCTGGCAGGCTGTGATCCCTGGCAGGCTGTGCCCCTGGCAGGCTGTGATCCCTGGCAGGCTGTGATCCCTGGCAGGCAGTGCCCCTGGCAGGCTGTGATCCCTGGCAGGCTGTGATCCCTGGCAGGCTGTGCCCCTGGCAGGCTGTGATCCCTGGCAGGCTGTGATCCCTGGCAGGCTGTGCCCCTGGCAGGCTGTGCCCCCTGGCAGGCTGTGATCCCTGGCAGGCTGTGATCCCTGCAGGCTGTGCCCCTGGCAGGCTGTGATCCCTGGCAGGCTGTGCCCCTGGCAGGCTGTGCCCCCTGGCAGGCTGTGATCCCTGGCAGGCTGTGCCCCTGGCAGGCTGTGCCCCCTGGCAGGCTGTGATCCCTGGCAGGCTGTGCCCCTGGCAGGCTGTGCCCCCTGGCAGGCTGTGATCCCTGGAAGGCTGAGCCCCTGGCAGGCTGTGCCCCTGGCAGGCTGTGCCCCTGGCAGGCTGTGCCCCCTGGCAGGCTGTGATCCCTGGCAGGCTGTGCCCCTGGCAGGCTGTGCCCCCTGGCAGGCTGTGATCCCTGGCAGGCTGTGATCCCTGGCAGGCTGTGCCCCTGGCAGGCTGTGATCCCTGGCAGGCAGTGCCCCTGGCAGGCTGTGCCCCTGGCAGGCTGTGATCCCTGGCAGGCTGTGATCCCTGGCAGGCTGTGATCCCTGGCAGGCTGTGCCCCTGGCAGGCTGTGCCCCCTGGCAGGCTGTGATCCCTGGAAGGCTGAGCCCCTGGCAGGCTGTGCCCCTGGCAGGCTGTGCCCCTGGCAGGCTGTGCCCCTGGCAGGCTGTGATCCCTGGCAGGCTGTGCCCCTGGCAGGCTGTGCCCCCTGGCAGGCTGTGATCCCTGGCAGGCTGTGATCCCTGGCAGGCTGTGCCCTGGCAGGCTGTGATCCCTGGCAGGCAGTGCCCCTGGCAGGCTGTGCCCCTGGCAGGCTGTGATCCCTGGCAGGCTGTGATCCCTGGCAGGCAGTGCCCCTGGCAGGCTGTGATCCCTGGCAGGCAGTGCCCCTGGCAGGCTGTGCCCCTGGCAGGCTGTGATCCCTGGCAGGCTGTGCCCCTGGCAGGCAGTGCCCCTGGCAGGCTGTGCCCCTGGCAGGCAGTGCCCCCTGGCAGGCTGTGCCCCTGGCAGGCAGTGATCCCTGGCAGGCTGTGCCCCTGGCACGCTGTGCCCCTGGCAGGCAGTGCCCCTGGCAGGCTGAGCCCCTGGCAGGCAGTGATCCCTGGCAGGCAGTGCCCCTGGCAGGCAGTGCCCCCTGGCAGGCAGTGCCCCTGGCAGGCTGAGCCCCTGGCAGGCAGTGCCCCCTGGCAGGCAGTGCCCCTGGCAGGCTGAGCCCCTGGCAGGCTGAGCCCCTGGCAGGCAGTGCCCCTGGCAGGCAGTGCCCCTGGCAGGCAGTGATCCCTGGCAGGCTGTGCCCCTGGCAGGCTGTGCCCCCTGGCAGGCTGTGCCCCTGGCAGGCTGAGCCCCTGGCAGGCAGTGCCCCTGGCAGGCTGTGCCCCCTGGCAGGCAGTGCCCCTGGCAGGCTGAGCCCCTGGCAGGCAGTGCCCCTGGCAGGCAGTGCCCCTGGCAGGCTGTGCCCCCTGGCAGTACTCACCTGCTGCTGGGCAGCTGTCCCACCAGCACTGTGCCCACAATCATGGAGCTGATGCCAATGCAGGCCAGGGTGAAGCTGCAGGCAGGGAGAGGCCTCAGGGCAGGGCACAGGAAGCCACTGAGCTGCCTCTGCCCCTGGGCTGCCAGGGCAGCAGCCTCTGCCCAGCTGCCTGCCCCCCACTGCTGCCCCACACACTGCCCCCAGGCCTGCAGGCCCCAGGGAGGGACCCAGCCTCCAGCTGCCTGCTGCAGGGGCTCCAGGGGAGGGGCTCAGGGGTCTCAGGGGTCTCAGGGGTCTCAGGTCTCTCAGGGGTCTCTCAGGGGTCTCAGGTCTCTCAGGGGTCTCTCAGGGGTCTCAGGTCTCTCAGGGGTCTCAGGTCTCTCAGGGGTCTCTCAGGTCTCTCAGGGGTCTCTCAGGGTCTCTCAGGGGTCTCTCAGGGGGTCTCTCAGGGTCTCTCAGGGGTCTCTCAGGGTCTCAGGGTCTCTCAGGTCTCTCAGGGTCTCTCAGGGTCTCAGGGGTCTCTCAGGTCTCTCAGGGTCTCAGGGGTCTCAGGGGTCTCAGGGGGCTCAGGTCTCTCAGGGGTCTCAGGGGTCTCTCAGGTCTCTCAGGGGTCTCTCAGGGGTCTCAGGGGTCTCTCAGGGGTCTCTCAGGGGTCTCTCAGGGGTCTCTCAGGTCTCTCAGGGGTCTCAGGGGTCTCAGGTCTCTCAGGGGTCTCTCAGGGGTCTCAGGGGTCTCTCAGGGTCTCAGGTCTCTCAGGTCTCTCAGGGGTCTCTCAGGTCTCTCAGGGATCTCAAGGGGTCTCTCAGGGGTCTCAGGGGTCTCAGGGGTCTCAGGGGTCTCTCAGGGGTCTCAGGGGTCTCTCAGGGGTCTCTCAGGGTCTCTCAGGGGTCTCAGGGGTCTCAGGGGTCTCTCAGGGGTCTCAGGAGTCTCTCAGGTCTCTCAGGGGTCTCTCAGGGGTCTCTCAGGGGTCTCAGGGGTCTCTCAGGTCTCTCAGGGTCTCTCAGGGTCTCTCAGGGGTCTCAGGAGTCTCTCAGGGTCTCAGGGGTCTCTCAGGGTCTCTCAGGGGTCTCAGGGGGTCTCTCAGGAGTCTCTCAGGGTCTCTCAGGTCTCTCAGGGTCTCTCAGGGTCTCAGGGGTCTCTCAGGGTCTCTCAGGGTCTCAGGGGTCTCTCAGGGTCTCAGGTCTCTCAGGGTCTCAGGGTCTCAGGGTCTCTCAGGGTCTCAGGGTCTCTCAGGTCTCTCAGGGTCTCAGGGTCTCAGGGGTCTCAGGGTCTCAGGGGTCTCAGGGGTCTCTCAGGTCTCTCAGGGGTCTCTCAGGGGTCTCAGGGGTCTCTCAGGGGTCTCTCAGGGGTCTCAGGGGTCTCTCAGGGGTCTCTCAGGTCTCTCAGGTCTCTCAGGGTCTCAGGGTCTCAGGGTCTCAGGGTCTCAGGGTCTCTCAGGTCTCTCAGGGGTCTCTCAGGGGTCTCAGGGGTCTCTCAGGGGTCTCAGGGGTCTCTCAGGTCTCTCAGGGGTCTCTCAGGGGTCTCAGGGGTCTCTCAGGTCTCTCAGGGGTCTCAGGGGTCTCAGGGGTCTCAGGGGTCTCAGGGGTCTCTCAGGGTCTCAGGGTCTCAGTGGTCTCTCAGGGGTCTCTCAGGGGTCTCTCAGGGTCTCAGGGGTCAGGGGTCTCTCAGGGTCTCTCAGGGTCTCAGGGGTCTCTCAGGGTCTCTCAGGGGGGTCTCTCAGGGGGGTCTCTCAGGGTCTCTCAGGGTCTCTCAGGGGTCTCAGGGTCTCCCAGGGGTCTCAGGGGGGTCTCTCAGGGGTCTCAGGGGGTCTCAGGGTCTCTCAGGGTCTCAGGGGTCTCAGGGGTCTCTCAGGGGTCTCAGGGGTCTCAGGGGTCTCTCAGGGGTCTCAGGGGTCTCAGGGGTCTCTCAGGGGTCTCAGGGATCTCAGGGGTCTCTCAGGGGTCTCTCAGGGGTCTCAGGGGTCTCAGGGGTCTCTCAGGGTCTCAGGGTCTCTCAGGGGTCTCTCAGGGTCTCAGGGTCTCAGGGTCTCAGGGTCTCAGGGGTCTCAGGGTCTCAGGGGTCTCAGGGGTCTCTCAGGGTCTCAGGGTCTCAGGGTCTCAGGGTCTCAGGGCCCTCAGGGTCTCAGGGTCTCAGGGTCTCTCAGGGTCTCAGGGTCAGGGGTCTCTCAGGGTCTCAGGGTCTCAGGGTCTCAGGGTCTCAGGGGTCTCTCAGGGTCTCAGGGTCTCAGGGTCTCTCAGGGGTCTCTCAGGGGTCTCAGGGGTCTCTCAGGGTCTCTCAGGGGTCTCTCAGGGGTCTCAGGGGTCTCAGGGGTCTCTCAGGGTCTCTCAGGGGTCTCAGGGGTCTCTCAGGGTCTCTCAGGGTCTCTCAGGGGTCTCTCAGGGGTCTCTCAGGTCTCTCAGGGTCTCAGGGTCTCTCAGGGTCTCAGGGTCTCAGGTCTCTCAGGGATCTCAGGGGTCTCTCAGGGGTCTCTCAGGGGTCTCAGGTCTCTCAGGGGTCTCTCAGGGGTCTCAGGGGTCTCTCAGAGGTCTCTCAGGGGTCTCTCAGGGGTCTCTCAGAGGTCTCTCAGGGGTCTCTCAGGTCTCTCAGGGGTCTCAGGGGTCTCTCAGAGGTCTCTCAGGGGTCTCTCAGGGATCTCAGGGGTCTCTCAGGGGTCTCTCAGGGTCTCAGGTCTCTCAGGGGTCTCTCAGGGGTCTCTCAGGGGTCTCTCAGAGGTCTCAGGGGTCTCTCAGAGGTCTCTCAGGGTCTCTCAGGGTCTCAGGTGTCTCTCAGGTCTCTCAGGGTCTCTCAGGTCTCTCAGGGTCTCAGGGTCTCTCAGGGTCTCTCAGGGTCTCAGGGGTCTCAGGGATCTCAGGGTCTCTCAGGGTCTCTCAGGAGTCTCTCAGGGTCTCAGGGGGTCTCTCAGGGTCTCTCAGGGTCTCTCAGGGTCTCAGGGTCTCTCAGGTCTCTCAGGGTCTCTCAGGGTCTCTCAGAGGTCTCAGGGGTCTCAGGAGTCTCAGGTCTCTCAGGGGTCTCTCAGGGTCTCTCAGGGGTCTCTCAGGGGTCTCAGGAGTCTCTCAGGGGTCTCAGGGGTCTCTCAGGGGTCTCTCAGGAGTCTCTCAGGGGTCTCTCAGGGGTCTCTCAGGTCTCTCAGGGGTCTCTCAGGGGTCTCTCAGGGTCTCTCAGGGTCTCTCAGGAGTCTCTCAGGGTCTCAGGTCTCTCAGGTCTCTCAGGGGTCTCTCAGGGGTCTCAGGGGTCTCTCAGGTCTCTCAGGGGTCTCTCAGGGGTCTCTCAGGGGTCTCTCGGGGGTCTCAGGGGTCTCAGGGTCTCTCAGGTCTCTCAGGGTCTCAGGTCTCTCAGGGTCTCTCAGGGTCTCAGGGTCTCTCAGGTCTCTCAGGGTCTCTCAGGGGTCTCTCAGGGGTCTCTCAGGGGTCTCAGGGTCTCTCAGGTCTCTCAGGGTCTCAGGGTCTCTCAGGGTCTCTCAGGGGTCTCTCAGGGGTCTCTCAGGGGTCTCAGGGGTCTCTCAGGGGTCTCTCAGGTCTCTCAGGTCTCTCAGGGGTCTCAGGGGTCTCTCAGGGGTCTCAGGGGTCTCAGGGGTCTCTCAGGGTCTCAGGGGTCTCTCAGGGGTCTCTCAGGGGTCTCTCAGGTCTCTCAGGTCTCTCAGGGTCTCAGGGTCTCTCAGGGTCTCAGGGGTCTCAGGGTCTCTCAGGGTCTCTCAGGGGTCTCAGGGGTCTCTCAGGGTCTCAGGGTCTCAGGGTCTCAGGGATCTCAGGGGTCTCTCAGGTCTCTCAGGGTCTCTCAGGGTCTCAGGGTCTCAGGTCTCTCAGGGTCTCAGGGGTCTCAGGGTCTCAGGGTCTCAGGGTCTCAGGGATCTCAGGGGTCTCTCAGGGTCTCTCAGGGTCTCTCAGGGGTCTCTCAGGTCTCTCAGGGTCTCTCAGGGTCTCTCAGGTCTCTCAGGGTCTCAGGGTCTCAGGGTCTCAGGGTCTCTCAGGGTCTCTCAGGGTCTCTCAGGTCTCTCAGGTCTCTCAGGGTCTCTCAGGGGTCTCAGGGGTCTCTCAGGGTCTCAGGGTCTCAGGGGTCTCTCAGGTCTCTCAGGGGTCTCTCAGGGTCTCAGGGTCTCAGGGGTCTCTCAGGGGTCTCTCAGGGTCTCTCAGGGGTCTCAGGGTCTCTCAGGTCTCTCAGGGGTCTCTCAGGGGTCTCAGGGTCTCAGGGTCTCTCAGGGTCTCAGGGTCTCAGGGTCTCAGGGTCTCTCAGGGTCTCAGGGATCTCAGGGTCTCTCAGGGTCTCTCAGGGGTCTCTCAGGGGGTCTCAGGGTCTCTCAGGTCTCTCAGGGTCTCTCAGGGTCTCAGGGGTCTCTCAGGTCTCTCAGGGGGTCTCAGGGTCTCAGGGTCTCAGGGTCTCTCAGGGTCTCAGGGTCTCTCAGGGTCTCAGGGATCTCAGGGGTCTCTCAGGGTCTCTCAGGGGTCTCTCAGGGTCTCAGGGTCTCAGGGGTCTCAGGGTCTCAGGGATCTCAGGGTCTCTCAGGTCTCTCAGGGTCTCAGGGTCTCTCAGGGGTCTCAGGGGTCTCAGGGATCTCAGGGTCTCTCAGGTCTCTCAGGGGTCTCAGGGGGTCTCAGGGGTCTCTCAGGGTCTCTCAGGGGTCTCAGGGGTCTCAGGGTCTCAGGGTCTCTCAGGGGTCTCTCAGGGGTCTCAGGGTCTCAGGGTCTCAGGGTCTCAGGGTCTCAGGGGGGTCTCAGGGGTCTCAGGTCTCTCAGGGTCTCAGGGTCTCAGGGTCTCTCAGGGGTCTCAGGGGTCTCAGGGGTCTCAGGGTCTCTCAGGGGCTCTCAGGGGTCTCTCAGGGGTCTCTCAGGGTCTCTCAGGGTCTCTCAGGTCTCTCAGGGTCTCAGGGTCTCTCAGGGTCTCTCAGGGGTCTCTCAGGGGTCTCTCAGGGGTCTCTCAGGTCTCTCAGGGGTCTCAGGGGTCTCAGGGGTCTCTCAGGGATCTCAGGGGTCTCTCAGGGGTCTCTCAGGGGTCTCAGGTCTCTCAGGGGTCTCTCAGGGGTCTCTCAGGGGTCTCTCAGAGGTCTCAGGGGTCTCTCAGAGGTCTCTCAGGGGTCTCTCAGGGGTCTCAGGGGTCTCTCAGAGGTCTCTCAGGGTCTCTCAGGTCTCTCAGGGGTCTCAGGGTCTCTCAGGGGTCTCTCAGGGTCTCTCAGGGGTCTCTCAGGTCTCTCAGGGGTCTCTCAGGTCTCTCAGGGATCTCAGGGGTCTCTCAGGGGTCTCTCAGGGGTCTCAGGTCTCTCAGGGGTCTCTCAGGGGTCTCTCAGGGGTCTCTCAGAGGTCTCAGGGGTCTCTCAGAGGTCTCTCAGGGGTCTCTCAGGGGTCTCAGGGGTCTCAGGGGTCTCTCAGGGGTCTCAGGGGTCTCAGGGATCTCAGGGGTCTCTCAGGGGTCTCTCAGGGGTCTCAGGGGTCTCAGGGATCTCAGGGGTCTCTCAGGGGTCTCTCAGGAGTCTCTCAGGGGTCTCAGGGGTCTCTCAGGGGTCTCTCAGGGGTCTCAGGGGTCTCTCAGGGGTCTCTCAGGGGTCTCTCAGGGGTCTCTCAGAGGTCTCAGGGGTCTCAGGAGTCTCAGGTCTCTCAGGGGTCTCTCAGGGGTCTCTCAGGGGTCTCTCAGGGGTCTCAGGAGTCTCTCAGGGGTCTCAGGGGTCTCTCAGGGGTCTCTCAGGAGTCTCTCAGGGGTCTCTCAGGGGTCTCTCAGGGGTCTCTCAGGGGTCTCTCAGGAGTCTCAGGGTCTCAGGGGTCTCTCAGGGTCTCTCAGGGTCTCAGGGGTCTCTCAGGTCTCTCAGGGTCTCTCAGGGGGTCTCTCAGGGTCTCAGGGTCTCTCAGGGTCTCTCAGGGTCTCTCAGGTCTCTCAGGGGTCTCTCAGGTCTCTCAGGGGTCTCTCAGGGGTCTCAGGGGTCTCTCAGGTCTCTCAGGGGTCTCTCAGGGTCTCAGGGTCTCTCAGGGGTCTCAGGGGTCTCAGGGGTCTCTCAGGTCTCTCAGGGGTCTCTCAGGGTCTCTCAGGGCTCTCAGGGGTCTCTCAGGGCTCTCAGGGTCTCAGGGTCTCAGGGGGTCTCTCAGGGGTCTCTCAGGCCCCTCAGGGGTCTCTCAGGGTCTCAGGGGTCTCTCAGGGGTCTCTCAGGTCTCTCAGGTCTCTCAGGGGTCTCAGGGGTCTCAGGGGTCTCTCAGGGGTCTCTCAGGGGTCTCTCAGGGGTCTCTCAGGGGTCTCTCAGGGGTCTCAGGGGTCTCAGGGATCTCAGGGGTCTCTCAGGTCTCTCAGGGTCTCAGGGTCTCAGGGGTCTCTCAGGGGTCTCTCAGGGGTCTCAGGGGTCTCTCAGGGGTCTCTCAGGGGTCTCAGGGGTCTCAGGGATCTCAGGGGTCTCTCAGGTCTCTCAGGGGTCTCTCAGGGGTCTCAGGGGTCTCTCAGGTCTCTCAGGGGTCTCAGGGGTCTCTCAGGGGTCTCAGGGGTCTCTCAGGGTCTCAGGGGTCTCTCAGGGTCTCTCAGGGTCTCTCAGGTCTCTCAGGGTCTCAGGGGTCTCTCAGGGGTCTCTCAGGTCTCTCAGGGGTCTCTCAGGGGTCTCTCAGGGGTCTCTCAGGTCTCTCAGGGGTCTCTCAGGGGTCTCTCAGGGGTCTCAGGGGTCTCTCAGGTCTCTCAGGGGTCTCTCAGGGTCTCAGGGGTCTCTCAGGGGTCTCTCAGGGGTCTCAGGGGTCTCTCAGGTCTCTCAGGGGTCTCTCAGGTCTCTCAGGGGTCTCTCAGGGGTCTCAGGGGTCTCTCAGGTCTCTCAGGGGTCTCTCAGGGGTCTCAGGGGTCTCTCAGGGGTCTCTCAGGGGTCTCTCAGGGGTCTCTCAGGGGTCTCAGGGGTCTCTCAGGTCTCTCAGGGTCTCAGGGGTCTCAGGGTCTCTCAGGGGTCTCAGGGGTCTCTCAGGGGTCTCTCAGGGGTCTCAGGGGTCTCTCAGGGTCTCTCAGGGGTCTCTCAGGGGTCTCTCAGGGGTCAGGGTCTCAGGGTCTCAGGGATCTCAGGGTCTCTCAGGGGTCTCTCAGGGTCTCTCAGGGGTCTCTCAGGGTCTCTCAGGGTCTCTCAGGGTCTCAGGGGTCTCAGGGATCTCAGGGTCTCTCAGGTCTCTCAGGGTCTCAGGGGGTCTCAGGGGTCTCTCAGGGTCTCTCAGGGTCTCAGGGGTCTCTCAGGGGTCTCAGGGGTCTCAGGGGGTCTCAGGGGGTCTCTCAGGGTCTCAGGGTCTCTCAGGGTCTCAGGGGCTCAGGGTCTCTCAGGTCTCTCAGGGGTCTCTCAGGGTCTCTCAGGGGTCTCAGGGGGTCTCAGGGTCTCTCAGGGGTCTCTCAGGGGGTCTCAGGGTCTCAGGGTCTCAGGGGTCTCTCGGGGTCTCTCAGGGGTCTCAGGGGTCTCTCAGGGGTCTCTCAGGGTCTCAGGGGTCTCAGGGTCTCTCAGGGGTCTCTCAGGTCTCTCAGGGGTCTCTCAGGGGTCTCTCAGGGGTCTCAGGGGTCTCTCAGGTCTCTCAGGGGTCTCTCAGGTCTCTCAGGGGTCTCAGGGTCTCAGGGGTCTCTCAGGGTCTCTCAGGAGTCTCTCAGGGTCTCTCAGGTCTCTCAGGGTCTCTCAGGGGTCTCAGGGGGTCTCTCAGGGTCTCTCAGGGGTCTCAGGGTCTCTCAGGTCTCTCAGGGTCTCTCAGGTCTCTCAGGGGTCTCAGGGGGGTCTCAGGGGGGTCTCTCAGGGGTCTCTCAGGTCTCTCAGGGGTCTCAGGGGTCTCTCAGGTCTCTCAGGGGTCCCCAGGCTCGCTCACCGCAGGGGCAGCAGCAGGCCGTAGCGCAGCAGCACGCCCAGCCCCCAGAGCAGGCTGAGGCGCAGGCTGAGGTAGTGGAAGTCGCCGTGGGTCCTGGTGAGGAGGTTCCAGGAGAGCAGCTGCTGGGAGGAGAACCTCTGCGTGACCTCGTCCTGCACGATGGCCTCCAGCCCCCGCCGGCAGAAGTGGCAGGCGTGGGACAGCTGGAAGCCGGCCTGCCCCGGACCCGCCGCCAGGGGGCGCTCCAGGCGCTCGATGATGCCTGCGGGGGGGAGGGCAAGGGCGAGCGCCTCGGGGAGGGCTCCTGCGGGGCCGGGCACAGCCCCCCGGCACCCCCCCAGGGAGCCAGCTCCTGCGGGACCCCCCCGGCACCCCCAGGAGCCAGCTCCTGAGGGACCCCCCCGGCACCCCCAGAGCCGGCTCCTGCGGGACCCCCCCCGGCACCCCCAGAGCCAGCTCCTGCGGGACCCCCCCGGCACCCCCCCAGGGAGCCAGCTCCTGAGGGACCCCCCCGGCACCCCCCCAGCCTCTCCTCAGCACCCCCAGCACCCTCAGCCTCTCCTCAGCACCCCCAGCACCCTCAGCACCCCCAGCCCCTCACCCCCTCCTCAGCACCCCCAGCTCCCTCAGCCTCTCCTCAGCACCCCCAGCACCCTCAGCACCCCCAGCACCCCCAGCTCCCTCAGCCTCTCCTCAGCATCCCTCCAGCATCCTTACCCCTCCTCAGCACCCCCCACCCCCTCAGCACCCCCAGCCCCCCAGCCCCCTCCCCAGGCAGGTTGCTCTCCTCTGGAGCTGCTCCAGCACCCCAAGTTCCCTTCCCCAGCGAGGGTCCAGAGCTGCTCTGGGTGCTGGGGGGGAGCCCCCCCGGTGGGGGTCCCAGGGCAGAATCCCCTCCCTGCCCTGCTGGGCAGCAGCTCCAGGGCCTTGTGCTGGGGGCTGCAGAGCTGCCCCAGCCCTGCAGGGGAGGGCTGAGCAGAGCAGAGGGGCAGAATCCCCTCCCTGCCCCTGCTGCCCACACTGCTGGGGCTCAGCCCAGCACAGCCTTGCTTTCTGGGCTGCCAGCTCCCCTTGCTGCCTCCTGGGGAGCTGCTCCTCCCCCAGCACCCCCAGGGACTAATCCTCACCACTGCTCTCTGCCCCTTCCCCACCCAGCCTGGCTCTGTGCTTGGCACTGCCCTCAGCCAGCTGCAGGACCTTGCCCTTGGCCTTGCTGAGCTTCAGGAGGTTGCCTTGGGGCCAGCTCTGCAGCCTGCCCAGGGCCCTCTGGATGGATCCTTCCCTCCCTGCTGGCCCTGGCAGGCTGCTGAGGCTGCCTCCACCCCACTGCCCCTGGCACCCAGGGAGATGTTGAACAGTTCCGGTGCCAGCACCCAGCCCTGCTCACTGCTCCCCCCCTGGACATGGAGCCACTGACTGCCCCCCGAGGGCAGCCTTCCCTCCCGGGCCTGCAGAGCAGGAGGCTCAGGGGAGACCTTCTTGCTCTCTCCAGCTCCCTGCAGGGAGGTTGGAGCCAGCTGGGGGTTGGTCTCTTCTGCCAGGCCCCCAGCCCCAGAACAAGAGGACACAGTCTCAAGCTGTGCCAGGGGAGGTTGAGGCTGGAGGGGAGGAGAAAGTTCTTCCCAGCCAGAGGAATTGGGCACTGGGATGAGCTGCCCAGGGAGGTGGTGGAGTCCCCAGCCCTGGAGGGGTTCAGGAAGAGCCTGGATGAGGCCCTTGGAGCCATGGCTGAGTTGCTCAGATGGTGCTGGGGGAGAGGCTGGACACAGAATGGGATGGGATGGATGGGGTAGGATAGGATGGGATGGGATGGGATAGGACAGGACCTGGTTGGGAGAGACCTCTGAGATCACCAAAGGTCTTTTCCAACCTGGTTAGTTCTATTCTCTTCCCCTCAGGGCTGCTGCAGGCAGAGCTGCACAGAGCTGCACAGACTCCTGGCAGGGAGCTGCAGAGGATGAGGATGAGAGGAGGAGGATGAGGACGAGGATGAGGATAAGGATGAGGATGAGGACGAGGACGAGGATGAGGATGCCTCCCCTTAGCCTCCTTTTCTCCAGGCTAAACCATCCCTTCAATGCCTTTCAGAGCATCAGGGAGTGGTAAGGGTTGGAAGGGAGAGAGTCCAAGCCCCTGCCAGGGCAGGGCAGCCAGGGCAGGGCAGCCAGGGCAGGGCACCCAGGGCACACCCAGGGGGATTGGAAGCTCTCCAGAGCAGAGCTGAGTTGCTCAGATGGTGCTGGGGCAGAGGGCGGCCTGGATGAGCTCTGAGGCCTTTTCCCCTGCTCCCCTCCACTCCACCTCCTCCCTGGCTGACCCCAGGCTCTGCCTGCTGCCTGTCCCTGGTGCTGCAGGGCAGGGGAGGGCACCCAGCTCAGCCCAGGCCACAGGAGCTGGGGCAGGCTCAGGAAGCTCTCTGAACCACTCCTAGCCAGGACCTTTCCCTGCTCAGGAGCTGAGGTGCTGGGAGGATGAGTTCCTCCTGCACAGCTCCAGCAGCTGGAGCCCTTGGGAGCTGCTGGACACCTTCCCCTTCCCAGGCAGGAGGAGGAGACCTTGCAGCAGCATCACTGACAGCCTGGCAGAGCCAGCAGGGCAGTGGCAGCTGCAGGACTCCCTCCCCCTGCCTTCCCCTCCCCCCCAGGACACTGCTGAGGGCTGCAGGAAGGGCTCTCTGCTCAGCCACCTCAGCCAGCACCAACAGAGAGCACAGCTCAGCCCCTTCCGAGAGCTGGAGAGCAGCACCAGAGCTGCTGGCACCACAGCCCCTGGCAGGCAGCACCCACAGAGGGGCAAGGAAGGGGCTCAGGGGTCTGGAGAACAGCTCTGGGGAGCAGGGGGTGAGGGGAGAGGGGAAGAGAAGGCTGAGGGGAGAGGGGAGAAAGAGGGGAAGAGGGGAAAAGGAGGCTGACGGAGAGAGGGGAAAAGAGGAGGCTGAGGGAGACCTCCTTGCTCTCTGCAGCTCCCTGAGAGAAGGCTGCAGCCAGGGGGGGTTGGGCTCTGCTCCCCAGGAACAAGGGCCAGGAGGAGAGGCAATGGCCTCAGGCTGCCCAGGGGAGGCTTCGGTTGGAGAGGAGAAGAAACTTCCTCCCTGCAAGGGCTCTGCAAGCCTGGCCCAGGCTGCCCAGGGAGGGGGTTGGATGCTCATCCCTGGAGGGGTTTCAGAGCTGTGGTGCTGAGGCCATGGCTCAGCCCCAGCCTGGGTAATAGGGAGGGCTAGGAGTGGGGGGGCTGGAGCAGAAGTAGAAGTGGGGAGCTGGAGCTTGGCTGTGAGGAAGAAGTTGTTGGGCAGGAGGGTGGTGAGAGCCTGGCCCAGGCTGCCCAGGGAGGTGGTGGAAGCCTCCTGGCTGGAGGTGTTTGCAGCCAGGCTGGAGGTGGCTGTGAGCAAGCTGCTGTGGGGTGAGGTGTCCCTGCCCATGGCAGGGGCTTGGGGCTGGCTGAGCCTGGAGCTCCCTTCCAGCCCTGACAGCTCTGTGCTTCTAAGGCAGTCCTGGGCCAGGAGAAGCCCAACCCTGGCTGCAAAGCTCTGCTCAGCCTCCTCCTGGGCACACTCAGGCTGCCCTCACTGCCCTGAGAGCTCCCAAGGCTCACAGCCAACCCTGACCCAGTGGAGGCCACCCCAGCAGGAGCCAAGGGGCAGCAGAGGAACTCCTGTCCCAACTGGGCTAAAGGAGGAAGGATGAAGCAACTCCTCAGCTGTCCCCTGCAGGCGCTGAGGGCAAGAGGTTCACCTGGCAAGCAGTCAGCTCAGTGCAGGGGGAAAGGGAAGGAGGAGAGCACCACAGACAAACAGCCAGAGCCCCACAGCTGGGGGCAGAGAGGGGGCACTGCTCACTGAGCAGTCAGATCCCCTCAGGTGGACTCTGAGGCTGCCAGGACTGAGGCCAACAGCCCTGGGAGCAGTCACCCAAGGACAAGATGTCAAGAGCCACAATCAGGCTCATCAGCTCCAACCTGGGACCCAATCCCCAACCCAACCCCTCCTGACAGCTAACCATGGCTCCAAGGGCCTCATCCAGGCTCTTCCTGAACACCTCCAGGGATGGGGACTCCACCACCTCCCTGGGCAGCTCATCCCAGTGGCCAATTCCTCTGGCTGGGAAGAACTTTCTCCTCCCCTCCAGCCTCAACCTCCCCTGGCACAGCTTCAGACTGTGTCCTCTTGTTCTGCTGCTGGGGGCCTGGCAGAAGAGACCAACCCCCAGCTGGCTCCAACCTCCCTGCAGGGAGCTGGAGAGAGCAAGAAGGTCTCCCCTGAGCCTCCTCTGCTCCAGGCTAAGCAACCCCAGCTCCCTCAGCCTCTCCTCACAGGGCTCTGCCCCAGACCCCTCCCCAGCCTTGTGCCCCAGACCCCTCCCCAGCTTTGTTGCCCTTCTCTGGACACCTTCCAGCAGCTCAACCTCTTTCCTACCCTCAGCAGCCCAGAGCTGGACACAGGACTCAAGCTGTGGCCTCAGCAGTGCTGAGCACAGGGCACAAGGACTTCCCTGCTCCTGCTGGCCACACTCTGCCTGACCCAGGCCAGGATGCCCTTGGCCTTCTTGGCCCCCTGGGCACACTGCTGGCTCCTCTTCAGCTGCTCTCCCCCAGCACCCCCAGCTCCCTCTCTGCCTGGCTGCTCTCAGCCACTCTGCCCCCAGCCTGTGGCACTGCCTGGGGTTGCTGTGGCCAATGTGCAGCCCCTGGCCCTTGGATGTGTTCAATCTCCTGCCCTTGGCCTCTGCCCATCTGCCCAGCCTGGCAAGGTCCCTCTGCAGAGCTCTGCTCCCCTCCAACAGCTCAGCTCCTGCCCCCAGCTTGCTGCCAGCTGCACATTCACTGCTGATGGACCCCTGGGCACACTGCTGGCTCTTGTTCAGCTGCTGTCAGTCAGGGCCAGAGGCAGGGTGCAGGAAGGGCTCAGCAGCAGCAGCACAGCAGCACTCTCTGATGCAAGAGGGAGCTGCCAGGCACCCAACCCCTTCCCCATTTCTCCATTTCTCCTCCAACTTCTCCATTCCAGGAGCACTCAGCCCTGCCTCAGACCACAGGGCTCAGCAGCCTGCCCCTCCCCCAGCCTCTCACCATTAGCTGCAGGACTCTTTGGCTTCTCTGGCCCTGCCTTTGGGGCTCCTTTGTCTGCACCGAGGGTGGCCCACTGTGGAGAGAGAGGAGAGGTGAAGGGCACAGCCTGCAGGCCCCCTGCAGCAGCAGCAGCTCAGCACAGCCAGCCTGGGGGCTGCACAGGGGCTCCCTGCACCAGGGCACCCCTGCCCCACAGCTCAGCAGCTCAGGCACTTGGACTTCTGGAGCCAGAGCTCCCAGGGGACCTCATCAGCCTCCCCCTGCTCCCTGCAGCCTCCCCTGCTCCCTGCAGCCTCCCCCTGCTCCCCTCAGCCTCCCCTGCTCCCTGCAGCCTCCCCCTGCTCCCCTCAGCCTCCCCTGCTCCCTGCAGCCTCCCCCTGCTCTACTCAGCCTCCCCCTGCTCCATTCAGCCTCCCCCTGCTCCCTGCAGCCTCCCCCTGCTCTACTCAGCCTCCCCCTGCTCTACTCAGCCTCCCCCTGCTCCATTCAGCCTCCCCCTGCTCCATTCAGCCTCCCTGCTCTACTCAGCCTCCCCTGCTCTACTCAGCCTCCCCTGCAGCTACTCAGCCTCCCCTGCTCTACTCAGCCTCCCCTGCTCTACTCAGCCTCCCCTGCTCCATTCAGCCTCCCCTGCTCCATTCAGCCTCCCCTGCTCCATTCAGCCTCCCCTGCTCTACTCAGCCTCCCCTGCTCACTCAGCCTCCCCTGCTCCATTCACCCTCCCCTGCTCACTCAGCCTCCCCCTGCTCCATTCAGCCTCCCCCTGCTCCATTCACCCTCCCCCTGCTCCCTGCAGCCTCCCCCTGCTCCCTGCAGCCCAGCAAGCAGCAGCCTCCCCAGATCTTGCAATCCCAGCATGGCTTAGGCTGGGACAGAATTCCTCCTCTGTCTCATCTCAGTGCAGCCTTTTACCCTTTGAGATCCTTGGCCCTGCTCCTGGCACTCCCAGCCCTTTCCCAGAGTCCCTCCCCAGCTCTCCTGGAGCCCTTCAGGTGCTGGGAGGCTGCTCTGAGGTCTCCCTGCAGCCTTCTCCTCCCCAGGCTGCACAGCCCCAGCTCTCCCAGCCTGGCCCCACAGCAGAGCTGCTCCAGCACACATCCAGTGGTGTGCTCCAGTGCCCAGCTGCAGGCAGGCCCTGGCCCTGCCCAAGGGCAGTGCCAGCAGCTCCCTGGGCTTCAGAGTCACAGAGCTGGCAGGGCTGGCAGGGAGCTCCAGGCTCAGCCAGCCCCAGCCCCCTGCCATGGGCAGGGACACCTCACACCACAGCAGCTTGCTCACAGCCACCTCCAGCCTGGCTGCAAACACCTCCAGCCAGGAGGCTTCCACCACCTCCCTGGGCAGCCTGGGCCAGGCTCTCACCACCCTCCTGCCCAACAACTTCTTCCTCACAGCCAAGCTCCAGCTCCCCACTTCTACTTCTGCTCCAGCCCCCCCACTCCTAGCCCTCCCTCACCCCCTCCAAAGTCCCTCCCCAGCTTGCTTGCAGCCCCCTGCAGCTCCTGCAAGGCCACCAGAAGGGCTCCTGGGAGCCTTCTCCTCTGCAGCCTGCACAAGCCCAACTCTCTCAGGCTGTGCTCAGAGCAGAGCAGCTCCAGCCCTCTGCTCCTCCTCCTGGCCCTGCTCTGGACACCTTCCAGCCCCTCCACAGCCTTCCTGGCACAGAGGCTGGAGAGCTGGCCCCAGAGCTGCAGCTGTGGGCTCAGCAGAGTGGAGCAGAGGGGCAGAATCCCCTCCCTGGCCCTGCTGGGTCCCCCTGCTGCTGCCTGCTGGCTGTGCTGGGAGGCTCAGGATCCTATCTGCTGCATGCAGCTCTGCTCTCCAACCAGCCACAAAGCTTCCCAGCAGCTCTGCAAAGCCTCAGTGGCAGCACCAGAGGGGCTCCAGCAGCTGTTCTCAGGCCCAAGAGGCTTCCTTGACCTTCAGCTCAGTTCCACAGAGCCCTGCTCTCCCCATCCCAGTTCTCCCCATCCCAGCTCTCCCCATCCCTTCTCTCCCCAGCCCTTCTCTCCCCAGCACTTCTCTCCCCATCCCAGCTCTCCCCATCCCTTCTCTCCCCAGCCCTTCTCTCCCCAGCACTTCTCTCCCCAGCCCTTCTCTCCCCAGCCCTTCTCTCCCCAGCCCTTCTCTCCCCAGCTCAGCTCTCCCCATCCCAGCTCTCCCCATCCCAGCTCTCCCCAGCTCAGCTCTCCCCAGCCCAGCTCTCCCCAGCCCAGCTCTCCCCAGCCCAGCTCTCCCCAGCCCTTCTCTCCCCAGCCCAGCTCTCCCCAGCTCAGCTCTCCCCAGCTCAGCTCTCCCCAGCCCAGCTCTCCCCAGCCCTTCTCTCCCCAGCCCTTCTCTCCCCAGCCCTTCTCTCCCCAGCTCAGCTCTCCCCATCCCAGCTCTCCCCAGCCCTTCTCTCCCCAGCTCAGCTCTCCCCAGCCCTTCTCTCCCCAGCCCTTCTCTCCCCAGCCCTTCTCTCCCCAGCTCAGCTCTCCCCATCCCAGCTCTCCCCAGCCCAGCTCTCCCCAGCCCAGCTCTCCCCAGCCCTTCTCTCCCCAGCTCAGCTCTCCCCATCCCTTCTCTCCCCAGCTCAGCTCTCCCCAGCCCAGCTCTCCCCAGCCCAGCTCTCCCCAGCTCAGCTCTCCCCAGCCCTTCTCTCCCCATCCCAGCTCTCCCCAGCTCAGCTCTCCCCAGCCCTTCTCTCCCCAGCTCAGCTCTCCCCAGCTCAGCTCTCCCCAGCCCTTCTCTCCCCAGCCCTTCTCTCCCCAGCCCAGCTCTCCCCAGCCCAGCTCTCCCCAGCCCAGCTCTCCCCAGCTCAGCTCTCCCCAGCTCAGCTCTCCCCATCCCAGCTCTCCCCAGCTCAGCTCTCCCCATCCCAGCTCTCCCCAGCCCTTCTCTCCCCATCCCAGCTCTCCCCAGCTCAGCTCTCCCCAGCTCAGCTCTCCCCATCCCTTCTCTCCCCATCCCTTCTCTCCCCATCCCTTCTCTCCCCAGCTCAGCTCTCCCCAGCTCAGCTCTCCCCAGCTCAGCTCTCCCCATCCCAGCTCTCCCCAGCCCAGCTCTCCCCAGCCCAGCTCTCCCCAGCTCAGCTCTCCCCATCCCAGCTCTCCCCAGCCCTTCTCTCCCCATCCCAGCTCTCCCCAGCTCAGCTCTCCCCAGCTCAGCTCTCCCCATCCCTTCTCTCCCCATCCCTTCTCTCCCCAGCTCAGCTCTCCCCAGCTCAGCTCTCCCCAGCCCTTCTCTCCCCAGCTCAGCTCTCCCCATCCCTTCTCTCCCCAGCTCAGCTCTCCCCATCCCTTCTCTCCCCAGCTCAGCTCTCCCCAGCTCAGCTCTCCCCAGCTCAGCTCTCCCCAGCTCAGCTCTCCCCATCCCAGCTCTCCCCAGCTCAGCTCTCCCCAGCCCTTCTCTCCCCAGCTCAGCTCTCCCCAGCCCTTCTCTCCCCAGCTCAGCTCTCCCCATCCCTTCTCTCCCCAGCTCAGCTCTCCCCAGCCCTTCTCTCCCCAGCCCTTCTCTCCCCATCCCAGCTCTCCCCAGCCCAGCTCTCCCCAGCCCTTCTCTCCCCAGCCCTTCTCTCCCCAGCCCTTCTCTCCCCAGCTCAGCTCTCCCCAGCTCAGCTCTCCCCATCCCAGCTCTCCCCAGCCCAGCTCTCCCCAGCCCTTCTCTCCCCAGCCCTTCTCTCCCCAGCCCTTCTCTCCCCAGCTCAGCTCTCCCCAGCCCAGCTCTCCCCATCCCAGCTCTCCCCATCCCAGCTCTCCCCAGCCCTTCTCTCCCCAGCCCTTCTCTCCCCAGCTCAGCTCTCCCCAGCCCAGCTCTCCCCAGCTCAGCTCTCCCCAGCCCAGCTCTCCCCATCCCAGCTCTCCCCAGCCCTTCTCTCCCCATCCCAGTTCTCCCCAGCCCAGCTCTCCCCAGCCCTTCTCTCCCCAGCTCAGCTCTCCCCAGCTCAGCTCTCCCCAGCTCAGCTCTCCCCAGCTCAGCTCTCCCCATCCCAGCTCTCCCCATCCCAGCTCTCCCCAGCTCAGCTCTCCCCAGCTCAGCTCTCCCCAGCCCTTCTCTCCCCATCCCAGCTCTCCCCAGCCCAGCTCTCCCCAGCCCTTCTCTCCCCAGCCCTTCTCTCCCCAGCCCTTCTCTCCCCAGCTCAGCTCTCCCCAGCTCAGCTCTCCCCATCCCAGCTCTCCCCAGCCCAGCTCTCCCCAGCCCTTCTCTCCCCAGCCCTTCTCTCCCCAGCCCTTCTCTCCCCATCCCAGCTCTCCCCAGCCCAGCTCTCCCCAGCCCTTCTCTCCCCAGCCCTTCTCTCCCCAGCCCTTCTCTCCCCAGCTCAGCTCTCCCCAGCTCAGCTCTCCCCAGCTCAGCTCTCCCCAGCTCAGCTCTCCCCAGCTCAGCTCTCCCCAGCTCAGCTCTCCCCAGCCCTTCTCTCCCCATCCCAGCTCTCCCCAGCCCTTCTCTCCCCATCCCAGCTCTCCCCAGCCCTTCTCTCCCCATCCCAGCTCTCCCCAGCCCAGCTCTCCCCAGCTCTTCTCTCCCCAGCTCAGCTCTCCCAATCCCAGCTCTCCCCAGCCCTTCTCTCCCCAGCTCAGCTCTCCCCAGCTCAGCTCTCCCCAGCTCAGCTCTCCCCAGCTCAGCTCTCCCAGCCCTTCTCTCCCCAGCCCTTCTCTCCCCAGCCCTCTCTCCCCAGCTCAGCTCTCCCAATCCCAGCTCTCCCCAGCCCTTCTCTCCCCAGCCCTTCTCTCCCCAGCTCAGCTCTCCCCAGCTCAGCTCTCCCCAGCTCAGCTCTCCCCAGCTCAGCTCTCCCCAGCCCTTCTCTCCCCAGCCCTTCTCTCCCCAGCTCTTCTCTCCCCAGCTCAGCTCTCCCCATCCCAGCTCTCCCCAGCCCTTCTCTCCCCAGCCCTTCTCTCCCCAGCCCTTCTCTCCCCAGCTCAGCTCTCCCCATCCCAGCTCTCCCCAGCCCTTCTCTCCCCAGCTCTTCTCTCCCCAGCCCAGCTCTCCCCATCCCAGCTCTCCCCAGCCCAGCTCTCCCCAGCCCTTCTCTCCCCAGCCCTTCTCTCCCCAGCCCTTCTCTCCCCAGCCCTTCTCTCCCCAGCTCAGCTCTCCCCAGCTCAGCTCTCCCCAGCCCTTCTCTCCCCAGCCCTTCTCTCCCCAGCCCTTCTCTCCCCAGCCCTTCTCTCCCCAGCCCTTCTCTCCCCAGCCCAGCTCTCCCCAGCCCAGCTCTCCCCAGCCCAGCTCTCCCCAGCTCAGCTCTCCCCAGCCCTTCTCTCTGATGTTCCCTGGGTCAATGATCACACACCAGGGGCCACCCCAAAGCCCTGCAGTTCCCTTCCTCTATGGGCACTCCAGGGACACACAGCTGACACCCAGAGGGCTCTCCCCAGCCCTGCTCTCCCCAGCCCTTGGGGGTCCCCAAGACAGTGCTGCTGGTAGGGATGCTGCACCTCCAGGAGCCACCAGAGCCTGTGCCCCAGCAGGGAGAGCCTGGGAGATGGAGTGTGGGGGACAGGAGGACACTGCTGACCCCAGAGGAGCTTCCCCAAGGCCCTGGGAGAGGTCTCCCAGAGGCTGCCTCAGCAGAAGCTGCAATAAAGGCTCTGAGGTTCACCACAGGACCCTGGGGAAAGAGCTCTCAGCTGCCCTGGGGGCTCAGCTGGGCCCTGCCTTGGCCTCCAGGCAGCCACCTCTGTGCCCCCAGCCTGCCCAGGGAGCTGCCCCAGCAAGGCCTCCTGTGAGCCCAGGGCAGGGAGGTGCTGCAGGGCCACAGCTCTGGCTGCCAGGAGAGGGCAACCCCAGAGCTGCTCTGGGAGCTGCAGCAGGGGGAGAGGTGCTGGGGATCAGGGGGCAAGAGGCAGCTGCTGCCCTCCCCTTGCAGGGCACAAGGCCAGGGGGGGAGGGAGGAAGCTCTGCAGGGTCTCAGTCAGCAGCAGCAGAGCAGAGGCTGCAGGGCAGGGTCCCTGGGGGCTGGGGGTGAGGCTGGCACCAAAGAGGCACAGCCAAGGAGAAAGGGGGAGAAGAATGCCCCATGGGATGGGCTGAGGTGAGAAGGCCTTGGAGAGCCTCCAGCCCAAGCATCCTCTGCCCCTGCCCAGGCTGGGGCTGAGCCATGGCCTCAGCACCACAGCTCTGGAACCCCTCCAGCAATCAGCATCCAACCCCCTCCCTGGGCAGCCTGGGCCAGGCTTGCAGAGCCCTTGCAGCCAAGAAGTTTCTTCTCCTCTCCAAGCTAAGCCTCCCCTGGGGCAGCCTGAGGCCATTGCCTCTCCTCCTGGCCCTTGGTCCTAGGCAGCAGAGCCCAACCCCCCCTGGCTGCAGCCTCCTCTCAGGGAGCTGCAGAGAGCAAGGAGGTCTCCCTCAGCCTCCTCTGCTCCACACTGCCCACCCCCAGCTCCCTCAGCTGCTCCTCCCCAGCTCTGTTCCCTGCTGCAGCATGCCTGGATTCAGGGAATCTGATGGATCAGGGGAAGTAGGTTGGCAGAGGACTTAGGACTGGCTTGGTGTGGCCTGTGGTGGATGTTTGCTCCTGAGAGTGCCCTGAGGCCAGGGAGGGAGCAGGGGAGGCTGCAGGGAGCAGGGGAGGCTGCAGGGAGCAGGGGGAGGCTGCAGGGAGCAGGGGGAGGCTGCAGGGAGCAGGGGAGGCTGCAGGGAGCAGGGGGAGGCTGCAGGGAGCTGGGGGAGGCTGCAGGGAGCTGGGGGAGGCTGCAGGGAGCATGCTGAGGTCCAAGTGCCTGAGCTGCTGAGCTGTGGGGCAGAAGTCAGCAGTCCCCTGGCACACTCTCTGCAACCTTTGCCCATGATGCCAGGCTGGTGCCAAGGCTGTGCCAGTGCTCCCTTGGCCTGGGGAGCCATGAGCAGGAGGTGAAGGGTTGGAGCTTAGGTGTTCAAGGTCCCTTATCAACCTGTACCATCCTGTGGGGCCACCCCAGCCTTCCTCCCAGCCCCTGAGCCACCCCAGCCCTGGCTGGGAGGTGCTGCAGCTCTCTGGGCAGAGGTCAGCCTGCTGTGGAATGTCCTCCCCCCCAGAGGGCAGAGAGAGGCAGCTGAGCAGGAGGAGCTCCTCTGCCTTCCACCCCTCAGGAAGGGCCATGGGAACAGGAGGAAGCCTGAGGGCTCTGCTGCCCCTCTGCTCTGCCCTGCTGAGGCCACAGCTGCAATCTTGGCTCCAGCTCTGGGCCCCTCAGCTCCAGCAGGAGCTCAGGGAGCTGCTGGAGAGAGCCCAGCCCAGAGGCACAGAGCTGCTGCAGGCAGGGGAACATCTTCCTCCCCAGCAGAGCCTGAGGCAGCTGAGGGCTCTGCAGCTTGCAGAGGAGGAGCCTGAGGGGGAGCTGAGTGCTGGGGATGAAGCTGTGCAGGGGCAGTGCCCAGGGGCTGGAGCCAGGCTCTGCTGGGGGCTGCCCAGTGCCAGCCCCAGGGGCAGGGGTGGAAGCTGAGCCAGAGGAAGTGCCATGGACACAGGAGGAGAATTCTTTCCCTGGGAGGGTGCCAGAGGCCTGGAGCAGGCTGCCCAGGGGGGTTGTGGAGTCTCCTGCTCTGGAGATGTTCCAACCCCCCCTGGCTGTGCTCTGGGTGCCCTGCCCTGGGCTGGATGAGCTCTGCAGCTCCCTTCCATCCAGCCCCTCCCTCTGTGATGCTGTGAGCCTGCAGCTGCTGCCTGCCCTGGGGAAATGTGCAGGGCCTGCCCTGCAAGGGGAGGTGGCAGAAGGCCCTGCAGGGATGTTGCAAGCTGCTGAGCTTTACAGAGCCCTTGCTCAACAGCTCTGTCCTCAGGGCTTGTGCTGGGGCTCAGCCTTCCTGCCACTGCCTGGCATGGGCTCAGAGCTGCAGGAGCAGGGAAAAGACAACCCAGGCACAAGCCCAGCAGCAGCCTCAGCTGGCTCCACACTTGCCTAGAGATGTGGCCAAGGAGGCCACCAGCAGCCTGGGCTGGAGCAGCAATGGTTGGGCAGCAGGAGCAGGGCAGGGATTGTGCCCCTGGGCTCAGCACTGGGCAGGCCACAGCTTGAGGGCTGGCTTGAGCTTTGGGCTCCTGGCTGCAAGAAGGAGCTGGAGGAGCTGGAGCAGGGCCAGGGAAGGGCAAGAAAGGTGGGGAAGGGTGTGGAGAAGAGGGCTGGGGAGGAGCAGCTGAGGGAGCTGGGGGTGGGCAGTGTGGAGCAGAGGAGGCTGAGGGAGACCTCCTTGCTCTCTGCAGCTCCCTGAGAGGAGGCTGCAGCCAGGGGGGGTTGGGCTCTGCTCCCCAGGAACAAGGGCCAGGAGGAGAGGCAATGGCCTCAGGCTGCCCCAGGGGAGGCTTAGCTTGGAGAGGAGAAGAAACTTCTTGGCTGCAAGGGCTCTGCAAGCCTGGCCCAGGCTGCCCAGGGAGGGGGTTGGATGCTGATCCCTGGAGGGGTTTCAGAGCTGTGGTGCTGAGGCCATGGCTCAGCCCCAGCCTGGGCAGGGGCAGAGGATGCTTGGGCTGAGCTCAGAGGTCTCCTCCAAGCCCAGGTTGGTTCTCAGCCTCCTGGCCAAGCACAGCCTGAGCCTGCCCTGCCCATGCAGGCTCAGGGCTCTTTCCCTCCCCAGGATTCAGGAGCACATTGCAGACAAGGCCAAGCTGCCCATCCTCATCTTCCCAGAAGGTAGGCACAGACTCCACCCAGGGCCTTGCTCTTCCCTCCCCTCCCTGGCTGCAGGCTGCTGGAGCCAGGCTGCAGCAGGGGGATGTTGGCTGAGGAGCCTCCAGGATCTGTTAGCCCTCATCCAAGGCAGGGCTCTGACACTCTGGGGCAGCTCCAGGACGCTCTGAGAGCTGCACTGTGCAGCCCCATGGCTGGGTGCTGAGGCTGCTGGGGGAGGAGCAGCTCAGCATGGGCAAGGGATGGTCCCTGGCAGCCCAGAGAGCAAGGCTGTGCTGGGCTGAGCCCCAGCAGTGTGGGCAGCAGGGGCAGGGAGGGGATTCTGCCCCTCTGCTCTGCTCTGCCCTCCCCTGCAGGGCTGAGGCAGCTCTGCAGCCCCCAGCACAAGGCCCTGGAGCTGCTGGAGAGGCTCCAGAGGAGGCCACAGAGAGGAGCAGAGGCTGCAGAGCCTCCCCTGTGGGGCCAGGCTGGGAGAGCTGGGGCTGATGGAGAGGAGAAGGCTGCAGGCAGAGCTCAGAGCAGCTTCCAGTGCCTGAAGGGCTCCAGGAGAGCTGGGGAGGGACTCTGGGCAAGGGCTGGGGGCGAGGGGCAATGGCTTGGAGCTGGGAGAGGGGAGATGGAGACTGGAGAGGAGGAAGAGATCCTTGAGAGTGGGGGGAGGGAGAGACTGGCAGAGGTTGCCAGGGAGGCTGTGGAAGCTCCAAGCCTGGAACTGTGCAGGGCCAGGCTGGGTGAGGCCTTGGGCAGCCTGGGCTTGGCAGGAGCTCTGTGCCAGGGGCTGGACCTCCATGGGCCCCAAGCTGCTTCCCAACCCATTCCATGGCAGCCTCCTGCACCTGAGGGGCTGCAGGAGAGGCTGGTTGGACTGCAGGAGCTTCCCCAGCCAAAGCCATTGTGCTTGCTCCCCTGGCAGGCAGAGCTGTGCCTTTGCCCTGGTTGCTGACCCTTCCCTCAGCCCTGCTCAGCAGCTCTGCCCTGGTGACTCAGGGGAGAGGATCTGCAGAGCCTGCAGCACTCCAGCCCTGCTCTGCCCTGCTCCCAGCCACTGCCAGCTCAGGGCTCAGCACTTCTCCCTGCAGGCTCTCCAAGCACCCAAGGCTGCTCAGTGCCACACAGCCAACACCTGCAGGGCAGAGGCTGGGCTGGTTGGGGCCAGGAGGAGAGGAAACCACCACCAGGAGGGCAAGAGAGGCTCTGTGGCCTCCCCTGCCTGGCTCTGCTGGGAGATGCTGGTCACTGCCTCCAAGCAGCTTTCCACATCCCTCTGCTCAGGAGCTGCAGAGCAAGTCCTGCCTGGTGGACAGGAATCCAGAGAGCACCAGAGGCCAGCTCCAGAGCACAGCCCCAACAAGGAGCTGAGAGCTCTCCTCATGGCAGCCCCACACAGCTGGAGCAGCCCTGAGTGCTGCTGCCAGGCTCCTAACCAACATCTGCTGCTCAGCAGGGTCACAGCCCCCCAGCACCCCCAGGCTGGGCAGCTGGCACCGACCTCAGGCCAGAGCTGGTGGCCAGGAGGGAGGCAGCTGAATGAGAATGGAATGAACCAGGCTGGAACAGACCTCAGAGCTCATCCAGGCCAACCTCTCCCCCAGCACCATCTGAGCAACTCAGCCATGGCACCAAGGGCCTCAGCCAGGCTCTTCCTGAACCCCTCCAGGCATGGGGACTCCACCACCTCCCTGGGCAGCTCATCCCAGTGGCCAATTCCTCTGGCTGGGAAGAACTTTCTCCTCCCCTCCAGCCTCAACCTCCCCTGGCACAGCTTGAGACTGTGTCCTCTTGTTCTGGGGCTGGGGGCCTGGCAGAAGAGACCAACCCCAGCTGGCTCCAACCTCCCTGCAGGGAGTTGGAGAGAGCAAGAAGGTCTCCCCTGAGCCTCCTCTTCTGCAGGCTAAGCAACCCCAGCTCCCTCAGCCTCTCCTCACAGGGCTGTGCCCCAGACCCCTCCCCAGCCTTGTTGCCCCTAGTGCTGCACTGCCAGCTGGGGGTAAGCCCCAGCTCTGCTGAGCCTTGCTTCAGACCAGCACAGAATGAGGCAGGAGGGAAGAGAGCCTCAGAAGGCCTCTGGGATGAGCAGGGACAGCTCCAGCTGCAGCAGCAGCAAACCCAGAATGGCCTTCAGAGGGTCTGGCTTCAGCCAGCCCAGGGATTCACTGCACCACTCACAGAGCCACAGACTGGGCTGGAAAGAGACCTTAAAGGTCATCCAGCCCCAGCCCCAAGCCCCTGCCATGGGCAGGGACACCTCACCCCACAGCAGCTTGCTCACAGCCACCTCCAGCCTGGCTGCAAACACCTCCAGCCAGGAGGCTTCCACCACCTCCCTGGGCAGCCTGGGCCAGGCTCTCACCACCCTCCTGCCCAACAACTTCTTCCTCACAGCCAAGCTCCAGCTCCCCACTTCTACTTCTGCTCCAGCCCCCCCACTCCTAGCCCTCCCTCACCCCCTCCAAAGTCCCTCCCCAGCTTGCTTGCAGCCCCCTGCAGCTCCTGCAAGGCCACCAGAAGCTCTCCTGGGAGCCTTCTCCTCTGCAGCCTGCACAAGCCCAACTCTCTCAGGCTGTGCTCAGAGCAGAGCAGCTCCAGCCCTCTGCTCCTCCTCCTGGCCCTGCTCTGGACACCTTCCAGCCCCTCCACAGCCTTCCTGGCACAGAGGCTGCAGAGCTGGCCCCAGAGCTGCAGCTGTGGGCTCAGCAGAGTGGAGCAGAGGGGCAGAATCCTCCCCTGGCCCTGCTGGCCACACTTCTCTTGCTGCAGCCCAGGCTCTGCTTGGCTCTCTGGGCTGCAAGTGCTCCCTGCTGGCTCCTGCTGAGCTTCTCCTCCCCCAGCACCCCCAAGGCCTTTCCTCCAGGGCTGCTCTGCAGCCACTCCCTGCCCAGCCTGGCTCAGGGCCTGGGATTGCCCTGCCCCAGCTGCAGGACCTTGCCCTTGGTCTGCTTGAACCTCCTGAGGGTGTCCTGGGCCCAGCCCTGCAGCCTGTGCAGGTCCCTCTGGATGGATCCTTCCCTCCAGCTGCAGCACACAGCTGGGTGCCACCAGCAGCCCTGCTGAGGCTGCACTCAGTGCCACTGTGCCTGGCACCAAGGGAAGGTCTCCTCAGGCCACTCCTTGTGCAGAGGAAGTCCTCTGACCAGCAGCCTCTGAGCTCTTTCCTGGGTTGCTGCCTGCTGCCTGCACTTTGGGTCCCTCCCTTCCCTCTCCACCCCTCTGTGCCCTCAGGAGCTCCTGCCCCAGGCTCCCTGAGCTCTCTCTGGGAGGGCTGCTGAGAGTGCCAGGCCTGGGGGAAGGTTTAGCTGCTGCTGGTGGCTGTGTGAGCAGCATCCATTGTGCTGCTGGGCTCTGGACAGCTGCTGCTGGGCTCTGGACAGCTGCTGCTGCTGGGCTGGGCCTGCCTGGGCAGCTCTGCCTTTGTCCTCAGCTTGTCCTGGGCCCAGCCCTGCAGCCTGTGGATGGATCCTTCCCTGCAGCAGCACCACACAGCTGGGTGGTGCTGAGCCTGCACTCAGTGCCAGTGCTCAGCAGCCCTTGAGGAATCCCCATCAGGGCAAAGCCTTCAGCTGGCACCGTGCTTGCCCAGCAGCCAGCACAGCTCTGCTCCAGAGGCCAGGGCCACAGCTCCACAGTGACTCAGCTGCTGAGCCCCACATCCTCTGCCTCACCCTTCAGCCAGGGCTGCTGTGGGGCAGGGCAGGGAGCTGCAGCCTGGCATGGCCACAGCAGGGCACTGGAGCCCTTCCCACCCAGCCTGCACAGCCACAGCCCCCAGCCTGGCCACAGCCCCCAGCCCAGCCTCCTGCCCCCAGCACAGCCCCCAGCACCTAAGGAACTCTGCAGGGGCTGCCCCTGGGCCCCAAGGAGGGGGGAACAATGGGGGGGATGGAACAATGGCGGGGGAGGAGCAGCTGAGGGAGCTGGGGGTGGGCAGTGTGGAGCAGAGGAGGCTGAGGGAGACCTCCTTGCTCTCTGCAGCTCCCTGAGAGGAGGCTGCAGCCAGGGGGGGTTGGGCTCTGCTCCCCAGGAACAAGGGCCAGGAGGAGAGGCAATGGCCTCAGGCTGCCCCAGGGGAGGCTTAGCTTGGAGAGGAGAAGAAACTTCTTGGCTGCAAGGGCTCTGCAAGCCTGGCCCAGGCTGCCCAGGGAGGGGGTTGGATGCTGATCCCTGGAGGGGTTCCAGAGCTGTGGTGCTGAGGCCCTGGCTGCACTCAGCAGCTTGTCCCTCCCCAGCTCTCCCTGGGCAGGGCGGGCAGGGGGATGGACTGGAAAGCTGCTCTGAGGTCTCCTTGGAACCTTCTCCCCTCCAGCTGCCTCAGCTCCCTCATCCTGACCCCAGAGCAGAGCTGCCCCAGGCCTGGGGATGTGGTTTAGTGGCCGTGGGGGTGGGGGTTGGAGTCCCTGACCTGAGAGGGCTTTCCCAACCCCAAGCAACTCACTGGTTCTACTCTCCAGGCAAGCAGCAAGGACCCCAAAGGCATCACAGTGATGCACATGAGCAAGGTCCAGGCTGAGAACCTCCCAGCACAGGGGGAAATCAGACAAACCCAACTCTCCCCAGCCACAGGCTGCTGCCTCTGGCACTGTCCCACTCTGTGCCTCCTGCCAGCTTACTTTTTCCCCTCCCCACAACTCCTTTGCTGCTTTGGGTTCCCTCCCTGCAGGGAAGAAGCGCAACAGTGATGGGCAGCAGCTCACCTTCACCAGGCACTGACAACAACCCTTCCTCATCACCACCCTCAGCTTCATCAGCAGTCACAAGTGACCTATGCCCTGCACACACAGCAGCTCCTTTGCATGGCATTTGCTTCCCACAGCATCTGCCAGCACAGCTGGGGGAGGAGGGGAGAGAAAGCAGCCCTGAGGAGAAGGCCTTGGGGGTGCTGGGGCAGGGGGAGAAGCTGGCCAGGAGCAGGCAGGGAGAGACTGCAGCACAGGAGGCCAAGGGCAGCCTGGGCTGCACCCAAAGCAGGGTGGCCAGAGCTGGAGAGAGGGATCCTGCCCCTCTGCTCTGCTCTGGGGAGACCTCACCTGCAGGGCTGGGGCCAGCTCTGGAGCCCTCAACACAGGAGGGACCTGGAGCTGAGGGAGAGGCTCCAGAGGAGGCCAGCAAGGTGCTGAGGGGGTTGGAGCAGCTCTGCTGTGGGGCCAGGCTGAGGGAGCTGGGGGTGTTGAGCCTGCAGAAGAGAAGGCTGCAGGCAGAGCTGAGAGCAGCTCCCAGGCCCTGCAGGGGCTGCAAGCAGGCTGCAGAGGGACTGCTGCCAAAGGGCTGCAGGGACAGCCCCAGGGGCAATGGTTGGAGATGAGAGCAGAGCAGTGGAGATTGGATGTGAGGAACAAGTTGTGCCCCAGGAGGCTGCTGGAAGCCTGCAAGAGGTTGCCCAGGGAGGTGGTTGTGGCCCCCTGGCTGGAGAGCTTGGAGGGGAGGCTGGAGAGGGCTGTGGGCAAGCTGCTGCAGGGGAGGATGTCCCTGCTGAGGGCAGGGGCTTGGCCTGGAGGGGCTCTGCAGCTCCCTGCCAGCCCAGAGCTCTCTGTGGCTCTGTGTCGATGGCAGCCCAGGTGTGGGGCAGGCTGCGCTCAGCCTCAGCCGCATCTCCCAGCGGCAGCAGCACTCCTGGCACCGCTGTCGCAGGCCCTGGGCAGGCTGCCAGGTGTCGGTGCCCTCGGGAAGCTGTCCCAGCCCTGCTCCTGCCCCTGGGGAAGCGCCGACACGGAGCCAGCCGCGCCCGGGCACGGCACAGCCTGGGGAGGCAGCTTCCATCTCTGCCCCCTGGGGGTTCTGCCGGAGCAGACTCGAGGCTGCACAGCCCCTGAACCCCCAGGGATTTACTCTGTGCCTGAGGGCTTCGGCTCCAAAGCACCAACGCACAGCAGTGTCCCTGCCTCGGCAGCAGGGTTGGGCCTGATGGACTCCAGAGGTCACAGAGCTGGCAGGGCTGGGAGGGAGCTCCAGGCTCAGCCAGCCCCAGCCCCCTGCCATGGGCAGGGACACCTCACCCCACAGCAGCTTGCTCACAGCCACCTCCAGCCTGGCTGCAAACACCTCCAGCCAGGAGGCTTCCACCACCTCCCTGGGCAGCCTGGGCCAGGCTCTCACCACCCTCCTGCCCAACAACTTCTTCCTCACAGCCAAGCTCCAGCTCCCCACTTCTACTTCTGCTCCAGCCCCCCCACTCCTAGCCCTCCCTCACCCCCTCCAAAGTCCCTCCCCAGCTTGCTTGCAGCCCCCTGCAGCTCCTGCAAGGCCACCAGAAGCTCTCCTGGGAGCCTTCTCCTCTCCAGCCTGCACAACCCCAACTCTCTCAGGCTGTGCTCAGAGCAGAGCAGCTCCAGCCCTCTGCTCCTCCTCCTGGCCCTGCTCTGGACACCTTCCAGCCCCTCCAGAGCCTTCCTGGCACAGAGGCTGCAGAGCTGGCCCCAGAGCTGCAGCTGTGGGCTCAGCAGAGTGGAGCAGAGGGGCAGAATCCCCTCCCTGGCCCTGCTGGGTCCCTTCCGACCTCTACCGCGCTGTGGCTCTGTGACCCGACGGCAGGCAGGACATCGCCTACCCCCCAAAGCGGGTAGGGGCCAGCGGTTCCCCTCGCCTCTCCGGCAGTCGCAGCCGGCCCCACGCCGCACAGCCGCCCGCGGAGCCCCCTGCCCGCTGCGGGAGGCGCTGCGGGAGGCGCTGCGGGGCGGCAGGCGGCGGCGGAGCGGCGGACACGAATCCCCCGGCCGGGGCGAACCGAGCTCGGCGCCGGGCAGCCTCCGTACCCACAGGCATCGCCGGAGGGCAGCAGCTGGGGCCGGGGCTGAGGGCAGCCGTGCGCAGCCCCCCCGGGGCGGGAGGCACTGCCCCAGCATCACCCCCAGCCCCAGGCGACCCCCGGCGCCCGAGCGCCCGCGCGGAGGGGACCGAGCGGCTCCCACCTACCTCCAGCGTCTTCACCAGCAGCCGCACGTAGGCCTCCGAGATGCCCAGCGAGATGCCCAGCGCCGAGGGCAGCACGACGAGGGCGAACACCAGCGCCAGCCACGCGGCGCCCAGCCGCAGCGCCGCCCACCCCCACTGCTCCATGGCTGAGCGGCAGCCCCCAGCGACACCCCCGCGGCCGCCGGCACCGCGCCGCCGCCCCGCGCCCGCCCTATAGCCCCGCGGCTGCCACCGGCCCGCCCCGGGGCTGGGCAAGGGCGGCCGCGGCTGGCAGCGCCGCCCCGCTGCTCCCTGCCGTTAAAGGCACAGGGCAGGGCTGCTGCCGGCCCGGGTCCTGCCGGTCACAGAGCAGGGAGTCCTGGAACGTGGAATCGTAGAACAGGGAGACACAGCCTGAGAGAGTTGGGCTTGTGCAGGCTGCAGAGGAGAAGGCTCCCAGGAGACCTTCTGGTGGCCTCCCAGGAGCTGCAGGGGGCTGCAAGCAAGCTGGGGAGGGACTTTGGAGGGGGTGAGGGAGGGCTAGGAGTGGGGGGGCTGGAGCAGAAGTAGAAGTGGGGAGCTGGAGCTTGGCTGTGAGGAAGAAGTTGTTGGGCAGGAGGGTGGTGAGAGCCTGGCCCAGGCTGCCCAGGGAGGTGGTGGAAGCCTCCTGGCTGGAGGTGTTTGCAGCCAGGCTGGAGGTGGCTGTGAGCAAGCTGCTGTGGGGTGAGGTGTCCCTGCCCATGGCAGGGGCTGGGGCTGGCTGAGCCTGGAGCTCCCTTCCAGCCCTGACAGCTCTGTGACTCTGTGGCTTGTCTGGGCTGGACAAGGCTCTGAGATCCTCCAGCCCAGCTGCCAGGCTGACCCCACCATCACTGGAGCCTGGCCAGAGGCATCCTCTTGGAAGCAGGGAGCTGAGGCTCTGCCTTGGGAGCTGATGCCTGGGGGCAGGAGAGCAGCTAAAAGACTACAGAGTGGAGGCCATGAGGATGGGGCTGGGTGGTTTCAGTGGTGCCCAGTGAGGGGAAGAGGGGCACCAGGCACAAAGTGGAGCCCAGGAGGTTTTGCATGGCTGTGAGGAATCGCTTCTGAAGGTGCTGGAGCCCTGGAGCAGGCTGCCCAGAGAGGTTCTGCAGTCCCCATCTCTAGAGACTCCCCCCCTGGCTGGGCACTGTGATCCTGGGTGACCTGAGGCTGGGTGAAGCCTGCTGTAGCAGGGCTGTTGGATGCTCTCCAGAGGTCCTTTCAGCCCTGCCTTGCTGGGGTTCCATGAGGAGCAGGCCATGGCCGTGTGGCCATCTCCTTGTGTAGGAGAGCAGAGCTGGAGGGGAGGGCAGCAGCACTGCCCCAGGGCCAGGCTGAGCTCCCTGGCAGGGGCAGGGGCAGGAGAGCCACAGAATCATGGAGTCATTAGGGTTGGAAAAGCCTCCTCGGATCATCCAGTCCAACCTTCTGCCCAGCACCCCCAAGGCCAACACCAGACCATGGCCCCCAGTGCCCAGCACCTCCATGGCCAACACCAAACCATGGCTCCAGTGCCCAGCACCCCCAAGGCCAACACCAAACCATGGCCCCCAGTGCCCAGCACCCCCAAGGCCAACACCAGGCCATGGTCCCCAGTGCCCAGCACCTCCATGGCCAACACCAAACCATGGCCCCTGTGCCCAGCACCTCCATGGCCAGCACCAGACCATGGCCCCAAGTGCCCAGCACCTCCATGGCCAACACCAGACCATGGCCCCAGTGCCCAGCACCTCCATGGCCAACACCAAACCATGGCCCCCAGTGCCCAGCACCTCCATGGCCAACACCAAACCATGGCCCCAGTGCCCAGCACCTCCATGGCCAGCACCAAACCATGGCCCCAGTGCCCAGCACCTCCATGGCCAGCACCAAACCATGGCCCCCAGTGCCCAGCACCTCCATGGCCAACACCAAACCATGGCCCCAAGTGCCCAGCACCTCCATGGCCAGCACCAGGCCATGGCCCCAGGTGCCCAGCACCCCAAGGCCAACACCAAACCATGGCCCCCAGTGCCCAGCACCTCCATGGCCAGCACCAGGCCATGGTCCCCAGTGCCCAGCACCTCCATGGCCAACACCAGACCATGGCCCCCAGTGCCCAGCACCTCCATGGCCAACAGCAGGCCATGGTCCCCAGTGCCCAGCACCTCCATGGCCAGCATCAGGCCATGGTCCCCAGTGCCCAGCACCTCCATGGCCAACACCAGACCATGGCTCCAGTGCCCAGCACCTCCATGGCCAGCACCAGACCATGGTCCCCAGTGCCCAGCACCTCCATGGCCAGCACCAGACCATGGTCCCCAGTGCCCAGCACCTCCATGGCCAACACCAGACCATGGCCCCAGTGCCCAGCACCTCCATGGCCAACACCAGGCCATGGTCCCCAGTGCCCAGCACCTCCATGGCCAACACCAGACCATGGCCCCAGTGCCCAGCACCTCCATGGCCAACACCAGACCATGGCCCCAAGTGCCCAGCACCCCCAAGGCCAACACCAAACCATGGCCCCCAGTGCCCAGCACCTCCATGGCCAACACCAAACCATGGCCCCCAGTGCCCAGCACCCCCAAGGCCAACACCAGACCATGGCCCCCAGTGCCCAGCACCTCCATGGCCAGCACCAGACCATGGCCCCAAGTGCCCAGCACCTCCATGGCCAGCACCAGACCATGGCCCCAAGTGCCCAGCACCTCCATTGCCAACACCAGACCATGGCCCCAGTGCCCAGCACCTCCATGGCCAACACCAGACCATGGCCCCCAGTGCCCAGCACCTCCATGGCCAGCACCAGACCATGGCCCCAAGTGCCCAGCACCCCCAAGGCCAACACCAAACCATGGCCCCCAGTGCCCAGCACCTCCATGGCCAACACCAGACCATGGCCCCAAGTGCCCAGCACCCCCAAGGCCAACACCAAACCATGGCCCCCAGTGCCCAGCACCTCCATGGCCAACACCAGGCCATGGTCCCCAGAGCCCAGCACCTCCATGGCCAACACCAGACCATGGCCCCAGGTGCCCAGCACCTCCATGGCCAACACCAGACCATGGTCCCTAGTGCCCAGCACCTCCATGGCCAACACCAGACCATGGCCCCCAGTGCCCAGCACCTCCATGGCCAACACCAGACCATGGTCCCCAGTGCCCAGCACCTCCATGGCCAACACCAGACCATGGTCCCCAGTGCCCAGCACCTCCATGGCCAACACCAGACCATGGCCCCAGTGCCCAGCACCTCCATGGCCAGCACCAGACCATGGCCCCAAGTGCCCAGCACCTCCATGGCCAACACCAGACCATGGCCCCTGTGCCCAGCACCTCCATGGCCAACACCAAACCATGGCCCCTGTGCCCAGCACCTCCATGGCCAACACCAAACCATGGCCCCTGTGCCCAGCACCTCCATGGCCAGCACCAGGCCATGGCCCCAAGTGCCCAGCACCCCCAAGGCCAACACCAGACCATGGCCCCCAGTGCCCAGCACCTCCATGGCCAACACCAGACCATGGCCCCCAGTGCCCAGCACCTCCATGGCCAACAGCAGGCCATGGTCCCCAGTGCCCAGCACCTCCATGGCCAGCATCAGGCCATGGTCCCCAGTGCCCAGCACCTCCATGGCCAACACCAGACCATGGTCCCCAGTGCCCAGCACCTCCATGGCCAGCACCAGACCATGGTCCCCAGTGCCCAGCACCTCCATGGCCAACACCAGACCATGGCCCCAAGTGCCCAGCACCTCCATGGCCAACACCAGGCCATGGTCCCCAGAGCCCAGGACCTCCATGGCCAACACCAGACCATGGTCCCCAGTGCCCAGCACCTCCATGGCCAACACCAAACCATGGCCCCCAGTGCCCAGCACCCCCAAGGCCAACACCAGACCATGGCCCCAAGTGCCCAGCACCTCCATGGCCAGCACCAGACCATGGCCCCAAGTGCCCAGCACCTCCATGGCCAACACCAAACCATGGCCCCCAGTGCCCAGCACCTCCATGGCCAACACCAGACCATGGCCCCAGTGCCCAGCACCTCCATGGCCAACACCAGACCATGGCCCCCAGTGCCCAGCACCTCCATGGCCAGCACCAGACCATGGCCCCAAGTGCCCAGCACCTCCATGGCCAACACCAGACCATGGCCCCCAGTGCCCAGCACCTCCATGGCCAGCACCAGACCATGGCCCCCAGTGCCCAGCACCTCCATGGCCAACACCAGACCATGGCCCCAAGTGCCCAGCACCTCCATGGCCAACACCAAACCATGGCCCCCAGTGCCCAGCACCTCCATGGCCAACACCAGACCATGGCCCCAAGTGCCCAGCACCTCCATGGCCAGCACCAGACCATGGCCCCAGTGCCCAGCACCTCCATGGCCAGCACCAGACCATGGCCCCAAGTGCCCAGCACCTCCATGGCCAACACCAGACCATGGCCCCAGTGCCCAGCACCTCCATGGCCAGCACCAGACCATGGCCCCAAGTGCCCAGCACCTCCATGGCCAACACCAGACCATGGCCCCAGTGCCCAGCACCTCCATGGCCAGCACCAGACCATGGCCCCAAGTGCCCAGCACCTCCATGGCCAACACCAGACCATGGCCCCAGGTGCCCAGCACCTCCATGGCCAGCACCAGACCATGGCCCCAAGTGCCCAGCACCCCCAAGGCCAACACCAAACCATGGCCCCCAGTGCCCAGCACCTCCATGGCCAACACCAGGCCATGGTCCCCAGAGCCCAGCACCTCCATGGCCAACACCAGACCATGGCCCCAGGTGCCCAGCACCTCCATGGCCAACACCAGACCATGGTCCCTAGTGCCCAGCACCTCCATGGCCAACACCAGACCATGGCCCCAGTGCCCAGCACCTCCATGGCCAACACCAAACCATGGCCCCCAGTGCCCAGCACCTCCATGGCCAACACCAAACCATGGCTCCAGTGCCCAGCACCTCCATGGCCAGCACCAGACCATGGCCCCAAGTGCCCAGCACCCCCAAGGCCAACACCAGACCATGGTCCCCAGTGCCCAGCACCTCCATGGCCAACACCAAACCATGGCCCCCAGTGCCCAGCACCTCCATGGCCAGCACCAGGCCATGGCCCCAAGTGCCCAGCACCTCCATGGCCAACACCAGACCATGGCCCCAAGTGCCCAGCACCTCCATGGCCAACACCAGACCATGGCCCCAAGTGCCCAGCACCTCCATGGCCAACACCAAACCATGGCCCCCAGTGCCCAGCACCTCCATGGCCAACACCAGACCATGGTCCCCAGTGCCCAGCACCTCCATGGCCAACACCAAACCATGGCCCCCAGTGCCCAGCACCCCCAAGGCCAACACCAAACCATGGTCCCAGGTGCCACATCTAATCACTTTCTGAACACCTCGAAGCTGTGGCTCCACCACCTCCCTGGGCAGCCTCTGCCAGTCCCTGACCACTCTGGCAGCAGAGAAATTCTTCCTCCCCAACCTAAGCCTCCCCTGGCACAAGTTCAGGACATTGCCTCTGCTTCTAGCACCTGAGCCTGGGGAGCAGAGCCCAACCCCCCCTGGCTGCAGCCTCCTCTCAGGGAGCTGTGTACTTGAGAGCTTGGAAGGGACCTCCAGAGCTCATCCAGTTCAACCCCTGCCAGGGCAGGGCAGCCAGGGCAGGGCACCCAGAGCACATCCAGGGGGGGTTGGAAGCTCTCCAGAGCAGGAGACTCCACAACCTCTCTGGCAGCCTGCTCCAGGCTCCAGCAGCCTCACCCCAAAGAAGTTTCTCCTCCTGCTGAGGTGGAACCTCCTGGCTTCCAGTCTGTGTCCATTGCTCCTTGGGTGACTCCTGAGCAGCACCCAGCAGAGCTTGGCCTCCTCCCCTTGCCCCCCAGCCCTCAGCTATTGATAGGCATTGATCAGATCCCTCTCAGCCTTCTCCTCTCCAGGCTAACCACCCCCAGGGCTCTCAGCCTCTCTCCACAGGGGAGATGCTCAGGTCCCCAACTCCTCCTCCTGCCTCTCCCTTGGGCTCTCAGGGAGCTGCAGAGAGCAGGGAGGTCTCCCTCAGCCTCCTCTGCTCCACACTGCCCACCCCCAGCTCCCTCAGCTGCTCCTCCCCAGCCCTCTCCTCCAGACCCTTCCCCACCTTCCTTGCCCTTCCCTGGCCCTGCTCCAGCAGAGGAAGGCAGAAAGCAGCAGCTCAGGATGCAAAAGGGAGAAGGAAAGCTGCAGAGAGCTGCAGGACCTGTGGGGAGTGAAGGAGATGAGAGCAGCTGCCCCCCCCCCAAGGGAGCAGGTCTGCTCTGCAGGCAGCAGCGGCCTGCCCTGGCACTGCTCTGCCTCCTGCCTTGAGCTGGGCAGGGACCTGCCCTGAGGGTGGCACCGAGGGAGCTGCCCTGGGGGTGGCACCGAGAGACCTGCCCTGAGGGTGGCACCAAGGGAGCTGCCCTGGGGGTGGCACTGAGAGACCTGCCCTGAGGGTGGCACCGAGGGAGCTGCCCTGGGGGTGGCACTGAGAGACCTGCCCTGAGGGTGGCACCGAGGGAGCTGCCCTGGGGGTGGCACTGAGAGACCTGCCCTGAGGGTGGCACTGAGGGAGCTGCCCTGGGGGTGGCACCAAGAGACCTGCCCTGAGGGTGGCACCAAGGGAGCTGCCCTGGGGGTGGGACCAAGAGACCTGCCCTGAGGGTGGCACCAAGGGAGCTGCCCTGGGGGTGGCACCAAGAGACCTGCCCTGAGGGTGGCACTGAGGGACCTGCCCTGAGGTGCCTGGTGAGCTGCTGGGCACAGACCTGCCCTGAGGTGCCTGGTGAGCTGCTGGGCACAGACCTGCCCTGAGGTGCCTGGTGAGCTGCTGGGCACAGACCTGCCCTGAGGTGCCTGGTGAGCTGCTGGGCACTGACCTGCCCTGAGGGTGCCTGGTGAGCTGCTGGGCACAGACCTGCCCTGAGGTGCCTGGTGAGCTGCTGGGCACTGACCTGCCCTGAGGGTGCCTGGTGAGCTGCTGGGCACTGACCTGCCCTGAGGTGCCTGGTGAGCTGCTGGGCACTGACCTGCCCTGAGGTGCCTGGTGAGCTGCTGGGCACAGACCTGCCCTGAGGTGCCTGGTGAGCTGCTGGGCACAGACCTGCCCTGAGCTGCCTGGTGAGCTGCTGGGCACTGACCTGCCCTGAGGTGCCTGGTGAGCTGCTGGGCACTGACCTGCCCTGAGGTGCCTGGTGAGCTGCTGGGCACTGACCTGCCCTGAGGTGCCTGGTGAGCTGCTGGGCACTGACCTGCCCTGAGGTGCCTGGTGAGCTGCTGGGCACTGACCTGCCCTGAGGTGCCTGGTGAGCTGCTGGGCACACACCACGAGGGACAGAGCTGCTGGGCACACAGCTGCAGCAGGGTTTCCCAGCAGCACACCATGGCAGGGGCTGGGAGGGACCCCCAGGGGTCGGCTGGGAGGACTCCCACGCCTGCAGCACCGTACCTGCTGGCTGCAGGCCCCTCAGGAGGGACAGGCCGGGGAGCAGGGCTGGCCCTGCACACCAGGGGGGCTCTGGCTGCCATGGAACCAGAGATCAGGAGTGATCAGCTTGAGTGCCTGTGGGTGAGGATTAGAGGGAAGGGCAGCAGGGCAGACAGCCTGGTTGGAGGCTGTTACAGACCACCCCACCAGGAGGAGAGGTTGATGAAGCATTCTATAGGCAGCTGGAGGCTGTCTCAGTGCCCAGACCTTGCTCTCATGGGGGACTTCAACCTGCCTGACATCTGCTGGGGTCTCAGCACAGCAGAGAGGAGGCAGCCTAGGAGGTTCTGAGAGTGCATGGAGGACAGCTTCTTATCCCAGGGGCTGCGTGAGCCTGCCAGGGGTGAGGCTCTGCTTGACCTCCTCCTCAGCAGCAGGGAAGGGCTGGTGGGGATGTGGTGGCTGGAGGCTGGCTGGGCTCCAGTGACCAGGAGATGACTGAGTGATCAATATGCAGCCAAGCTGAGAGGGGCAGCACCAAAACCTCCCCTCTGGACTGCCAGAGGGCAGCCTGCAGGTGACTCAAGGAACTAACTCAGAAGGTTCCTTGGGAAGCAGCCCTCAGGGGTCCAGGGGGGCTGCAGCTGCTTCAGGGATGCACTCTTGAAGGCTCAGAGCAGGCTGTGGCAATGTGCTGGAGAGGAGCCCTGGGGCAGACAGCCTGGATGGGCAATGAGCTGCTGGGTGAATTAAGGGGAGAAAAGAGGAGGTGTCATCTTTGGCAGGAAGGAGAGGTGAGCCCTGGGGTGTGTAAGGATGCTGCTAGGTCATGCAGGAGAACAATGAGAGAGGCAGAAGCCCATTGAGAGCTCAGCACAGCTGGGAAGGACAGCAAACAATCCTGCTGCAAAGCCATGAGTGGCAAGAGGAGGGCAAGGACAACCTCCACTCCTTGGTGGGCATGGAGGGGAACGTGGTAACTAGAGATGAGGAGAAGGCAGAGGTGCTCAACACCTTCTTTGCCTCAGTTTCCAACAGCAGGGCAGGTTGTCTGCAGGGCAAGTGACCTCCAGAGCTGGCAGATGGAGGCAGGGAGCAGGATAGCCTCCCTGTGATCCAGGAGGAGGTAGTGAGAGAGCTCCTCAGCCACTTGGATCCCCACAAGTCCCTGGGACCAGACAGGATCCATCCTGGGGTGCTGAGGGAGCTGGCAGATGAGCTCCAAGCCTCTCTCTATCATTTACCAGCAGCCCTGGCTCACTGGAGAGGTCCCAGAGGACTGGAAGCTGCCAAGGTGATGCCCATCCACAAGCAGGGCTGGAAGGAGGAGCCAGGGAGTTCCAGAGCTGGCAGCCTGCCCTCAGTGCCAGGCAGGGTGATGGCACAGGACATCCTGAGGGCAATCACACAGCACTCACAGCATGGCCAAGGGCTCAGGCCCAGCCAGTGGGATTCAGGCAGGGATTCAGGCAGGGCCTGCCTGACCAACCTGAGCTCCTTCCATGCCCAGGGCACTGCCTGGGGCATGTGGGGCAGGCTGTGGGTGAGCTCTGCCTGGACTGCAGCAAGGCCTTTGCCACCATCCCCCCCAGCAAGCTCCTGGCCAAGCTGTCAGCCCCTGGCTGGGACAGCAGCTCTGAGCTGGGTTAGGAACTGGCTGGAGGCTGAGCCCAGAGAGTGGTGGGGAATGGTGCCACAGCCAGCTGGCAGCCAGGCACCAGTGCTGTGCCCCAGGGAGCAGTGTTGGGCCCCAGCTTAATCAATATCTTCATTGATGATCTGGAGGAGGGGATGGAGTCCATCAGCAGTGAATGTGCAGCTGGCAGCAAGCTGGGGGCAGGAGCTGAGCTGTTAGAGGGGAGCAGAGCTCTGCAGAGGGACCTTGCCAGGCTGGGCAGATGGGCAGAGGCCAAGGGCAGGAGATTGAACACATCCAAGTGCCAGGTTCTACACGTTGGCCACAGCAACCCCAGGCAGTGCCACAGGCTGGGGGCAGAGAGGCTGAGAGCAGCCAGGCAGAGAGGGAGCTGGGGGTGCTGGGGGAGAGCAGCTGAAGAGGAGGCAGCAGTGTGCCCAGGGGGCCAAGAAGGCCAAGGGCATCCTGGCCTGGGTCAGGAAGAGTGTGGCCAGCAGGAGCAGGGAAGTCCTTGGGCCCTGTGCTCAGCACTGCTGAGGCCACAGCTTGAGTCCTGTGTCCAGCTCTGGGCTCCTGAGGTTAGGAAAGAGGTTGAGCTGCTGGAAGGTGTCCAGAGAAGGGCAAGAAAGCTGGGGAGGGGTCTGGGGTACAGCCCTGTGAGGAGAGGCTGAGGGAGCTGGGGTTGCTTAGCCTGGAGCAGAGGAGGCTCAGGGAGACCTTCTTGCTCTCTCCAACTCCCTGCAGGGAGGTTGGAGCCAGCTGGGGGGGTTGGTCTCTTCTGCCAGGCCCCCAGCAGCAGAACAAGAGGACACAGTCTGAAGCTGTGCCAGGGGAGGTTGAGGCTGGAGGGGAGGAGAAAGTTCTTCCCAGCCAGAGGAATTGGGCACTGGGATGAGCTGCCCAGGGAGGTGGTGGAGTCCCCATCCCTGGAGGGGTTCAGGCAAGGCTTGGATGTGGCACTTGGAGCCAGGGTTTGGCTGTCAGGAGGGACTGGGGATTAGGTCACAGGTTGGACCTGATGGGCTCTGAGGCCTTTTCCAGCCTGGCTGATTGTATGAGTCTATGCAGACTGGGAGTGGAGAAGTTGTCTGCTGCAGTCCAAGGGCTGCTGCACCTCCTGCTGCAGCAGAGCACTCCCAGGGCTTGGCTCAGCACAGTGCCTGTGGCAAGCTCCTCAAGCTCAGAGGGCTCAGAGTGCCTGGAGTGGGGACAGAAACCTCTGCAGACCTCTGCTCATAGCATTCATGGCTGGAAGGGACCTGAAAAGGTCATCCAGCTCCAAGCCCCTGGAAGGAGGTGACCCTGGAGGTCCCTTCCAGCCCTGCCCACGCTGTGATCCTGGGTTTCTTGCCCCCCTGGGCACCCCCTGCCTCACCTTCAGCTGCTGTCACCCAGCACCCCCAGGGCTTCCCCTGCTGGCAGGTTTGCAGGGCTGTGCCCCAGGCCTGTCCCCACACCCCAGGGGAGAAGGCACTTGGGCAGGGGGCAGCTGGGGGCTGCTGGGGCTGCTGGGGGCAGCTGGGGCAGGTGGGGGCAGCTGAGCAGCAGCAGGACAGACTCACAGGGGAACAGAGCCTGCAGCTTCCCCCTCCAGCCTTGCCTCTGCCCAGAGCCATCCCTGCTGAGCTGGCAGCAAACCTCAGCTGGTTTGGAGGTGCTAGGAGGTGCTTCCAGCAGGGGGAAAGGCGACTGCTGCCCTGCCAGCCTCCTGCTGGGGCCAGAGCTGCTGGCAAAGTCCCCTCAGGACTGTGCTGAGGTTCATCTCTGGCAGGCACCTTGCCCTCCCCAAGCCCAGCTGGCTCTTATCTGCCCAGGCTGTCGACTTGCAGAGCCCCACAGCTCCCTGCCCGTGCCAGCTGGCCTTTGTCTCCTCAGCAGACAGAGCTCTGCCCCTTGCCTGCCGATAAACAGGGTTCAGATTCCTTCCAGCATTGCCTTCTGGTTGTTTGCTCTGTGGCGTGTCAGGACAAGCAGCCTCTTAACCCTGCTGCTGCCACCCAGCCTGGGCAGCCCAGGTGGCACTGCTGGCACCACAGCCACACTGGCAGGGGGCAAGAGCGTGGCTCTGCTGAGGGTATGGAGCTGGTGGCATCAGAGAGGCACTGAGGGTGGAAAAGCTCTCTGAGCGCAACCTCCTGCCCAGCACCCCCTGCCCAGCACCTCCTGCCCAGCACCCCCTGCCCAGCACCCCCTGCCCAGCACCCCCTGCCCAGCACCCCTGCCCAGCACCCCCTGCCCAACCTCCTGCCCAGCACCCCCTGCCCAGCACCCCCTGCCCAGCACCTCCTGCCCAGCACCCCCTGCCCAGCACCTCCTGCGCAGCACCTCCCGCCCAGCACCCCCTGCCCAGCACCTCCTGCCCAGCACCTCCTGCCCAGCACCCCCTGCCCAGTGCCTCCTGCCCAACCTCCTGCCCAGCACCTCCTGCCCAGCACCCCCTGCCCAGCACCCCCTGCCCAGCACCTCCTGCCCAACCCCCTGCCCAGCGCCTCCTGCCCAGCACCCCCTGCCCAGCACCTCCTGCCCAACACCTCCTGCCCAGCACCTCCTGCCCAACCCCTGCCCAACCTCCTGCCCAGCGCCTCCTGCCCAGCACCTCCTGCCCACCACCTGCCCAGGACCTCCTGCCCAACCCCCTGCCCAACCCCCTGCCCAGCGCCTCCTGCCCAGCACCTCCTGCCCACCTCCTGCCCAGCACCTCCTGCCCAACCCCCTGCCCAACACCTCCTGCCCAACCCCCTGCCCAACACCTCCTGCCCAGCGCCTCCTGCCCAGCGCCTCCTGGCCAACCCCCTGCCCAACACCTCCTGCCCAGCACCTCCTGCCCAGCGCCTCCTGCCCAGCGCCTCCTGCCCAGCACCTCCTGCCCAACCTCCTGCCCAACACCTCCTGCCCAGCGCCTCCTGCCCAGCGCCTCCTGCCCAGCACCTGCCCAACACCTCCTGCCCAACACCTCCTGCCCAGCGCCTCCTGCCCAGCACCTGCCCAGCGCCTCCTGCCCAGCGCCTCCTGCCCAGCGCCTCCTGCCCAGCACCTGCCCAGCGCCTCCTGCCCAGCGCCTCCTGCCCAGCACCTCCTGCCCAGCTCCTGCCCAACACCTCCTGCCCAGCACCTGCCCAGCGCCTCCTGCCCAGCGCCTCCTGCGCAGCTCCTGCCCAACACCTCCTGCCCAGCACCTCCTGCCCAGCGCCTCCTGCCCAGCGCTTCCTGCCCAGCGCCTGCCCAACACCTCCTGCCCAGCACCTGCCCAGCACCTCCTGCCCAACACCTCCTGCCCAGCGCCTCCTGCCCAGCGCCTCCTGCCCAGCACCTGCCCAACACCTCCTGCCCAGCGCCTCCTGCCCAGCACCTCCTGCCCAGCGCCTCCTGCCCAGCGCCTCCTGCCCAGCACCGCCTGCTCAACCTCCTGCCCAACTTCCTGCCCAGCGCCTCCTGCCCAGCGCCTCCTGCCCAGCGCCTCCTGCCCAGCACCTGCCCAGCGCCTCCTGCCCAGCGCCTGCCCAACACCTCCTGCCCAGCGCCTCCTGCCCAGCACCTCCTGCCCAGCGCCTCCTGCCCAGCGCCTCCTGCCCAACACCTCCTGCCCAGCACCTCCTGCCCAGCACCTCCTGCCCAGCACCTCCTGCCCAACACCTCCTGCCCAGCACCTCCTGCCCAGCGCCTCCTGCCCAACACCTCCTGCCCAGCACCTCCTGCCCAGCACCTCCTGCCCAACACCTCCTGCCCAGCGCCTCCTGCCCAGCGCCTCCTGCCCAGCGCCTCCTGCCCAACACCTCCTGCCCAGCACCTCCTGCCCAGCCCCTCCTGCCCAACACCTCCTGCCCAGCACCTGCCCACCACCTCCTGCCCAGCACCTCCTGCCCAGCACCTGCCCAACACCTCCTGCCCAGCGCCTCCTGCCCAGCACCTCCTGCCCAGCGCCTCCTGCCCAGCGCCTCCTGCCCAGCGCCTCCTGCCCAGCACCTCCTGCCCAACACCTCCTGCCCAGCACCTCCTGCCCAGCGCCTCCTGCCCAGCGCCTCCTGCCCAACGCCTCCTGCCCAGCGCCTCCTGCCCAGCGCCTCCTGCCCAGCACCTGCCCAGCGCCTCCTGCCCAGCGCCTCCTGCCCAGCGCCTCCTGCCCAGCGCCTGCCCAGCGCCTCCTGCCCAGCGCCTCCTGCCCAGCGCCTCCTGCCCAGCGCCTGCCCAGCGCCTCCTGCCCAGCGCCTCCTGCCCAACGCCTCCTGCCCAACACCTCCTGCCCAGCGCCTCCTGCCCAGCGCCTCCTGCCCAGCACCTCCTGCCCAGCGCCTCCTGCCCAGCACCTCCTGCCCAGCGCCTCCTGCCCAGCGCCTCCTGCCCAGCACCTCCTGCCCAGCGCTTCCTGCCCAGCGCCTCCTGCCCAGCGCCTCCTGCCCAGCACCTGCCCAGCACCTCCCGCCCAACACCTCCTGCCCAGCACCTGCCCAGCGCCTCCTGCCCAGCGCCTCCTGCCCAGCGCCTGCCCAACACCTCCTGCCCAGCACCTGCCCAGCACCTCCTGCCCAGCACCTCCTGCCCAGCGCCTCCTGCCCAGCGCCTCCTGCCCAGCACCTGCCCAACACCTCCTGCCCAACACCTCCTGCCCAGCGCCTCCTGCCCAGCACCTCCTGCCCAGCGCCTCCTGCCCAACACCTCCTGCCCAGCACCTCCTGCCCAGCACCGCCTGCACAAACTCCTGCCCAACTTCCTGCCCAGCGCCTCCTGCCCAGCGCCTCCTGCCCAGCGCCTCCTGCCCAGCACCTGCCCAGCGCCTCCTGCCCAGCGCCTCCTGCCCAGCGCCTCCTGCCCAGCGCCTGCCCAACACCTCCTGCCCAGCACCTCCTGCCCAGCGCTTCCTGCCCAGCGCCTCCTGCCCAGCGCCTCCTGCCCAACACCTCCTGCCCAGCACCTCCTGCCCAGCACCTCCTGCCCAACACCTCCTGCCCAGCGCCTCCTGCCCAACACCTCCTGCCCAACACCTCCTGCCCAGCGCCTCCTGCCCAGCGCCTCCTGCCCAGCGCCTCCTGCCCAACACCTCCTGCCCAGCGCTTCCTGCCCAGCGCCTCCTGCCCAGCGCCTCCTGCCCAGCGCCTCCTGCCCAGCGCTTCCTGCCCAGCGCCTCCTGCCCAGCGCCTCCTGCCCAGTGCCTGCCCAACACCTCCTGCCCAGCACCTCCTGCCCAGCGCCTCCTGCCCAGCACCTCCTGCCCAGCGCCTCCTGCCCAGCGCCTCCTGCCCAGCGCCTCCTGCCCAGCGCTTCCTGCCCAGCGCCTCCTGCCCAGCACCTCCTGCCCAACACCTCCTGCCCAGCACCTCCTGCCCAGCGCCTCCTGCCCAGCACCTCCTGCCCAGCGCCTCCTGCCCAGCGCCTGCCCAACACCTCCTGCCCAGCACCTCCTGCCCAGCGCCTCCTGCCCAGCGCCTCCTGCCCAGCGCCTCCTGCCCAGCGCCTCCTGCCCAGCGCTTCCTGCCCAGCGCCTCCTGCCCAGCGCCTGCCCAACACCTCCTGCCCAACACCTCCTGCCCAGCGCCTCCTGCCCAGCGCCTCCTGCCCAGCGCCTCCTGCCCAACACCTCCTGCCCAACACCTCCTGCCCAGCGCTTCCTGCCCAGCGCCTCCTGCCCAGCGCCTCCTGCCCAGCGCCTCCTGCCCAGCCTTCCTGCCCAGCGCCTCCTGCCCAGCGCCTCCTGCCCAGCGCCTGCCCAACACCTCCTGCCCAGCACCTCCTGCCCAGCGCCTCCTGCCCAGCACCTCCTGCCCAGCGCCTCCTGCCCAGCGCCTGCCCAACACCTCCTGCCCAGCACCTCCTGCCCAGCGCTCCTGCCCAGCGCCTCCTGCCCAGCGCCTCCTGCCCAGCGCCTCCTGCCCAGCGCTTCCTGCCCAGCGCCTCCTGCCCAGCGCCTGCCCAACACCCTCCTGCCCAGCACCTCCTGCCCAGCGCCTCCTGCCCAGCACCTCCTGCCCAGCACCTGCCCAGCGCCTCCTGCCCAGCACCTGCCCAGCACCTCCTGCCCAGCGCCTCCTGCCCAGCGCCTGCCCAGCGCCTCCTGCCCAGCACCTGCCCAACACCTCCTGCCCAGCGCCTCCTGCCCAGCGCCTCCTGCCCAGCGCCTCCTGCCCAGCACCTGCCCAGCGCCTCCTGCCCAGCACCTGCCCAGCACCTCCTGCCCAGCACCTCCTGCCCAGCGCCTGCCCAGCGCCTCCTGCCCAGCGCCTCCTGCCCAGCACCTGCCCAGCGCCTCCTGCCCAGCGCCTCCTGCCCAACACCTCCTGCCCAGCGCCTCCTGCCCAGCGCTTCCTGCCCAGCGCTTCCTGCCCAGCGCCTCCTGCCCAGCGCCTCCTGCCCAGCACCTGCCCAACACCTCCTGCCCAGCGCCTCCTGCCCAACGCCTCCTGCCCAGCGCCTCCTGCCCAGCACCTGCCCAACACTTCCTGCCCAACACCTCCTGCCCAGCGCCTCCTGCCCAGCACCTCCTGCCCAGCGCCTCCTGCCCAGCGCCTCCTGCCCAACACCTCCTGCCCAGCACCTCCTGCCCAGCACCTGCCCAACACCTCCAGCCCAGCACCTCCTGCCCAGCACCTGCCCAACACCTCCTGCCCAGCGCCTCCTGCTCAGCGCCTCCTGCCCAGCACCTCCTGCCCAGCACCTCCTGCCCAGCACCTCCTGCCCAGCACCTGCCCAGTGCCTCCTGCCCTGCGCCTCCTGCCCAACACCTCCTGCCCAGCACCTGCCCAGCGCCTCCTGCCCAGCGCCTCCTGCCCAGCGCCTCCTGCCCAGCGCCTCCTGCCCAGCGCTTCCTGCCCAGCGCCTCCTGCCCAGCACCTGCCCAGCGCCTCCTGCCCAGCACCTCCTGCCCAGCGCCTGCTTCCTGCCCAGCGCCTGCCCAACACCTCCTGCCCAGCACCTGCCCAGCACCTCCTGCCCAACACCTCCTGCCCAGCGCCTCCTCCCCAACACCTCCTGCCCAGCGCCTGCCCAGCGCCTCCTGCCCAGCGCCTCCTGCCCAGCACCTGCCCAACACCTCCTGCCCAACACCTCCTGCCCAGCGCCTCCTGCCCAACACCTCCTGCCCAGCACCTGCCCAACACCTCCTGCCCAGCGCCTCCTGCCCAGCACCTCCTGCCCAGCACCTCCTGCCCAGCACCGCCTGCTCAACCTCCTGCCCAACTTCCTGCCCAGCGCCTCCTGCCCAGCGCCTCCTGCCCAGCGCCTCCTGCCCAGCACCTGCCCAGCACCTCCTGCCCAGCGCCTGCCCAACACCTCCTGCCCAGCGCCTCCTGCCCAGCACCTCCTGCCCAGCACCTGCCCAGCGCCTCCTGCCCAGCGCCTGCCCAACACCTCCTGCCCAGCGCCTCCTGCCCAGCACCTCCTGCCCAGCGCCTGCCCAACACCTCCTGCCCAGCACCTCCTGCCCAGCGCTTCCTGCCCAGCGCCTCCTGCCCAGCGCCTGCCCAACACCTCCTGCCCAGCACCTCCTGCCCAGCACCTCCTGCCCAGCGCCTCCTGCCCAGCGCCTCCTGCCCAACACCTCCTGCCCAACACTTCCTGCCCAGCGCCTCCTGCCCAGCACCTGCCCAGCGCCTCCTGCCCAGCGCCTCCTGCCCAGCGCCTCCTGCCCAGCGCCTCCTGCCCAGCACCTCCTGCCCAGCACCTCCTGCCCAGCACCTGCCCAACACCTCCTGCCCAGCGCCTCCTGCCCAACACCTCCTGCCCAGCGCCTCCTGCCCAGCACCTGCCCAACACTTCCTGCCCAACACCTCCTGCCCAGCGCCTCCTGCCCAGCGCCTCCTGCCCAGCACCTCCTGCCCAACACCTCCTGCCCAACACCTCCTGCCCAGCACCTCCTGCCCAGCACCTGCCCAACACCTCCTGCCCAGCACCTCCTGCCCAGCACCTGCCCAACACCTCCTGCCCAGCACCTCCTGCCCAGCACCTGCCCAACACCTCCTGCCCAGCGCCTCCTGCCCAGCGCCTCCTGCCCAGCGCCTCCTGCCCAGCACCTGCCCAGCGCCTCCTGCCCAGCACCTCCTGCCCAGCACCTGCCCAGCGCCTCCTGCCCAGCGCCTCCTGCCCAACACCTCCTGCCCAGCACCTGCCCAGCGCCTCCTGCCCAGCACCTGCCCAGCACCTCCTGCCCAGCGCCTCCTGCCCAGCGCCTCCTGCCCAGCGCCTCCTGCCCAGCACCTGCCCAGCGCCTCCTGCCCAGCACCTCCTGCCCAGCACCTCCTGCCCAGCGCCTCCTGCCCAGCACCTCCTGCCCAACACCTCCTGCCCAGCGCCTCCTGCCCAGCGCCTCCTGCCCAGCGCTTCCTGCCCAGCGCCTCCTGCCCAGCGCCTCCTGCCCAGCACCTGCCCAGCACCTCCCGCCCAACACCTCCTGCCCAGCACCTGCCCAGCACCTCCTGCCCAACACCTCCTGCCCAGCGCCTCCTGCCCAACACCTCCTGCCCAGCGCCTGCCCAGCGCCTCCTGCCCAGCGCCTCCTGCCCAGCACCTGCCCAACACCTCCTGCCCAACACCTCCTGCCCAGCACCTCCTGCCCAACACCTCCTGCCCAGCACCTCCTGCCCAGCACCTCCTGCCCAGCGCCTCCTGCCCAGCGCCTCCTGCCCAACGCCTCCTGCCCAACGCCTCCTGCCCAACGCCTCCTGCCCAACACCTCCTGCCCAGCGCCTCCTGCCCAGCACCTGCCCAGCGCCTCCTGCCCAGCGCCTCCTGCCCAGCGACTGCCCAGCACCTCCTGCCCAACACCTCCTGCCCAGCGCCTCCTGCCCAGCGCTTCCTGCCCAGCGCCTCCTGCCCAGCGCCTCCTGCCCAGCACCTGCCCAGCACCTCCCGCCCAACACCTCCTGCCCAGCACCTGCCCAGCACCTCCTGCCCAACACCTCCTGCCCAGCGCCTCCTGCCCAACACCTCCTGCCCAGCGCCTGCCCAGCGCCTCCTGCCCAGCGCCTCCTGCCCAGCACCTGCCCAACACCTCCTGCCCAACACCTCCTGCCCAGCACCTCCTGCCCAACACCTCCTGCCCAGCACCTCCTGCCCAGCACCTCCTGCTCAACACCTCCTGCCCAGCGCCTCCTGCCCAGCGCCTCCTGCCCAACGCCTCCTGCCCAACGCCTCCTGCCCAACACCTCCTGCCCAACACCTCCTGCCCAGCGCCTCCTGCCCAGCACCTGCCCAGCGCCTCCTGCCCAGCGACTGCCCAGCACCTCCTGCCCAACACCTCCTGCCCAGCGCCTCCTGCCCAGCACCTGCCCAGCACCTCCTGCCCAGCGCCTCCTGCCCAGCGCCTCCTGCCCAGCACCTGCCCAGCGCCTCCTGCCCAGCGCCTCCTGCCCAGCGCCTCCTGCCCAACGCCTCCTGCCCAGCGCTTCCTGCCCAGCACCTCCTGCCCAGCGCCTCCTGCCCAGCACCTGCCCAACACCTCCTGCCCAGCGCCTCCTGCCCAACACCTCCTGCCCAGCGCCTCCTGCCCAGCACCTGCCCAACACCTCCTGCCCAACACCTCCTGCCCAGCGCCTCCTGCCCTGCGCCTCCTGCCCTGCGCCTCCTGCCCAGCGCTTCCTGCCCAGCGCCTCCTGCCCAGCGCTTCCTGCCCAGCACCTCCTGCCCAGCACCTCCTGCCCAACACCTCCTGCCCAACACCTGCCCAGCGCCTCCTGCCCAGCGCCTCCTGCCCAACACCTCCTGCCCAACACCTCCTGCCCAGCGCCTCCTGCCCAACACCTCCTGCCCAGTGCCTCCTGCCCAGCACCTGCCCAACACCTCCTGCCCAACACCTCCTGCCCAGCGCCTCCTGCCCAGCGCCTGCCCAACACCTCCTGCCCAACGCCTCCTGCCCAACGCCTCCTGCCCAGCGCCTCCTGCCCAGCGCCTCCTGCCCAGCACCTGCCCAGCGCTTCCTGCCCAGCGCTTCCTGCCCAGCACCTCCTGCCCAGCGCCTCCTGCCCAGCACCTCCTGCCCAGCACCTGCCCAACACCTCCTGCCCAGCAACTCCTGCCCAGCACCTGCCCAACACCTCCTGCCCAGCGCCTCCTGCCCAGCACCTCCTGCCCAGCACCTGCCCAGCGCTTCCTGCCCAGCGCTTCCTGCCCAGCACCTCCTGCCCAGCACCTCCTGCCCAACACCTCCTGCCCAGCACCTCCTGCCCAGCACCTCCTGCCCAGCACCTCCTGCCCAGCACCTGCCCAACACCTCCTGCCCAGCGCCTCCTGCCCAGCGCCTCCTGCCCAGCACCTCCTGCCCAGCACCTCCTGCCCAGCGCCTCCTGCCCAGCACCTCCTGCCCAGCACCTCCTGCCCAACGCCTCCTGCCCAGCGCCTCCTGCCCAACGCCTCCTGCCCAACGCCTCCTGCCCAGCGCCTCCTGCCCAGCGCCTCCTGCCCAGCACCTCCTGCCCAGCACCTCCTGCCCAGCACCTCCTGCCCAGCGCCTCCTGCCTCCTGCCCACGCCTCCTGCCCAGCGCCTCCTGCCCAACGCCTCCTGCCCAACGCCTCCTGCCCAGCGCCTCCTGCCCAGCGCCTCCTGCCCAACGCCTCCTGCCCAGCGCCTCCTGCCCAGCGCCTCCTGCCCAGCGCCTCCTGCCCAGCACCTCCTGCCCAGCACCTCCTGCCCAACACCTCCTGCCCAGCACCTCCTGCCCAACACCTCCTGCCCAGCACCTCCTGCCCAGCACCTCCTGCCCAACACCTCCTGCCCAACACCTCCTGCCCAGCACCTCCTGCCCAACACCTCCTGCCCAGCGCCTCCTGCCCAACGCCTCCTGCCCAACGCCTCCTGCCCAGCGCCTCCTGCCCAGCGCCTCCTGCCCAACACCTCCTGCCCAGCACCTCCTGCCCAGCACCTCCTGCCCAACACCTCCTGCCCAGCGCCTCCTGCCCTGCGCCTCCTGCCCAGCGCCTCCTGCCCAGCACCTCCTGCCCAGCACCTCCTGCCCAACACCTCCTGCCCAGCACCTCCTGCCCAGCACCTCCTGCCCAACACCTCCTGCCCAGCACCTCCTGCCCAGCGCCTCCTGCCCAACACCTCCTGCCCAGCACCTCCTGCCCAGCACCTCCTGCCCAACACCTCCTGCCCAGCGCCTCCTGCCCAGCGCCTCCTGCCCAGCGCCTCCTGCCCAGCACCTCCTGCCCAGCACCTCCTGCCCAGCGCCTCCTGCCCAGCACCTCCTGCCCAACGCCTCCTGCCCAGCGCCTCCTGCCCAACGCCTCCTGCCCAACGCCTCCTGCCCAGCGCCTCCTGCCCAGCGCCTCCTGCCCAACACCTCCTGCCCAGCACCTCCTGCCCAGCACCTCCTGCCCAACACCTCCTGCCCAGCGCCTCCTGCCCTGCGCCTCCTGCCCAGCGCCTCCTGCCCAGCGCTTCCTGCCCAGCGCCTCCTGCCCAGCGCTTCCTGCCCAGCACCTCCTGCCCAGCACCTCCTGCCCAACACCTCCTGCCCAACACCTGCCCAGCGCCTCCTGCCCAGCGCCTCCTGCCCAACACCTCCTGCCCAACACTTCCTGCCCAGCGCCTCCTGCCCAACACCTCCTGCCCAGTGCCTCCTGCCCATCACCTGCCCAACACCTCCTGCCCAACACCTCCTGCCCAGTGCCTCCTGCCCAACACCTCCTGCCCAACGCCTCCTGCCCAACGCCTCCTGCCCAACGCCTCCTGCCCAGCACCTGCCCAGCGCTTCCTGCCCAGCGCTTCCTGCCCAGCACCTCCTGCCCAGCACCTCCTGCCCAGCACCTCCTGCCCAGCACCTGCCCAACACCTCCTGCCCAGCAACTCCTGCCCAGCACCTGCCCAACACCTCCTGCCCAGCGCCTCCTGCCCAGCACCTCCTGCCCAGCACCTGCCCAGCGCCTCCTGCCCAGCACCTCCTGCCCAGCGCCTCCTGCCCAGCGCCTCCTGCCCAGCGCCTCCTGCCCAGCGCCTCCTGCCCAGCACCTCCTGCCCAGCGCCTCCTGCCCAGCACCTCCTGCCCAACACCTCCTGCCCAGCACCTGCCCAACACCTCCTGCCCAGCGCCTCCTGCCCAGCGCCTCCTGCCCAGCGCCTCCTGCCCAGCACCTGCCCAACACCTCCTGCCCAACACCTCCTGCCCAGCGCCTCCTGCCCAGCGCCTCCTGCCCAGCACCTCCTGCCCAGCGCCTCCTGCCCAGCGCCTCCTGCCCAACGCCTCCTGCCCAGCGCCTCCTGCCCAGCGCCTCCTGCCCAACACCTCCTGCCCAGCGCCTGCCCAACACCTCCTGCCCAACACCTCCTGCCCAGCGCCTCCTGCCCAGCACCTGCCCAGCACCTGCCCAGCGCCTCCTGCCCAGCACCTGCCCAGCGCCTCCTGCCCAGCACCTCCAGCCCAGCACCTCCAGCCCAGCACCTCCTGCCCAGCACCTGCCCAGCGCCTCCTGCCCAGCGCCTCCTGCCCAGCGCCTCCTGCCCAGCGCCTCCTGCCCAGTGCCTCCTGCCCAACGCCTCCTGCCCAGCGCCTCCTGCCCAGCACCTGCCCAACACCTCCTGCCCAACGCCTCCTGCCCAGCGCCTCCTGCCCAGCACCTGCCCAGCGCCTCCTGCCCAGCACCTCCTGCCCAACACCTCCTGCCCAGCACCTCCTGCCCAACGCCTCCTGCCCAGCGCCTCCTGCCCAGCGCCTCCTGCCCAACGCCTCCTGCCCAGCGCCTCCTGCCCAGCACCTGCCCAACACCTCCTGCCCAACACCTCCTGCCCAGCGCCTCCTGCCCAGCACCTGCCCAGCGCCTCCTGCCCAGCACCTGCCCAGCGCCTCCTGCCCAGCTCCTGCCCAGCGCCTCCTGCCCAGCGCCTCCTGCCCAGCACCTCCAGCCCAGCACCTGCCCAACACCTCCTGCCCAGCGCTCCTGCCCAGCGCCTCCTGCCCAGCGCCTCCTGCCCAGCACCTCCTGCCCAGCGCCTCCTGCCCAGCACCTGCCCAGCGCCTCCTGCCCAGCACCTCCTGCCCAGCGCCTCCTGCCCCAGCGCCTCCTGCCCAGCACCTCCTGCCCAGCACCTCCTGCCCAGCACCTCCTGCCCAGCACCTCCTGCCCAGCACCTGCCCAAGCGCCACCTGCCCAGCACCTCCTGACCTGCCCAGCACCTCCTGCCCAGCACCTCCTGCCCAGCACCTCCTGCCCAGCACCTCCTGCCCAGCACCTGCCCAACACCTCCTGCCCAGCCTCCTGCCCAGCACCTCCTGCCCAGCACCTCCTGCCCAACACCTCCTGCCCAGCACCTCCTGCCCAGCACCTGCCCAACACCTCCTGCCCACCTCCTGCCCAGCACCTGCCCAACACCTCCTGCCCAGCACCTCCTGCCCAGCACCTCCTGCCCAGCACCTCCTGCCCAGCACCTGCCCAACACCTCCTGCCCAACACCTCCTGCCCAACACCTGCCCAACACCTCCTGCCCAGCACCTCCTGCCCAGCACCTCCTGCCCAGCACCTCCTGCCCAGCGCCTCCTGCCCAGCGCCTGCCCAACGCCTCCTGCCCAGCACCTCCTGCCCAGCACCTCCATCACCACCAGGCCATGTCCCAGAGCTCCCACAGCTTGCTGGAACAACTCCAGGCCTGGGGACTCCACCACCCCCCTGGGCAGCCTGTGCCAGTCCCTGGCCACTCTGGCAGCAGGAGTCCTTCTCCTCAGAGCTGCTTTCTCTCCCCCAGGCTGTGCTGGCAGTAAGGATTGTGCCAGCCCAGGGCCAGGACCCTGCCCTTGCTCTGGCTGAGCCTCAGCAGCTTCCCCTGGCACCACCTCTGCAGCCTGCCCAGGGCCCTCTGGATGCCCTCCTGTCCCTCTGGCCCATGGACAGCACCACTCAGCCTGGTGTCAGCTGCACACTGCTGCTGCTGCCTGGAGCCTGCTGCCTGCAGCAGTGACAAAACATCCCCAGAAGCCAGGCCCCCAGAGGTGCCTTCCAGAGGCATCTCTGACCAACCTCCATTGGCCAGCAGGAGCTTTGTCCTCGACCTGCACACAGGACCAGAGCTGTTCCCTGCACTGCCTTCAGGGGTGAAGGGCCAGGGCTGGGCACTAAAGGAGTGCCAGAGGCTCCCCAGGGAGCTCTCTGCTTCCCAGAGGGAAGGGAAAAGGCAGAAGGGAGAGAGGCTGCTGGGGTGGGGAGGAAACTAAAGCAGCTGGGAGGGAAAGAACAAAGCCCTGGGACAGAGGCAGAGAGGCACAAAGCAAGGTGGGAGCCAGCCCCTGAGGGCAAGCACTCAGCACTGGCACCCCTGAGGCTGGGCACAGGTCCCAGACTGGGCTCAGCAGCAGCTGGGAGTTGGGCCCAGGAGCTGCATCCTGGAGCTGGGCTCAGGAGCTCCTGGATGGAGATCAGAGGCAGAGAGGACAGAGAGCTCCTGCACAGCAGCCAGGGAAGAAGAGGCCTGGCCCTGGGGGTGCCTCAGCTGGCTCCTGAAGATGCCACCCATGGGCTGCAAGCCCTTGCTTGGGGTCCCCTGAGCTGCCTGCTGCTCCCCACAGGTACCCCAGGTGGCAGCCAAGGTGCAGCAGTGCCCTTGGTCTGCAGCCCAGCCCTGGGCAGGAGCTCTGGCAGCAGGTGCTGAGTGCCAGCAGCAGCCCCTGGCTGTGCCAGCAGCAGCCAGCCTGCCCTGAGCTGCAGACAGTGCCCCAGTGAGCAGAGCCTGAGCTGGGCAGTGCCAGCACTGAGCTCCAGAAGCAGCCCTGGGGCAGCTCAGGGCAGGACAAAGAGGTAATGAGCACAGGGTGAGTGTCCACACCTCCAGCAGAGCTGTGACCCTGGGCACTGCCAACCTGCCAGCCTCACCCCTGAGCCCGGGAGGAGCATGGAGCAGACCCTCCTGGATGCCAAGCTGAGGCCAGGGAGGTGATTCAGGACAGGCAGCAGGACTCTGCTAGGGGCAGCTCCTGCCTCACCAGCCCAGAGCAGCAGCTGTGCTGCAGGCACCCCAGGAGCAGCCTGAGCTCTCCCCACGTCCCCAGGGGCTGGCTGGAGGTGAAGCAGGAGGAGAGGCTGAGGGAGCTGGGGATGCTCAGCCTGGGGAAGAGGAGGCTCAGGGGAGACCTTCTTGCTCTCTCCAACTCCCTGCAGGGAGGTTGGAGCCAGGGGGGGTTGGTCTCTACTCCCAGGCCCCCAGCAGCAGAACAAGAGGACACAGTCTCAAGATGTGCCAGGGGAGGTTGAGGCTGGAGGGGAGGAGAAAGTTCTGCAGCAGACTTAGTCTCACAGAATAACCAAGGTTGGAAGAGACCTCAAAGATCATCCAGTCCAACCTGGGACCACAGACCTCATGACTAGACCATGGCACCAAGAGCCACATCCAATCCCCTCCTGAACCCCTCCAGGGCTGGGGACTCCACCACCTCCCTGGGCAGCTCATCCCAGTGGCCAATTCCTCTGGCTGGGAAGAACTTGGCTCTCCAAGGCCTTCTCACCTCAGCCCATCCCATGGGGCATTCTTCTCCCCCTTTCTCCTTGGCTGTGCCTCTTTGGTGCCAGCCTCACCCCCAGCCCCCAGGGACCCTGCCCTGCAGCCTCTGCTCTGCTGCTGCTGACTGAGACCCTGCAGAGCTTCCTCCCTCCCCCCCTGGCCTTGTGCCCTGCAAGGGGAGGGCAGCAGCTGCCTCTTGCCCCCTGATCCCCAGCACCTCTCCCCCTGCTGCAGCTCCCAGAGCAGCTCTGGGGTTGCCCTCTCCTGGCAGCCAGAGCTGTGGCCCTGCAGCACCTCCCTGCCCTGGGCTCACAGGAGGCCTTGCTGGGGCAGCTCCCTGGGCAGGCTGGGGGCACAGAGGTGGCTGCCTGGAGGCCAAGGCAGGGTCCAGCTGAGCCCCCAGGGCAGCTGAGAGCTCTTTCCCCAGGGTCCTGTGGTGAACCTCAGAGCCTTTATTGCAGCTTCTGCTGAGGCAGCCTCTGGGAGACCTCTCCCAGGGCCTTGGGGAAGCTCCTCTGGGGTCAGCAGTGTCCTCCTGTCCCCCACACTCCATCTCCCCAGGCTCTCCCTGCTGGGGCACAGGCTCTGGTGACCTTCCCAGGGCAGAAGCAGACCTGTCAGGCTGGGCAGCAAAAGCAGGAGCCCAGAGCCCCTGCTGGGGTGCAGCCAGGCCCTGGAGCAGCCAGAGGCTGAGGAACACTTAGCAGGCACTGCCCTGGCCCCCAGCTCCCAGCAGGACCTGGCAGTACTGCTTCTGCTGCTCCTCCTTGAAAGACTCTTTGACCTTCTTCCTTTTCAGGCCCCCATCCCTGCAAGAGACAAAGGAGGCAGCTGGGGGGCTCCCTCAGGGCAAGGCAGGGAGAGGCTGCAGCCTTCACATCCCCCCCAGAGCAGTGCTCAGAGGAGCTCCAGCCCTGGGGGCAGGAGAAGGCTCTGCCCCCACCCAAAGGCTTCTGCTGGCACCCGTGGTGCTCCCCAGGGCTCGGGGCTGGGGCCAGGGCTCTGTGATGTCCTCAGCAGGGAGCTGGAGGGGGGGGATGGAGGCAGCCTTGGGAAGCTGGCAGCTGGCACCCAGCTGGGTGGGAATCAGGAGCTGCTGGAGGGGAGGAAGGCTCTGCAGAGGCTCCTGGGCAGGCTGCAGCCAGGGCTGAGCTCAGCTGCAGGAGGCTGAAGAAGGCCAAGGGCTGGGTCCTGAGCCTGGGGCACAGCAACCCCAGGAAGGCTCCAGGCTGGGGGCAGAGGGGCTGGCAAGTGCCCAGCAGAGCAAGGCCTGGGGGTGCTGGGTGGCAGCAGCTGGAGAGGAGGCAGGGGGTGGGCCGGGGGCAAGAAGGGCAGCAGCAGCCTGGGCTGGAGCAGCAGTGGTTGGGCAGCAGGAGCAGGGCAGGGATTGTGCCCCTGGGCTCAGCACTGGGCAGGCCACAGCTTGAGGGCTGGGCTGAGCTTTGGGCTCCTGGCTGCAAGAAGGAGCTGGAGGAGCTGGAGCAGGGCCAGGGAAGGGCAAGAAAGGTGGGGAAGGGTGTGGAGAAGAGGGCTGGGGAGGAGCAGCTGAGGGAGCTGGGGGTGGGGAGTGTGGAGCAGAGGAGGCTGAGGGAGACCTCCTTGCTCTCTGCAGCTCCCTGAGAGGAGGCTGCAGCCAGGGGGGGTTGGGCTCTGCTCCCTAGGAACAAGGGCCAGGAGGAGAGGCAATGGCCTCAGGCTGCCCCAGGGGAGGCTTAGCTTGGAGAGGAGGAAGAATCTCTCTGCTGCCAGAGTGGTCAGGGCCTGGCAGAGGCTGCCCAGGGAGGTGATGCAGTCCCCAGCCCTGGAGGTGCTGCAGCAAGCTGTGCCCATGGCAGCTGGGGGCAGGGTTTGGTGGCCATGGGGGGGCTGGGTTGGTGCTGGACTGGGTGCCCTTGGAGGCCTTTTCCAACCCACCCAGGTCTGTGGCTCCCTGCTGCCTTTCCTTCCACCCAGCAGGTCACTGCTTTCCCCCCACCCCTCCCCCCCCAGCTCTGCTTCCCTTCTCTCTCCACGTTCATCTCTTTGCCCCAGCCCAAGGAAGATCCTCCTGGCTCTGAGCCCCTGCTGGGCTGCAGCCCGAGCCAAGCAGAACTGAGGGAAGCTTTGGGAGGCTCCAGGCTGAGGTTCCAGAGCAGGGCAGAGCCAGGGAGGCTGTGCAGGGCCCCTGGAGGAGCTGCTCCTTACCAGGGAAGCACAGCCATGCCCCCCCGGGCAGCGATGGCAGCCTTCACCCTGTTGGCAAAGTGCACAGCATCCTCTTCCTCCTGCAGAGAGAAGCAGCAGGCACTGAGCCCCCCTGCCCCCCTGGAGGTGTTTCCTCCATGGCTCACTTCCAGAGCACAGAGCTGTGGGGTTACAGCAGCTCCCACCCAGGCAAACCCTGCAGCAGGAGCTTCAGGAATGGTTCTGTGAGCCAGAGGGAAGCCAGGGGCTCAGCAGCCTCTCCTCCTGCTCCCTGCCCTGTGCCAGGGCTGGAGGAAGCCATCCAGAGAGGTGCCAGAGGCTCAGGGCTCTCTCCTCCTGCTCCCTGCCCTGTGCCAGGGCTGGAGGAAGCCATCCAGAGAGGTGCCAGGGGCTCAGGGCTCTCTCCTCCTGCTCCCTGCCCTGTGCCAGGGCTGGAGGAAGCCATCCAGAGAGGTGCCAGAGGCTCTCTCCTCCTGCTTCCTGCCCTGTGCCAGGGCTGGAGGAAGCCATCCAGAGAGGTGCCAGAGGCTCAGGGCTCTCTCCTCCTGCTCCCTGCCCTGTGCCAGGGCTGGAGGAAGCCATCCAGAGAGGTGCCAGGGGCTCAGGGCTCTCTCCTCCTGCTCCCTGCCCTGTGCCAGGGCTGGAGGAAGCCATCCAGAGAGGTGCCAGAGGCTCTCTCCTCCTGCTTCCTGCCCTGTGCCAGGGCTGGAGGAAGCCATCCAGAGAGGTGCCAGAGGCTCAGGGCTCTCTCCTCCTGCTCCTTGCCCTGTGCCAGGGCTGGAGGAAGCCATCCAGAGAGGTGCCAGGGGCTCAGGGCTCTCTCCTCCTGCTCCCTGCCCTGTGCCAGGGCTGGAGGAAGCCATCCAGAGAGGTGCCAGAGGCTCAGGAGCCTCTCCTCCTGTTCCCTGCCCTGTGCCAGGGCTGGAGGAAGACTGAAGGAGCTGGGGAGGGTTAGGGGGGAGGAGAGGAGGCTGAGGGAGACCTCCTGGCTGCCTGCAGCTCCCTGAGAGGAGGCTGTGCAGAGGCTGCTGCTGCTCTCTGCTCCCAGGGAAGGAGTGGCAGAAGGAGAGGGCACAGCCTCCAGCTGCAGCAGGGCAGGCTCAGGCTGGGCAGGAGGGAGAAGCTTTGCCCAGCCAGAGTGGTCAGGCAGTGGCAGAGGCTGCCCAGGGAGCTGGTGGAGTCCCCAGGCCTGGAGGGGTTGTTGGGCTGTGGTGCTTGGGGCTGTGGCTCAGGGCTGAGCCTTGCAGGGCAGGGGCAGGACTCAGGGATCTCCTGTCCCAGCCTGAGTGCTTCTGTGAGCCTCTGAGGCTGTGCCCTGTGCCCTGCAGGGCAGGCTCAGCCCAGAAGAGCCAAGGGTGAGGCTCTGTGGTCTCTGGGGGCAACCTCACAACCTCAGACAGCCCCCAGCTGAAGTCCCAGGTCTGGGGGAGGGGGAAGGAAGGAAGGGGAGGGGGAAGGAAGGAAGGGGAGGGGGAAGGAAGGAAGGGGGGGAAGGAAGGAAGGGGAGGGGGGAAGGAAGGAAGGGGAGGGGGAAGGAAGGAAGGGGAGGGGGAAGGAAGGAAGGGGAGGGGGAAGGAAGGAAGGGGAGGGGGAAGGAAGGAAGGGGAGGGGGAAGGAAGGAAGGGGAGGGGGAAGGAAGGAAGGGGGGGGGAAGGAAGGAAGGGGAGGGGGAAGGAAGGAAGGGGAGGGGGAAGGAAGGAAGGGGAGGGGGAAGGAAGGAAGGGGAGGGGGAAGGAAGGAAGGGGAGGGGGAAGGAAGGAAGGGGAGGGGGAAGGAAGGAAGGGGAGGGGGAAGGAAGGAAGGGGAGGGGGAAGGAAGGAAGGGGAGGGGGAAGGAAGGAAGGGGAGGAAGAGGTGATGGGGAGGAGGACAGAAGGAAGGGGGGGAAGGAGGGAGGGAAGAGGTGGGGGAAGGGGGAAAGGAAGGGGGGAAGGAGGGGGGAAGGAGGGGGAAGGAGGGGGAAGGAGGGGGGAAGGAGGGGGAAGGAGGGGGGGGAAGGAGGGGGGAAGGAGGGGGGAAGGAGGGGGGGAGGGGGAAGGAAGGGGGGGAAGGAGGAAGGGGGAAGGAGGGGGGGGGGGGGAAGGAGGGGGGGGAAGGAGGGGGGAAGGAGGGGGGGAAGGAGGGGGAAAGGAGGGGGAAGGAGGGGGAAGGAGGAGGGGGGAGGAGGGGGAAGGAGGGGGAAGGAGGGGGGGAAGGAGGGGGAAGGAGGGGGGAAGGAGGGGGAAGGAGGGGGGAAGGAGGGGGGAAGGAGGGGGGGAAGGAGGGGGGAAGGAGGGGGGGAAGGAGGGGGGGAAGGAGGGGGAAGGAGGGGGAAGGAGGGGGGGAAGGAGGGGGGAAGGAGGGGGAAGGAGGGGGAAGGAGGGGGGAAGGAGGGGGGAAGGAGGGGGAAGGAGGGGGGAAGGAGGGGGGAAGGAGGGGGGAAGGAGGGGGAAAGGGGGGGAAGGGGGGGGAAGGAGGGGGAAGGAGGGGGGAAGGAGGGGGGAAGGAGGGGGGGAAGGAGGGGGGAAGGAGGGGGGAAGGAGGGGGAAGGAGGGGGAAGGAGGGGGGAAGGAGGGGGAAGGAGGGGGAAGGAGGGGAGGGGCAGCACATGGCCAGCACAGGTTGTGCTCCCGGTGTCCCAGGGCAGGCTGCAGCCCCGGGCGGGGCGCAGGGCGGTGCGGGCGGCCCCCAGCCCCCAGCCCCCAGCAGGCAGAGAAGCTGAAGGACCTCTCTGAGCATGGGGGGCAGGTACCAGACGTGGCAGACCACGGCCCAGCTGGTCAGCATGTGGAGGATGTAGGAGAGCATGGAGCGCTTGGTGCTGTCCCAGAAGGGGTCGGCGAAGCGGGGGTCGTACTGCAAGAGAGAGGAGGCGCCGCGGCTGGCACCGGCATGGCACCGGGGCTGGCAGCGGGGGTGGCACAGGGGAGGGCACCGGGCTGGCAGCGGGGAGGGCAGCGGGAGGGCACCGGGAGGGCAGCGGGAGGGCAGCGGGGGTAGCATAGGGGATGGGAGCGGGAGGGCAGCGGGAGGGCAGCGGGAGGGCAGCGGGAGGGCAGCGGGGTAGCATAGGGGATGGCAGCAGGGGTGGCACATGGGAGGGCACCGGGATGGCAGTGGGGAGGGCAGCGGGAGGGCAGCGGGGAGGGCAGCGGGGTGGCATAGGGGATGGGAGCGGGGTGGCAGCGGGGTGGCAGCGGGGGTGGGAGCGGGAGGGCAGCGGGGTGGCATAGGGGATGGGAGCGGGATGGCAGCGGGGTGGCAGCGGGAGGGCAGCGGGAGGGCAGCGGGAGGGCAGCGGGAGGGCAGCGGGGGTGGCATAGGGGATGGGAGCGGGGGGTGGCATAGGGGATGGGAGCGGGGTGGCATAGGGGGTAGCATAGGGGATGGGAGCGGGAGGGCAGCGGGGGTAGCATAGGGGAGGGCAGCGGGGATGGGAGCGGGGTGGCATAGGGGATGGGAGCGGGGGCAGCGGGGGCAGGGGGGCAGCGGGGGCAGCGGGGGGGCAGCGGGGGGGCAGCGGGGGGGCAGCGGGGGTGGGAGCGGGGTGGGAGCGGGGTGGGAGCGGGGTGGGAGCGGGGTGGCATAGGGGATGGCAGCAGGGGTGGCACATGGGAGGGCACCGGGCTGGCAGTGGGGAGGGCAGCCGGGGTAGCATAGGGGATGGGAGCAGGGATGGCAGTGGGGGTGGCACATGGGATGGCAGTGGGGGTGGCACATGGGATGGCAGTGGGGGTGGCACATGGGATGGCAGTGGGGGTGGCAGAGGGGATGGGAGCGGGGGGGCAGAGGGGGGGGCAGCGGGGGGGGCAGCCAGGAGGGCACTAGGGATGGCACCGGGGAGGGCACTAGGGAAGGCACTGGGGAGGGCACCAGGGATGGTACTGGAGGGGGCAGCGGGGATGGCAGAGGGGAGGGCAGAGGGGACGGCAGTGGGGAGGGCAGCGGGGAGGGCACTGGGGACGGCAGCAGGCTGGCAGAGGGGATGGCAGCGGGGAGGGCAGCGGGGCGGGGGAGGCAACCCAAAGACCATCCAACCCCCTGCCTGCCCCTGGGGCTGTGCTCAGCACAGCTTGCTGCAGGCCTCAGCCCGGCTGGACTGGAACGCTTCCAGGCCTGGAGCCCCACAGCCTCTCTGGGCAAGCTGTGCCACTGCTCCCCACCCTCCCGGGCAGGAGTTGCCTCCTCAGTTCCCAGCCCAGCTTCTGCCAGCCTGCAGCCCTCAGCCTGTGCCCTCCCCAGCTCTGCTGGAGCCCTTCAGGCACTGGGAGGCTGCTCTGAGCTCTCCCTGCAGGCTGCACAGCCCCAGCTCTCCCAGCCTGGCCCCACAGGGAGGCTCTGCAGCCTCTGCTCCTCTCTGTGGCCTCCTCTGGAGCCTCTCCAGCAGCTCCAGGTCCTTGTGCTGGGGGCTGCAGAGCTGCCCCAGCCCTGCAGGGGAGGGCAGAGCAGAGCAGAGGGGCAGAATCCCCTCCCTGCCCCTGCTGCCCACACTGCTGGGGCTCAGCCCAGGGCTGGCAGCGCTGGGTGCCAGCTGCTGATCTCCCACCTTGCTTTGCCTGCCCTTAGCTGCTCCTTTTGTGCCCAGGAACTCTTGGCTCAACTCCTCAGATGGAGAGCAAACCTAACCACCCCTAATAGCAGCAGCAAACCCAGAGTGGAGCTCCTCACAGAGTCACAGAGCTGCCAGGCTCAGCCAGCCCCAGCCCCTGCCATGGGCAGGGACACCTCACCCCACAGCAGCTTGCTCACAGCCACCTCCAGCCTGGCTGCAAACACCTCCAGCCAGGAGGCTTCCACCACCTCCCTGGGCAGCCTGGGCCAGGCTCTCACCACCCTCCTGCCCAACAACTTCTTCCTCACAGCCAAGCTCCAGCTCCCCACATCTACTTCTGCTCCAGCCCCCCCACTCCTAGCCCTCCCTCACCCCCTCCAAAGTCCCTCCCCAGCTTGCTTGCAGCCCCCTGCAGCTCCTGCAAGGCCACCAGAAGCTCTCCTGGGAGCCTTCTCCTCTGCAGCCTGCACAAGCCCAACTCTCTCAGGCTGTGCTCTTTTCTCTTGTCCCTTTGTGTCCAGGGGGGTAAGGGAGTGGGAAGCTATCAGCAGCTCCCCTGGGTTTTGGCCAGGGGGTGGTTCTTGACCCCCCTGCAGCTCCTGGGAGGCCACCAGAAGGTCTCCTGGGAGCCTTCTCCTCTCCAGCCTGCACAAGCCCAACTCTCTCAGGCTGTCCCCAGGCACCACAGGACTCCAGCAGTGCAGGACCCTTACTCAGTGCCTTAGTCCCCCCCTAACCCCTAGCAGCCAGGAAAAGCTTCTCTGCCATCAGGAGGTCCTGCAGGGAGCCCTTCCACCTGTGGAAAGCTGCAGACCCCTTACCTTGATAGCCACGGGGTGGATGGTGCCTCCTACCTCAAAGCTTCCCTTCTTGAACATCATCACTGAGGTGTTGTTGATGCAGGTACCTGGCCGGGGGGGGAACAGGGCAAGGGTTTTCCCACCCTCAGGAAAGCAGCAGCAAAGCAACCCCAAACTCTCTGCAGGAGAGCTCAGGTTGCTAGAAGAGAAAGGAAGGCTGAGCCCTCAGACCACCCCAGGGGCTGCTCTCTCCTCCACTGCCATGGAATGGGTTGGGAAGGAGCTTGGAGCCCATGGAGGTCCAGCCCCTGGCACAGAGCTCCTGCCAAGCCCAGGCTGCCCAAGGCCTCACCCAGCCTGGCCCTGCACAGTTCCAGGCTTGGAGCTTCCACAGCCTCCCTGGCAACCTCTGCCAGTCTCTCCCTCCCCCCACTCTCAAGGATCTCTTCCTCCTCTCCAGTCTCCATCTCCCCTCTCCCAGCTCCAAGCCATTGCCCCTCGCCCCCAGCCCTTGCCCAGAGTCCCTCCCCAGCTCTCCTGGAGCCCCTCAGGCACTGGGAGCTGCTCTGAGCTCTGCCTGCAGCCTTCTCCTCTCCATCAGCCCCAGCTCTCCCAGCCTGGCCCCACAGGGGAGGCTCTGCAGCCTCTGCTCCTCTCTGTGGCCTCCTCTGGAGCCTCTCCAGCAGCTCCAGGTCCTTGTGCTGGGGGCTGCAGAGCTGCCCCAGCCCTGCAGGGGAGGGCAGAGCAGAGCAGAGGGGCAGAATCCCCTCCCTGCCCCTGCTGCCCACACTGCTGGGGCTCAGCCCAGCACAGCCTTGCTCTCTGGGCTGCCAGGGACCATCCCTTGCCCATGCTGAGCTGCTCCTCCCCCAGCAGCCTCAGCAGCCAGCCATGGGGCTGCACAGTGCAGCTCTCAGAGCGTCCTGGAGCTGCCCCAGAGTGTCAGAGCCCTGCCTTGGATGAGGGCTAACAGATCCTGGAGGCTCCTCAGCCAACATCCCCCTGCTGCAGCCTGGCTCCAGCAGCCTGCAGCCAGGGAGGGGAGGGAAGAGCAAGGCCCTGGGTGGAGTCTGTGCCTACCTTCTGGGAAGATGAGGATGGGCAGCTTGGCCTTGTCTGCAATGTGCTCCTGAATCCTGGGGAGGGAAAGAGCCCTGAGCCTGCATGGGCAGGGCAGGCTCAGGCTGTGCTTGGCCAGGAGGCTGAGAACCAACCTGGGCTTGGAGGAGACCTCTGAGCTCAGCCCAAGCATCCTCTGCCCCTGCCCAGGCTGGGGCTGAGCCATGGCCTCAGCACCACAGCTCTGAAACCTCTCCAGGGATCAGCATCCAACCCCCTCCCTGGGCAGCCTGGGCCAGGCTTGCAGAGCCCTTGCAGCCAAGAAGTTTCTTCTCCTCTCCAAGCTAAGCCTCCCCTGGGGCAGCCTGAGGCCATTGCCTCTCCTCCTGGCCCTTGTTCCTGGGCAGCAGAGCCCAAGCCCCCTGGCTGCAGCCTCCTCTCAGGGAGCTGCAGAGAGCAAGGAGGTCTCCCTCAGCCTCCTCTGCTCCATACTCCCCACCCCCAGCTCCCTCAGCTGCTCCTCCCCAGCCCTCTTCTCCACACCCTTCCCCACCTTCCTTGCCCTTCCCTGGCCCTGCTCCAGCTCCCCAGTGTCCTGCTGGCAGTGCAGTCTCCATGCCTGGCTCCTGGAGTTCAACCAGCCTTGAGCTCTGCCCAGGCTGGGTCTAACCCATGGCCATCCCTCCAACCCCTCCAGGGATGAGGGCTGAAGCCCTGCCCTGGGCAGCCTGTGCCAGGGCTTGGCAGCCTTGGCAGGGGAGATGTTTCTCCTCCTGTCCAACATCCTCTTGCTCAGCTTTCCCTCTTCTCCACACTCTCCCCCCCAGCCCCCTCAGCTCTCAGCCCTTCTCAAAAGCCTCCAGAGAAGGAGACCTTAGTCCAAGCCCCCTGCCAGGGCAGGGCACACAGAACACATCCAGGTGGGGCTGGAAGGGAGGGAACAAAGAGCCACAGGATGGGTTGGGTTGGAAGGGACCTTCAAGACCATCCAGCTCCAGCCCCCTGCCATGGGAAGGGACAGCTCCCACCAGCCCCAGCTTGCTCAGGGCCTCATCCAGCTTGGCCTTGGATCTCCCCAGGCTTGGAGGCTCCATCACTTCTCTGGGAAACCTGTGCCAGAGCCTCCCTGACCTCATGGCTTCCTCCTGCCTCACAAAACCACAGAAGAGCAGGGGCTGGAAGGGATGGGAGAGGAAGGGATGGGAGAGGAAGGACCAAGTTGGAAGAGACCTCAGAGCTCATCCAGTCCAACCTCTCCCCCAGCACCATCTGAGCAACTCAACCATGGCACCAAGGGCCTCAGCCAGGCTCTTCCTGAACACCTCCCTGGGCAGCTAATCCCAGAGGCCAATCTCTTTCTCTAAGGAACTTCTCTTGAGTCCAAGCCCCTTGCCAGAGCAGGGCACCTAGGCCAGGGGACACAGAACACACCCAGAGGGGGCTGGAAAGTCTCCAGAGCAGGAGACTCCACAGCCTCCCTGGGCAGCCTGCTCCAGAGTCCTGTCCCCTGCCTGTCTCATCTCAATCCAGCTTCTCCCAGTCTAAATCCCTTCCCTCTCAGCCTGGCACCCCAGCCCTTGTCCCGAGCCCCTCCCCGGCTCTCCTGGAGCCCTTCAGGTATTGGGAGGCTGCCCTGCGGTCCTCTGCAGGCTGCACAGCCCCAGCGCTCTCAGGCTGTCTTCCCAGCAGAGGTGCTTCAGCCCCTGGATCATCCTCACGGCCTCCTGCGGGAGCAGTTCCAGGTCCTGCTGGGGGAGGCATCCTGAACCCTCCACCGAGGCAGAGCAGGGAGGCTGCTGGGAGCTCTGCCTGCAGTTTCTCCCCTCCAGGCTCACCGGGGCGGCAGAGCCGCAGACCGCAGCGCGCTGCCGGCCCCGGAGCCGCCCGGCCGGGGGTGCCGGGGGAAGGGCCAGGCCGGGGGAGGGGAGGGCAGAGCTGCCGGGGGTGGGGAGGAGGGCAGAGCTGCCGGGGGGGGGAGGGCAGAGCTGCCGGGGGAGGGAGGCAGAGCTGCCGGGGGAGGGAGGGCAGAGCTGCCGGGGGAGGGGAGGGCAGAGCTGCCGGGGGAGGGCAGAGCTGCCGGGGGGAGGCAGAGCTGCCGGGGGAGGGAGGGCAGAGCTGCCGGGGGAGGGAGGGCAGAGCTGCCGGGGGGGAGGGAGGGCAGAGCTGCCGGGGGGGGCAGCTCGGAGAGCCCTCAGCACCTTACTTTTTCCTCACCAGGTGCCGGTCTCTGATCTCGGAGCGCTCGAACAGGACGTGCTGGCTGGTCCGCAGGCAGGACTTCTGGATCAGCCCCAGGAAGCCGCCGTGCACCTGCCCCACCTGCAGCACACAGCAGCCCCGCTCAGCACCCCGCTCAGCACCCCGCTCAGCACCCCCGCTCAGCACAGCGCCGCCGCCGGCCGCATCCTGCGCTCCGCAGCCGCCCCCGGGGCAGCGAACCTGCCTCAGCCTGGCCGCAGAGCAGAGCAGCTCCAGCCCTCTGCTCCTCCTCCTGGCCCTGCTCTGGACACCTTCCAGCCCCTCCACAGCCTTCCTGGCACAGAGGCTGCAGAGCTGGCCCCAGAGCTGCAGCTGTGGGCTCAGCAGAGTGGAGCAGAGGGGCAGAATCCCCTCCCTGGCCCTGCTGGCCACACTTCTCTTGCTGCAGCCCAGGCTCTGCTTGGCTCTCTGGGCTGCAAGTGCTCCCTGCTGGCTCCTGCTGAGCTTCTCCTGCCCCAGCACCCCCAAGGCCTTTCCTCCAGGGCTGCTCTGCAGCCACTCCCTGCCCAGCCTGGCTCAGGGCCTGGGATTGCCCTGCCCCAGCTGCAGGACCTTGCCCTTGGTCTGCTTGAACCTCCTGAGGGTGTCCTGGGCCCAGCCCTGCAGCCTGTGCAGGTCCCTCTGGATGGATCCTTCCCTCCAGCTCTCAGCTGCACCACACAGCTTGGAGGGAGGAAGGGGAGGGAGGGAGAAGGAGAGAGGAAAGAGGAAGGGACAGAGAGGCAGAGTTGTGGAGGGAGGGAGGGAGAGAGTTGTGCGGGGGGAGGGGAATAGTGCCCCAGGATTGATGCAGGGGGGGTGAGGAGTCTGTGTGCTGATTTTAAGTGGTGAATCTCTCTCCTTTGCACCACCCTGGGGCTGGGCTGCAGCTCCCTGGGACTGGGCTGGGCTGGGCTGCAGCTCCCTGGGGCAGGGCTGGGCTGGGCTGCAGCTCCCGGGACTGGGCTGGGCTGGGCTGCAGCTCCCTGGGGCAGGGCTGGGCTGGGCTGCAGCTCCCCGGGACTGGGCTGGGCTGGGCTGCAGCTCCCTGGGGCAGGGCTGGGCTGGGCTGCAGCTCCCCGGGACTGGGCTGGGCTGGGCTGCAGCTCCCCGGGGCAGGGCTGGGCTGGGCTGCAGCTCCCGGGGCAGGGCTGGGCTGGGCTGCAGCTCCCCGGGGCAGGGCTGGGCTGGGCTGCAGCTCCCGGGGGCAGGGCTGGGCTGGGCTGCAGCTCCCTGGGGCAGGGCTGGGCTGGGCTGCAGCTCCCCGGGGCAGGGCTGGGCTGGGCTGCAGCTCCCCGGGGCAGGGCTGGGCTGGGCTGCAGCTCCCCGGGGCAGGGCTGGGCTGGGCTGCAGCTCCCTGGGACTGGGCTGGGCTGGGCTGCAGCTCCCTGGGGCAGGGCTGGGCTGGGCTGCAGCTCCCCGGGGCAGGGCTGGGCTGGGCTGCAGCTCCCCGGGACTGGGCTGGGCTGGGCTGCAGCTCCCCACTGCATTTCACATCTGTGGGTTACAGCTGGCTTGTGAGCAGAGCTCCATTGGCTTCCCTCCCAATCTGAGCTGCTCTGAGTGGTCTCTTTTTGGGGGTCAGTTCCCTCAGCCCCCCCAGCAGGGCTGGAGGTTACCAACTCTGCTTCATACCAGGGAGTAGCATCCATCGCTGGCCAGGATGAGGACATCCAAGGGGGAGGTGTGGTTGGCCACGCAGATTCCTCCTTCCTGGGGTCTGTTCTCCCTGCAGGGACACCCAGAAAAGTCATCACCTCCTGCTGGACCTGCAGGCCCCGAGAGATCAACCCCCACACCCCCAGCACGCAGCCAGGAGAGAGGCTGCCAGGGGCAAAAGCAATTCAGGGCCAGGGCTCAGCTGCAGAGCACACCACAAAAGGCTTTAAAATGCTCCTGGTGGAGTGGTCCTGTCCTGCCCTGAGCTGCCCCAGGGCTGCTTCCTTCACTGAGCCACTGAGGATCACCCCCTGGATGTCACCACCCAGCCAATTCCTTACCCCCAGCTCCCTCAGCCTGGCCCCACAGCAGAGCTGCTCCAACCCCCTCAGCACCTTGCTGGCCTCCTCTGGAGCCTCTCCCTCAGCTCCAGGTCCCTCCTGTGTTGAGGGCTCCAGCTCTGGCCCCAGCCCTGCAGGTGAGGTCTCCCCAGAGCAGAGCAGAGGGGCAGGATCTCTCTCTCCAGCTCTGGCCAGGCTGCTTTGGGTGCAGTCCAGGCTGCCCTTGGCCTCCTGTGCTGCAGCCTCACCCTGCCTGCTCCTGCCCAGCTTCTCCCCCCTCAGCCTGTCCCCACAGCAGAGCTGCTTGGATCCAGGTGCTCCCTCCCATCCTGGCACTCCCAGACCTCATCCCAAGTCCCTCCCCAGCTCTCCTGGAGCCCTTCAGGCACTGGAGGCTGCTCTGAGGTCTCCCTGCAGCCTTCTCCTCTCCAGGCTGCACAGCCCCAGCTCTCTCAGGCTGTCTTCACAGCAGAGGTGCTTTAGCCCCTGGATCATCCTCATAGCCTCCTCTGGACCTGCTCTAGTAGTTTCAGGTCCTCCTTGGGAGGCATCATGAGACCCTCCCCAGGGCAGCCAGCCACCAGAGCAGCTGAACAGCTCCTGCTGGGGTGCTTGCAGCAGATCAGAGCAGGCAAACATGACCAAGTCCCTCCTGAAGGCAGAACACAGAGCTGCTGCCCCTCCACACCCCCTGCCGGAAGGCACAGCAGGGCCTGCAAACAGCTGAGCTGAGTCTGGCTGCTCTGAGCCTCTCCTTGGATCACCCTCATGAAGGAACCACAGAATCAGCCAGGTGGGGAAAGTCCTCAGAGCTCATCAGGTCCAACCTGGGACCTAATCCCAACCCCTCCTGACAGCCAAACCCTGGCTCCAAGAGCCACAGCCAAGCCTTGTCTGAACCCCTCCAGGGCTGGGGACTCCACCACCTCCCTGGGCAGCTCATCCCAGTGCCCAATTCCTCTTGCTGGCAAGAACTTTCTCCTCCCCTCCAGCCTCAACCTCCCCTGGCACAGCTTGAGACTGTGTCCTCTTGTTCTGGGGCTGGGGGCCTGGCAGAAGAGACCAACCCCCAGCTGGCTCCAACCTCCCTGCAGGGAGTTGGAGAGAGCAAGAAGGTCTCCCCTGAGCCTCCTCTGCTCCAGGCTAAGCAACCCCAGCTCCCTCAGCCTCTCCTCACAGGGCTGTGCCCCAGACCCCTCCCCAGCCTTGTGCCCCAGACCCCTCCCCAGCTTTGTTGCCCTTCTCTGGACACCTTCCAGCAGCTCAACCTCTTTCCTACCCTCAGGAGCCCAGAGCTGGACACAGGACTCAAGCTGTGGCCTCAGCAGTGCTGAGCACAGGGCACAAGGACTTCCCTGCTCCTGCTGGCCACACTCTGCCTGACCCAGGCCAGGATGCCCTTGGCCTTCTTGGCCCCCTGGGCACACTGCTGGCTCCTGTTCAGCTGCTCTCCCCCAGCACCCCCAGCTCCCTCTCTGCCTGGCTGCTCTCAGCCCCTCTGCCCCCAGCCTGTGGCACTGCCTGGGGTTGCTGTGGCCACAGGAAGGAGCTGAGCATCCTGCTCTGAGAGCTGAGCCGCTGAGCACTGCCACCAAGCACCAGCAGGGCCAGCTGGCACCACTCACCTGTTGTGGAAATGCACCAGGCCAGCCAGGCACCGGATGCCCAAGGTGGCACAGATCATCTGCACCTGGTTGCTGAGCCAGCCCTTCACTCTGAAAGACAGGAAGCCAGGCACCTCCAGGGATGACCTATTCACCCCTGAGACCACAGAGTCCTTGTGCTTGGAGGAGACCTTGAAGCTCATCCACTCCAACCATCCTCTGCCCAGGCTGGGGCTGAGCCATGGCCTCAGCACCACAGCTCTGGAACCCCTCCAGGGATCAGCATCCAACCCCCACCCTGGGCAGCCTGGGCCAGGCTTGCAGAGCCCTTGCAGCCAAGAAGTTTCTTCTCCTCTCCAAGCTAAGCCTCCCCTGGGGCAGCCTGAGGCCATTGCCTCTCCTCCTGGCCCTTGTTCCTGGGGAGCAGAGCCCAACCCCCCCTGGCTGCAGCCTCCTCTCAGGGAGCTGCAGAGAGCAAGGAGGTCTCCCTCAGCCTCCTCTGCTCCACACTGCCCACCCCCAGCTCCCTCAGCTGCTCCTCCCCAGCCCTCTTCTCCACACCCTTCCCCACCTTTCTTGCCCTTCCCTGGCCCTGCTCCAGCTCCTCCAGCTCCTTCTTGCAGCCAGGAGCCCAAAGCTCAAGCCAGCCCTCAAGCTGTGGCCTGCCCAGTGCTGAGCCCAGGGGCACAATCCCTGCCCTGCTCCTGCTGCCCAACCATTGCTGCTCCAGCCCAGGCTGCTGCTGCCCTTCTTGCCCCCCCTGCCCACCCCCTGCCTCCTCTCCAGCTGCTGCCACCCAGCACCCCCAGGCCTTGCTCTGCTGGGCACTTGCCAGCCCCTCTGCCCCCAGCCTGGAGCCTTCCTGGGGTGGCTGTGCCCCAGGCTGTGAGTATCTGAGTTGGGCAACAACCAGCCCAGCCCTGGCAGGGGAGGTTCCTCTTGCAGCAGGCAGCAGCAGTCCCTCCCCCAGCCCCCAGCAGCCTCAGGCAGAGCTTTCTCTCTCTTTCCCACTCCAAGCAGGCTTCAGCCCCTCCTGCCTTGCACTGCAGCTTCCCTTCCAGCTCCCAGAGTCCCAGCCAGGGAGGGAGCCCAGGGCCCCTCTGCTCCAACCTGCTGCAGTGAGCTGTCTCAGCACCCTGGCAGGATCAGTCCCACGGAGGGGACTCCACTGCTTGCAGCCTCTGGCTCTGCCCACAGCCAGGCTCTCTCTCCCAGGGCTCTGGGAGCTGGTGGTGAAACAGCACAGGCAAAAATCCACCCCCCCCAAGCCTCCAGCCTCAGGCAGGTCAGGATTCCACCCCCCTGACTGCAGGCCTTGCAGAGCAGCCCTGGGCAGAGCCTCACAGGCACCTACCTGCCGTTGGGGAACTGCCCTACCACCGTGGTGGCCAGCACCAGCAGCAGGATGCTGAAGACAGCCAAGCAGAGGCTACAAGGAGGGAGGGGAGGGGAGAAGAAAAGAGCCTGAATTAAAGGCCAGAAAGCCACAGGGAGCAAGAGCAGCTGCTGCTGCCCCCTCAGAGCTAGCCCCCCATGCTGCCCCCCACCTCTGAGTGCCCCTCCCCAGCAGCACAGAGCAGCCCAGGCCCCCAGGAGCCTGCTGGCACTCCGGAGCACAAAGCCCTCTGCTGCCTGCAGCCCTCCTGGCTGCCCAGAGCAGGCTGAGCAGAGCCCTCCATGAGCTGCCCAGGGAGGTGGTGGAGTCCCCAGCCCTGGAGGGGTTCAGGCAAGGCTTGGCTGTGGCTCTTGGAGCCAGGGTTTGGCTGTCAGGAGGGGTTGGGGCTTAGGTCACAGGTTGGAGCTGATGAGCTCTGAGGTCTTTTCCAGCCTGGTTGATTCTATGACCTTCCTCAGAGCCAAGCTGCAGCCAGCAGCTCAGGCTGGAAACCTCCCCAGGGGGTGCCAGGAGGTGTTCCCCCCCCCAAGCACAGCTGCTGAGCCCTTGGCTGAGCAAGGCAAGGCTGGATGGAGCCCCTTCTGCACAAAGCTCTCCTGAGCTGAGCTCCCAGCCAGGCACATGGAGAGAGGCACAGAGGGGCTTGCCTGGAGGAGACCTTGGGGATCACCCAGCCCAAGCATCCTCTGCCTCTGCCCAGGCTGGGGCTAAGCCATGGCCTCAGCACCACAGCTCTGCCCCCCTGGAACACCTCCAGGGATGGGCAACCAACCTCCTCCCTGGGCAGCCTGGGCCAGGCTGGGAGAACCACCATGGAGTTAGGATGTTAGGAAGGAGGGAGGTGAGGAGCTGGCACAGGCTGCCCACAGAAGCTGTGGAGGCTCCAAGCCTGAAGGCATTCAAAGCCAGGCTGGATGAGGCCCTGAGCAAGCTGGGGCTGGGGGGAGGAGTCCCTGCCCATGGCAGGGGGCTGGAGCTGCTCAGGGCCTCATCCAGCCTGGCCCTGAACACCCCCAGGCAGGAGGCAGCCACAGCCTCCCTGGGCAGCCTGGGCCAGAGCCTCAGCTCCCTCCTGCTCAAGAGCTTCTTCCTCAGCTCCACTCTGACCCTGCTCTGCCTCAGCTCCAAACCCTTCCCCCTGGGCCTGGCTCAGACCCCCTCAGGAGCAGTTCCTCTGCAGCCTTCCTGCAGGATCCCTTCAGCTCCTGGCAGCAGCTCTGAGGTGCCCCTGGAGCCTTCTCCTCTGCAGGCTGCACAGCCCCAGCTCCCTCAGCCTGTGCTCCCAGCAGAGCTGCTCCAGCCCTGGCAGCATCTCTGTGGCCTCCTCTGGGCTCTCTCCAGCAGCTCTGAGTCCTTCTGCTGCTGGGGACCCCAGAACTGGAGGCAGGATTGGAGCTGAGGGCTGAGCAGAGCAGAGCCCAGGGGCAGGATCTCCTCTGCTGCCCTCTGCCCACCCTGCTCTGGCTCCAAACCCTTCCCCCTTGCCCTGTCCAGGCCTCCAGCAGCCTCACCCCAAAGAAGTTTCTCCTCCTGCTGAGGTGGAATCTCCTGGCTTCCAGTCCGTGTCCCCTGCCCCTTGGCCTGGCCCAGGGCAGCACTGAGCAGAGCCTGGCCCCTGCTGCTTGCCCCCCAGCCCTCAGCTATTGATAGGCATTGATCAGATCCCTCTCAGCCTTCTCCTCTCCAGGCTGACCACCCCCAGGGCTCAGCACACTGTGAGCTGCCCTGGGAGCCCTGCTCTGGCAGGGGTTGGACTGGAGGACCCCAGGCTCCCAGGGTGCTGGGGGCTGGAAGGGAGCCCTGCAGAGCTGCCAGTGGCAGCCCCTGGCAGAGCAGCAGCAGAGGATCCAGCCCAGGGCACACAGAACACATCCAGCCAGGGCTGCAAAGGCTCCACAGAAGGAGACTCCACAACCTCTCTGGGCAGCCTGCTCCAGGCCTCTGGCAGCCTCCCAGCCAAGAAGTTCCTCCTGAGGCTGAGCTGCAACCTCCTGGGCTGCACTTTCCCTCCCTTGCCCCTTGGCCTGTGCCAGGGCCCAGTGAGCAGAGGCTGTCCCTGTGCCTCCCTTCCTGCCCCCCAGCCCTCAGCTCTTGAGAGCCATTGCTCAGCTCCCTCTCAGCCTTCTCCTCTCCACACTCAGCACCCCCAGGGCTCTCAGCCTCTCCTCCCCAGGCACTGCTGCAGTCCCTTCAGCAGCCTTGCAGCCTGCCTTGGCCTCTCTGCAGCAGCTCCCTGTCCCTTGTACTCAGACAGGCAGAGCTTGATGCCTTCAGCTGGAGCAGCTGATGCTTGGCACAACGAAACCACCTCCAGATCACACCAAAATGTGGCTACACCTTTGGCTCTTTGCTTCTGGGGGCATCTTTGAACAGAAAGTCCTGGCAGGGGAGGTCCTGGGACCTGGCAGCTGGCTCCCAGAAAGGCAGCAGCAAAGTCACAGAGTCACAGCATTGTCAGGGCTGGAAGGGAGCTCCAGGCTCAGCCAGCCCCAGCCCCCTGCCATGGGCAGGGACACCTCACCCCACAGCAGCTTGCTCACAGCCACCTCCAGCCTGGCTGCAAACACCTCCAGCCAGGAGGCTTCCACCACCTCCCTGGGCAGCCTGGGCCAGGCTCTCACCACCCTCCTGCCCAACAACTTCTTCCTCACAGCCAAGCTCCAGCTCCCCACTTCTACTTCTGCTCCAGCCCCCCCACTCCTAGCCCTCCCTCACCCCCTCCAGAGTCCCTCCCCAGCCCTGGCAGGGGGGGTTCCTCTTGCAGCAGGCAGCAGCAGTCCCTCCCCCAGCCCCCAGCAGCTGGCAGCTGGCTGCCCAGAAAGGCAGCAACAGGCAACTGCCAAGCAAGCAAAGCCTGGCAGGGGGGCAACAACCACCCAAGGCCTGGTGGGGGGGGGCACTGCCATCCCACTCAGCCCAGCCTGGCATGGGGAGGGGGGGAAGGGGGAAGGGGGAGGGGGGCAACTGCCAATCCAGCCTGGCATGGGGATGGGGGGGTGGGGGACAACTGGCAGCCCAGCCTGTCATGGAGAGGGGGAAGAGGGAGGGGGCAACTGGCAGCCCAGCCAGGCATGGGGAGGGGGAAGGGGGTGACTGCTTATCCAGCCTGGCATAGGGATGGGGGAGAGGGAGTAAGAAGAAGGGGAGAGGGGGAAGGGGGAGAGGGGGAAGGGGGAGAGGGGGGGGGGGAAGGGGGGAAGGGGGAGAGGGGGAAGGGGGAGAGGGGGAAGGGGGAGAGGGGGAAGGGGGAGAGGGGCAACTGTCAGGCCAGGCAGGCTGGCAGGGGGTCGCTCTGGCAGCAGGCAGCAGCAGTGCCCCAGCCCCCAGGCGCGGCTCACCGGAAGGGCAGCAGCAGGCAGTAGCGCAGGAGGATGCCCAGGAGCCAGGCGGCGCCCAGCTGCCAGCTGAGGAGGTGCAGGGGGGCGCCGGTGCGGCTGAGCAGGTTCCAGGAGGGCAGCTCCTCGGAGCAGAACCTGCGGGTGACTTCGTCCTCGGCCACCGCCTCGCAGCCCCTCCGGCAGAAGTAGAGCGCATGGGCCAGGGGGCACTGCCCGCGCAGCTCCTCTGCCATCGAGCGCTCCGCACGCCGGACGATGCCTGCGGGGAGGGAAGGAGTCCTGCCTCGGGCTGCCAGGGGCAGAGGCGACAGCGGGGAGAGCCCGGGGAGAGCTCTGCCCCCGCTCCCGGCACCGCCCGGAGCTGCTGGGGACCCCTGGGGAGCACTGAGTCCAACCCCCCCCAGCCAGGGGCACAGAGCAGAGAGGGTGGAAGGGACCCCTGGGGAGCACTGAGGCCAACCCAGCCCTGCCAGGGGCACAGAGCAGAGAGGGTGGAAGGGACCCCTGGGGAGCACTGAGGCCAACCCCCCCCAGCCAGGGGCACAGAGCAGAGAGGGTGGAAGGGACCCCTGGGGAGCACTGAGGCCAACCCTCCCCAGCCAGGGGCACAGAGCAGAGGGGCTGGAAGGGACCCCTGGGGAGCACTGAGGCCAACCCAGCCCTGCCAGGGGCACAGAGCAAAGAGGGTGGAAGGGACCCCTGGGGAGCACTGAGGCCAACCCCCCCCAGCCAGGGGCACAGAGCAGAGAGGGTGGAAGGGACCCCTGGGGAGCAGAGTCCAACCCAGCCCTGCCAGGGGCACAGAGCAGAGAGGGTGGAAGGGACCCCTGGGGATCATTGAGTCCAACCCAGCCCTGCCAGGGGCACAGAGCAGAGAGGGTGGAAGGGACCCTTGGGGATCATTGAGTCCAACCCAGCCCTGCCAGGGGCACAGAGCAGAGAGGGTGGAAGGGACCCCTGGGGAGCACTGAGGCCAACCCTCCCCAGCCAGGGCAGGGGCACCTGGAGCCAGTTGCACAGGAGGGCATCCAGGTGGGTTTGGAATGGCTCCAGAGCAGGAGACTCCACAACCTCTGTGGGCAACCTGCTCCAGGCCCCCAGCAGCCTCACACCAAGGAGGTTTCTCTTTCTGTTCAGGTGGAGCCTCCTGGGTTCCAGTTTGTGCCCCTTGCCCTGTCCCTGGACACCAGCCTGGCCTCATCCTCCTGCCCCCCAAGCCTGGAGCTCTTGCTGAGCATTGCTCAGCTCCCCTCTGGGGCTGCTCAGCCTTTGCTCCTCACAGAGCTGCCCCAGGCCCCCCAGCAGCCTCCCTTGGACTCTCTCCCATTGCTCCCTGCCCCTCTTGAATTGGGCAGCCCAGAGCTGGACACAGCACTCCAGGTGGGGCAGAGCTGGCTGAGAGGAAAACCTCCCTCAGGCTGCTGCCCACAGTCTCCCCATGCCCCCCCCAGCAGACCCTTGGCCCTCTTGGCCAGGAGGTCACCTCGCTGGCTCCGGGGGGGCTCTGCCAGGTGCCTCTCTGCAGAGCTGCTGCTCCACTCTCCTCACCCCACAGCAGCTCTGCCTCCAGTCAGGAGGGGCAGGCAGCTGCCTGTGCCCCAGGGGAGCAGGGCAGGACCCCAGGGGAGCAGGGCAAGGCTCTTACCAGTGGAGATCAGATGCTCAGGTGCCAGAGCCTTCTGCTTCCGGACTGCCTCCTGGACCTGCAGGGTCGCCCACTGCTCCGAGACAAGAAAGCAGAGGCCCAGGGGGGGTTAGGCTGGGGAGGGACCCCAGAGCTCAGCCAGCCCCAGCCCCCTGCCATGGGCAGGGACACCTCACCCCACAGCAGCTTGCTCACAGCCACCTCCAGCCTGGCTGCAAACACCTCCAGCCAGGAGGCTTCCACCACCTCCCTGGGCAGCCTGGGCCAGGCTCTCACCACCCTCCTGCCCAACAACTTCTTCCTCACAGCCAAGCTCCAGCTCCCCACTTCTACTTCTGCTCCAGCCCCCCCACTCCTAGCCCTCCCTCACCCCCTCCAAAGTCCCTCCCCAGCTTGCTTGCAGCCCCCTGCAGCTCCTGCAAGGCCACCAGAAGCTCTCCTGGGAGCCTTCTCCTCTCCAGCCTGCACAAGCCCAACTCTCTCAGGCTGTGCTCAGAGCAGCTCCAGCCCTCTGCTCCTCCTCCTGGCCCTGCTCTGGACACCTTCCAGCCCCTCCAGAGCCTTCCTGGCACAGGGGCTCCAGAGCTGGACACCAAGCAGGTGGTGATGGTTTGCATTGTGTCCTTTCCAGGCACTCTTTCATCACCTGAAGGTGAGCTCTCTGAGCCTTTCTCCCCTAGACATCTGTTTTCCAAACTCAGCCTGAAGGTTGTCACAGAATCATCACAGAACCACTCAGAGTGGCTCAGGTTGGAAGAGAGCTCAGAGCTCAGCCAGCTCCAGCCCCCTGCCATGGGCAGGGACCCCTCCCACCAGCCCCAGCTTGCTCAGGGCCTCATCCAGCCTGGCCCTGAGCACCTCCAGAAGGTGGCAGCCGCAGCCTCCCTGGGCAGCCTGTGCCAGGCTCTCCTCAGACTCAGACTGCTTCATCCATGCCCCCTGTGTCATGAATCTCTTCGTGCCACTGGCAGGAAAAAGAGCTTGGCTCAAACCCCTCAGGACACAGGCAGCTGGGTTTGTCCTGAGCCTTCCTGTTGCTTGGCTTCAAACCACCCCCCCAGAAAAACCCTCTACAAGCTCCTGAGCTACTCAGGAGACACTGTGTGCCCCAAGAGCTCAGGGCTCTGCCCCACTGAGCTTTGGGGAACATCATGATACCAACTGCTGGCACTGACAGCAGAGACCTGCTGGGGATGGACAGCTGGGGTGGATTTTACAGCACAGAATCACAGAGTCAGCCTGGCTGAGCTGCTGGCTGCAGCTTGGCTCTGAGGAAGGTCACAGAATCAGCCAGGTGGGAAAAGAGCTCAGAGCTCATCCAGGCCAACCTGGGACCTAATCCCAACCCCTCCTGACAGCTAAACCCTGGCTCCAAGAGCCACATCCAAGCCTTGCCTGAACCCCTCCAGGGATGGGGACTCCACCACCTCCCTGGGCAGCTCATCCCAGTGCCCAATTCCTCTTGCTGGGAAGAACTTTCTCCTCCCCTCCAGCCTCAACCTCCCCTGGCACAGCTTGAGACTGTGTCCTCTTGTTCTGGGGCTGGGGGCCTGGCAGAAGAGACCAACCCCCAGCTGGCTCCAACCTCCCTGCAGGGAGTTGGAGAGAGCAAGAAGGTCTCCCCTGAGCCTCCTCTTCTGCAGGCTAAGCAACCCCAGCTCCCTCAGCCTCTCCTCACAGGGCTGTGCTCCAGACCCCTCCCCAGCCTTGGGCCCCAGACCCCTCCCCAGCTTTGTTGCCCTTCTCTGGACACCTTCCAGCAGCTCAACCTCTTTCCTACCCTCAGGAGCCCAGAGCTGGACACAGAACTCAAGCTGTGGCCTCAGCAGTGCTGAGCACAGGGCACAGCCTGTTGAGATGAGCTCAGCTTTAGGGCATTCAGAGATTCATGGAACCACAGAGTGGGTTGGGGTGGAAGGGACCCTGAGAGCTCCTCTCATCCCAACCCCCTGCCATGGGCAGGGACACCTCCCCCCAGCCCCAGCTGGCTCAGGGCCTCATCCAGCCTGGCCCTGAGCACCTCCAGGCAGGAGGCAGCCACAGCCTCCCTGGGCAGCCTGTGCCAGAGTCTCCCCAGCCTCACTCTCAAGGATCTCTTCCTCCTCTCCACTCTCAGTCTCTCCTCTCCCAGCTCCAAGCCATTGTTCCTCAGCCTGGCACTCCCAGCCCTTGCCCAGAGTCCCTCCCCAGCTCTCCTGGAGCCCTTCAGGCACTGGGAGGCTGCTCTGAGGTCTCCCTGCAGCCTTCTCCTCTCCATCAGCCCCAGCTCTCCCAGCCTGGCCCCACAGGGGAGGCTCTGCAGCCTCTGCTCCTCTCTGTGGCCTCCTCTGGAGCCTCTCCAGCAGCTCCAGGTCCTTGTGCTGGGCTAAGGTAGCTGTGGGCAGGAGCAGCCTTTGAGCAAGACCTGCAGGGGAAGAGCTGAGCTTAATGGTGAGAGGCAAACAGGGGAACTCCTTCCTAGCCCACAGGACAGTTAGAGAACAGCTTGTAGCTGAAGAACAAACCAAACCAGCCTGGAGCTCTGCTCTGCTTGTTCCTAACTGCTGTGGTAATGAGGAGCAAGGCATAAAAGGCTCTGTCTGCTCACAATTAGCTTAATTACCTCTTGCTCAACTAATCAAGGCTCTGCACGGGGAGCAGGAGGTTGTCACACTCCTGAGCTGCCACAGAGAGGAGGGGAAGGAAAACCACAGGCAGAGGCTGGCCTAGAGGGAAATGTCACCCCCTGAGGGGGGCAAAGTGACCTTTAGAGCTACCCAGGGAGGGTATTTGACTTGATAGGACCACAGCAGGGGCTGGCAGGGAGCTGCAGAGCCCCTCCAGGCCAAGCCCCTGCCCTCAGCAGGGACATCCTCCCCTGCAGCAGCTTGCCCACAGCCCTCTCCAGCCTCCCCTGCAAGCTCTCCAGCCAGGGGGCCACAACCACCTCCCTGGGCAACCTCTTGCAGGCTTCCAGCAGCCTCCTGGGGCACAACTTGTTCCTCACATCCAATCTCCACTGCTCTGCTCTCATCTCCAACCATTGCCCCTGGGGCTGTCCCTGCAGCCCTTTGGCAGCAGTCCCTCTGCAGCCTGCTTGCAGCCCCTGCAGGGCCTGGGAGCTGCTCTCAGCTCTGCCTGCAGCCTTCTCTTCTGCAGGCTCAACACCCCCAGCTCCCTCAGCCTGGCCCCACAGCAGAGCTGCTCCAACCCCCTCAGCATCTTGCTGGCCTCCTCTGGAGCCTCTCCCTCAGCTCCAGGTCCCTCCTGTGTTGAGGGCTCCAGCTCTGGCCCCAGCCCTGCAGGTGAGGTCTCCCCAGAGCAGAGCAGAGGGGCAGGATCCCTCTCTCCAGCTCTGGCCAGGCTGCTTTGGCTGCAGCCCAGGCTGCCCTTGGCCTCCTGTGCTGCAGCCTCACCCTGCCTGCTCCTGGCCAGCCTCTCATCACTGGGTGCAGCCCAGGCTGAACACCCCCAGCTCCCTCAGCCTGTCCCCACAGCAGAGCTGCTCCACCCCAATGAGCACTTCCATGACCCTGATAGGGAGTTAATGACTGTGTTTATCTCTTACTAATCGATCAGTCATCCAATGGATGATTGCAACCAGCAGCTGAGAGATGATTGCAGCATCTGCACCACACAGCTGTCCAGAGCCCTCCTCTGCTTTGCATTGCCTGTGAGAGCCTGAGGAAATCCATTCTGCTGCAAGAGCTGGGGCTGTGCAGCCTGGAGAGGGCTGCAGGAAGAGCTCAGAGCTGATCCAGGGCCCCCCAGGGACAGAGCACAGGGGAGTGCTGAGGCAGCAGGGAGAGCTGGCAGCCCAAAGAGCCAAGCCTGGGCTGGGCTGGAGCAGGATGCATGGCAGCAGCACAGGGAGGGGATTCTGCCCCTCTGCTCTCCTCTGCTCAGCCCCCACCTGCAGCACTGCCTCCAGCTCTGGGGCCCCCAGCACAAGGACCTGGAGCTGCTGGAGAGGCTCCAGAGGAGGCCACAGAGAGGAGCAGAGGCTGCAGAACCTCCCCTGTGGGGCCAGGCTGGGAGAGCTGGGGCTGATGGAGAGGAGAAGGCTGCAGGGAGACCTCAGAGCAGCCTCCCAGTGCCTGAAGGGCTCCAGGAGAGCTGGGGAGGGACTCTGGGCAAGGGCTGGGAGTGCCAGGCTGAGGAACAATGGCTTGGAGCTGGGAGAGGAGAGACTGAGAGTGGAGAGGAGGAAGAGATCCTTGAGAGTGAGCCTGGGGAGACTCTGGCCCAGGCTGCCCAGGGAGGTGGTGGAAGCCTCCTGGCTGGAGGTGTTTGCAGCCAGGCTGGAGGTGGCTGTGAGCAAGCTGCTGTGGGGTGAGGTGTCCCTGCCCATGGCAGGGGGCTGGGGCTGGCTGAGCTCTGAGCTCCCTTCCACCCTGAGCCCCCCTGTGGTTCCATGCACCCCATTGGCCCTGAGCCTCTTGCTTAGGGCAGCAGGGGAGAGTGAAACAGAAAGCAGAGAGAAAGGATCAAGAGGAAGCATCCCAGAGGCCAGCCTCACACAGAGGCACTGCAGGCAGCCCTCCCTCGCTGCCTTCAGCCTCTGCAAGTCAGCAGCCCCCTGGGTGTGCAGCCCTGCACCATGCTGAGTGAGCCTCCTGCAGCTGAGCACAGCCCCTGCCCAGAGCCTGCAGCAAAACCCAAACCAGAGAGAGGCAGAGGAGATGGGAGAGAGCAGGCTGAGGGCAAGGCAGGGAGCTGATGAGGGGAGCTGCATCCCTCTGCTCCAGGGGTGTCCTGCTGCACAGAAACAGCTCTGGGAGCTTAGCAACACTGAGAGGAGAAAGAGCTGAAAGAGGCTCCCTGCCCCCAGCAGGGATTCTGGCAGTGCAGGGCAGGTTCCCAGCGGGAAGGCTGCAGGTGATCCCCTGGCAAGCAGAAACCACAGCTCCCAGGGTGCTGGGGGCTGGAAGGGAGCCCTGCAGAGCTCCCAGTGGCAGCCCCCTGGCAGAGCAGCAGCAGAGGATCCAGCCCAGGGCACACAGAACACATCCAGCCAGGGCTGCAAAGGCTCCACAGAAGGAGACTCCACAACCTCTCTGGGCAGCCTGCTCCAGGCCTCTGGCAGCCTCCCAGCCAAGAAGTTCCTCCTGAGGCTGAGCTGCAACCTCCTGGGCTGCACTTTCCCTCCCTTGCCCCTTGGCCTGTGCCAGGGCCCAGTGAGCAGAGGCTGTCCCTGTGCCTCCCTTCCTGCCCCCCAGCCCTCAGCTCTTGAGAGCCATTGCTCAGCTCCCTCTCAGCCTTCTCCTCTCCACACTCAGCACCCCCAGGGCTCTCAGCCTCTCCTCCCCAGGCACTGCTGCAGTCCCTTCAGCAGCCTTGCAGCCTGCCTTGGCCTCTCTGCAGCAGCTCCCTGTCCCTCCTGAGCTGGGCAGCCCAGAGCTGGATGCAATCCTCCAGGGGAGGTCTCAGCAGGGCAGAGCAGAGCAGAGGGGGAGCAGAAGCTCCCTGGCCCTGCTGGATGCCCCCCAGGACCCCCTTGGCCTTCTTGGCCCCCAGGGCCCCTTGCTGCCCCATGCAGAGCTTGCTGCCCAGCAGCACTGCCAGCTGCTCCTCCTTGGGGCTGCTCTGCAGCAGATCCCCTCCCAGGCTGTGCTGCTGCAGCTGGACTCTGCTCTCCTCCTGCCTGAGCCTCAGCAGCTTCCTCCCTGCCCAGCTCTCAGCCTGCCCAAGGCTCTGCTGAGCCTCCAGGGGCCTCAGCCAAGCCTCCCAGCTTGGTGTCCTCACAGCCTTGCTGAGCAGCCTCTGTCTGTCTGTCTGTCCCATATAATGACATTGACTAAGATGTTGAAATGCTTCAGTATTGAACAGGATGGACTCTCAGTGCTGCCTCTGGGCCTCTGATGGAGGTGAGAGCTCAGCCTGGAGCAGTCAGTTGTGATCCTGACTTCTTCAAAGCCTTTGCTGCTCTCAGCAGCACAGAGTCACAGAGCTGGCAGGGCTGGAAGGGAGCTCCAGGCTCAGCCAGCCCCAGCCCCCTGCCATGGGCAGGGACACCTCACCCCACAGCAGCTTGCTCACAGCCACCTCCAGCCTGGCTGCAAACACCTCCAGCCAGGAGGCTTCCACCACCTCCCTGGGCAGCCTGGGCCAGGCTCTCACCACCCTCCTGCCCAACAACTTCTTCCTCACAGCCAAGCTCCAGCTCCCCACTTCTACTTCTGCTCCAGCCCCCCCACTCCTAGCCCTCCCTCACCCCCTCCAAAGTCCCTCCCCAGCTCTCTTGCAGCCCCCTGAAGCTCCTGGGAGGCCACCAGAAGCTCTCCTGGGAGCCTTCTCCTCTCCATGCTGAGCAGCAGCAGAGCCTCAGCCATGAGCTGCTCAGCTCCAGAGCAATCTCCCCCCTGGGGGAGGCTGCAGGGACTCCTCAGGGCTCCCCCAGCAGAGCTGGGGGCTGCTGGAGCCCCCAGGCCCCTGTGTGGCAGAGGCAGCTCCCTCAGCTCTGCACTGCTCAGTGGCAGCTCATTGACACAGGGCAGGCTCTGAGCCTGGGCTGCAGCTCCCACACAGCCTCCTGCTGCCCCTCTGAGCCCTCCCCAGCTGCACAGCTCCATGGCTGGGCTGGGCTTGGAGCCACCACGGCAGGGAGGGCTCTGAGCAGCTCGGGATAGGAGGGGATAGGGGAGGGGATGGAGTGGGATGGGATAGGGGATGATAGGATAGGGGATAAGATAGGCTAGGGTAGGATAGAAGATAGGATAGGGAATAGGATAGGGTAGGATGGGATAGGGTAGGATGGGGGATAGGATGGGATAGGGTAGGATGGGGGATAGGATGGGATAGGATAGGGTAGGATGGGATAGGGTAGGATGGGATGGGGGATAGGATAGGATGGGATAGGATAGGATGGGGGATAGGATAGGATAGGATAGGGTAGGATAGGGTAGGATGGGATAGGATATGATGGGATAGGATAGGATAGGGTAGGATAGGATAGGGTAGGATAGGGTAGGATAGGGTAGGATAGGGTAGGATGGGATAGGATAGGATAGGATGGGGGATAGGATAGGATGGGATAGGATAGGATAGGGGATAGGATAGGGTAGGGTAGGGTAGGATAGGGTAGGATGGGATAGGATGGGATGGGATGGGATAGGATAGGATAGGATAGGATAGCCCAAGCCCTCCCCCGTGCCCAGCAGAGCCCCCAGCCCCTCCTTGCCTTACCTCCAGCACCTTCAGCACCACTTGCACGTAGCAGTGAGCGATGCCCAGGGACACCCTGAGCACTGAGGGCAGCAGGACCAGCCCCACAAAGAGCAGGCTGCAGGCAGCCGGGAGCTTGCCCTCCAGCAGCCCCTGGCCCTCTCCACTGCCTTCCATGCTTGCCCCTCCGCGCTGCCAGCCTGCTGCCCTCCCGAGGACGCCAGCCCCTCGGTAGTGGAGGAGCTGGGAGGCAGGCAGGGAGCAGTGGCACATGCTGGGAGCCCGGGCTGCTGCCCTCCCGAGCCTGCCCGCTGCCAGGGGCGAGCGCTAGCCCTCGGCCCGCCCCGGCCCCGCCTCAGCCCGCTCATTGATAAGGCTTTACTCACCTGCTGATAGCAGCCCGGGCAGGAGGAAGCACGGCCCCCACCACGGGCGGCAGCAGCTCTTGGGCAACAGCCCTGCGGCCAGAGCAGCAGCCCTGGGAGCTCTCACCTGCCCTGTCCCGCCAGGCGGTTACAACACAGCCAGGAGGTGTGGGCTGCACACTGCCTCCTGCCAAGCCAGGCTCAGCAGCAGCAGCAGCAGCAGCAGGAGGCTCTTGCACCTGAGGGTGATGGAGCCCTGGGAGCAGGCTGCCCAGAGGGCTCCTGCTGCAGCCTCCTTCTCTGGAGGCTCTCAAAGCCAAGCTGGAGGTGTCCCTGTGTCAGCTGAGAGAGGGTGCTGAGCCCTGGGGGTGCTGAGCCGGGGGAGGAGAAGGCTGAGAGGGATCTGAGCATTGCCTCTCAATCAGCTGCAGCAGCACAGCCTGGGAGGGGATCTGCTGCTGCCAGGAGCTGAAGGGATCCTGCAGGAAGGCTGCAGAGGAACTGCTCCTGAGGGGGCCTGAGCCAGGCCCAGGGGGAAGGGTTTGGAGCTGAGGCAGAGCAGGGTCAGAGTGGAGCTGAGGAAGAAGCTCTTGAGCAGGAGGGAGCTGAGGCTCTGGCCCAGGCTGCCCAGGGAGGCTGTGGCTGCCTCCTGCCTGGGGGTGCTCAGGGCCAGGCTGGATGAGGCCCTGAGCAAGCTGGGGCTGGTGGGAGGTGTCCCTGGGCATGGCAGGGGGCTGGGGCTGGATGAGCTTTGGGGTCCCTTCCAACCCAACCCACCCTGTGATTCTCTGCTGCTCAGAGCTCTCAAATGCCAGGGGAGGAGCAGCTCATAGGCCAGGGACAGGATAGGATAGGATAGGATAGGATAGAATAGAATAGAATAGAATAGAATAGAATAGAATAGAATAGAATAGAATGAACCAGGTTGGAAAAGACCTCAGAGCTCATCCAGGCCAACCTCTCCCCCAGCACCATCTGAGCAACTCAACCATGGCACCAAGGGCCTCATCCAGGCTCTTTCTGAACACCTCCAGGGCTGGGGACTCCACCACCTCCCTGGGCAGCTCATCCCAGTGCCCAATTCCTCTTGCAGGCAAGAACTTCCTCCCCTCCAGCCTCAACCTCCCCTGGCACAGCTTCAGACTGTGTCCTCTTGTTCTGCTGCTGGGGGCCTGGCAGAAGAGACCAACCCCCCCTGGCTCCAACCTCCCTGCAGGGAGTTGGAGAGAGCAAGAAGGTCTCCCCTGAGCCTCCTCTTCTGCAGGCTAAGCAACCCCAGCTCCCTCAGCCTCTCCTCACAGGGCTGTGCCCCAGACCCCTCCCCAGCTTTGTTGCCCTTCTCTGGACACCTTCCAGCAGCTCAACCTCTTTCCTACCCTCAGGAGCCCAGAGCTGTCAGCCTGGCTGGGCCTGGGCAAGTCCAGGCTGCAATCCTCTGTGGGCTGGGGCTGGGCTGGGACCATCCATCCCTGCTGGGGCTGCCCTGGGCTCCTCCAGTGGCAGCTGTGTGCAGCTCTCACTTTGACTTCACCCTGTGAGGGTCACACAAAGGCTGCCCCAAAGGTGCAGCCCTGCTGCCTGCTGGCCCTGACCCTCTGCTGTGTGCTCAGGGCCTCTTGGGAGGGAGAAAGGTCTCACATGGGAGCAGAATGCACTGGGATGAGGCAGGGGGAAGGGATTCTGCCCAGGAGGGTGCTGAGGCACTGGCACAGGCTGCCCAGAGGAGATGTGGAGGCTCCAGGCATGGAGGTTGCCTGGGGCCTGGAGCCAGCAGCTCTGGCTGGAGCTGGATGAGCCTTGAGAAGCCTGCAGGGAGCTGGGGGTGTTGAGCCTGGGCTGCACCCAGTGATGAGAGGCTGGCCAGGAGCAGGCAGTGAGAGACTGCAGCACAGGAGGCCAAGGGCAGCCTGGGCTGCACCCAAAGCAGCCTGGCCAGAGCTGGAGAGAGGGATCCTGCCCCTCTGCTCTGCTCTGGGGAGACCTCACCTGCAGGGCTGGGGCCAGAGCTGGAGCCCTCAGCACAGGAGGGACCTGGAGCTGAGGGAGAGGCTCCAGAGGAGGCCAGCAAGATGCTGAGGGGCTTGGAGCAGCTCTGCTGTGGGGCCAGGCTGAGGGAGCTGGGGGTGTTGAGCCTGCAGAAGAGAAGGCTGCAGGCAGAGCTCAGAGCAGCTCCCAGGCCCTGCAGGGGCTGCAAGCAGGCTGCAGAGGGACTGCTGCCAAAGGGCTGCAGGGACAGCCCCAGGGGCAATGGTTGGAGATGAGAGCAGAGCAGTGGAGATTGGATGTGAGGAACAAGTTGTGCCCCAGGAGGCTGCTGGCAGCCTGCAAGAGGTTGCCCAGGGAGGTGGTTGTGGCCCCCTGGCTGGAGAGCTTGGAGGGGAGGCTGGAGAGGGCTGTGGGCAAGCTGCTGCAGTGGAGGATGTCCCTGCTGAGGGCAGGGGCTTGGCCTGGAGGGGCTCTGCAGCTCCCTGCCAGCCCCTGCTGTGTCTCTTACCTGCTGTGCTTTCTCTTTCCTTGCTGAGCTCTCTCTGAGCCTCCAACAAACCCTCAGTGGTTTGAGGGTTGTGTCTCTGCCTTCCCATTGCTCTTCCCCTCCCCAGCAAGCTCCAGCCCCTCACCCTCCCTCCCCAGTGCTGCTGCCAGCCCCTCCACTGCCCTCCCTCCCTCCCCCAGCAGCCTCCAGGGCTGGAGAGGAGCAGCACAGCTCTGCCTGCCCAGGTCATCATCCCCAGGGCCCCTTCCAGCACAGCCCATCCCATGGCTCTGTCATCCCCACCTAGCCCCCAGCCCTCACTTGCTCCTCTCTGGGCTCCTCCTTGAGTGCCCACCCTGCTCCCACACAGCCCCAGGGTGGCACAGGGCAGGGAGCAGGAGGAGAGAGCCCTGAGCCTCTGGCACTCCTTTGGACCACAGAAGCACTCAGGGCTGGAACAGAGCCTGGGGATCCCCAAGTCCAAGCCCTGCCCCTGCCCTGCAAGGGTCACCCCTGCCCCACAGCCCCAAGCACCACAGCCTAACACCCCTCCAGGCCTGGAGTCTCCTGAATGGATCCTTCCCTCCCTGCTGTCCCTGGCAGGCTGCTGAGGCTGCCTTGCTCCAGCTGCTTGCTGAGCCAAGCTCAGGTCCCCTCAGCTGCCCCAGCAGCAGGGAGCCTCTGGCAGGGCAGGCACAGAGCTGCTCCCCCCCCAGCACCCCCAGGCTGTTCTCTGCCCCTTCCCCTCCCAGCCTGGGGCTGTGCTTGGCACTGCCCTGCCCCAGCTGCAGTGCTGCTGAGCTGCTGGCAGACACCTAATGACCCTTTCTGTGTGGGGAGGTTCCCCACATGCCAGGAGGAGTCTCAGGGCCATGGGCAGCCCTCCCCTTCACCTGGAGGAGTGAAATGCAGCCCAGAGGACAGGGATGCTGCAGCCACAGCAGCAACCCAAGGGCAGAGCTGCCTTCCACCCTCCCACAAACCTCCAGCAAGCCTCAGAAACTCCCTCACAGCCCAGGGAGGTACTGCTGGCCTGCCAGGGAAGTGAGGAGGAGGAGGAGTGGGAGGCAGCTGCCTGCTCCTGGCTCCCCATCCTTGAGGTCATTAGGAGGGGGAGGTTGGGCAAGAGGCTGAGGGAGCTGCATTCCTGACCCATTTCTGTCCCTCCCTGCAAGGAGAGGCAGACAGAGCCCTGAGCTGTGCCTGCAGCCCCTCTCTGGAAGGCTTTAGGTGGGCTCCAGCCAGGCTGGGCAGCTGCAGGGGCTGAGCAGAGTCAAAGTGCAGTGGAGCAGAACAGCTTCCAGAGACCCCCCTGGGGGGCTGCCTGCCCCCTGGTGCTGCCCATGGCCTGCAGAGATGCAGGAGGAGCAGCACTGAGGAGAAGGAGCCACACAGCCACAGGAAGGTTGGGAATGGCTCCTTCCAGGTCTGCCTCCTTCCCACCCACTCCCAACAACCCTTCTGCCTCCCTGGAGGCCTGGAGGGAGGGCACAGAGGAGAGTCTGCAGCCCTTCCCCCAACATCCTCCTCACCAGAGAGCCAGGACCTCAGAGGAGAGAGAGCCACAGCATGGCTCAGGCTGGAGGTGAATGGTGCCACAGCCAGCTGGCAGCCTGGCACCAGTGCTGCCCCAGGGAGCAGTGCTGGGCCCCAGCCTGATCAATATCTTCATTGATGATCTGGAGGAGGGGATGGAGTCCATCAGCAGTGAATGTGCAGATGGCAGCAAGCTGGGGGCAGGAGCTGAGCTCAGCCAGCCCCAGCCCCCTGCCATGGGCAGGGACACCTCCCCCCAGCCCCAGCTGGCTCAGGGCCTCATCCAGCCTGGCCCTGAGCACCTCCAGGCAGGAGGCAGCCACAGCCTCCCTGGGCAGCCTGTGCCAGAGTCTCCCCAGCCTCACTGCCAACAATTTCTCCCTATACACACCCAGCCTAACCCAAGGTACCAAAGGTTTGATTTCATCCTCCCCAGGCCTGTCAGGGAAGCATTTCCTCAGCCTCAGACATGGATTTGCTCACTCTTAGGACAGGATGTGTGTTCCTGTGGTGCTTTGCATGGGGTTCCAACATGTTGGGAGCCTCACAGGTCCATTTTGAGGGTCACCCTAAACATCTTTCCTTTCCTTTCCTTTCCTTTCCTTTCCTTTCCTTTCCTTTCCTTTCCTTTCCTTTCCTTTCCTTTCCTTTCCTTTCCTTTCCTTTCCTTTCCTTTCCTTTCCTTTCCTTTCCTTTCCTTTCCTTTCCTTTCCTTTCCTTTCCTTTCCTTTCCTTTCCTTTCCTTTCCTTCCCTTCCCTTCCTTCCCTTCCCTTCCCTTCCCTTCCCTTCCCTTCCCTTCCCTTCCCTTCCCTTCCCTTCCCTTCCCTTCCTTCCCTTCCCTTCCCTTCCCTCCCCTCCTCCCTCCCCTTCCCTTCCCTTCCCTCCCCTCCCCTTCCTTTCCCTTTACCCTTCCCCTTCCCCTTCCCCTTCCCCTTCCCCTTCCCCTCCCCCCCCTGCTGAAGGCTGGGCAGCACAGGAGGCTCTCTGCCATCCTTGCCCTTCACCTCAGCTCTGGAATGAGAGGGGGGTGGTGCCAGGAGCCTTGCTGTGCTCCCTGCCTGCCAGCACAGGGGAGAGAGGGAGCAGGTGAGGCTTTTATTGCTCAACAGCCCCTGAACTGCCCCAGATCTCGGGGTGAGGGGGTGGGGAAGGCTCCAGATGACACAGAGTGAGGGACAGGGATTGCTGGCAGGGCCCTGCTGCAACGTGGGATGAGAGGCAGAGGTGCTGACAGCCCAGCTGCAGGGCTGGATTGCACCACAGGGCCCTGGTGGAGGCAGCAAGGACAGATGGACATGGCCAGAAAGAGTCTGCCTCTGCCTCTGCTCTGAGCACTGCATTCACCAGCTGGAGCAGCTGACACACTCTGGAGGCTTGAAATTACCCCCAGGAGAGAACTGCCAGGACCAGCTCAGCTGAAAGCAAATGAAGCTGCCCCTGGAAGCACCACCCAGACACAGGGAGTGCAGTGACCAGGAGCAAAGCACCCAACAGTTCCAGTGGGGGCAGGAGCTGAGCTGTGAGGGGGGAGCAGAGCTCTGCAGAGGGACCTTGCCAGGCTGGGCAGATGGGCAGAGGCCAAGGGCAGGAGATTGAACACATCCAAGTGCCAGGGGCTGCACATTGGCCACAGCAACCCCAGGCAGTGCCACAGGCTGGGGGCAGAGTGGCTGAGAGCAGCCAGGCAGAGAGGGAGCTGGGGGTGCTGGGGGAGAGCAGCTGAAGAGGAGCCAGCAGTGTGCCCAGGGGGCCAAGAAGGCCAAGGGCATCCTGGCCTGGGTCAGGCAGAGTGTGGCCAGCAGGAGCAGGGAAGTCCTTGTGCCCTGTGCTCAGCACTGCTGAGGCCACAGCTTGAGTCCTGTGTCCAGCTCTGGGCTGCTGAGGGTAGGAAAGAGGTTGAGCTGCTGGAAGGTGTCCAGAGAAGGGCAAGAAAGCTGGGGAGGGGTCTGGGGCACAAGGCTGGGGAGGGGTCTGGGGCACAGCCCTGTGAGGAGAGGCTGAGGGAGCTGGGGTTGCTTAGCCTGGAGCAGAGGAGGCTCAGGGGAGACCTTCTTGCTCTCTCCAACTCCCTGCAGGGAGGTTGGAGCCAGCTGGGGGTTGGTCTCTTCTGCCAGGCCCCCAGCAGCAGAACAAGAGGACACAGTCTCAAGCTGTGCCAGGGGAGGTCGAGGCTGGAGGGGAGGAGAAAGTTCTTGCCAGCCAGAGGAATTGGCCACTGGGATGAGCTGCCCAGGGAGGTGGAGTCCCCATCCCTGGAGGTGTTCAGGAGGAGACTTGACAGAGTGCTTGGTGCCATGGGTTAGTTGATTAGGTGGTGTTGGATGATAGGTTGGACGCGATGATCTTGAAGGTCTTTTCCGGTCTATTCTATTCTATTCTAGTCTAGTCTAGTCTAGTCTACCGCCTACGGTAGCCACAGAGGGGCTCTCTCCGGCAACCACTGGGTGTGATCCCTCCAGCAGCCACTAGGGGGCTCCGTGCGGCATGCACAGAGGGGCTCCCTCCGGCAGCCACTGGGTGCGATGCCTCCAGTAGCCACTGGGTGGAGCTGCTCGTCCGCCGGTGGGGGGCGCGGTGCGGGGCCGCGGTGCGATGTCCTCCGTGCGCCGGTCGGGGGCGCGGTGCGGGGCCGCGGTGCAATGTCTCCGTGCGCCGGTCGGGGGCGCGGTGCGGGGCCGCGGTGCAATGTCTCCGTGCGCCGGTCGGGGGCGCGGTGCGGGGCCGCGGTGCGGGGCCGCGGTGCAATGTCTCCGTGCGCCGGTCGGGGGCGCGGTGCGGGGCCGGCGCTGCGCGGCCGCCATCGCGGACAGCATGGAGGGCGAGAGCACCTCGGCGCTGCTCTCGGGGTTCGTCTTCGGCGCTCTCTCCTTCCAGCACCTCAGCACCGACTCCGACACGGTCAGTGCCGCCGCCGGGAACCGCCGGGCCGGGGAGGAGCGGCCGGGCAGCCCCGACCGCCGCCGCCGGAGCCCCGGCCCCGCTGACTCCCGCCGCCGCGCAGGGCCCCGGGGTGCAGCCAGAGCAACACCCGGGGTGCAGCCAGGGCCGGACCCGGGGTGCAGCCAGAGCCCGACCCGGGGAGCAGCCAGAGCCCGACCCGGGAGTGCAGCCAGAGCCCGACCCGGGGTGCAGCCAGGGCCGGAGCCCGACCTGGGTGCAGCCAGAGCCCGACCTGGGAGCAGCCAGGGTGGGAGCAGCCAGAGCCCGACCCGGGGTGCAGCCAGAGCAAGTGGGAGCAGCCAGAGAACCGGGGTGCAGCCAGAGGAACGGGGTGCAGCCAGAGCCCGACCTGGGAGCAGCCAGAGCCGGGGTGCAGCCAGAGCAAGACCCGGGGTGCAGCCAGAGACCGGGGTGCAGCCAGAGCAAGACCGGGGTGCAGCCAGAGCCCGAACTGGGAGCAGCCAGGGCCGGACCCGGGGTGCAGCCAGAGCCCGACCCGGGGAGCAGCCAGAGCAAGACCCGGGGTGCAGCCAGAGCCGGACCCGGGGTGCAGCCAGAGCCCGACCCGGGGTGCAGCCAGAGCCGGACCCGGGGTGCAGCCAGAGCCCGACCCGGGGTGCAGCCAGAGCCCGACCCGGGGTGCAGCCAGGGCCGGACCCGGGGTGCAGCCAGAGCCCGACCCGGGGTGCAGCCAGAGCCGGACCCGGGGAGCAGCCAGAGCCCGACCCGGGGGTGCAGCCAGAGCCCGACCCGGGGTGCAGCCAGGGCCCGACCCGGGGTGCAGCCAGAGCAAGACCCGGGGTGCAGCCAGGGCCCGACCCGGGGTGCAGCCAGGGCCCGACCCGGGGTGCAGCCAGAGCCCGACCCGGGGTGCAGCCAGGGCGGACCTGGGTGCAGCCAGAGCCGGACCCGGGGTGCAGCCAGAGCCCGACCCGGGGTGCAGCCAGAGCCGGACCCGGGGTGCAGCCAGAGCCCGACCCGGGGAGCAGCCAGAGCCCGACCCGGGGTGCAGCCAGAGCCGGCCCCAGGGGGCAGCCAGAGCCGGACCCGGGGTGCAGCCAGAGCAAGACCCGGGGTGCAGCCAGGGCCCGAACCGGGGTGCAGCCAGGGCCCGACCCGGGGTGCAGCCAGAGCCCGACCCGGGGTGCAGCCAGGGCCGGACCCGGGGTGCAGCCAGAGCCCGACCCGGGGTGCAGCCAGAGCCCGGCCCGGGGTGCAGCCAGAGCCCGGCCCGGGGTGCAGCCAGAGCCGGACCCGGGGTGCAGCCAGAGCAAGACCCGGGGTGCAGCCAGAGCCGGACCCGGGGTGCAGCCAGAGCCCGACCCGGGGAGCAGCCAGAGCCCGACCCGGGGTGCAGCCAGAGCCCGACCCGGGGTGCAGCCAGAGCCGGCCCCAGGGGGCAGCCAGAGCCCGACCCGGGGGGTAGCCAGAGCCAGACCCGGGGTGCAGCCAGGGCCCCGCTGCCGGCAGGGCTCTGTAGCTTGTCCCTGCCCGTCCTGGCTGCGGGGCAGGAGGCTGCGGGGCAGGAGGCTGCGGGTTCTTGCCGGGTTCTTGCCAGGGAGTGACTCGCTGGACTCCGCTGTGCACCCCGGGGACTGCCGGGGGCTGGAGGAGACTCTGGGGAAGACGGCTGGGGAGGAGCAGCTGAGGGAGCTGGGGGTGGGCAGTGTGGAGCAGAGGAGGCTGAGGGAGACCTCCTTGCTCTCTGCAGCTCCCTGAGAGGAGGCTGCAGCCAGGGGGGGTTGGGCTCTGCTCCCCAGGCTCAGGGGTTAGAAGGAGAGCAGTGAGGATCTGCACTCTTAATGATGCTGAAGGTCCTTTACAGCCCAGACGATTCTGTGACTCTATGACAAAATGAATGAAGAGCTAAGGAAAGGAAACCAGAGCCCAGAATCACAGAATGGTTTGGGGGGCAAGAGGGCTCCAAGATCCCAGCCCCCAACCCCCCATGGCCACCAACCCCTGGCCTCAGCTGCCATGGCCACAGCTTGCTGCAGCACCTCCAGGCATGGGGACTGCACCACCCCCCTGGGCAGCCTCTGCCAGTCCCTGACCACTCTGGCAGCAGAGAAATTCTTCCTTCTCTCCAACCTAAGCCTCCCCTGGCACAAGTTCAGGACATTGCCTCTGCTTCTAGCACCTGAGCCTGGGGAGCAGAGCCCAACCCCCCCTGGCTGCAGCCTCCTCTCAGGGAGCTGCAGAGAGCAAGGAGGTCTCCCTCAGCCTCCTCTGCTCCACACTGCCCACCCCCAGCTCCCTCAGCTGCTCCTCCCCAGCCCTCTTCTCCACACCCTTCCCCACCTTTCTTGCCCTTCCCTGGCCCTGCTCCAGCTCCTCCAGCTCCTTCTTGCAGCCAGGAGCCCAAAGCTCAAGCCAGCCCTCAAGCTGTGGCCTGCCCAGTGCTGAGCCCAGGGGCACAATCCCTGCCCTGCTCCTGCTGCCCAACCATTGCTGCCCCACTCTATGTTCCACCTTCTTCTTCTACTCAGACCCAGGCAGATGCTGACAAATCAGAACTTACTCTGCTTCAACAACCCCAGCAGGTCATTTTTGACCTCCCTTCCCCTCTCCTGCTGCCTCTCTTTGCACTTAGTGTCAGGGCAGAGAGGGCTCCTGAGCAGTGCTGCTGGCAAATGTGACCTTTGTGGTTTCTTTCCCTCTCCCCTGCTGTAAAGGAAGGTTTCCTCCTTGGGGATGTGAAAGGTGAAGCCAAGAACAGCATCACAGACTCCCAGATGGATGATGTGGAAGTTGTCTACACCATAGGTGAGTCTGTGCACCTTGCCCACAGCCTGCTTGGGCTCAGGGCTGGAGAGGTGAAGGAGGGCAGGCAGCAGCTTGCAGCAAGAGCCAAGCTGCTGGAGCCTGGGGGCCTGGGGACAGGGCCCTGGGGCAGGGGCTGGGAGTGCCAGGAGGGCTGAGCCCCAGCAGTGTGGGCAGCAGGGGCAGGGAGGGGATTCTGCCCCTCTGCTCTGCTCAGCCCTCCCCTGCAGGGCTGGGGCAGCTCTGCAGCCCCCAGCACAAGGACCTGGAGCTGCTGGAGAGGCTCCAGAGGAGGCCACAGAGAGGAGCAGAGGCTGCAGAGCCTCTGCTGTGGGGCCAGGCTGGGAGAGCTGGGGCTGTGCAGCCTGGAGAGGAGAAGGCTCCAGGCAGACCTCAGAGCAGCTTCCAGTGCCTGAAGGGCTCCAGGAGAGCTGGGGAGGGACTCTGGGCAAGGGCTGGGAGTGCCAGGACAAGGGCTGAGGGCATCAGACTGGAAGAAGCTGGATTGGGATGAGACCTGAGGAAGAGATTCTGCCTCATGAGGCTGGGGAGACTCTGGCACAGGCTGCCCAGGGAGGCTGTGGCTGCCTCCTGCCTGGAGGGGTTGAGGGCCAGGCTGGATGAGGCCCTGAGCAAGCTGGGGCTGGGGGGAGGTGTCCCTGCCCATGGCAGGGGTTTGGGACTTTGAGGTCCCTTCCAACCCAACCCATGCTGTGATGCTGTGAGTTTAGGAAGTGGAGGGCAGGATTTGGGCTGCCAGTAGGTCACCTGCTGGTTGTTTCTCCTCTGGGAGTCAGTTTTCCAGTTCCCACAACCTCCCTGGTGAGTTTCTGTTCTCCAGACGTCTCTTTCCCCCAGGCAGCATCCATGCTGCCTGCAGAGCAGCTCCAGAGCAATCTCTCTTACTGCATGCTGCTCCTGAGCTCTACAGGGAAGGGAAGGGAGGGGGGTAAAAAGTACCTGGCTGCAGAGCAGCCCTGGAGGAAAGGCCTTGGGGGTGCTGGGGGAGGAGAAGCTCAGCAGGAGCCAGCAGGGAGCACTTGCAGCCCAGAGAGCCAAGCAGAGCCTGGGCTGCAGCAAGAGAAGTGTGGCCAGCAGGGCCAGGGAGGGGATTCTGCCCCTCTGCTCCACTCTGCTGAGCCCACAGCTGCAGCTCTGGGGCCAGCTCTGCAGCCTCTGTGCCAGGAAGGCTGTGGAGGGGCTGGAAGGTGTCCAGAGCAGGGCCAGGAGGAGGAGCAGAGGGCTGGAGCTGCTCTGCTCTGAGCACAGCCTGAGAGAGTTGGGCTTGTGCAGGCTGGAGAGGAGAAGGCTCCCAGGAGAGCTTCTGGTGGCCTTGCAGGAGCTGCAGGGGGCTGCAAGCAAGCTGGGGAGGGACTTTGGAGGGGGTGAGGGAGGGCTAGGAGTGGGGGGGCTGGAGCAGAAGTAGAAGTGGGGAGCTGGAGCTTGGCTGTGAGGAAGAAGTTGTTGGGCAGGAGGGTGGTGAGAGCCTGGCCCAGGCTGCCCAGGGAGGTGGTGGAAGGCTCCTGGCTGGAGGTGTTTGCAGCCAGGCTGGAGGTGGCTGTGAGCAAGCTGCTGTGGTGTGAGGTGTCCCTGCCCATGGCAGGGGGCTGGGGCTGGCTGAGCCTGGAGCTCCCTTCCAGCCCTGACTGTTCTCTGATTTGCAGCCTGTTCCCTTCCTGCACAGCAGTTCCCTGTGGAGGCCTTTGGGGCTGTTCTGTGCTATGGCTCCTTGGTTCCTCTGCTTGTTGTGAATTCTGATCATGGCCTACAGAGGAATCTCCACCTGGAAATGGTGACCCCAGAGTAATGTTGCCTTCTCTTTGCAGATATCCAGAAGCACATCCCCTGCTACCAGCTGTTCAGGTAAGGATCTCAACCAAACACAGCTGCAAAAGTTTACTTAACCCTGACTGGGTTAAGTATCCTGGAATGGCCTGGGCTGGAAGGGAGCTCCAGAGATCCTCCAGACCAACCCCCTGCCCTCAGCAGGGACATCCTCCACTGCAGCAGCTTGCCCAGAGCCCTCTCCAGCCTCCCCTGCAAGCTCTCCAGCCAGGGGGCCTCAGTAGTGTGAGGCTGCAGCACAGGAGGCCAAGGGCAGCCTGGGCTGCACCCAAAGCAGGGTGGCCAGAGCTGGAGAAAGGGATCCTGCCCCTCTGCTCTGCTCTGGGGAGACCTCACCTGCAGGGCTGGGGCCAGCTCTGGAGCCCTCAACACAGGAGGGACCTGGAGCTGAGGGAGAGGCTCCAGAGGAGGCCAGCAAGATGCTGAGGGGGTTGGAGCAGCTCTGCTGTGGGGCCAGGCTGAGGGAGCTGGGGGTGTTGAGCCTGCAGAAGAGAAGGCTGCAGGCAGAGCTGAGAGCAGCTCCCAGGCCCTGCAGGGGCTGCAAGCAGGCTGCAGAGGGACTGCTGCCAAAGGGCTGCAGGGACAGCCCCAGGGGCAATGGTTGGAGATGAGAGCAGAGCAGCTGGAGATTGGATGTGAGGAACAAGTTGTGCCCCAGGAGGCTGCTGGAAGCCTGCAAGAGGTTGCCCAGGGAGGTGGTTGTGGCCCCCTGGCTGGAGAGCTTGCAGGGGAGGCTGGAGAGGGCTGTGGGCAAGCTGCTGCAGTGGAGGATGTCCCTGCTGAGGGCAGGGGCTTGGCCTGGAGGGGCTCTGCAGCTCCCTGCCAGCCCAGAGCTCTCTGTGGTTGTGTGGTTCCTGCAGCTGCACTTGGGCTGTGTTCTGACTCTCCTCTCTTTCTTGCAGCTTCTACAACTCTGCAGGGGAGCTGGATGAGCTTGCTCTGAAGAGAATCCTCTCAGGCTGTAAGAAGGTATTGCAGCCTCAATCCTAACCCATACCAAGGAGCTCCCTGAGGTGCTTGGGGGCTGTTCTGGGTCCTGTTGACAGCAGCATTGGAGTTTTTCCTCTCTCTTTAAAACCTAATCCCTCACCCCCCCTGCCCCTGTTTGGTTCCTTTGTGTGTGAAAAAGAACAGTTTAGGTTCTTTATCCATTAGCTGTGGCCTGAGTTGAGGCTTCCTGACTCATTTCTCAAGTGAGCAACAGAAATACCCCACAGGGATTCTCCTAATTCACAGAGCTGGCAGGGCTGGCAGGGAGCTCCAGGCTCAGCCAGCCCCAGCCCCCTGCCATGGGCAGGGACACCTCACCCCACAGCAGCTTGCTCACAGCCACCTCCAGCCTGGCTGCAAACACCTCCAGCCAGGAGGCTTCCACCACCTCCCTGGGCAGCCTGGGCCAGGCTCTCACCACCCTCCTGCCCAACAACTTCTTCCTCACAGCCAAGCTCCAGCTCCCCACTTCTACTTCTGCTCCAGGCCCCCACTCCTAGCCCTCCCTGACACCCCAGAGCAGAGGGGCAGGATCCTCTCCCTCCACCTCTGCCAGTGCCCATTGCTGGCTCCCTGTCCCAGGCCTGATTCCTGCCCCCCTCAGTTGTGTCCCAGACCCCTATCCCTCCCTCACCCCCACCAAAGTCCCTCCCCAGCTTGCTTGCAGCCCCCTGCAGCTCCTGCAAGGCCACCAGAAGGTCTCCTGGGAGCCTTCTCCTCTCCAGCCTGCACAAGCCCAACTCTCTCAGCCTGTGCTCAGAGCAGAGCAGCTCCAGCCCTCCTCTTCTGCAGGCTAAGCAACCCCAGCTCCCTCAGCCTCTCCTCACAGGGCTGTGCCCCAGACCCCTCCCCAGCTTTGTTGCCCTTCTCTGGACACCTTCCAGCAGCTCAACCTCTTTCCTAACCTCAGGAGCCCAGAGCTGGACACAGGACTCAAGCTGTGGCCTCAGCAGTGCTGAGCACAGGGCCCAAGGACTTCCCTGCTCCTGCTGGCCACACTCTGCCTGCCCCAGGCCAGGATGCCCTTGGCCTTCTTGGCCCCCTGGGCACACTGCTGGCTCCTATTCAGGTGCTCTCCCCTCCAGGGCTGGGGACTCCACCACCTCCCTGGGCAGCTCATCCCAGTGCCCAATTCCTCTGGCTGGGAAGAACTTTCTCCTCCCCTCCAGCCTCAACCTCCCCTGGCACAGCTTCAGACTGTGTCCTCTTGTTCTGCTGCTGGGGGCCTGGCAGAAGAGACCAACCCCCAGCTGGCTCCAACCTCCCTGCAGGGAGCTGCAGAGAGCAAGAAGGTCTCCCCTGAGCCTCCTCTGCTCGAGGCTGAGCCACCCCAGCTGCAGTGCTGGCAGGAGGATGGAGGGAAGTCCTTAAGGAGTTTGACAAACCATCAGCTCTTCAAACCCCAGCCCAGAGAGAGCATCTAACAGAGATTTGCTTCCTGTGGTCACACCAAGGACCTGCTGGCTGCTCAGAGCCTGACCTCACTGCTGTCCCTCAGCCCCTGGGCTGCTTCAGTGCTGAGGCAGGGGTGCCCCAGCAGTAACCAGGCCTCTCCTTTGCCTGCAGAGTGTCATAGGCTGGTACAAGTTCAGGAGGAACACAGAGCAGGCCATGACCTTCAGGGAGAGGCTGCTGCACAGGAATCTGCAGTCCCACCTTGCAAACCAGGGCCTGGTGTTCCTCCTGCTGACCTCCAGCGTGATGACTGAGAGCTGTTCCACCTACAGACTGGAGCACGCCCTGCACCGGCCCCAGGAGGGGTAAGAGCTTGCCCCTGGCACCCAGCACCAGCACAGCACTGCCTGGGGCAGCCCAGGGCAGCCTCTTGGCTTGGGAAAGAGGAGTCCTGGAACCATGGAATGGGTTGGGGGGGGAAGGGACCCCAAAGCTCAGCCAGCCCCAGCCCCCTGCCATGGGCAGGGACACCTCCCCCCAGCCCCAGCTTGCTCAGGGCCTCATCCTGCCTGGCCCTGAGCACCTCCAGGCAGGAGGCAGCCACAGCCTCCCTGGGCAGCCTGTGCCAGAGTCTCCCCAGCCTCATGGGGCAGAATCTCTTCCTCAGGTCTCATCCCAATCCAGCTTCTTCCAGTCTGATGCCCTCAGCCCTTGTCCTGGCACTCCCAGCCCTTGGCCAGAGTCCCTCTCCAGCTCTCCTGGAGCCCTTCAGGCACTGGAAGCTGCTCTGAGGTCTGCCTGGAGCCTTCTCCTCTCCAGGCTGCACAGCCCCAGCTCTCCCAGCCTGGCCCCACAGCAGAGGCTCTGCAGCCTCTGCTCCTCTCTGTGGCCTCCTCTGGAGCCTCTCCAGCAGCTCCAGCTCCTTGTGCTGGGGGCTGCAGAGCTGCCCCAGCCCTGCAGGGGAGGGCTGAGCAGAGCAGAGGGGCAGAATCCCCTCCCTGCCCCTGCTGCCCACACTGCTGGGGCTCAGCCCAGCACAGCCTTGCTCTCTGGGCTGCCAGCTCCCCTTGCTGCCTCCTGGGGAGCTGCTCCTCCCCCAGCACCCCCAGGGCCTTCTCCTCACCACTGCTCTCTGCCCCTTCCCCACCCAGCCTGGCTCTGTGCTTGGCACTGCCCTCAGCCAGCTGCAGGACCTTGCCCTTGGCCTTGCTGAGCTTCAGGAGGTTGCCTTGGGGCCAGCTCTGCAGCCTGCCCAGGGCCCTCTGGATGGATCCTTCCCTCCAGGGTGTCAGCACCCAGCCTGCTGTCCCTGGCAGGCTGCTGAGGCTGCCTCCACCCCACTGCCCCATCAGGAACCAAGATGCTGAGCAGCTCTTTGCTGGCTGGAGCCCAGCTGCAGTCTCACCTTGCAGTGGTCTCCTGGCACTTGCCTTTCCCCACCTGCAGCGGCAGTGGTGCCAGGGAGATGTTGTCCTCTCCTGTAGGCAGAGTTTGGGTTGGTGCTGAGGTCCTGCTGCCCCTCACCTGTGCCAGCTGGTGGGAATGGTTCCAGCTCTGCCCAGAGACAGCCCCAGGCCAGGCCCAGCCAGGCAGCTGGGATGCAGCCCCAGCTAAGCACACTGCTGGGCCCTCTGAATGCCTGAGAGCCTTGGGGCTTCCCAGGGAGGCCTCTGGGTGTCTCTGAATCACCTTCTCATGCTTCTGCTCTTCATGAAGTCTCTTCCAGAAGGTTCCTTTGGTGGTGACCAACTTGGGCATGGCAGAGCAGCAGGGCTACAGGACTGTGTCAGGCTCCTGTGTGTCCTCTGGCTTCCTGAGAGCAGTGAAGCAGCACAGGTACAGTGCACTGCCTGCTGCAGTGAGGGCAGGAGAGCTCTGCTGCAGCTGCTGCAGCCACACTCTGCTCCCCCAGGGGCCTGCTGCCTCCCTTCCTTCACCCAGCAAGGAGCTGGGGCTGCAGGCTGCCACCATAGAGGCACTGAGAGCCTTGGCTTGGAAGGGACCTTAGAGGCCATCCAGCCCCAGCCCCCTGCCATGGGCAGGGACACCTCCCCCCAGCCCCAGCTGGCCCAAGGCCTCATCCAGCCTGGCTCTGAATGGCTTGGAGCCTCCCCAGCTTCTCTGGGCAGCCTGTGCCAGAGCCTCCCCACCCTCAGGGCTGCAGTTTCTTCCTCAGCTCTCATCTCAATCCAACTCTTCCACTCTAAAGCCTTCACCTCTCACCATGCGCCTCCCAGCCCTTGTCCACAGTCCCTCCCCAGCTCTCCTGCAGCCTTCAAATCCTGGGAGGCTGCTCTGAGGTCTGCCTGGAGCCTTCTCCTCTCCAGGCTGAACAGCCCCAACTCCCCCAGCCTGGCCCCACAGCAGAGCTGCTCCAGCCCTCTGCTTACCTCTGTGGCCTCCTCTGGGCCTGCCCTCGGAGGTCCATGTCCCTGAGACACAGTCTCTGAGAGCAGCTCTCCCAACCTACGCACCAGATGGTGGAGCTCAGGATGTGTCTTACTCATCCCAGCCCCCAAGCAAGCCCTGAGCTCACTGCCAGTTGTGTCCTTGTTCCACAGGTCAGAATTCTTCTGTGAAGATGGATCCCTGCAGGAGGTTCACAAGATAAACCAGATGTATGGCACCTTGCAGGAGGAGCTGAAGGTAAGTCAAAGGCAGCAGCACCCCCAGAGACACAGCTGGCTCTTGTGGGGCCACCCCAGGGGGGCTGGGCTCACCTTTGGGCTCCTGGCTCCCAGCAGGACACTGGGGAGCTGGAGCAGGGCCAGGGAAGGGCAAGGAAGGTGGGGAAGGGTGTGGAGAAGAGGGCTGGGGAGGAGCAGCTGAGGGAGCTGGGGGTGGGCAGTGTGGAGCAGAGGAGGCTGAGGGAGACCTCCTTGCTCTCTGCAGCTCCCTGAGAGGAGGCTGCAGCCAGGGGGGGTTGGGCTCTGCTCCCCAGGAACAAGGGCCAGGAGGAGAGGCAATGGCCTCAGGCTGCCCCAGGGGAGGCTTAGCTTGGAGAGGAGAAGAAACTTCTTGGCTGCAAGGGCTCTGCAAGCCTGGCCCAGGCTGCCCAGGGAGGGGGTTGGATGCTCATCCCTGGAGGGGTTCCAGAGCTGTGGTGCTGAGGCCATGGCTCAGCCCCAGCCTGGGCAGGGGCAGAGGCTGAGGCTGGTTGGACTCCAGGACCTTCAAGGGGTGGCCCCTCTGGGTGCAGTGCCTGGCAGCTGCTGTGGGCACGGTGCCTGGCAGTGGCCCCTCCAGGCATGGTCCCTGGCGGCGGCTGCTCTGGGCACTATCCCTCCCTCTCTGGGCACTGTCCCTGCCTCTCTGGGCACTATCCCTGCCTCTCTGGGCACTGTCCCTGCCAGCTGCCTCTCTGGGCACTGTCCCTGCCTCTCTGGGCACTGTCCCTGCCAGCTGCCTCTCTGGGCACTGTCCCTGCCTCTCTGGGCACTGTCCCTCCCTCTCTGGGCACTGTCCCTGCCAGCTGCCGCTCTGGGCACTATCCCTCCCTCTCTGGGCACTGTCCCTGCCTCTCTGGGCACTGTCCCTCCCTCTCTGGGCACTGTCCCTGCCAGCTGCCTCTCTGGGCACTGTCCCTCCCTCTCTGGGCACTGTCCCTGCCAGCTGCCTCTCTGGGCACTGTCCCTCCCTCTCTGGGCACTGTCCCTCCCTCTCTGGGCACTGTCCCTGCCAGCTGCCTCTCTGGGCACTGTCCCTCCCTCTCTGGGCACTGTCCCTGCCAGCTGCCTCTCTGGGCACTGTCCCTCCCTCTCTGGGCACTGTCCCTGCCAGCTGCCTCTCTGGGCACTGTCCCTCCCTCTCTGGGCACTGTCCCTGCCAGCTGCCGCTCTGGGCACTGTCCCTGCCTCTCTGGGCACTGTCCCTGCCAGCTGCCTCTCTGGGCACTGTCCCTGCCTCTCTGGGCACTGTCCCTGCCGGCTGCCTCTCTGGGCACTGTCCCTGCCTCTCTGGGCACTGTCCCTGCCAGCTGCCTCTCTGGGCACTGTCCCTGCCTCTCTGGGCACTGTCCCTGCCAGCTGCCTCTCTAGGCACTGTCCCTCCCTCTCTGGGCACTGTCCCTGCCTCTCTGGGCACTGTCCCTGCCAGCTGCCTCTCTGGGCACTGTCCCTGCCTCTCTGGGCACTGTCCCTGCCTCTCTGGGCACTGTCCCTGCCAGCTGCCTCTCTAGGCACTGTCCCTCCCTCTCTGGGCACTGTCCCTGCCAGCTGCCTCTCTGGGCACTGTCCCTGCCAGCTGCCTCTCTGGGCACTGTCCCTGCCTCTCTGGGCACTGTCCCTGCCTCTCTGGGCACTGTCCCTGCCTCTCTGGGCACTGTCCCTGCCAGCTGCCTCTCTAGGCACTGTCCCTGCCTCTCTGGGCACTGTCCCTGCCAGCTGCCTCTCTAGGCACTGTCCCTCCCTCTCTGGGCACTGTCCCTGCCAGCTGCCTCTCTGGGCACTGTCCCTCCCTCTCTGGGCACTGTCCCTGCCAGCTGCCTCTCTGGGCACTGTCCCTGCCTCTCTGGGCACTGTCCCTGCCGGCTGCCGCTCTGGGCACTGTCCCTGCCTCTCTGGGCACTGTCCCTGCCAGCTGCCTCTCTGGGCACTGTCCCTGCCAGCTGCCTCTCTGGGCACTGTCCCTGCCTCTCTGGGCACTGTCCCTGCCTCTCTGGGCACTGTCCCTGCCAGCTGCCTCTCTCGGCACTGTCCCTCCCTCTCTGGGCACTGTCCCTGCCAGCTGCCTCTCTGGGCACTGTCCCTCCCTCTCTGGGCACTGTCCCTGCCGGCTGCCTCTCTGGGCACTGTCCCTGCCTCTCTGGGCACTGTCCCTGCCGGCTGCCTCTCTGGGCACTGTCCCTCCCTCTCTGGGCACTGTCCCTGCCAGCTGCCTCTCTGGGCACTGTCCCTCCCTCTCTGGGCACTGTCCCTGCCAGCTGCCTCTCTGGGCACTGTCCCTGCCAGCTGCCTCTCTAGGCACTGTCCCTCCCTCTCTGGGCACTGTCCCTGCCTCTCTGGGCACTGTCCCTGCCAGCTGCCTCTCTGGGCACTGTCCCTGCCGGCTGCCTCTCTGGGCACTGTCCCTCCCTCTCTGGGCACTGTCCCTGCCAGCTGCCTCTCTGGGCACTGTCCCTCCCTCTCTGGGCACTGTCCCTGCCAGCTGCCTCTCTGGGCACTGTCCCTGCCAGCTGCCTCTCTGGGCACTGTCCCTCCCTCTCTGGGCACTGTCCCTGCCTCTCTGGGCACTGTCCCTGCCAGCTGCCTCTCTGGGCACTGTCCCTGCCTCTCTGGGCACTGTCCCTGCCAGCTGCCTCTCTGGGCACTGTCCCTGCCTCTCTGGGCACTGTCCCTCCCTCTCTGGGCACTGTCCCTGCCAGCTGCCTCTCTGGGCACTGTCCCTGCCTCTCTGGGCACTGTCCCTGCCAGCTGCCTCTCTGGGCACTGTCCCTGCCTCTCTGGGCACTGTCCCTGCCAGCTGCCTCTCTGGGCACTGTCCCTGCCTCTCTGGGCACTGTCCCTGCCTCTCTGGGCACTGTCCCTGCCAGCTGCCTCTCTAGGCACTGTCCCTCCCTCTCTGGGCACTGTCCCTGCCAGCTGCCCTCTGGGCACTGTCCCTCCCTCTCTGGGCACTGTCCCTGCCAGCTGCCTCTCTGGGCACTGTCCCTGCCTCTCTGGGCACTGTCCCTGCCAGCTGCCTCTCTGGGCACTGTCCCTCCCTCTCTGGGCACTGTCCCTGCCAGCTGCCTCTCTGGGCACTGTCCCTGCCTCTCTGGGCACTGTCCCTGCCAGCTGCCTCTCTGGGCACTGTCCCTGCCAGCTGCCTCTCTGGGCACTGTCCCTGCCTCTCTGGGCACTGTCCCTGCCAGCTGCCTCTCTGGGCACTGTCCCTGCCTCTCTGGGCACTGTCCCTGCCAGCTGCCCTCTGGGCACGGTGTCCCTGCCCTCTGGGCACTGAGCCTGCCAGCTGCCCTCTGGGCACTGTCCCTGCCCTCTGGGCACTGTCCCTGCCAGCTGCCTCTCTGGGCACTGCCCCTGCCAGCTGCCTCTCTGGGCACTGTCCCTGCCAGCTGCCGCTCTGGGCACTGTCCCTGCCTCTCTGGGCATGGCACCTGGCAGTGGCCCCTCAGGTCACAGCCCCTGGCAGCAGCTCCTGGCGGTGCAGTGCCCATTGGCAGCCCCTGTGGGCGCGGTGCCCGGCGGCAGCCCCTGTGCACGCAGAGCCTGGCAGCAGCCCCTGTGGGCACGGTGCCCAGCAGCAGCCCCTGTGCACGCAGAGCCTGGCAGCAGCCCCTGTGGGCACGGTGCCCAGCAGCAGCCCCTGTGCACACAGAGCCTGGCAGCAGCCCCTGTGGGCACGGTGCCCAGCAGCAGCCCCTGTGCACACAGAGCCTGGCAGCAGCCCCTGTGGGCACGGTGCCCAGCGGCAGCCCCTGTGCACACAGAGCCTGGCAGCAGCCCCTGTGGGCGCAGTGCCCAGCGGCAGCCCCTGTGCACGCAGAGCCTGGCAGCAGCCCCTGTGGGCGCGGTGCCCAGCGGCAGCCCCTGTGCACGCAGAGCCTGGCAGCAGCCCCTGTGGGCGCGGTGCCCAGCGGCAGCCCCTGTGCACGCAGAGCCTGGCAGCAGCCCCTGTGGGCACGGTGCCCAGCAGCAGCCGCTGTGCACACAGAGCCTGGCAGCAGCCCCTGTGGGCACGGTGCCCAGCGGCAGCCCCTGTGCACACAGAGCCTGGCAGCAGCCCCTGTGGGCACGGTGCCCAGCGGCAGCCCCTGTGCACACAGAGCCTGGCAGCAGCCCCTGTGCACGCAGAGCCTGGCAGCAGCCTCTCTCGCCCCGCAGAGGCTGTGCTCGACGGTGGAGGCCAGCGAGCGCTCCCTGGAGAGCCTCCTGGCTGAGGTCAGCCACTTGAAGGAAGAAATCAAGAAGAGGAAGCAGCAGAGGGCTCCAGGTGAGCTCCACAAGGGCAGTGCCAGGCCGGGGGAGGCTCCCAAAGGGCTTTCCCTTGGCACTGGCACACAGTGCTTCTGAACTTCAGCACCCAATGCTGTGGTGGAAGTGGCAGAGCTCTGAGGGCTGGGGATGGAGAAGGCTGCAGGGAGACCTCAGAGCAGCCTCCCAGTGCCTGAAGGGCTCCAGGAGAGCTGGGGAGGGACTCTGGGCAAGGGCTGGGAGTGCCAGGCTGAGGAACAATGGCTTGGAGCTGGGAGAGGAGAGACTGAGAGTGGAGAGGAGGAAGAGATCCTTGAGAGTGAGGCTGGGGAGACTCTGGCCCAGGCTGCCCAGGGAGGCTGTGGCTGCCTCCTGCCTGGAGGGGTTGAGGGCCAGGCTGGATGAGGCCCTGAGCCAGCTGGGGCTGGTGGGGGGTGTCCCTGCCCATGGCAGGGGGTTGGGGCTGGATGATCTCTGAGCTCCCTTCCCACCCAACCCATTCCATGGTTCCATGACTCTAAGGAAGGACATCCAGCTCAGGGAGGACTTCCCAGCTGAGGCCATGGCCTGCTGGTCATGGGGATATTGGGTAGAAGCTTGGCCTGGAGGAGCTTAGAGGTCTTTTCCAACCCTGAGGACTCTGTCCTGACCCAGGGATGGAGTCAGCATTGCAGAGGTGAGGCCAGAGCTGCACAGGACCAGGCTGGATGAGGCCCTGAGCAGCCTGGGGCTGGGGGGAGGTGTCCCTGCCCATGGCAGGGGGCTGGGGCTGGATGAGCTTTGGGGTTCCTTGCCACCCAACCCCATCCATGGCCTGTGCAACAGGGACTCACTTCTGCTTTTCTTTCCCCCCCAGGAGGAGACAGAGAGGCCCCAGGGGAGCCAGTGGAGAACGTTCTCCTGTGCCAGGCCCTGCAAACCTTCTTCCCCAATTCTGGCCTTCAGACCTGCCTGGTGTCCTTCAACGGCCAGCAGCTGGCCAGGAACTGCTGCACCACTGACCACAAGATCAAGGTCAGGGAGCAGCTGACCCTCCTGGTGGAGCACAGAGAGTGCCCTGAGGCGGAAGCAAGAGCCCTGTGCAAGCGCAAAGGCAGAGGGAGCACAGCAGGGGCCAAGGCCTTCAAGAAGTGCAGAGCCCTGCAGCTGCAGCACAGCCTGCTGCCTGCCCCAGAGCACACTGCCCAGGAGAGGAAGCTGACCCTCAGCAGCACCGAAACAGATGAGGAGGGGCTGGAGAAAGGCAGGGACACAAATGAGCACTCACAGTCTCCTACCTTCTGACCTGGCCCCCACCTGCCCAAGGGACTTGGCAGCAGGAGCTGGACTGGAGCAGCAGATCCTCCCCACACAGCCCTGAGCTGCTCTGCAGGGGGAGAAATCACAGCGCAGCTTTGCAAGGCAGAGCAGGCTGGGGGCTGCTGCTCCTTGAGGGCAGGAACCAACCTCCTGCACAGCCCTGGCCTGCACTGCAGGGGGAGAAATCACAGTGCAGCTTTGCAAGGCAGAGCAGGCTGGGGGCTGCTGCTTGTTGATTGGGAACCAACCTCCTGCACAGCCCTGAGCTGCACTGCAGCAGGGGGAAGAGTCACAGTGCAGGGGGCTGCTGCTTGTTGATTGGGAACCAACCTCCTGCACAGCCCTGAGCTGCACTGCAGCAGGGGGAAAAGAGTCACAGTGCAGCTTTGCAAGGCAGAGCAGGCTGGGGGCTGCTGCTCCTTGAGGGCAGGAACCAACCTCCTGCTCAGCCCTGGGCTGCACTGCAGGGGGAAGAGTCACAGTGCAGCTTTGCAGCTGCTCCCTCCAGCTGGTTGGAGACTTGAGAGAGCAGCAGCTGAGAGCCCCTCAGCAGCCAGGCAGGGATTAAACCACACTTGCAGTGCCAGGCCAACAGTTTTATTGTCCCTGTGCCCCCTGCTACTCAGGGTACTTGATGTCAAAGAGCTTGGGGTCTGTGAGGAAGGAAGGGCTCTTGTACATCACTGGCATAAACCCTGGGAGGAACAAAAACCGGGGGATGCAGAGTTGGGGTTTGCCAAGAGGAAAGGAGGCCTGAGGGACAAACCCCCCCAGGAGAACTCATCCTTACCCAGCAGCTGAGCTCTCTTAATGGCTTTGGAGATCTGCCTCTGCTTCTTGTCACACAAACCTGGAGGAGGGGAAAGCAGTTTCAGCCTCAAATCACCAACAAGGCAGCAGAGGTGACCCTGGGAAGTGCTGAGGCTTCCTCAGAAAACAACCTGCTTCAAGGGGGAATGGGATGGGGCTCAACAAGGCCAAGGGCTGGGTCCTGAGCCTGGGGCACAGCCACCCCAGGAAGGCTCCAGGCTGGGGGCAGAGGGGCTGGCAAGTGCCCAGCAGAGCAAGGCCTGGGGGTGCTGGGTGGCAGCAGCTGGAGAGGAGGCAGGGGGTGGGCAGGGGGGCAAGAAGGGCAGCAGCAGCCTGGGCTGGAGCAGCAGTGGTTGGGCAGCAGGAGCAGGGCAGGGATTGTGCCCCTGGGCTCAGCACTGGGAGGCCACAGCTTGAGGGCTGGCTTGAGCTTTGGGCTCCTGGCTGCAAGAAGGAGCTGGAGGAGCTGGAGCAGGGCCAGGGAAGGGCAAGAAAGGTGGGGAAGGGTGTGGAGAAGAGGGCTGGGGAGGAGCAGCTGAGGGAGCTGGGGGTGGGCAGTGTGGAGCAGAGGAGGCTGAGGGAGACCTCCTTGCTCTCTGCAGCTCCCTGAGAGGAGGCTGCAGCCAGGAGGGGTTGGGCTCTGCTCCCCAGGCTCAGGTGATAGAAGCAGAGGCCATGGCCTGAACTTGTGCCAGAGGAGGCTTAGGTTGGAGAGGAGGAAGAATCTCTCTGCTGCCAGAGTGGTCAGGGACTGGCAGAGGCTGCCCAGGGAGTTGGTGGAGTCCTCATGCCTGGAGGTGCTGCAGCAAGCTGTGGCCATGGCAGCTGGGGCCAGGGTGGGGGTTGGGTTGGAGGTTGGACTGGGTGAGCTCAGAGGCCTTTCCCAACCCAAACAATTCCATGATTCCAGTTCCACACTCCAAGGGGGCTGGCCAGGGTAGGGTTGGAGGTTGGACTGGATGCTCCTGGAGGCCTTTCCCAACCCCCACAGTTCCACCACTCCTGGACACAACACAGCCCTAGGGCACCCACACCCATTGCCAGGCCTGGCTGCATTGACCCAGAGGAACACAAGGCCTGGGGGAGGGTTTGAGCTGGCATCAATGTGCTTGGCCAGAGCGCTGCTGAGGCAGCCAGGGGCGGGTGGCAGGGGGCAGCACTTTCCCTACCTGTGATGTGCCTGCCGAAGATGCGGCCGGAGTGAGGAGACACAAACTGCGACAGCAGCTGGGGGAGAGAGCAAACATGAGTCAGCCCAGCGCCTGCCCGACCCCTCCTGCCTGCCTCAGCCCAGCGCCTGCCTGCCTGACCCCTCCTGCCTGACCCCGCCCAGTGCCTGCTGGACTGACACCCCCTGCCTAGCTCAACCCATACCAGCCTGCCACAGCCCCCAGGCTGCCTCACACACCTGCAAGGCACATGCTGGCTCATTGCCCACACGCCCGCCTTGCACACACCCGCTCATAAACCATACTCCTGCCTCGCACACGCCCGCTCATTGCCCAACCGCCCGCTCCTTGTCCACACGCTCACATTGCACGCGCCTGCTGATTGTCCTCACGCCCACATCACACACATCCGCTCACTGTCCTCACGCCTACTCACTGTCCACATGCCCACTCAGTGTCCACACACCCACGCCTTGCACACACCCACGCATTCGCCTCACCCTCGCCTCGCACATGCGCGCTTATTGTCCACACACCTGCCTCACACACACCCGCTGACAGTCCACACGCCCGCCTTGTACACGCCTGCTCATTGTCTACACGCCCGGCTGGCACACGCCTGCTGATTGTCCGCATATCTGCCGTGCACACACACACTCACTGTCCACACGCCTGCTCCTTGTCCACACACCTGCCTCGCACACACCCGCTGATAGCCCACACACCCACTCACTGTCTACATGCCCGCATCGCAATCACCCACATGCCTGCTCACTGTCTCCACACCCGGTTTGCTCAAACCCAGTGATTGTGCACGTCTGCTGTGCACACACGCGCTCACCGTCCACATGCCCGCCTCGCACATGCCCGCTCATTGTCCACACACCCATTCACGGCTCACACACCCACTGATTGTCCACACGCCCGCTCATTCTCCACACACCTGCCTTGCACACACCTGCTCCTTGTCCACATGCCCACATCGCGCACACCCACTCCTTGTCCACAGGCCCGCTCGCTCCTTGGTCACACGCCCACCTCGCAGACGCCCGCCCAGTCTCCACACACCCGCCTTTTGTCCACACAAGGCTCACTGTCCACACACCTGCCTCGCACACGCCCGCTTATAGTCCACATGCCTGCTCCCTGTCCACATGCCCACACCGCACACGCCCGCTGATTGTCCACACGCCCACTCATTCTCCACATACCTGCCGCGCACACGCCCACCCATTGTCCACGCGCCCGGCTGGCACACGCCTGCTGATTGTCCACATGTCCGCCACGCACACTCACTGTCCACACGCCTGCTCCTTGTCCACATGCCTGCCTTGCACACGCCCGCTGATAGCCCACACACCCACTCACTGTCTACATGCCCGCATCGCAAACACCCACATGCCCGCTCGTTGTCTCCACACCCAGCTTGCACATACCACTGACTGTCCACATGTCCGCCACGCACACTCACTGTCCACACGCCCGCCTCGCACATGCCCGCTCATTGTCCACACGCCCACTCAGTTCACACACACTCATTGCAAACACCCACATGCCCGCTCACTGTCCACATGCCCACTCACTGTCCACACCCCCACTCAGTTCACACACTCATTGCAAACACCCACATGCCTGCTCACTGTCCACATGCCCGCTCACTGTCCATATGCCCGCTCACTGTCCACATGCCCGTTGCCACACGCCCACTCCCTGTCCACATCCCTGTCACACACATGCCCGCTCACTGTCCACACGCACACCTCGCACACACCTGCTCACTGTCCACACGCCCGCTCACTGTCCACACACTCACATCACACACGCCCGCTCACTGTCCACACGCACACCTCGCACACACCTGCTCACTGTCCACGCACCCGCTCACTGTCCACACGCCCACTCACTGTCCACACACTCACTCCTTGTCCACACACTCACATCACACACGCCCGCTCACTGTCCACACGCCCACTCACTGTCCACACACTCACTCCTTGTCCACACACTCACATCACACACGCCCGCTCACTGTCCACACGCACACCTCGCACACACCTGCTCACTGTCCACACGCCCGCTCACTGTCCACACGCCCACTCACTGTCCACACGCCCACATCACACACGCCCGCTCACTGTCCACACGCACACCTCGCACACACCTGCTCACTGTCCACACGCCCACTCACTGTCCACACGCCCACTCCTTGTCCACACGCCCACATCGCACACGCCCGCTCACTGTCCACACGCCCACTCCTTGTCCACACGCCCACATCGCACATGCCCACTCACTGTCCACACGCCTGCTCATGGTCCACATGCCCGCTGATTGTCCACACGCCCGCCTCACACACGCCGGCCTCTTGTCCACACGCCCGCTCATTCTCCACACACCTGCTTCGCACACGCCCGCTGATAGTCCACAAGCCTGCCCACTGTCCACATGCCCGCGTTGCAAACACCCACATACCCGCTCATTGTCTACACAGCCAGCTGGCACATGCCCACTCATTGTTCACATGTCCGCCATGCACATGCACACTCACTGTCCACACACCCGCTCCTTGTCCACATGCCTGTATCGCACACCCCTGCTCCTTGTCCACAGGCCAGCCTCGCACACACCCGCTCCTTGTCCACATGCCTGCATCGCACACCCCTGCTCCTTGTCCACAGGCCAGCCTCGCACACACCTGCTCCTTGTCCACATGCCTGCATCGCACACCCCTGCTCCTTGTCCACAGGCCCGTCTTGCACACACCCGCTCCTTGTCCACAGGCCTGCCTCGCACACGCCTGCCTCCTGTCCACAGGCCTGCTCGTTCTCCACACGCCTGCCTTGCACACTCACTGATAGGCCCCTTGCTCACTCATTGTCCACATGCCTACATCACAAACGGCCAAATGCCCGCTCATTGTCTACACAGCCGGCTTGCACACACCCGCTGACTGTCCACCTATCTGCCATGCACACGCACACTCACTGTCCACACACCCGTGCATTGTCCTCACGCCCACCTTGCACACAACTGCTCAGTGTCCACATGCCCATCGCCACACGCCCACTCCCTGTCCACACGCCTGTCACACACACGCCCGCTCACCGTCCACACGCACACCTCGCGCACACCCACTCATTGTCCACATGCCCGCCACGCGAATGCCCACATGCCCACTCATTGTCCACACGCCTGCTCATTGCCCACATGGCCACTCGTGCACACACCCGCCTGGCACACACCCACTCATTGTCCACATGTCTGCTGCTCACACACCCGCCGATTGTCCACATGCCCCCTCAGTGTCCACACACCCACTCCTTGTCCACATGCCCGCTCGCTGTCCTCATGCCTACACCCTATCCACACGCCCTCTCCTTGTCCACTCGGCTGCCTCACGCATGCCCGCTGATTGTCCTCACACCTACTCACTGTCCATATGCCCAGTCACTGTCCACACGCCCGCTCATCATCCACACACTTGCCTTGCACACACCCGCTCATTGTCCACATGTCCGCTGTTCATACCCGCTCATTGTCCACACACACCCTCACAGTTCACACGCCCACCTAGCACACGCCCACTCATTCTCCACATGCCCACCTCTTGTCCACACACACCGCTCATTGTCCACACGCCTGCCTCGCACACGCCCGCTTGTAGTCCACATGCCTGCTCATTGTCCACACGCCTGCCTCGCACACACCCGCTTGTAGTCCACATGCCCGCTCATTGTCCACACGCCTGCCTCGCACACACCCGCTCATTGTCCACATGCCTGCCTCGCACACGCCTGCTCATTGTCCACACGCCTGCCTCGCACACGCCCGCTTGTAGTCCACACACCCGCTCATTGTCCACACGCCTGCCTCGCACACACCCGCTTGTAGTCCACATGCCTGCTCATTGTCCACACGCCTGCCTCGCACACACGCCCGCATTGTCGCACACGCCTGCTCATTGTCCACACGCCTGTCCACACGCCTGCTCATTGTCCACACACCCTTGTAGTCCCACGCCTGCACACGCCCGCTTGTAGTCCCGCTGCTCATTGTCCACACGCCTGCTCATTGTCCACACATTGCACGCCTGCCTCGCACACGCCCGCTTGTAGTCCATGCCTGCTCACGCTGCTCATTGCTTGCCTGCCGCACACCCGCTTGTAGTCCACACGCCCGCTCATTGTCCACATGCCTGCTCATTGTCCACATGCCTGCCTGTCCACACGCCTGCCCGCTTGTAGTCCACGCCCGCTCATTGTCCACGCCTGCCTCGCCACGCCCGCTCATTGTCCACACGCCTGCCTGCTCATTGTCCACATGCCTGCCTCGCACACGCCCGCATTTGTCCACACGTCGCACACGCCCGCTCATTGTCCACACGCCTGCCTCGCACACGCCCGCTTGTAGTCCACATGCCCGCTCATTGTCCACACGCCTGCCTCGCACACACCCGCTTGCTCATAGTCCACACGCCTGCGCCGCCATTGTCCACACTGTAGTCCACATGCCCGCTCATTGTCCACGCCTGCCTCGCACTGCCCGCATTAGTCCACACCCTGCTCATTGTCCACACGCCTGCCATGTCCACATGCCTGCCTGCCGCACACCCGCGTCCACGCCTGCTCATTGTTGCCTCGCACACGCCCGCTTGTAGTCCACATGCCTGCTCATTGTCCACACGCCTGCCTCGCACCCGCAGTCCACACGCCGCTCATTGTCCACACGCCTGCTTCGCACACGCCCGCTTAGTCCACATGCCTGCTCATTGTCCACACGCCTGCCTCGCAGTCCACACGCCTGCTCATTGTCCACAGTGCACACGCCTGTAGTCCACACGCCCGCTCATTGTCCACACGCCTGCCTCGCACACGCCCGCCATGCCTGCTCATTGTCCACACGCCTGCCTCGCACACGCCCGCTTGTAGTCCACGTGCCATTGTCCACACGCCCGCTCATTGTCCACACCTGCCTCGCACACGCCCGCTCATTGTCCACCTGCCCGCTTGTAGTCCACACCTGCCTCATTGCACACGCCCGCTTGTCCAGTCATTGTCCCACGCCTGCCTCGCACATAGTCCACATGCCTGCCTCGCATTGCCCACTCACCCGCTCATTGTCCACACGCCTGCCTCGCACACGCCCGCTTGTAGTCCACACGCCCGCTCATTGTCCCACACCTGCCTGCGCTCTCATTGTCCACGCCCGCTTGTAGTCCACACCACACGCCCCTTGTAGTCCACATGCCTGCTCATTGTCCACATGCCTGCCTCGCACACGCCCGCTTGTAGTCCACACGCCCGCTCATTGTCCACACGCCTGCCTCGCACACACCCGCTCATTGTCCACATGCCTGCCTCGCACACGCCTGCTCATTGTCCACACGCCTGCCTCGCACACACCCGCTTGTAGTCCACACACCCGCTCATTGTCCACACGCCTGCCTCGCACACACCCGCTTGTAGTCCACACGCCTGCTCATTGTCCACACGCCTGCCTCGCACACACCCGCTTGTAGTCCACACGCCCGCTCATTGTCCACACGCCTGCCTCGCACACGCCCGCTTGTAGTCCACATGCCTGCCTCGCACACGCCTGCTCATTGTCCACACGCCTGCCTCGCACACACCCGCTTGTAGTCCACACGCCTGCTCATTGTCCACACGCCTGCCTCGCACACGCCCGCTTGTAGTCCACATGCCTGCTCATTGTCCACACGCCTGCCTCGCACACGCCCGCTTGTAGTCCACATGCCCGCTCATTGTCCACACACCTGCCTCGCACACACCCGCTCATTGTCCACACGCCTGCCTCGCACACGCCCGCTTGTAGTCCACATGCCCGCTCATTGTCCACACGCCTGCCTCACACACACCCGCTTGTAGTCCACACGCCTGCCTCGCACACGCCCGCTTGTAGTCCACATGCCTGCTCATTGTCCACACGCCTGCCTCGCACACGCCCGCTTGTAGTCCACACGCCCGCTCATTGTCCACACACCCGCCTCGCACACGCCCGCTCATTGTCCACACGCCTGCCTTGCACACGCCCGCTCGTTGTCCACACGCCTGCCTCGCACACGCCCGCTCATTGTCCACACGCCTGCCTCGCACACGCCCGCTCATTGTCCACACGCCTGCCTCGCACACACCCGCTTGTAGTCCACATGCCTGCCTCGCACACGTCCGCTCATTGCCCACTCACCCGCCTCGCACACGCCCGCTTGTAGTCCACACGCCCGCTCATTGTCCACACACCTGCCTCGCACACGCCCGCTCATTGTCCACACGCCCGCTTGTAGTCCACACACCTGCCTCGCACACGCCCGCTTGTAGTCCACACACCTGCCTCGCACACGCCCGCTCATTGTCCACACACCTGCCTCGCACACGCCCGCTTGTAGTCCACATGCCTGCTCATTGTCCACACACCTGCCTCGCACACGCCCGCTCATTGCCCACTCACCTGCCTCGCACACGCCCGCTTGTAGTCCACATGCCTGCCTCGCACACGCCCGCTCATTGCCCACTCACCCGCCTCGCACACGCCCGCTCATTGTCCACACACCTGCCTCGCACATGCCCGCTCATTGTCCACATGCCTGCCTCGCACACACCCGCTTATAGTCCACATGCCTGCTCATTGTTCACACGCCCACCTCGCACACACCCATTCTCCACATGCCTGCCTCCTGTCCACACACACCGCTCATTGTCCACACGCCTGCCTCGCACACGCCCGCTTGTAGTCCATATGCCTGCTCATTGTCCACACGCCTGCCTCGCACACGCCCGCTTATAGTCCATATGCCTGCTCATTGTTCACACGCCGACGTCACAACCACCCACACACCTGCTCTCTGTCCACACGCCCACATTGCACACGCCCGCTGACTGTCCACACGCCCGCTCATTCTCCACACACCTGCCTCGCACACGCCCACTGATAGTCCACACGCCCACATCGCACATGCCCACTCACTGTCCACACGCCTGCGCATTGTCCTCACGCCTGCCTTGCACACACCTGCTCCTTGTCCACAGGGCCACCTCACACTTGCCTGCCTCTTGTCCACACGCCCGCCTCGCAAGCACCACATGCCCGCTCATTGTCTACACACCTGGCTGGCACACGCCCGCTGATTGTCCACATGCCTGCTGTGCACACGCCCGCTCCTTGTCCACACAGCTGCCTCGCACACACCCACCGACAGTCCACATGCCCGCTCATTGTCTACACGCCCGGCTGGCACACACCTACACATTGCCCACGCCCGCTCATTGCCCACAGCCCGCCTTGCACACCCCCGCCTGCCTCACATGCCCTCCGCCCTGTCACACACATGCCCACCTCACCCATGCCCGGTCACTCCCCTCGCACACACCCGCCCGGCTCACACACGCCTGCTGCCCTTGCACATGCCTGCCTCACTCGCTGTCACCTGAGCACTTCTCAGCCTCACCTGCACATTCTTGTAGTCCACATCTATGCCACACAAGACACATCTCTTGGGAGGCTCTTTGTAGGGGTTCTCCATTTGGATAGGCTGCAATGGCAGTGGACAGATGTGAGCTTGACAAGAACGGCCTGGGGGTGATCTGGGGCAGTTGGAGGCACTGATGTAGGCTGGGCAGAGACTGGCTGCAGAGCAGCCCTGGAGGAAAGGCCTTGGGGGGGCTGGGGGAGGAGAAGCTCAGCAGGAGCCAGCAGGGAGCACTTGCAGCCCAGAGAGCCAAGCAGAGCCTGGGCTGCAGCAAGAGAAGTGTGGCCAGCAGGGCCAGGGAGGGGATTCTGCCCCTCTGCTCCACTCTGCTGAGCCCACAGCTGCAGCTCTGGGGCCAGCTCTGCAGCCCCTGTGCCAGGAAGGCTCTGGAGGGGCTGGAAGGTGTCCAGAGCAGGGCCAGGAGGAGGAGCAGAGGGCTGGAGCTGCTCTGCTCTGAGCACAGCCTGAGAGAGTTGGGCTTGTGCAGGCTGGAGAGGAGAAGGCTCCCAGGAGCCCTTCTGGTGGCCTTCCAGGAGCTGCAGGGGGCTGCAAGCAAGCTGGGGAGGGACTTTGGAGGGGGTGAGGGAGGGCTAGGAGTGGGGGGGCTGGAGCAGAAGTAGAAGTGGGGAAATTGAGATGGGATGTGAGGATGAAGTTGCTCCTTATAGGGATGGTGAGAGACTGGCACAGGCTGCCCATGAGGGTGTCAGGGATCAACAGGAGTCCATCAGTTCCATGTCCTTCCTGTGCTGAGGGCTCCATGTCTGGACACAGTACTGCAGGTTAGGTCTCACCAGGGCACAGTCTCACACCCAGCACTCGACTGCTGTTATTTCATGAGCCAGAACTGCATCCAGACCCAACCAGAGCCTTGAAAGCCTAAGATGAGCCCCTCCCAGTCCGGGCAGCAGTGAGCCGAGGGCCGGCAGAGAAGAGGAGGCTCACCAAGGGACCCTCACCTGGTCGGAGCGCTCGGGCCGCAGGTGCTGGAGGCGGCACGGCCGCTCCCACAGAGCCGCTGCAAGGGAAGGAGCGGAGGCTTAGCGGCAGCGGGGCGGGACGGCAACAGCGCCACCCCGCACCCCCCTGCGCCTCTACCGCTCTGCCACCGCCACCGCCCGCCCCCAGAAAGGGGAAAAGGACTCCGGGGAAGAGAGGGATAACCTGAACAGGGCAGCGCGACTCGGATGGGGAAAGGGGAAGGGCAAGCAGGGAGCGGGGGGAAGGGGCGCGGCACGCCCCGGGGGCGAGAGGGGAGCGGGGGGAAGGGGAGCACCAGGCACCGGGGGCGAGAGGGGAGCGGGGGGAAGGGGAGCAGCAGGCACCGGGGGCGAGAGGGGAGCGGGGGGAAGGGGAGCGGGGGGAAGGGGAGGCACCGGGGGCAGGCGGGGGAAGGGGAGGGGGGGGCGGAGGGGAGGAGGCAGGGAAGGAGCGGGGGAAGGGGAGCAGCAGGCACCCGGGGGCGAGAGGGGACCGGGGGGAAGGGGAGCAGCAGGCACCGGGCAGCAGCCAGGACCTCCCCGCCGCCACGGCTCGCGCGGCCATGGTGCCGGCAAAGCGGCGCCAGTCTATGACGCCACTTCCGGCCGCGACGCGCCGCGCCACTACCCCTAGTACAAACGGCACTCGCTGGCCAATGGGATGGCCGCCTGGCCCGCTGGAGGCAGGCGATTGGTTGCTGCTCGGTGACGATGCTTCCCTCTCGCAGCCGATTGGCGGAAGGGCTCCTGGCGGCGGGCGGCCGCCGGTGGGTGCCGGCCGTGGCCACGGCGGAGATGTTCCCCGGGCCGGGGCTGCCGCGGCCCTGCCGCTCCCCGCTCGGGGGCCGGAGACCCCTAGCTCCGCTCGGCTCCCCGCCACAGCGCTGATGGCGGAGGACGGCCTGGCCGTGCGCAGGAGGAGCCGCCCCGGCGCTGCTCCCCCTGCAAGCGCAGGAGTTAGTGCAACCCTCCCGGGGAACTGCTGCCCTGAATCGATTCTCTGCCCCTTCCCCACCCAGCCTGGCTCTGTGCTTGGCACTGCCCTCAGCCAGCTGCAGGACCTTGCCCTTGGCCTTGCTGAGCTTCAGGAGGTTGCCTTGGGGCCAGCTCTGCAGCCTGCCCTGGATGGATCCTTCCCTCCAGAGTGTCACCACCCAGCCTGGGGTCACTGGCAAGCTGCTGAGGCTGCCTCCATCCTCCTGGCCCTGGCACCACTCCCAGCACTGGTCCCACTCCATCTCCCTGAGGACCACCACAGGTCACTGCTCTGCACTTGGGCCAAGAGGTGATGGAGCCTGCACCAGGCAGAGGAGGCTGAGGCCTGCAGGAGGCTCTGTTCCACTTCCCTCTCTGCCCTAAGGGCAGCTCAAGGCCATTTCTTCCCCTCCCCTGGGCTTGGAAGGGAGCTCTGGAGGTCATCCTGTCCAAGCCCCCTGCCAGGGCAGGGCACCCAGAACACATCCAGGGGGGTTGGAAGCTCTGCAGAGCAGGAGACTCCACAGCCTCTCTGGGCAGCCTGCTGCAGGGCTCTGGGAGCCTCCCAGTGAGGAAGTTCCTCCTCATCTTCAGCTGGAACCTCCTATGGTCAAGTTTGTGCCCAGTGCCTCTGTCCTGTCACTGGGACCACTGAGAAGAGTCTGCCCCCAGCCCCCAGAGCTGCAGCTGTGGGCTCAGCAGAGTGGAGCAGAGGGGCAGAATCCCCTCCCTGGCCCTGCTGGCCACACTTCTCCTGCTGCAGCCCAGGCTCTGCTTGGCTCTCTGGGCTGCAAGTGCTCCCTGCTGGCTCCTGCTGAGCTTCTCCTCCCCCTCCCCCCAGCCCCCCCAGGACACAGGATGTTGCCCTACCTGGGGAACCACTTCAGAGCTAGAGCAGAGCAGTGCCAGGGCGAGAGCAGAGGGCAGGGGAGGTGAGCGGCGGCAGCTGCTGCCCCCTGGTGGTTGGCACCAGGCTGTGCCTTGGCTGTGGCTGCAGTGTGGCTACCTGCACCTTGGGAGCCCCTTTGGTCCCCAGCTTTCTAGCAGCTCCCTGCAGCTCCTGCGAGGCCACCAGAAGCTCTCCTGGGAGCCTTCTCCTCTCCAGCCTGCACAAGCCCAACTCTCTCAGGCTGTGCTCAGAGCAGAGCAGCTCCAGCCCTCTGCTCCTCCTCGTGGTTTCACCAGGCTGGCACTCAGAGCACTGATTGTGGCTGCTCCCTCCCTGGAGGGGTTCAGGGCCAGGCTGGATGAAGCCCTGAGCAAGCTGGGGCTAGTAGGAGATGTCCCTGCCCATGGCAGGGGGCTGGCAGTGGATGATATTAAGGCTCCCTTCCAAGCCACCCCAGTCTGTACTTCTGTGCCTGTGGAAGAAGCTGCAGCCCAGTCTAGCCCAGCCCTGGTGAGCTACAGCCCAGCCCAGCCCTACCCTGGGAAGCTGCAGCACAGCACAGCCCTGCCTCAGGGAGCTGCAGCCCAGCCCTGCCCAACACAGCCCAGCTGTGCCCAGGGAGCTGCAGGACAGCCCAGCCCAGCCCTGTCCCAGGGAGATGCAGCCCAGCCCAGCCCAGCCCAGCCCTGCCCAGGACATCCCTGGGGAGCTGCAGCCCACCTAGCCCAGCCCAGCCCTGCCCCAGGGAGCTACAGCCCAGCCCAGCCCAGCCCTGTCCCAGGGAGCTACAGGCCAGCCCAGCCCAGCCCTGCCCCAGGGAGCTACAACCCAGCCCAGCCCTGTCCCAGGGATCTGCAGCCCAGCCTAGACCAGCCCAGCACAGCCCTGCAGCCCAGCCCAGTCCATCCCAGCCCAGGCCTGCCCCAGGGAGCTGCAGCCCAGCCCAGCCCAGCCCTACCCCAGGGAGCTGCAGCCCAGCCCAGCCCAGCCCTACCCCAGGGAGCTGCAGCCCAGCCCAGCCCAGCCCTGCCCCAGGCAGCTGCAGCCCAGCCCAGCCCTGCCCCAGGCAGCTGCAGCCCAGCCCTACCCCAGGGAGCTGCAGCCCAGCCCAGCCCAGCCCTGCCCCAGGCAGCTGCAGCCCAGCCCTGCCCCAGGCAGCTGCAGCCCAGCCCAGCCCTGCCCCAGGCAGCTGCAGCCCAGCCCAGCCCTGCCCCAGGCAGCTGCAGCCCAGCCCAGCTCTGCCCCAGGGAGCTGCAGCCCAGCCCAGCTCTGCCCCAGGGAGCTGCAGCCAGGTCAGAACAGCGCAGGACTGCCCTAGGGAGCTGCATCCCAGCCCTGCATCCCAGCCCAGCCCAGCCTAGCCCATCCCTACCCCAGGAGCTGCAGCCCAGCCCAGCCCGGCCCTACCCCAGGGAGCTGCAGCCCCCAGCCCATCCCTACCCCAGGGAGCTGCAGCCCAGCCCAGCCCTGCCCCAGGGAACTGCAGCCCAGCCCAGCCCAGCCCAGCCCTACCCCAGGGAGCTGCAGCCCAGCCCAGCCCTGCCCCAGGCAGCTGCAGCCCAGCCCAGCACAGCACAGCTGTGTCCTAGGGATCTGCAGCCCACCCTAGCCCAGTCCTGGGGAGCTACAACCCAGCCTAGCCCAGCACAGTCCTGCCCAGCCCTGCCCTAGGGACCTGCAGCCCTGCCCAGCCCAGCCCAGCCCAGCCCAGCCCAGCCCAGCCCTACCCCAGGGAGCTGCAGCCCAGCCTAGCCCAGCCCAGCCCTACCCCAGGGAGCTGCAGCCCAGCCTAGCCCAGCCCAGCCCTGCCCCAGGGAACTGCAGCCCAGCCCAGCCCGTACCGGGGAGCTACAGCCCAGCCTAGCCCAGCCCAGCCAAGCCCAGCTCAGCCCTGGAGAGCTGCAGCCCAGCCCTGGGGAGCTGCAGTCCAGCCCAACCCAGCCCTGCCCAAGGGAGCTGCAGTCCAGCCCAACCCAGCCCTGCCCAAGGGAGCTGCAGCCCAGCCCAGACCTGCCCCAGGGAGCTGTAGTCCAGGTCAGCCCAGCCCAACCCTGCCCTAAGAAGCAGCAACCCAGCCCAGCACAGCCCCAGGGAGCTGCAGCTCAGCACAACCCAGCCCTACCCAAAGGAGCTGCAGCCCAGCCCAACCCAGCCCTGCCCTGGGGAGCTACTGCCCAGCTTAGCCCAGCCAAGCCCAGCCCAGCCCTGCCCCAGGGAGCTGCAGCCCAGCCCAGCCCTGCCCTGGGGAGCTGCAGCCCAGTCCAGCCCAGCCCTGGGGAGGTACAGCCCAGCCTAGCCCAGCCCAGCCCTGCCCTAGGGAGCTGCAGCCCAGCCCAGCCCAGCCCTACCCCAGGGAGCTGCAGCCCAGCCCAGCCCAGCCCTACCCCAGGGAGCTGCAGCCCAGCCCAGCCCAGCCCTGCCCCAGGCAGCTGCAGCCCAGCCCAGCCCTGCCCTGCCCCAGGCAGCTGCAGCCCAGCCCAGCCCTGCCCCAGGCAGCTGCAGCCCAGCCCAGCCCTGCCCCAGGGAGCTGCAGCCCAGCCCAGCCCTGCCCTGCCCCAGGGAGCTGCAGCCCAGCCCAGCCCTGCCCCAGGGAGCTGCAGCCCAGCCCAGCTCTGCCCCAGGGAGCTGCAGCCCAGCCCAGCTCTGCCCCAGGGAGCTGCAGCCAGGTCAGAACAGCGCAGGACTGCCCTAGGGAGCTGCATCCCAGCCTAGCCCAGCCAGGGGAGCTGTAGCCCAGCCTAGCCCATCCCTACCCCAGGGAGCTGCAGCCCAGCCCAGCCCGGCCCTACCCCAGGGAGCTGCAGCCCAGCCCAGCCCAGCCCTACCCCAGGGAGCTGCAGCCCAGCCCAGCCCAATGCAGGGAGATGCAGCCCAGCCCAGCCCAACCCAGCTCAGCCCCTGCGAGCTACAGCCCAGCCTAGCCTAGCCCAGCCCAGCCCTGCAGCCCAGCCCTGGGAGGTGCAGCCCAGCCCAGCCAAGGGGGAGCCAGCCCAACCCAGCCCCAGGGAGCTGCAGTCCCCCAACCCAGCCCCCAGCCCAGCCCAACCTGCCCTGCCCCAGGGCCCAGCCCAGCCCAGCCCAGCCCAGCAGGAGCCAGCCCAGCCCTACCCCAGGGAGCTGCAGCCCAGCCCAACCCAGCCCTGCCCTGGGGAGCTACTGCCCAGCTTAGCCCAGCCAAGCCCAGCCCAGCCCTGCCCCAGGGAGCTGCAGCCCAGTCCAGCCCAGCCCTGGGAGCTGCAGCCCAGCCCAGCCCCAGCCCTGGGGAGGTACAGCCCAGCTCAGCCCAGCCCAGCCCTGCCCTGGGAGCTGCAGCCCAGCTCAGCCCAGCCCAGCCCTGCCCAGGGGCTGCAGCCCAGCCCTAGCCCAGCCCCGGGAGCTGCAGCCCATCCCAGGCAGCCCAGCCCAGCCCTGCCCCAGGAGCTGCAGCCCAGCCCAGCCCAGCCCTGCCCTGCCCCAGGGAGCTGCAGCCCAGCCCAGCCCAGCCCAGCCCTGCCCTGCCCCAGGGAGCTGCAGCCCAGCCCAGCCCAGCCCTGCCCTGCCCCAGGGAGCTGCAGCCCAGCCCAGCCCTGCCCTGCCCTGCCCCAGGGAGCTGCAGCCCAGCCCAGCCCTGCCCTGCCCTGCCCCAGGGAGCTACAGCCCAGCCCAGCCCAGCCCAGCTGAACCCCGGGGAAATACAGCCCAGCCCAACCCAGGACAGACCTGCCCCAGGGAGCTGCAGCCCAGCCCAGCCCAGCCCTGCCCCAGGGAGCTTCAGCCCAGCCCAGCCCTACCCCAGGGAGCTGCAGCCCAGCCCAGCCCAGCCCTACCCCAGGGAGCTGCAGCCCAGCCCAGCCCAGCCCTGCCCCAGGGAGCTGCAGCCCAGCCCAGCCCAGCCCTGCCCCAGGCAGCTGCAGCCCAGCCCAGCCCAGCCCTACCCCAGGGAGCTGCAGCCCAGCCCAGCCCTGCCCTGCCCCAGGCAGCTGCAGCCCAGCCCAGCCCTGCCCCAGGGAGCTGCAGCCCAGCCCAGCCCTGCCCCAGGGAGCTGCAGCCCAGCCCAGCCCTGCCCCAGGGAGCTGCAGCCCAGCCCAGCCCTGCCCCAGGGAGGTGCAGCCCAGCCCAGCCTTGGGGAGCTACAGCCCAGCCTACCCCAGCCCAGCCCAAACCAGCCCTGCCCCAGGGAGCTGCAGCCCAGCCCAGCCCTACCCCAGGGAGCTACAGCCCAGCCCAGCCCAGCCCTGCCCCAGGGAGCCCAGCCCAGCCCAGCCCAGCCCTACCCCAGGGAGCTGCAGCCCAGCCCAGCCCTGCCCCAGGCAGCTGCAGCCCAGCCCAGCACAGCACAGCTGTGTCCTAGGGATCTGCAGCCCACCCTAGCCCAGTCCTGGGGAGCTACAACCCAGCCTAGCCCAGCACAGTCCTGCCCAGCCCTGCCCTAGGGACCTGCAGCCCTGCCCAGCCCAGCCCAGCCCAGCCCAGCCCAGCCCAGCCCTACCCCAGGGAGCTGCAGCCCAGCCTAGCCCAGCCCAGCCCTACCCCAGGGAGCTGCAGCCCAGCCTAGCCCAGCCCAGCCCTGCCCCAGGGAACTGCAGCCCAGCCCAGCCCGTACCGGGGAGCTACAGCCCAGCCTAGCCCAGCCCAGCCAAGCCCAGCTCAGCCCTGGAGAGCTGCAGCCCAGCCCTGGGGAGCTGCAGTCCAGCCCTGCCCAAGGGAGCCAGTCCACCCAGCCCTGCCCAAGGGAGCTGCAGTCCAGCCCAACCCAGCCCTGCCCAAGGGAGCTGCAGCCCAGCCCAGACCTGCCCCAGGGAGCTGTAGTCCAGGTCAGCCCAGCCCAACCCTGCCCTAAGAAGCAGCAACCCAGCCCAGCACAGCCCCAGGGAGCTGCAGCTCAGCACAACCCAGCCCTGCCCTAGGGTGCTGCAGCCCAGCCCAACCCAGCCCTGCCCTGGGGAGCTACTGCCCAGCTTAGCCCAGCCAAGCCCAGCCCAGCCCTGCCCCAGGGAACTGCAGCCCAGCCCAGCCCTGCCCTGGGGAGCTGCAGTGTAGCCCAGCTCAGCCCAGCCCTGCCCCAGGGAGCTGCAGCCCAGTCCAGCCCAGCCCTGGGGAGGTACAGCCCAGCCTAGCCCAGCCCAGCCCTGCCCTGGGGAGCTGCAGTGTAGCCCAGCTCAGCCCAGCCCAGCCCTGCCCTAGGGAGCTGCAGCCCACCCTAGCCCAGCCCCGGGGAACTACATCCCAGGCTAGCCCAGCCCAGCCCTGCCCCAGGGAGCTGCAGCCCAGCCTAGCCCAGCCGAGCTGAGCCCTGCCCCAGGGAGCTACAGCCCAGCCCAGCCCTGCCCTGCCCTGCCCCAGGGAGCTGCAGCCCAGCCCAGCCCTGCCCTGCCCTGCCCCAGGGAGCTGCAGCCCAGCCCAGCCCTGCCCTGCCCTGCCCCAGGGAGCTGCAGCCCAGCCCAGCCCTGCCCTGCCCTGCCCCAGGGAGCTGCAGCCCAGCCCAGCCCAGCCCAGCCCAGCCCCAGGGAGCTGCAGCTCAGCCCAGCCCTGCCCTGCCCTGCCCCAGGGCTGCTGCCCAGCCCAGCCCAGCCCAGCCCAGCCCAGCCTCAGGGAGCTGCAGCCCAGCCCAGCCCTGCCCTGCTCTGCCCTGCCCTGCCCTGCCCTGCCCTGCCCCAGGGAGCTCCAGCCCAGCCCTGCCCTGCCGAGCCCTGCCCCAGGGACCTGCAGCCCTGCCCAGCCCAGCCCAGCCCAGCCCGGCAATGGTTGTAACAAGCAGTGTGAGCAATCTGGCAGTGTAGGCCTAGAGCCTGACGTGGTGGTAGGCCGTGCCCAGCATGGCAGCGTAGAACAGTGCTGTGCCTGCACTGTGTAACCCAAGCAGGGCACTGGTAGCCATAAACACAGAGAGGTATCTTGGACTAACAGGACGCAGACGTACAGCAACCATCCCGCGTGTTAGCCGATAATCACACTCTCACAGTCTCACAGTATCACTGAGGTTGGAGAGGACCTCGGGGATCATCGAGTCCAACCTATCAACACAGACCCCATGACTAGACCATGGCACCAAGTGCCACGTCCAATCCCCTCCTGAACACCTCCAGGGATGGGGACTCCACCACCTCCCTGGGCAGCATATTCCAATGATGAATGACTCGCTCGGTGAAGAACTTCCTCCTCACCTCGAGTCTGAACCTCCCCTGGCACAGCTTGAGACTGTGTCCTCTTGTTCTGGTGCTGGTTGCCTGGGAGAAGAGGCCAACCCCTTCCTGGCTACAACCACCTTTCAGGTAGTTGTAGAGGGCAATGAGGTCTCCCCTGAGCCTCCTCTTCTCCAGGCTAAGCAACCCCAGCTCCCTCAGCCTCTCCTCACAGGGCTGTGCTCAAGGCCTCTCCCCAGCCTTGTTGCCCTTCTCTGGACACGCTCAAGTGTTTCGATGTCCTTCCTAAACTGAGGGGCCCAGAACTGGACACAGGACTCAAGGTGTGGCCTAACCAAAGCAGAGTCCAGGGGCACTATGACCTCCCTGCTCCTGCTGGCCACACTGTTCCTGATGCAGGCCAGGATGCCATTGGCCCTCCTGGCCACCTGGGCAATAGTAGCACAGTGTGTGGTCACTGGTGAGGGGCCAGTGAAGCCATGCCAGCAATGCCCCCCGAGCTTATACAAGTTGTAAAGCTTTTCTTAATACTCACTTCTTCTGCACACTTCTCACTAGGCTGTCAGCCCTCCTGTCTGCTCTGTACTGTGCTTGCTTGATAACGGAACAATGCTGAAGCAATAAAGGAGCAATACCAGATCGTATTGATCAGCCGCATTGATTCCCGTCCCCGTCGTCCAGCGCCCAGCCCACCTCAACTCCGGGGAGCTGCAGCCCAGGATAGAACAGCGCAGCACTGCCCCAGGGAGCTGCAGCCCAGCCCTGCCCTGCCCTGCCCTGCCCTGCCCTGCCCCAGGCAGCTGCCGGCCAGCCCTGCCCCAGCCCAGCCCAGCCCCAGGGAGTTGCAGCCCTGCCCAGCCCAGCCCAGCCCTGCCCCAGGGAGCTGCAGCCCAGCCTAGACCAGCCCAGCCCAGCCCTGCCCCAGGGAGCTGCAGCCCAGCCTAGACCAGCCCAGCCCAGCCCTGCCCCAGGGAGCTGCAGCCCAGCCCAGTCCAGCCCAGCCCTGCCCCAGGGAGCTGCAGCCCAGCCCAGCTCCGCCCCAGGGAGCTATAGCCCAGCCCAGCCAAGTCCAGCCCAGCCCTGCCCCAGGGAGCTATAGCCCAGCCCAGCCAAGTCCAGCCCAGCTCCGCCCCAGGGAGCTATAGCCCAGCCCAGCCCAGCCCAGCCCAGCCCTGCCCTGCCCAGCCCAGCCCAGCCCTGCCCTGCCCTGCCCTGCAATGGGGAGCTGTAGCCCAGCCCAGCCCAGCCCTGCCCTAGGGAGCTGCAGCCCACCCTAGCCCAGCCCTGGGGAGCTACAGCCCAGCCTAGCCCAGCCCAGCTCAGCCCATCCTAGCCCTGCCCCATGGAGCTGTAGCCCAGCCTAGCCCAGCTCTGCCCCTGGGAGCTGCATCACAGCCCAGCCCAGCCTAGCCAAGCCCAGCTCAGCCCCGGGGAGCTGCAGCACAGCCCAGACCTGCCCCAGGGAGCTACAGCCCAGCCTAGCCCAGCCCAGCCAAGCCCAGCTCAGCCCTGGGGAGCTGCAGTTCAGCCCAACCCAGCCCTGCCCTGGGGAGCTGCAGCCCAGCCCAGACCTGCCCCAGGGAGCTGCAGCCCAGCCCAGCCCAGCCCAACCCTGCCCTAAGAAGCAGCAGCCCAGCCCAGCACAGCCCCAGGGAGCTGCAGCTCAGCACAACCCAGCCCTAACCAAAGGAGCTGCAGCCCAGCCCAACCCAGCCCTGCCCTGTGGAGCTACTGCCCAGCTTAGCCCAGCCAAGCCCAGCCCAGCCCTGTCCCAGGGAGCTGCAGCCCAGCCCAGCCCAGCCCTGCCCTGCCCCAGGGAGCTGCAGCCCAGCCCAGCCCAGCCCTGCCCTGTGGAGCTACTGCCCAGCTTAGCCCAGCCAAGCCCAGCCCAGCCCTGCCCCAGGGAGCTGCAGCCCAGCCCAGCCCTGCCCTAGGGAGCTGCAGCCCACCCTAGCCCAGCCCCGGGGAACTACATCCCAGGCTAGCCCAGCCCTGCCCTGCCCCAGGGAGCTGCAGCCCAGCCCAGCCCAGCCCTGCCCTGCCCCAGGGAGCTGCAGCCCAGCCCAGCCCTACAGCCCAGCCCAGCCCCCTACCCTGCCCCAGGGAGCTGCAGCCCAGCCCAGCCCAGCCCTGCCCTGCCCCAGGGAGCTGCAGCCCAGCCCAGCCCAGCCCTGGGGAGGTACAGCCCAGCCCAGCCCAGCCCTACCCTGCCCCAGGGAGCTGCAGCCCAGCCCAGCCCAGCCCTACCCTGCCCCAGGGAGCTGCAGCCCAGCCCAGCCCAGCCCTACCCTGCCCCAGGGAGCTGCAGCCCAGTCCAGCCCAGCCCTGGGGAGGTACAGCCCAGCCTAGCCCAGCCCAGCTGAACCCCGGGGAAATACAGCCCAGCCCAACCCAGGACAGACCTGCCCCAGAGAGCTGCAGCCCAGCCTTGCCCAACCATCCCTGCCCCAGGGACCAGCAGCCCAGCCCAACCCAGCCCTGCCCTGCCCCAGGGAGCTGCAGCCCAGCCCAGCCCAGCCCAGCCCTGCCCCAGGGACCAGCAGCCCTGCCCAGCCCAGCCTTGCCCAACCATCCCTGCCCCAGGGAGCTGCAGCCCATCCTAGCCCAGCCATGCCCAGGGAGCTGCAACCCAGTGTAGCCCAACCCAGCCCAGACCTGCCCCAGGGAGCTGCAGCCCAGCCCAGCCCTGCACATGACTGCCCTGGGGAGCTGCAGACCAGCCCAACATAGCCCAGCCCTGCCCCAGGGAGCTGCAGCCCAGCCCAGCACAGCCCTGGGAAGATACAACCCAGCCTAGCCCAGCACAGACCAGACCAGCTCTGCCCCAGGGAGCAGCAGTCCAGCACAACTCAGCCCTGTCCTGGAGACCTGCAGCCCAGCCCAGCCCTGCCCTAGGGTGCTGCAGCCCAGCCCAGCCCAGCCCAGCCCTGAGGAACTGAGGCCCAGCCCTGCCCTGCCCAGGGAGCTCCAACCCAGCCCAGCCATGCCCAGGGAGCTGCAACCCAGTGTAGCCCAACCCAGCCCAGCCCTGCCCCAGGGAGCTGCAGCCCAGCCCTGCCCAGCCCAGCCCTGCCCTGCCCTGCCCTGCCCCAGGCAGCTGCAGCCCAGCCCAACCAAGCCCAGCCCAGCCCCAGGGAGTTGCAGCCCTGCCCAGCCCAGCCCTGCCCTGCCCTGTGGAGCTGCATCCCAGCCCAACCCAGCCCAGCCCTGCCCTGGAGACCTGCAGCCCAGCCCAGCCCTGCAATGGGGAGCTGTAGCCAAGCCCAGCCCAGCCATGGCCCAGGCATCTGCAGCCCAGCCCAGCCCAGCCCTGCCCTAGGGAGCTGCAGCCCACCCTAGCCCAGCCCTGGGGAGCTACAGCCCAGCCTAGCCCAGCCCAGCTCAGCCCATCCTAGCCCTGCCCCATGGAGCTGTAGCCCAGCCTAGCCCAGCTCTGCCCCTGGGAGCTGCATCACAGCCCAGCCCAGCCTAGCCAAGCCCAGCTCAGCCCCGGGGAGCTGCAGCACAGCCCAGACCTGCCCCAGGGAGCTGTAGCCCAGCCCAGACCTGCCCCAGGGAGCTGTAGTCCAGGTCAGCCCAGCCCAACCCTGCCCTAAGAAGCAGCAGCCCAGCCCAGCACAGCCCCAGGGAGCTGCAGCTCAGCACAACCCAGCCCTACCCAAAGGAGCTGCCCAGCTTAGCCCAGCCAAGCCCAGCCCAGCCCTGCCCCAGGGAGCTGCAGCCCAGCCTAGCCCAGCCCAGCCCTGCCCCAGGGAGCTGCAGCCCAGCCCAGCCCAGCCCAGCCCTGCCCCAGGGAGCTGCAGCCCAGCCTAGCCCAGCCAAGCCGAGCCCTGCCCCAGGGAGCTGCAGCCCAGCCCAGCACAGCCCTGGGAAGATACAACCCAGCCTAGCCCAGCACAGACCAGACCAGCTCTGCCCCAGGGAGCAGCAGTCCAGCCCAACTCAGCCCTGTCCTGGAGACCTGCAGCCCAGCCCAGCCCTGCCCTAGGGTGCTGCAGCCCAGCCCAACCCAGCCCTGCCCTGGGGAGCTACTGCCCAGCTTAGCCCAGCCAAGCCCAGCCCAGCCCTGCCCTAGGGTGCTGCAGCCCAGCCCAGCCCAGCCCTGAGGAACTGAGGCCCAGCCCAGCCCTGCCCAGGGAGCTCCAACCCAGCCCAGCCCTGCCCCAGGGAGCTTCAGCCCAGCCCTGCACTTGAGACCTGCGCTCCAGCCCAGCCCTGCCCCAGGGAGCTGCATCCCAGCCAAAGCCATCCCATCCCAGCCCTACCCTGGGTAGCTGCAGCCCAGCCCAGCCCAGCCCAGCCCTGCAGCCCAGCCCAGTCCAGCCCTGCAGCCCAGCCCAGTCCAGACTGGGGAGCTGCAGCCCAGCCCAGCCCTGCCCCAGAGAGCTGCAGCCCAGCCCAGCCCTGCCCCAGAGAGCTGCAGCCCAGCACAGCCCAGCCAGCCCGGCCCGAGGGAGCTGCAGCACAGCCCAGGCCAGCCCAGACCGGCCCCGGGGAGCTGCAGCCCAGTCTATCCCACCCCCGGGGAGCTGCAGCCCAGTCTATCCCACCCCCGGGGAGCTGCAGCCCAGTCTATCCCACCCCCGGGGAGCTGCAGCCCAGTCTATCCCACCCCCGGGGAGCTGCAGCCCAGTCTATCCCACCCCCGGGGAGCTGCAGCCCAGTCTATCCCACCCCCGGGGAGCTGCAGCCCAGTCTATCCCACCCCCGGGGGGCTGCAGTCCAGCCTAGCCCAGCCCTGCCCTGCCCCACAGAGCTGCAGCCCAGTCTATCCCAGCCCCGGGGCGCTGCAGCCCAGCCCAGGCCTGCCATGCCCCGCACAGGGGAGCTGCAGCCGAGCCTAGCCCAGCCCAGCCCAGCGCTGCGTAGTCCAGCCCTGCCACGGGGAGCTGCAGCCCGGCACAACCCTTCCCAGCCACCCCAGTCTTTGCCTCTGTGCCTCTGGAAGAAGCTGAGCTGCCTGCCAGGGGCTTGGTTTCTGCTCTTCTCTTGCCTTTGAGCCTTGTGTTGTGCTCTGCTCCAGGGCAGGGTCAGCAAGAGAAAGTCTCCTTCAGAGGAGTCCAACAGGATGGCACTGAACAAGTGCCAGGAGCTGCACTTTGGCCACAGCAACCCCAGGCAGTGCCTCAGGCTGGGGTCAGAGGGGCTGAGAGCAGCCAGGCAGAGAGGGAGCTGGGGGTGCTGGGGGAGAGCAGCTGAAGAGGAGCCAGCAGTGTGCCCAGGGGGCCAAGAAGGCCAAGGGCATCCTGGCCTGGGGCAGGCAAAGTGTGGCCAGCAGGAGCAGGGAAGTCCTTGTGCCCTGTGCTCAGCACTGCTGAGGCCACAGCTTGAGTCCTGTGTCCAGCTCTGGGCTCCTGAGGTTAGGAAAGAGGTTGAGCTGCTGGAAGGTGTCCAGAGAAGGGCAACAAAGCTGGGGAGGGGTCTGGGGCACAAGGCTGGGGAGGGGTCTGGGGCACAGCCCTGGGAGGAGAGGCTGAGGGAGCTGGGGTTGCTTAGCCTGGTGAAGAGGAGGCTCAGGGGAGACCTTCTTGCTCTCTCCAACTCCCTGCAGGGAGGTTGGAGCCAGCTGGGGGTTGGGCTCTTCTCCCAGGGAACCAGCAGCAGAACAAGAGGACACAGTCTCAAGCTGTGCCAGGGGAGGTTGAGGCTGGAGGGGAGGAGAAAGTTCTTCCCAGCAAGAGGAATTGGCCACTGGGATGAGCTGCCCAGGGAGGTGGTGGAGTCCCTGTCCGTGGAGGGGTTCAGACAAGGCTTGGATGTGGCTCTTGGAGCCAGGGTTTGGCTGTCAGGAGGGGTTGGGGATTGGGTCCCAGGTTGGAGCTGATGAGCTCTGAGGTCTTTGCCAGCCTGGCTGATTCTCTGCTCTGCTCCCCCACAGCCTCTGCCAGTGCAGCTCTGTGCCCCTGGTGCTGCAGGAGGGCACAGGGAAGCAAAGAACCACAGCCCAGGCCTGGGGAACAGCTGCTTTTTATTGCTGCTCTCAGGCAGGGGAGGCTCCTGCCTGGGCACCTCCTGCCTGCCTGGGCACCTCCTGCCTGCCTGGGCACCGCCTGCCCAAGGGCAGCCAAGGGCAAGCCCTGCCCGGAGCGGCTCTGCTGGGCACTGCCAGGCTGCTGCCATCTGGAACAGGATGGGGAAGGAAGGTCAGGGAGCAGGGAGAGCTCTGGCAGTGCCAGGGGGCTGTGGGCAGGAGCCAGCTGATGGGCCCTGACCAGAGCCCTCAGCCTGCAGGTGCCCAGCAACACCTTGCCATGGGACTGGTCACCCCCGAGCTGCCCATGCCAGGGGGGTTGGCAGAGGAGAGGGAGGCTCTGGGCACCAGCTCTGGGCACCGGCTCTGGGCAGCAGGTATTTTATAAACCCTCCCCAGCACTTGTGCCCAGTTCACCCCCAGCAGCACCCCCAGCTCCCCACCAGCTGCCCAGCTCCCCCCCAGCTCCCCCCCCAGGTGCCCAGCAGCTGCCCAGCTCCCCACCAGCTGCCCACCAGCTGCCCACCAGCTGCCCAGCTCCCCCCCCAGCTACCCTCCAGCTACAGAGCAGCTGCCCAGCAGCTGCCCAGCTTCCCCCCCAGCTCCCCCCCCCAGGTGCCCAGTAGGTGCCCAGCTCCCCCCCAGCTCCCCCACCAGCTCCCCCACCAGCTCCCCCACCAGCTGCCCAGCAGCTGCCCAGCTCCCCACCAGCTCCCCCACCACCTCCCCACCACCTCCCCCCCCTCCCCCACCAGCTGCCCCCACCACCTCCCCCAGCCCCCACCAGCTGCCCAGCAGCTGCCCAGCTCCCCTCCAGCTCCTCCCCAGCTCCTCAGTAGGTGCCCAGCTTCCCACCAGCTGCCCAGCAGCTGCCCAGCTCCCCTCCAGCTGCCCTCCAGCTGCCCGCCAGCTCCCCCCCAGGTGCCCAGGGGGTGCCCAGCAGTGCCCTGAGCTCACCAGAAGATGCCAAGCTCCTTCCTGCGTTTGATGTCTCTCTTCAGCTGGCAGAGGGAGCACAGGGGGCAGCAGCCCACGGCGAAGAAGTCCTTCAGGATGGATCCCTGCAGAGCAAGCAGCTTGGCACCGACAGCCCCCAGCCAGCCCGGCCCTGCAGCCCCCTGCCCACCTCCTGCAGCCCCCTGCCCAGCCCCAGCCCAGCCCTGCAGCCCCCTGCAGCCCCCTGCCCAGCCCTGCAGCCCCCTGCCCTGCCCCAGCCCAGCCCTGCAGCCCCTGCCCACCCCCTGCAGCCCCTGCCCAGCCCCTGCCCAGCCCTGCAGCCCCCTGCCCAGCCCCAGCCCTGCAGCCCCCTGCCCACCCCCTGCAGCCCCCTGCCCAGCCCCAGCCCTGCAGCCCCCTGCCCAGCCCAGCCCTGCAGCCCCCTGCCCAGCCCCTGCCCAGCTCTGCAGCCCCTGCCCAGCCCTGCAGCCCCCTGCCCTGCCCCAGCCCAGCCCTGCAGCCCCCTGCCCACCCCCTGCAGCCCCTGCCCAGCCCCTGCCCAGCCCTGTAGCCCCTGCCCAGCCCCAGCCCAGCCCTGCAGCCCCCTGCAGCCCCTGCCCAGCCCTGCAGCCCCTGCCCACCCCCTGCCCACCTCCTGCAGCCCCCTGCCCAGCCCCAGCCCAGCCCTGCAGCCCCTGCCCACCCCCTGCAGGCCCCTGCCCAGCCCTGCAGCCCCTGCCCTGCCCCAGCCCAGCCCTGCAGCCCCTGCCCACCCCCTGCAGCCCCCTGCCCAGCCGCTGCCCAGCCCTGCAGCCCCCTGCCCAGCCCCAGCCCAGCCCTGCAGCCCCCTGCAGCCCCTGCCCAGCCCCTGCCCAGCCCTGCAGCCCCCTGCCCACTCCCTGCCCACCCCCTGCAGCCCCTGCCCTGCCCCAGCCCAGCCCTGCAGCCCCCTGCCCAGCCCCTGCCCAGCCCTGCAGCCCCCTGCCCAGCCGCTGCCCAGCCCTGCAGCCCCCTGCAGCCCCCTGCCCAGCCCTGCAGCCCCTGCAGCCCCTGCCCAGCCCTGCAGCCCCCTGCCCACCCCCTGCCCACCTCCTGCAGCCCCCCTGCCACCCCCTGCCCACCCCAGCCCCCTGCCCTGCCCCAGCCCAGCCCTGCAGCCCCTGCCCAGCCCCTGCCCAGCCCTGCAGCCCCCTGCCCAGCCCTGCCCAGCCCCAGCCCCTGCCCAGCCCCAGCCCAGCCCTGCAGCCCCTGCAGCCCCCTGCAGCCCCAGCCCAGCCCTGCAGCCCCTGCAGCCCCTGCCCAGCCCCAGCCCAGCCCTGCAGCCCCCCAGCCCCTGCCCAGCCCCAGCCCAGCCCTGCAGCCCCCTGCCCAGCCCAGCCCTGCAGCCCCCTGCCCAGCCGCTGCCCAGCCCTGCAGCCCCCTGCAGCCCCCTGCCCAGCCCCAGCCCAGCCCTGCAGCCCCCTGCAGCCCCCTGCCCTGCCCCAGCCCAGCCCTGCAGCCCCCTGCCCACCCCCTGCCCAGCCCGGACCTGCAGCCCCCAGCCCAGTTCAGCCCTGAACCCCTCCTGGCTCCCATCCCCAGCTGCCCTCTGCCACCCCAGCAGGAGGCTGCCTGCCCCCAGTGGGGGCTGGGAGTTGGAGGGCTGTGGTTGGAAGGGCTCTGGCTCAAGGCAGGGATGCAGGGTTTGGAGGGGGTTCCTCTGCCCCACCCCCACCCCCCAGCCCTGCTCTTCACCTCGGGGACCCTTCCTCCTTCCCCAGCCCTGTTCTGCACCTCGGGGACCTCTTCCTCCTTCCCCAGCCCTGCTCTTCACCTCGGGGACCCCTTCCTCCTTCCCCAGCCCTGCTCTTCACCTCGGGGACCCTTCCTCCTTCCCCAGCCCTGTTCTGCACCTCGGGGACCCTTCCTCCTTCCCCAGCCCTGTTCTGCACCTCGGGGACCTCTTCCTCCTTCCCCAGCCCTGTTCTGCACCTCGGGGACCCCTTCCTCCTTCCCCAGCCCTGCTCTTCACCTCGGGGACCCCTTCCTCCTTCCCCAGCCCTGTTCTTCACCTCGGGGACCTCTTCCTCCTTCCCCAGCCCTGCTCTTCACCTCGGGGACCTCTTCCTCCTTCCCCAGCCCTGCTCTTCACCTCGGGGACTTCTTCCTCCTTCCCTGCCCCTGCTCTTCACCTCGGGGACCTCTTCCTCCTTCCCCAGCCCTGCTCTTCACCCTCGGGGACCTCTTCCTCCTTCCCTGCCCCTGCTCTTCACCTCGGGGACCTCTTCCTCCTTCCCCAGCCCTGCTCTTCACCTCGGGGACCTCTTCCTCCTTCCCCAGCCCTGCTCTTCACCTCGGGGACCTCTTCCTCCTTCCCCAGCCCTGCTCTTCACCTCGGGGACCTCTTCCTCCTTCTCCAGCCCTGCTCTTCACCTCGGGGACCTCTTCCTCCTTCCCAGCCCTGCTCTTCACCTCGGGGACCTCTTCCTCCTTCCCCAGCCCTGCTCTTCACCTCGGGGACCTCTTCCTCCTTCCCTGCCCCTGCTCTTCACCTCGGGGACCTCTTCCTCCTTCCCTGCCCCTGCTCTTCACCTCGGGGACCTCTTCCTCCTTCCCTGCCCCTGCTCTTCACCTCGGGGACCTCTTCCTCCTTCTCCAGCCCTGCTCTTCACCTCGGGGACCTCTTCCTCCTTCTCCAGCCCTGCTCTTCACCTCGGGGACCTCTTCCTCCTTCCCCAGCCCTGCTCTTCACCTCGGGGACTTCTTCCTCCTTCCCCAGCCCTGCTCTTCACCTCGGGGACCTCTTCCTCCTTCTCCAGCCCTGCTCTTCACCTCAGGGACCTCTTCCTCCTTGCCCCTGCCCCTGCTCTTCAGCCCTGTTCTCAGGGACCTCTTCCTCCTTCCCCTGCCCCTGCTCTTCACCTCGGGACCTCTTCCTCCTTCCCAGCCCCTGCTCTTCACCTCGGGACCTCTTCCTGGGACCTCTTCCTCCTTCCCAGCCCTGCTCTTCACCTCAGGGACCTCTTCCTCCTTCCCTGCCCCTGCTCTTCACCTCGGGACCCTTCCTCCTTCCCCAGCCCTTCACCTCAGGGACCTCTTCCTCCTTCTCCAGCCCTGCTCTTCACCTCAGGGACCTCTTCCTCCTTCCCCAGCCCTGCTCTCACCTCGGGGACCTCTTCCTCCTTCCCCAGCCCTGCTCTTCACCTGGGACCTCTTCCTCCTTCCCCAGCCCTGCTCTTCACCTCGGGGACCTCTTCCTCCTTCCCCAGCCCTGCTCTTCACCTCGGGGACCTCTTCCTCCTTCCCAGCCCTGCTCTTCACCTGGGACCTCTTCCTCCTTCCCCTGCCCCTGCTCTTCACCTCAGGGACCTCTTCCTCCTTCCCAGCCCCTGCTCTTCACCTCGGGGACCTCTTCCTCCTTCTCCAGCCCTGCTCTTCACCTCGGGGACTTCTTCCTCCTTCCCCAGCCCTGCTCTTCACCTCGGGGACCTCTTCCTCCTTCCCCAGCCCTGCTCTTCACCTCGGGGACCTCTTCCTCCTTCCCCAGCCCTGTTCTTCACCTCGGGGACCCCTTCCCCCTGCCCTGCCCCCGCCCCAGCAGCCAGCCCTGGCCGTGAGCGGCAGCAGGGCCGGCCCCCGGTGGGCACTGACCGGGATCCTGTATCTGGTGCGGTACAGAGTCCTCATGGGCACGCCGGTGCCACACAGGCAGCACTCGTCCATGTCCCCTGCCACCTGGCAGCCCAGGCAGATGTAGCAGCAGGCCCCACACAGACCTGTGGGCAGCCAGAGGCAGCCTCAGCTGAGGGCTGCAGGGAAGGACACAGGCAGGGGCAGCACCTCAGGGCAGAGCTGCCTCGCTGCTGGTGCCCACACGGCAAGGGGGGCTGCAGCTGGGGTGGTGCAGAGGGGGGGAGGGGGAGGAGGAAGAGGAGGAGGAGGAAGAGGAGGAGGAGGAAGAGGAGGAGGAGGAAGAGGAGGAGGAGGAAGAGGAGGAGGAGGAGGAGGAGGAGGAGGAGGAAGGAGGAGGAGGAAGAGGAGGAGGAGGAGGAGGAGGAGGAGGAGAGGAGGGAGGAGGAGGAGGAGGAGGAGGAGGAGGAGGAGGAGGAGGAGGAGGAAGAGGAGGAGGAAGAGGAGGAGGAGGAGGAGGAGGAGAGGAGGAGGAGGAGGAGAGGAGAGGAGGAGGAGGGAGGAGGAGGAGGAGGAGGAGGAGGAGGAGGAGGAGGAGGAGGAGGAGGAGGAGGAGGAGGAGGAGGAGGAGGGAAGAGGAGGAGAGGAGGAGGAGGAAGAGGAGGAGGAAGAGGAGGAGGAGGAGGAGGGGAGGAGGAGGAGGAGGAGGAGGAGGGAGGAGGAAGGAGGAGGAGGAGGAGGGGAGGAGGAGGAGGAGGAGGGAGGAGGAGGAGGGAGGAGGAGGAGGAGGAGGAGGAGGAGGAGAGGAGGAGGAGGAGGAGGAGGGAGGGAGGAGGAGGAGGAGGGAGGAGAGGAGGAGGAGAGGAGGAGGAAGAGGAGGAGGAGGAAGAGGAGGAGGGAGGAGGAGGGAGGAGGAGAAGAGGAGGAGGAAGAGGAGGAGGAAGAGGAGGAGGAGGAGGAGGGAGGGAGGAGGAGGAGGAGGAGGAGGAGGAGGGAGGAGGAGGAGGAAGGAGGAGGAGGGAGGAGGGAGGAGGAGGAGGAGGGAGGAGGAAGAGGAGGAGGAGGAGGAAAAGGAGGGAGGAGGAGGGAGGAGAAGAGAGGAGAGGAAAAGGGAAATGGAAAGAGAATGGGAGAAGGAGGAGGAGGGAGGGGGAGGGAGAGGGGAGGGGGAGGGGAAGGGGGAGGGGGAGAGCACTCACAGACACCGCAGTCGGAGCAGCAGTCCATCAGCCCCGACTGCCACTGGCCCACCTGGGGGCTGGCAGTGAACTGCGGCTGCACTGTGATCACCTGCTGAGAGGCCATGGCCCAGGGGGGCTCCACACCTGCCAGGGAAAGCCACAGTCACAGCTCCCAGGCTGCTGGGGGCTGGAAGGGAGCCCTGCAGAGCTGCCAGTGGCAGCCCCCTGGCAGAGCAGCAGCAGAGGATCCAGCCCAGGGCACACAGAACACATCCAGCCAGGGCTGCAAAGGCTCCACAGAAGGAGACTCCACAACCTCTCTGGGCAGCCTGCTCCAGGCCTCTGGCAGCCTCCCAGCCAAGAAGTTCCTCCTCAGGCTGAGCTGCAACCTCCTGGGCTGCACTTTCCCTCCCTTGCCCCTTGGCCTGTGCCAGGGCCCAGTGAGCAGAGGCTGTCCCTGTGCCTCCCTTCCTGCCCCCCAGCCCTCAGCTCTTGAGAGCCATTGCTCAGCTCCCTCTCAGCCTTCTCCTCTCCACACTCAGCACCCCCAGGGCTCTCAGCCTCTCCTCCCCAGGCACTGCTGCAGTCCCTTCAGCAGCCTTGCAGCCTGCCTTGGCCTCTCTGCAGCAGCTCCCTGTCCCTCCTGAGCTGGGCAGCCCAGGGCTGGATGCAATCCTCCAGGGGAGGTCTCAGCAAGGCAGAGCAGTCACAGACTGCATCAGCTGGGAAGGGAACCTCCCAGGGCATCCTGTGCAAGCCCCTGCAGGCAGCAGGGACAGCTCCAGCTGCAGCAGGCTGCCCAGGGCCACAGCCAGGCTGAGCTTGGATGGCTGCAGGGATGGAGCCTCCACCCCCTGCCTGGGCAGCCTGTGCCAGAGTCTCTCCAGCCTCCCTCTGCAGAGCTTCCTCCTGAGCTGAGCCCCAGCCTGCTTGCAGCCCCTGCAGGGCCTGGGAGCTGCTCTCAGCTCTGCCTGCAGCCTTCTCTTCTGCAGGCTCAACACCCCCAGCTCCCTCAGCCTGGCCCCACAGCAGAGCTGCTCCAACCCCCTCAGCATCTTGCTGGCCTCCTCTGGAGCCTCTCCCTCAGCTCCAGGTCCCTCCTGTGCTGAGGGCTCCAGCTCTGGCCCCAGCCCTGCAGGTGAGGTCTCCCCAGAGCAGAGCAGAGGGGCAGGATCCCTCTCTCCAGCTCTGGCCACCCTGCTTTGGCTGCAGCCCAGGCTGCCCTTGGCCTCCTGTGCTGCCAGTGCCCAGTGCTGGCTGCTGCCCAGCTGCCCATGAAGGCTCCACCAGCAGCTGCAGGCCCCCATGGCCTTGCTGCAGCCCTGGCAGAGCTAAGCAGTGGTTGTGCTGTCCCTGAGCCTGGGGAGCAGAGCCCAACCCCCCCTGGCTGCAGCCTCCTCTCAGGGAGCTGCAGAGAGCAAGGAGGTCTCCCTCAGCCTCCTCTGCTCCACACTCCCCACCCCCAGCTCCCTCAGCTGCTCCTCCCCAGCCCTCTTCCCCAGATCCTTCCCCACCTTCCTTGCCCTTCCCTGGCCCTGCTCCAGCTCCTCCAGCTCCTTCTTGCAGCCAGGAGCCCAAAGCTCAGCCCAGCCCTCAAGCTGTGGCCTGCCCAGTGCTGAGCCCAGGGGCACAATCCCTGCCCTGCTCCTGCTGCCCAACCATTGCTGCTCCAGCCCAGGCTGCTGCTGCCCTTCTTGCCCCCCTGCCCACCCCCTGCCTCCTCTGCTCCTGGGGTCTCTCCCAGCCCTAACAGCTCTGTGATTCCATGGGGACTCCACCACCTCCCTGGCAGGCTGTGCCCTGCCTGCTGCTGTCCAGGAGGGGCTGCCTGGGGGTCTCTGCCCCAGCTCTGCCCTTGCCAACCCTTTCACCAGTCTCAGAGCTTCTCCAGGGCTGTGTTTCAGACCTGCAGAAGAGCTGCAGCTGAACTGAGAGAGCAGGGGCTGGGAGTGCTGGGGAGGAGAAGCTCAGCAGGAGCCAGCAGGGAGCACTTGCAGCCCAGAGAGCCAAGCAGAGCCTGGGCTGCAGCAAGAGAAGGGTGGCCAGCAGGGCCAGGGAGGGGATTCTGCCCCTCTGCTCCACTCTGCTGAGCCCACAGCTGCAGCTCTGGGGCCAGCTCTGCAGCCTCTGTGGCAGGAAGGCTGTGGAGGGGCTGGAAGGTGTCCAGAGCAGGGCCAGGAGGAGGAGCAGAGGGCTGGAGCTGCTCTGCTCTGAGCACAGCCTGAGAGAGTTGGGCTTGTGCAGGCTGGAGAGGAGAAGGCTCCCAGGAGAGCTTCTGGTGGCCTTGCAGGAGCTGCAGGGGGCTGCAAGCAAGCTGGGGAGGGACTTTGGAGGGGGTGAGGGAGGGCTAGGAGTGGGGGGGCTGGAGCAGAAGTAGAAGTGGGGAGCTGGAGCTTGGCTGTGAGGAAGAAGTTGTTGGGCAGGAGGGTGGTGAGAGCCTGGCCCAGGCTGCCCAGGGAGGTGGTGGAAGCCTCCTGGCTGGAGGTGTTTGCAGCCAGGCTGGAGGTGGCTGTGAGCAAGCTGCTCTGGGGGGAGGGTGAAGGGACAAAGGTGGCTTCCTCCTTCTCCTGCTGCTGCTGAGCCCTCCCTGGGGCAGGGCACCCTGCTCTCAGCAGAGACCTTGGAGCCAAGCAGCTCCACCAGCCATGGGTGCAGCAGTGGGCACAGCACCCACTTCCTCCAGCAGCCACCTCCTGTCCCTGCCTCTCCCTGCAGCACCTCCCAGGAAATGGGCACCAAGCTGCAGGCAGCTCCCAGCCCCTGCAGGCAGCTCCCCAGCCTCTGCAGGCAGCTCCCAGCCCCTTCAGGCAGCTCCCCAGCCTCTGCAGGCAGCTCCCAGCCCCTGCAGGCAGCTCCCCGGCCTCTGCAGGCAGCTCCCAGCCCCTTCAGGCAGCTCCCCAGCCTCTGCAGGCAGCTCCCAGCCCCTGCAGGCAGCTCCCAGCCCCTGCAGGCAGCTCCCAGCCCCTGCAGGCAGCTCCCCGGCCTCTGCAGGCAGCTCCCAGCCCCTTCAGGCAGCTCCCCAGCCTCTGCAGGCAGCTCCCAGCCCCTGCAGGCAGCTCCCCGGCCTCTGCAGGCAGCTCCCAGCCTCTGCAGGCAGCTCCCAGCCCCTGCAGGCAGCTCCCCGGCCCCTGCAGGCAGCTCCCAGCCCCTGCAGGCAGCTCCCCAGCCTCTGCAGGCAGCTCCCCGGCCTCTGCAGGCAGCTCCCAGCCCCTGCAGGCAGCTCCCCGGCCTCTGCAGGCAGCTCCCCAGCCTCTGCAGGCAGCTCCCCGGCCCCTGCAGGCAGCTCCCCGGCCTCTGCAGGCAGCTCCCAGCCCCTGCAGGCAGCTCCCGGCCCCTGCAGGCAGCTCCCAGCCCCTGCAGGCAGCTCCCAGCCTCTGCAGGCAGCTCCCAGCCCTGCAGGCAGCTCCCAGCCCCTGCAGGCAGCTCCCAGCCCCTGCAGGCAGCTCCCAGCCCCTGCAGGCAGCTCCCAGCCCCTGCAGGCAGCTCCCAGCCCCTGCAGGCAGCTCCCAGCCCCTGCAGCAGCTCCCAGCTCCCAGCCCCTCCCAGCCCCTGCAGGCAGCTCCCCGCCTCTGCAGGCAGCTCCCAGCCCCTGCAGGCAGCTCCCCGGCCCCTGCAGGCAGCTCCCAGCCCCTGCAGGCAGCTCCCCGGCCTCTGCAGGCAGCTCCCAGCCCCTGCAGGCAGCTCCCAGCCCCTGCAGGCAGCTCCCCGGCCTCTGCAGGCAGCTCCCCGGGCCCTGCAGGCAGCTCCCAGCCCCTGCAGGCAGCTCCCCCCCTGCAGGCAGCTCCCAGCCCCTGCAGGCAGCTCCCCGGCCCCTGCAGGCAGCTCCCAGCCCCTGCAGGCAGCTCCCCAGCCTCTGCAGGCAGCTCCCAGCCCCTGCAGGCAGCTCCCCGGCCCCTGCAGGCAGCTCCCAGCCCCTGCAGGCAGCTCCCCGGCCTCTGCAGGCAGCTCCCCGGCCTCTGCAGGCAGCTCCCAGCCCCTGCAGGCAGCTCCCAGCCCCTGCAGGCAGCTCCCCGGCCTCTGCAGGCAGCTCCCCGGCCCCTGCAGGCAGCTCCCAGCCCCTGCAGGCAGCTCCCAGCCCCTGCAGGCAGCTCCCCGGCCTCTGCAGGCAGCTCCCCGGCCTCTGCAGGCAGCTCCCCGGCCTCTGCAGGCAGCTCCCCGGCCCCTGCAGGCAGCTCCCAGCCCCTGCAGGCAGCTCCCCGGCCTCTGCAGGCAGCTCCCCGGCCCCTGCAGGCAGCTCCCCGGCCTCTGCAGGCAGCTCCCAGCCCCTGCAGGCAGCTCCCGGCCCCTGCAGGCAGCTCCCAGCCCCTGCAGGCAGCTCCCAGCCTCTGCAGGCAGCTCCCGGCCCTGCAGGCAGCTCCCCGGCCCCTGCAGGCAGCTCCCCGGCCTCTGCAGGCAGCTCCCAGCCCCTGCAGGCAGCTCCCCGGCCCCTGCAGGCAGCTCCCAGCCCCTGCAGGCAGCTCCCCGGCCCCTGCAGGCAGCTCCCAGCCCCTGCAGGCAGCTCCCCAGCCTCTGCAGGCAGCTCCCAGCCCCTGCAGGCAGCTCCCCGGCCCCTGCAGGCAGCTCCCAGCCCCTGCAGGCAGCTCCCCGGCCTCTGCAGGCAGCTCCCAGCCCCTGCAGGCAGCTCCCCGGCCTCTGCAGGCAGCTCCCCGGCCTCTGCAGGCAGCTCCCCAGCCTCTGCAGGCAGCTCCCCGGCCCCTGCAGGCAGCTCCCAGCCCCTGCAGGCAGCTCCCCGGGCCCTGCAGGCAGCCTGGCAAGGGAAGAAGCAGGAGCCAGGGGGACAAAGGAGGTGGACAGAGCATGAAGTGGCTGTGCAGTGGGGACAGCAGGGAGAGGCAAGGCAGAGGTCCCAGGCATGGAGAACACAGAATTCCCAGGCAGGGGTGACACAGAGGTGCCAGAGAGGGACAACACAGAGGTGCCAGGCAGGGGTGACACAGAGGTGCCAGAGAGGGACAACACAGAGGTGCCAGGCAGGGGTGACACAGAGGGACAGCAGAGAGGGGCAGCAGAGAGGGGCAGCAGAGAGGGGCAGCAGAGAGGGGGAGGTGAGGAGCAGGCCCCCAGCAGGCTCCTGTGCCACAGGCAAGGTTCCCTGCCCCGCAGGTCAGGAGGGCAGGCAGAGCCGGGCAGTACCAGGCACAGGCGGTGCCCACGGGGGGCAGCGCTGCCCACAGCCCTCCCCTGCCCTCCCTGCGGCCCTGCAGGCTGTGCTGTGCAGCAGGCAGCAGCCTGGGCCAGCCTCCAGCTCCTGTTCCCCTCCTGAGAGGTGCCCCAGGCCCGGCACAGCACCCTGAGTGCCACCCCCCAGACCTCCAGCCCCGTGGGGAGGGCTGGGGGGCATCAAAGGGGCTCCCGGGGGGCAGGCAGCCACACTGCAGCCACAGCCAAGGCACAGCCTGGTGCCAACCACCACCTCCCCTGCTCCCTGCTCTCCAGCTGCCCTGGCACTGCCCTGCTCTAGCTCTGAAGTGGTTCCCCAGGTAGGGCAACATCCTCTGCACCCTGCTGAGACCCCACCTGGAGCTCTGTGTCCTGGGGGTGCTGGGGGGAGGGGGAGGAGAAGCTCAGCAGGAGCCAGCAGGGAGCACTTGCAGCCCAGAGAGCCAAGCAGAGCCTGGGCTGCAGCCAGAGAAGTGTGGCCAGCAGGGCCAGGGAGGGGATTCTGCCCCTCTGCTCCACTCTGCTGAGCCCACAGCTGCAGCTCTGGGGCCAGCTCTGCAGCCTCTGTGCCAGGAAGGCTCTGGAGGGGCTGGAAGGTGTCCAGAGCAGGGCCAGGAGGAGGAGCAGAGGGCTGGAGCTGCTCTGCTCTGAGCACAGCCTGAGAGAGTTGGGCTTGTGCAGGCTGGAGAGGAGAAGGCTCCCAGGAGAGCTTCTGGTGGCCTCCCAGGAGCTGCAGGGGGCTGCAAGCAAGCTGGGGAGGGACTTTGGAGGGGGTGAGGGAGGGCTAGGAGTGGGGGGGCTGGAGCAGAAGTAGAAGTGGGGAGCTGGAGCTTGGCTGTGAGGAAGAAGTTGTTGGGCAGGAGGGTGGTGAGAGCCTGGCCCAGGCTGCCCAGGGAGGTGGTGGAAGCCTCCTGGCTGGAGGTGTTTGCAGCCAGGCTGGAGGTGGCTGTGAGCAAGCTGCTGTGGGGTGAGGTGTCCCTGCCCATGGCAGGGGGCTGGGGCTGGCTGAGCCTGGAGCTCCCTTCCAGCCCTGCCAGCTCTGTGAGTCTAGGATTCCATGATCTCTGCTCCTACCCCATCCCTCTGCCCACCAAGAGCTCCCCAGCCTCAGCAGTGCCCAGCCCCAGCAGCAGTGCCCAGCCCCAGCAGCAGTGCCCAGCCCCAGCAGCAGTGCCCAGCCCAGCCCCACGTACCTGAGAGCTGCCCTTGCCCAGCAGACGCAGTTCCTGCTCCTGCTCCTCACCTTTTATATGCTCTGGGTGCTGCCTCAGCGACCTCTGCTCCCTCTGACAGATGACTCCCTGCTTTCACTGCCACCTGGCACAACTGCTGCCAGCCTGCTGCTGCTCCTGCAGGGCTCCTGCTGCCCCCCCCCCCCCACCTCTGGGCTCTGCCAGGGGGTCCCAGAGGGGAGTTCGGCTTCGGGCTCCTGCGCTGCCCTGAGCCCTCTGCTGCTGCCACAGAGCCAAGGCATGAGACTGCTGTGGGGTGGAAGGGACCCTCAAAGCCCAGCCAGTCCCAGCCCCCCCCTGCAGGGCCATCCCCAAGCAGAGCAGGCTGCTCAGAGCCCCAAAGCAACCTGAGCTGGAAGGGTTCCAGGCATTGGGCAGCCCTCAGCTCTCTCTGGGCAGCCTGGGACAGGCTCTCACCACCCTCAGGGGCAAACATTTCTCCTTCTCTCCACTCTGGCTCTCCCTCTCTGGCTTTCCAACCATCCCCCCCTGGCCTGGCACAGCAGCCCCTGAGACAAACTCTGTCCCCAGCTTGCTGAGCAGCCCTTGAAGCCCTGCAAGGCCTCCAGAAGCTCTCCCTGCAGCCTTCTCTTCTCTCTCCATCAGCCCCAGCTCTCCCAGCCTGGCCCCACAGCAGAGGCTCTGCAGCCTCTCAGCATCTCTGTGGCCTCCTCTGGAGCCTCTCCAGCAGCTCCAGGTCCTCCTTGTGCTGGGGGCTGCAGAGCTGCCCCAGCCCTGCAGGGGAGGGCTGAGCAGAGCAGAGGGGCAGAATCCCCTCCCTGCCCCTGCTGCCCACACTGCTGGGGCTCAGCCCAGCACAGCCTTGCTCTCTGGGCTGCCAGCTCCCCTTGCTGCCTCCTGGGGCGCTGCTCCTCCCCCAGCACCCCCAGGGCCTTCTCCTCACCACTGCTCTCTGCCCCTTCCCCACCCAGCCTGGCTCTGTGCTTGGCACTGCCCTCAGCCAGCTGCAGGACCTTGCCCTTGGCCTTGCTGAGCTTCAGGAGGTTGCCTTGGGGCCAGCTCTGCAGCCTGCCCAGGGCCCTCTGGATGGATCCTTCCCTCCCTGCTGGCCCTGGCAGGCTGCTGAGGCTGCCTTGCTCCAGCTGCTTGCTGAGCCAAGCTCAGGTCCCCTCAGCTGCCCCAGCAGCAGGGAGCCTCTGGCAGGGCAGGCACAGAGCTGCTCCTCCCCCAGCACCCCCAGGCTGCTCTCTGCCCCTTCCCCACCCAGCCTGGCTCTGTGCTTGGCACTGCCCTGCCCCAGGCACAGGACCTTGCTGGCTGATAACCCTCACCTGCCTGGGGAAGCTCCAGCTTTGCCCTGGAGCCAAGGTTTACCCTGTGGCTCAGCACAGAAGCCTCCTCCTGTGCACCCAAGGCCTCTGTCTCTGGAGTGGGGCTGCTGAGGTGGGGGAAGCAGGAGAGAGACATAGAGAGGCAAGAAGGCAAAAGGCATCTGCTCTTTATTGACTGCCCAGGGAGAGGGAGGGAGCAGCCATGCACCATCAGCTCCTCCAGGGAGGGGCTCCCAGGGACTCCTGCCTGCAGGGAGGCTGCTGGTGGCATCTGCAAGGGGAGAGGAGAACAGCAGAGAATTAACCAGGTTGGAAAAGGCCTCAGAGCTCATCCAGGCCAACCTCTCCCCCAGCACCATCTGAGCAACTCAACCATGGCACCAAGGGCCTCAGCCAGGCTCTTCCTGAACACCTCCAGGGATGGGGACTCCGCCAGAGCTGAGCTGGTGCCCAGAGCCTCCCTCTCCTCTGCCAACCCCCCTGGCATGGGCAGCTCGGGGGTGACCAGTCCATGGCAAGGTGTTGCTGGGCACCTGCAGGCTGAGGGCTCTGGTCAGGGCCCATCAGCTGGCTCCTGCCCACAGCCCCCTGGCACTGCCAGAGCTCTCCCTGCTCCCTGACCTTCCTTCCCCATCCTGTTCCAGATGGCAGCAGCCTGGCAGTGCCCAGCAGAGCCGCTCCGGGCAGGGCTTGCCCTTGGCTGCCCTTGGGCAGGAGGTGCCCAGGCAGGCAGGAGGTGCCCAGGCAGGCAGGAGGTGCCCAGGCAGGAGCCTCCCCTGCCTGAGAGCAGCAATAAAAAGCAGCTGTTCCCCAGGCCTGGGCTGTGGTTCTTTGCTTCCCTGTGCCCTCCTGCAGCACCAGGGGCACAGAGCTGCACTGGCAGAGGCTGTGGGGGAGCAGAGCAGAGAATCAGCCAGGCTGGCAAAGACCTCAGAGCTCATCAGCTCCAACCTGGGACCCAATCCCCAACCCCTCCTGACAGCCAAACCCTGGCTCCAAGAGCCACAGCCAAGCCTTGCCTGAACCCCTCCAGGGCTGGGGACTCCACCACCTCCCTGGGCAGCTCATCCCAGTGCCCAATTCCTCTTGCTGGCAAGAACTTTCTCCTCCCCTCCAGCCTCAACCTCCCCTGGCACAGCTTCAGACTGTGTCCTCTTGTTCTGGGGCTGGGGGCCTGGCAGAAGAGACCAACCCCCCCCCGGCTCCAACCTCGCTGCAGGGAGTTGGAGAGAGCAAGAAGGTCTCCCCTGAGCCTCCTCTGCTCCAGGCTAAGCAACCCCAGCTCCCTCAGCCTCTCCTCCCAGCCCTGTGCCCCAGACCCCTCCCCAGCTTTGTTGCCCTTCTCTGGACACCTTCCAGCAGCTCAACCTCTTTCCTACCCTGGGAGGCTCAGAGCTGGACACAGGCCTAACCAGCAGAGGAAGAGGGGGGTGAGGGGAGTGGGGCTGTGGCACTCTGTGCCCCCCACCCCTCCCAGTCCTGCCCCTGCTCTCCTGCCCAAGGTTCCCAGCAAGGTTTTGCTGCAGGGCAGCTCCCAGGAGCCCAGGATCTCAGCATGGCTTGGGGAGAGCTCCCAGGCTGCAGAGCCTCTGCCCCTGCAGCTGTCACAGCACCACAGGAACCTGGAGAGCTCAAACCCTGCAGGGGGAACTCAGCTTGCCCAGGATTGTGCCCAGATGGGGCTGGGAAGCCTCCAGAGACAGAGACTCCACCACCTCTGTGGGCAGCCTGCGCCAGCCCCCTCCCCCCACACCTCCTGGTCCTTCAGGAGGCCACTCCAGCCCCCTGCCCATGGGTAAGTTCCCCTCCCCTGTGTCCTACAGCAGCTTCAGGCTGAGGGAGCCTTCAAGGACCACCAAGTGCAGACCCCCAGAGAGGGCCCAGGAGGTGCTCTGGGAAGTGCATTTCCTTCCCCCCACTCCTGCAGCCCTTCCAGCTGGCTGCAGAGGCTCCTGGCTGCCCTGCCCCCTCCCTCTCTCCTCCCTGGAGCTGCCCCAGGGGGACCTGGAGCTGATTAATTTGGGCCTGAATCTTCCTAACTGAGGCTTGGAGCTCCCTAATTGGGACCTGGAGCTCCCTAATTAGGACCAGGAACTAACTAATTAGGGACCTGGAGCTGCTCCACTGAAGCCTGGAGCTGCCCAATTGGAGCCTGGAGCTCCCTAATTAGGACCTGGTACTAACTAATTAGGGCCTGGAGCTTCCTAACTGGGGCTTGGAGCTCCCTAATTGGCACCTGGAGCTGCCCAATTGGAGCCTGGAGCTCCTTTAATTAGGACCAGGAACTAACTAATTAGGGCCTAAAGCTTCCTCACTGGGACCTGGAGCTGCCCAATCGGAGCCTGGAGCTGCCCAATTAGGACCTGGAACTAACTAATTAGGGCCTGAAGCTTCCTAACTGGGGCTTGGAGCTAACTAATTGGGACCTGGAACTAACTAATTAGGGCCTGAAGCTTCCTAACTGTGGATTGGAGCTAACTAATTGGGACCTGGAGCTGCTCCATTAGGGACCTGGAGCTCCCTAATTAGGACCTGGAACTAACTAATTAGGGCCTGAAGTTTCCTAACTGGGACCTGGAGCTGCTCCATTGGGGCCTGGTCCCTAATTAGGACCTGGAACTAACTAATTAGGGCCTGAAGGTTCCTAACTGGGGCCTGGAGCTCACTAATTGGCACCTGGAGCTGCTCTATTAGGAACATGGAGCTCCCTAATTAGGACCTGAAGCTTCCTAACTGGGACCTGGAGCTGCTCCATTGGGGCCTGGTCCCTAATTAGGACCAGGAACTAACTAATTAGGGCCTAAAGCTTCCTCACTGGGACCTGGAGCTGCCCAATTGGAGCCTGGAGCTGCCCAATTAGGACCTGGTACTAACTAATTAGGGCCTGAAGCTTCCTAACTGGGGCTTGGAGCTAACTAATTGGGACCTGGAACTAACTAATTAGGCCCTGAAGCTTCCTAACTGTGGATTGGAGCTAACTAATTGGGACCTGGAGCTGCCCCATGGGGACCTGGGGGGGTGATGAAGGCTTATGTTTGCTGTCCTGCTTCCCAGGGCGGTCTGTGTGAGGCTTTGGCTGCCTGTGGCTCTGTGCCAAGCCCAGCCTGTGCCTCCTGGGTGCTCCTCCTGCTGTGTGCTGCTGGCTGGAGCTGTGCAAAGCCCTCCCCAGGTCCCCTTCCCACTCCCACCCTGTCCCCTGGGGAGCATCTCCCTTCTGCCCCCTTTGGGGGAGGCCAGGGAGCAAAGCTGCCTCCCTCCCCAGCAAGGCAGGAGCTGGCAGGAGAGGCCCCAGGGGGCCAGCTGGCAGTGGTGGAGGCTGTGTGGGGCCAGGCCAGCCCTGGCAGCTCACCAGAAGATGCCGATGGCCCGCCGGCGGTTGATGTCCCTCTTGATCTGGCACAGGGAGCACACAGGGCAGCAGAGGGTGACACAGAAGTCAGAGCACAGGGAGCCCTGCCAGGGAGAGAGGGGTTAGAGGGGCTGGCAGCCCCCAGACAGCCAGATTAGGCTCTCAGGCCATGGTGGAATGGAGCAACAACAACAGAAAGAGGGAGAAGTCAGCTGAAGAGAGGGAGCTGGGGCTGCCCAGCATGGAGAGGAGAAGGCTCCCAGGAGACCTTCTGGTGGCCTCCCAGGAGCTGCAGGGGGGTCAAGAACCACCCCCTGGCCAAAACCCAGGGGAGCTGCTGATAGCTTCCCACTCCCTTACCCCCCTGGACACAAAGGGACAAGAGAAAAGAGCACAGCCTGAGAGAGTTGGGGTTGTGCAGGCTGGAGAGGAGAAGGCTCCCAGGAGAGCTTCTGGTGGCCTCCCAGGAGCTGCAGGGGGCTGCAAGCAAGCTGGGGAGGGACTTTGGAGGGGGTGAGGGAGGGCTAGGAGTGGGGGGGCTGGAGCAGAAGTAGAAGTGGGGAGCTGGAGCTTGGCTGTGAGGAAGAAGTTGTTGGGCAGGAGGGTGGTGAGAGCCTGGCCCAGGCTGCCCAGGGAGGTGGTGGAAGCCTCCTGGCTGGAGGTGTTTGCAGCCAGGCTGGAGGTGGCTGTGAGCAAGCTGCTGTGGGGTGAGGTGTCCCTGCCCATGGCAGGGGGCTGGGACTGGCTGAGCCTGGAGCTCCCTGCCAGCCCTGCCAGCTCTGTGACTCTCTGATTCTAAGCCACCAAGCCAAGAAGAGCTTCATCACATCCCACTTGCTGTGCCACTCCATCCAGGAGGGAGCTCTGCACAGGGAGGGTGGTGAGAGCCTGGCACAGGCTGCCCAGGGAGGTGGTGGAGGCTCCATCCCTGGTGACATCCAAGCTCAGGCTGGATGTGGCCCTGGGCAGCCTGCTGCAGCTGGACCAGGAGCCCTTGGAGTCTCCCTTCCAAAACCCTGCAGCCTGTGACTGTGAGCTGGCTGAAGATGTGCTGCCCTGGGCAGGGGGGATGGAGCCTCTCTTCTGCTTGGCTTTACTCACTCCACTGACCTGGTCTCAGCTCCCCTGCCCTAGCCCAGTGGTATCCTGGTTGGCACTGGAGCTGGCACTGCCATGGACTCACAGAGCTGGCAGGGCTGGAAGGGAGCTCCAGGCTCAGCCAGCCCCAGCCCCCTGCCATGGGCAGGGACACCTCACCCCACAGCAGCTTGCTCACAGCCACCTCCAGCCTGGCTGCAAACACCTCCAGCCAGGAGGCTTCCACCACCTCCCTGGGCAGCCTCGGCCAGAGCCTGGCAGGGAAGAATCAACTCCTGAGGTCCCAACCTGAACCTGATCCAGCCTGGGGATCCTGGAATTGCTTCAGCTGGGAAGGACCTCCAGGGTTCAGCAGTTCAAACCAACACCCCCTGGCACCAATTCAGCCAGCCCCCCTGGCCCCAAGCCAGTGACCACCCTGGCTCCAAGCCAATGACCTCCCTAGCCCCAAGCCAATGACCACCCTGGCCCCAAGCCAGCCACCCTCCCTGGCCCCAAGTCAATGACCACCCTGGCCCCAAGCCAATGACCACCCTGGCATCAACCCAGCCACCCTCCCTGGCCCCAAGTCAATGACCACCCTGGCCCCAAGCCAATGACCACCCTGGCCCCAAGCCAGCCACCCTCCCTGGCCCCAAGTCAATGACCACCCTGGCACCATGCCAATGACCTCCCTAGCCCCAAGCCAATGACCACCCTGGCATCAACCCAGCCACCCTCCCTGGCCCCAAGTGAATGACCACCCTGGCCCCAAGCCAATGACCACCCTGGCATCAACCCAGCCACCCTCCCTGGCCCCAAGTCAATGACCACCCTGGCACCATGCCAACCACCCCCCTTTGGCACCAAGCCAAGCCACCCCCCCACCATCCCACCCCTGCCCTGTGCCCCTGGCACCACCCAGGGTGGGAGAGGGGCAGTGCCAGAGGGGCTGGCAGAGGGGGCGAGGAGGGGGCTGGCACTGACCGCGATGTTGTATCTGGTGCGGTACAGAGTCCTCATGGCCATGCTAGTCCCACACAGGCAGCACTCATTCATGTCCCCTGCCACCTGGCAGCCCAGGCAGGGGTAGCAGAACATCCCACAGCAGCCTGGCAAGGGGGAGAGAGAGCAGCAGCTGAGGCCCTGCCGGCACGGGCGGGCAGCAGCCAGCAGTAGGGGGGGCAGGGGGGTGCCCTGGGGGGGGTGGGCAGCCCCTGGAGGGTGGGCAGCCCCCGGGGGGCACTCACAGACGCCCCAGTCGGTGCAGCAGTCACCCAGCCCTGTCTGCCAGACGTTCCTGGGGGCCAGGCTGCCAGCCTGGGGCTGCAGGGTCACCACGGCGGGCATGGCCATGCCAGCTTGCATCCTGGGGGGGATTCTGGCTATGCCTAGAAGGGAGAAACAAACCCCCACAGATGAGGGACAGGGAGGGGGAGAAGGTAAAGAAACTCCCCAGGGGGTGTACAAAGGAAAGGAAGGAGAAGTTCTGAATCAGTGAAGCACAGAAGAGAAGAGGAAGCTGAGAGCAGCCAGGCAGAGAGGGAGCTGGGGGTGCTGGGGGAGAGCAGCTGAAGAGGAGCCAGCAGTGTGCCCAGGGGGCCAAGAAGGCCAAGGGCATCCTGGCCTGGGGCAGGCAGAGTGTGGCCAGCAGGAGCAGGGAAGTCCTTGTGCCCTGTGCTCAGCACTGCTGAGGTCACAGCTTGAGTCCTGTGTCCAGCTCTGGGCTCCTGAGGTTAGGAAAGAGGTTGAGCTGCTGGAAGGTGTCCAGAGAAGGGCAACAAAGCTGGGGAGGGGTCTGGGGCACAGGGCTGGGGAGGGGTCTGGGGCACAGCCCTGTGAGGAGAGGCTGAGGGAGCTGGGGTTGCTTAGCCTGGAGCAGAGGAGGCTCAGGGGAGACCTTCTTGCTCTCTCCAGCTCCCTGCAGGGAGGTTGGAGCCAGGGGGGGTTGGTCTCTCCTCCCAGGCCCCCAGCCCCAGAACAAGAGGACACAGTCTCAAGCTGTGCCAGGGGAGGTTGAGGCTGGAGGGGAGGAGAAAGTTCTTGCCAGCAAGAGGAATTGGCCACTGGGATGAGCTGCCCAGGGAGGTGGTGGAGTCCCCATCCCTGGAGGGGTTCAGGCAAGGCTTGGCTGTGGCTCTTGGAGCCAGGGTTTAGCTGTCAGGAGGGGTTGGGGATTGGGTCCCAGGTTGGAGCTGATGAGCTCTGAGGTCTTTGCCAGCCTGGCTGATTCTGTGATTCCTCTCCTGAGAGGAGGCTGCAGCCAGGGGGGGTTGGGCTCTGCTGCCTAGGAACAAGGGCCAGGAGGAGAGGCAATGGCCTCAGGCTGCCCCAGGGGAGGCTTAGCTTGGAGAGGAGAAGAAACTTCTTGGCTGCAAGGGCTCTGCAAGCCTGGCCCAGGCTGCCCAGGGAGGGGGTTGGATGCTCATCCCTGGAGATGTTTCAGAGAGGCAGAGCTGTGGTGCTGAGGACACCTGGGAGGAGGCTGGAGCCAGGTGGGGGTTGGGCTCTGCTCCCTCTGCTCAGGTGAGAGGAGGAGAGGCAATGGCCTGAACTTGTGCCAGGGAAGGGTTAGGTTGGAGATGAGAATCACTCTCTTTGCTGCAGGGGTGGTCAGAGCTTGGCAGAGGCTGCCCAGGGCGGTGGTGGAGTCCCCATGCCCGGAGGTGCTCAGGAGGGGACTGGATGTGGCACTTGGGGCCAGGGCTGGGTAGCCACGGTGGGGCTGGGCTGAGGGCTGGCCTGGATGCTCTCAGAGAGCTTTGCCAACCCACCCCAGTTCTGTGGCTCTGTGCACTGCCCTTTGCCTCAGCTGCCAAGCAGCCCCAGGCCCTGGGCAGCCTGCACTGCCCCCCAGCAAGGCTCTGCTGTGCCGAGCAGGGCTGGGCTGGAGCTCAGCCTAAGGCGGTGCCTGGGGCGGCTGGGGGCTCGATGCTGAGGTGTTTGATCCAGGCTGGGCTGGGCAGGGGCTCACAGCAGCCCTGGGCTCACACCTCCTCCTGAGAGAGCTGAGCCCCAGGCGAGGGAGAGCCTGCAGCAAACCTGCTCCTCCAGCTTCTGCCGGGGGGAGGGCCAGGAATCAGCAGCAGCTCCGAGCCGGGAGCTCAGCTCTGCCCTGCCTGCGGCTCAGCAAGCAGAGCAAGCTCACACAGCAGCTGAGCCCAGCCCTGATGTCCCCAGGGGCAGCACAAACCTCTGTGCTTCACCTCCCCCCCCCCACCCCGGGCCGAGGCAGAGGCAGAGCCCCCAGGGCGCTGCTGCGGGCACCCAGGGCACTGCTGCACAGGGGGGCACCCAGGGCACTGCTGCGGGCACCCAGGGCGGCGCCGCTGCGGGCACCCAGGGCACTGCTGCACAGGGGGGCACCCAGGGCACTGCTGCACAGGGGGGCACCCAGGGCACTGCTGCACAGGGGGGCACCCAGGGCACTGCTGCGGGCACCCAGGGCGGCGCTGCTGCACCGGGGGCACCGCTGCGGGCACCCAGGGCACTGCTGCACAGGGGGGCACCGCTGCGGGCACCCAGGGCACTGCTGCACAGGGGGGCACTGCTGCGGGCACCCAGGGCACTGCTGCGGGCACCCAGGGCACTGCTGCACAGGGGGCTGCAGGGCAGCGGGCACCCAGGGCACTGCTGTGGGCACCCAGGGCAGCTTCTCCTGCCTGCTGCACAGGGGGGCACGGGCACAGGGGGCACTGCTGCACAGGGGGCACCGCAGGGGGCACTGCTGCACAGGGGGCACCGCTGCGGGCACCCAGGGCACTGCTGCACAGGGGGGCACCGCTGCGGGCACCCAGGGCACTGCTGCACAGGGGGGCACCGCTGCGGGCACCCAGGGCACTGCTGCACAGGGGGGCACCGCTGCGGGCACCCAGGGCACTGCTGCGGGCACCCAGGGCACTGCTGCACAGGGGGGCACCGCTGCGGGCACCCAGGGCTGCTGCACAGGGGGGCACTGCTGCGGGCACCCAGGGCAGCGCCGCGGGCACCCAGGGCACTGCTGTGGGCACCCAGGGCAGCTTCTCCTGCCTGCTGCACAGGGGGGCACGGGGGGAGAAAGGACAAAGGAGGCTCCAAGCTTGGCACCGTTGAAAGGCAGCTGGGGTTGAGGCCTCGAGCAGCCTGGGTTTGGAACTGGATGCTTTGGAAGGCTCTCTGGCAGCCAAGCAGCCAAAGCCTTTTCCTGGAGCAAAAGGAAGAGCTGAGAGGGAAGCACCTTGCAGGGCTCTTTATTCAGGCCAGGAACCAAAGCCTGCCTTGACCTGGAAGGGACCTCAAAGACCACTGAGCCCCCAGGCCTGGAGGCCTTCAGAGGTGGTTTGGCTGTGGTGCTTGGGGCTGTGGCTCAGGGCTGAGCCTTGCAGGGCAGGGGCAGAGCTTGGACTTGGGGCTCCCCAGGCTCTGTCCCAGCCTGAATGCTTCTGTGGCTCTGGCAGCAGCCAGCTGCAGCCCCCTCTGGGATGGAGCTGGGGCCAGCTGGGTGCTGAGGCCCTGGACCAGGCTGCCCAGAGATGCTGTGGAGGCTCCAAGCTTGGCACTGTTGAAAGGCAGCTGGGGTTGAGGCCTTGAGCAGCCTGGGGTTGGAACTGGATGCTTTGAAGGTCCCTTCCAACCCAAGCCAGGCTGTGACTGCAGGCTGGGCTGATGCCTGTCCCAGGGAAGGCACAGAGCTGGTCACAGGCTGGAGGGAAGGAGAGAAGGCCTTGGGGGTGCTGCAGGGGGGAGGAGAAGCTCAGCAGGAGCCAGCAGGGAGCACAAGCTCAGCCCAGCCCTCAAGCTGTGGCCTGCCCAGTGCTGAGCCCAGGGCACAATCCCTGCCCTGCTCCTGCTGCCCAACCATTGCTGCTCCAGCCCAGGCTGCTGCTGCCCTTCTTGCCCCCTGCCCACCCTGGCCTCCTCTGCTCTCCCAGCAGCTCTGTGATTCCATGGGGACTCCACCACCTCCTGGCAAGTGCCTGCTGCCAGGAGGGCCAGGGAGCTCTGCCCTTGCCAACCCTTTCTCCAGTCTCAGAGCTTTCCAGGGCTGTGTTTCAGACCTCTGCTGAACTGAGAGAGCAGGGGCTGGGGGTGCTGCTGAGCCCAGCCCAGCTGCAGAGCTGGGCTGGGGCCAGCTGCAGCTCTGGGGCCAGCTCTGCCCTTGCCAACCCTTTTCCCCTGCCCTTTAGCCAGCGGTGTGAATCCTTGCTCCAGGCCGGGGCTGGGTTTGCCTTTTCTTTCCAGGAAGAGCAGCTGGGGGGTGGCCAAGCTCCTCCCAGGCAGCTCCTGAGCTCACAGCCCAGAACCGAAACTGAAACGCAGGGGTTGCAGCTGGCAGGATGGGGGCGGGGGGAGACAACCCTCCCCCTTCCATCCCTTGCTGGAGATCTTCCTTCCCAGGCAGCTCCTGAGCTCACAGCCCAGACCAGAAAGTGAAGTGAGGAGGGGGCTGGGGGCTACAACTCTCCCCCTTCCATCCCTTGCTGGAGCTGCTCCCATGCAGCTCCTGAGCTCACAACCCACAACAGAAAGTGCATTGAGGAGGGAGCTGGGGGCTACAACTCTCCCTCTCCATCCCTGGGTGGAGCTGCTTAGCTCACAGCCCAGACCAGAAAGTGAAGTGAGGAGGGGGCTGGGGGCCACAACTCTCCCTCTCCATCCCTGGGTGGAGCTGCTCCCATGCAGCTCCTGAGCTCACAACCCAGACCGGAAAGTGAATTGAGGAGGGGGCTGGGGGACACAACTCTCCCCCTTCCATCCCTGGCTGGAACAGCTCAGCTCACAGCCCAGACCAGAAAGTGAAGTGAGGAGGGGGCTGGGGGTTGGGGGACACAACTCTCCCTCTCCATCCCTTGCTGGAGCTGCTCCCATGCAGCTCCTGAGCTCACAACCCAGACCTGAAAGTGAATTGAGGAGGGGGCTGGGGGCCACAACTCTCCCTCTCCATCCCTTGCTGGAGCTGCTCAGCTCACAACCCAGACCAGAAAGTGAAGTGAGGAGAGGGCTGGGGGTTGGGGGCCACAACTCTCCCTCTCCATCCCTGGGTGGAGCTGCTTAGCTCACAACCCAGAACAGAAAGTGCAAAGAGGAGGGGGTTGGGGGCACAACCTCCCTCTCCATCCCTGGGTGGAGCTGCTTAGCTCACAACCCAGAACAGAAAGTGCAAAGAGGAGGGGGCTGGGGGCTACAACCCTCCCTCTCCATCCCTGGGTGGAGCTGCTCCTGAGCTCATAACCCAGAACAGAAAGTGCAAGGAGGAGGGGGCTGGGGGACACAACTCTCCTCCTCCACCCTTTGGGGCATTGCAGGCTCCTGCAGAAACCAAACTGCTGGCTTCAGCTCTGTGTGTGCCCAGAGGGCTCCTGTGGTGCCTCCAAGCCTTTCCCCCTGCCCCCCACCCCGCCCCCCACCCCAGCAGTGCTCCTGCCACCTGCCAAGCCTCCAGCTCTCCTTTGCCAAGCTGCAGCTGGCTCAGAGCAAGCTGCTCTGGTGGGAGGTTGGGACTGGATGGTCTTTGAGGTGCCCTCCCAACCCTGGTTAGTCAACTTCTCCTCTCTTAGCACCAAAGGCAGCACCCAAAGGTGCTGGGCAGCAGTAAGCACTGCTGTGAAAGGCAGCAGTGCATCAAAGCAGGCAAGAGCCAAGCTGCTGGAGGTCAGGAGGTTCATTTAGGACACCCTTAGAGCCTCCCAGAGCACACACAGAGCGCTGTGCACAGCAGCAGTGCATCAAAGCAGCCAAGAGCCAAGCTGCTGGAGGCCAGGAGGTTCACCTGGGACACCCTTAGAGCCTCCCAGAGCACACACAGAGCGCTGTGCACAGCAGCAATGCATCAAAGCAGCCAAGAGCCAAGCTGCTGGAGGTCAGGAGGGAGGACATCCTTAGAGCCTCCCACTCAGAGCTATGCAAAGCAGCAGTGCATCAAAGCAGCCAAGAGCCAAGCTGCTGGAGGCCAGGAGGTTCACCTGGGACACCCTTAGAGCCTCCCAGAGAGGCACTTGGCCTTCAGCATGGATGTAGAGAAGAGAGAGAGAGCTCAGTTCAAGCAGGGCACAGCACCAGCCAAGCTCCTTGAAGACACAGAGCTCTGGCAGCAGGAGAAAGCAGCAGGGGAGAAACATCTCCCTGAGCTCCAAAGCCTTCCCCCCCCTGTCCCCAGGCAGGACTTGCCAAGCATCCTGCTGGAAGCAGGAGGGAGAAACAAATCCTCAACCCCTGCCAGCTTCCCGTCCTCTCCTGCCAGGCTTAAGCAGCCTCTCTCCCCTTACCAGGCTGCCAGGGAACCTACCTGGTGCTGAGCAGCCTCCCGGCAGCAGCCTTGCTTGCAGCTGGGGCTCTGCAGAAAGGCTCGGGGGAAGGTGAAACCAAAGCCTTGCTTTATTTGCTGGAGGTTCTCATTGGCAGTGAGAAAGGCACTGGGTGGGAACTGCAGAGGGGGTGGTGACTGGAGGGGGTGGTGGTGAGGAGCTGTTGGTGGGGCACAGGCTTAGCCCTCCTGCAGAGCTCAGCCTCGGTTCCCTCTGGCCAGAAGCAGAGCCCAGCCTGCTGCCCAAGCTGCCTTCCAGACTGCTCTGACAAGCAGCACAGATAGAGAATTCAGAGAGTCACAGAAGGGTCAGGACTGGAAAGGAGCTCAAGGCTCAGCCAGGTCTGGGAACTTCCTTTCTCTCCTCTCACTTCCTCACCCTGAGGCTGGCTCCTTCCTGCCCTTGGCTGTGCTCTTGGTTTGGGCTGAGTGTCACAGAACCACAGAGCTGTCAGGGCTGAAAGGGAGCTCCAGGCTCAGCCAGCCCCAGCCCCCTGCCATGGGCAGGGACACCTCACCCCACAGCAGCTTGCTCACAGCCACCTCCAGCCTGGCTGCAAACACCTCCAGCCAGGAGGCTTCCACCACCTCCCTGGGCAGCCTGGGCCAGGCTCTCACCACCCTCCTGCCCAACAACTTCTTCCTCACAGCCAAGCTCCAGCTCCCCACTTCTACTTCTGCTCCAGCCCCCCCACTCCTAGCCCTCCCTCACCCCCTCCAAAGTCCCTCCCCAGCTTGCTTGCAGCCCCCTGCAGCTCCTGGGAGGCCACCAGAAGCTCTCCTGGGAGCCTTCTCCTCTGCAGCCTGCACAAGCCCAACTCTCTCAGGCTGTGCTCAGAGCAGAGCAGCTCCAGCCCTCTGCTCCTCCTCCTGGCCCTGCTCTGGACACCTTCCATCATAGTATCATAGAATCAGTCAGGGATGGAAGGGACCACAAGGATCAGCCAGTTCCAACCCCCCTGCCATGGGCAGGGACACCCCACACTAGATCAGGCTGCCCAGAGCCTCATCCAGCCTGGCCTTAAACACCTCCAGGGACAGGGCCCCAACCACCTCCCTGCACAACCCATTCCAGGGCTTCACCACTCTCCTGGGGAAGAACTTCCTCCTCCCCTCCAGCCTCAATCTCCCCACCTCCAGCTTCATTCCATTCCCCCTAGTCCTATCACTACCTGAGATCCTGAGCAGTCCCTCCCCAGCCTTCCTGGAGCCCCCTGCAGATCCTGGAAGGCCACAATGAGGTCACCTGGGAGCCTTCTCTTCTCCAGACTGAACAGCCCCAGCCCCTCCAGAGCCTTCCTGGCACAGAGGCTGCAGAGCTGGCCCCAGAGCTGCAGCTGTGGGCTCAGCAGAGTGGAGCAGAGGGGCAGAATCCCCTCCCTGGCCCTGCTGGCCACACTTCTCTTGCTGCAGCCCAGGCTCTGCTTGGCTCTCTGGGCTGCAGGTGCTCCCTGCTGGCTCCTGCTGAGCTTCTCCTCCCCAGCACTCCCAGCCCCTGCTCTCTCAGTTCAGCTGCAGCTCTTCTGCAGGTCTGGAACACAGCCCTGGAGAAGCTCTGAGACTGGAGAAAGGGTTGGCAAGGGCAGAGCTGGGGCAGAGACCCCCAGGCAGCCCCTCCTGGACAGCAGCAGGCAGGGCACAGCCTGCCAGGGAGGTGGTGGAGTCCCCATGGAATCACAGAGCTGGTAGGGCTGGGAGAGACCCCAGGGGCAGAGGAGGCAGGGGGTGGGCAGGGGGGCAAGAAGGGCAGCAGCAGCCTGGGCTGGAGCAGCAATGGTTGGGCAGCAGGAGCAGGGCAGGGATTGTGCCCCTGGGCTCAGCACTGGGCAGGCCACAGCTTGAGGGCTGGGCTGAGCTTTGGGCTCTGCTGGCTCCTGCTGAGCTTCTCCTCCCCCCTGCAGCACCCCCAAGGCCTTCTCTCCTTCCCTCCAGCCTGTGACCAGCTCTGTGCCTTCCCTGGGACAGGCATCAGCCCAGCCTGCAGTCACAGCCTGGCTTGGGTTGGAAGGGACCTTCCAAAGCATCCAGTTCCAACCCCAGGCTGCTCAAGGCCTCAACCCCAGCTGCCTTTCAACAGTGCCAAGCTTGGAGCCTCCACAGCATCTCTGGGCAGCCTGGTCCAGGGCCTCAGCACCCAGCTGGCCCCAGCTCCATCCCAGAGGGGGCTGCAGCTGGCTGCTGCCAGAGCCACAGAAGCATTCAGGCTGGGACAGAGCCTGGGGAGCCCCAAGTCCAAGCTCTGCCCCTGCCCTGCAAGGCTCAGCCCTGAGCCACAGCCCCAAGCACCACAGCCAAACCACCTCTGAAGCCCTCCAGGCCTGGGGGCTCAGTGGTCTTTGAGGTCCCTTCCAGGTCAAGGCAGGCTTTGGTTCCTGGCCTGAATAAAGAGCTCCTGCAAGGTGCTTCCCTCTCAGCTCTTCCTTTTGCTCCAGGAAAAGGCTTTGGCTGCTTGGCTGCCAGGAAAAGGCCTTGCCTGGTTGTGAGAGGCTAAAAGTTGGCTCTCCTGGTGTGACTTGCTGCTTGCCCAGCCAGTAGCTGGTATGTGCTGGGCAGAGCCACTGGAAGGAAGGTGCAAGGATCATGTAGGAATCCTGTCTGCCAATCCTGGATGCAGATCACCTTGTGATTGCATGGTGATAACACTGGACTGCAGCTGGCCTACAGCAATGGCCCCAAGGACCCAGCCACCACGCCTTCAGGACAAGACCTAAGGAGGATTTCCTGGGCCCTGAGGGACAATACTTGGACACATACCTAAGGACTAAAAGCTGTATACAAGACTGGAGCCACTACTGGCTTGTGGAAGAAAAATGGTGGGGACTGTGTCCCCTGGACTGGATGATTAGGAGAAGGAAAATGCAGGAGAAAAACACAGAAGGAAAACACAGGATAGTGCTGCTGAGAAGAAAGCAGGAGAGAAGGAAAAGCCCAGGACAAGGCTGCTCCAGAGAAAAGAGGCCCTGGAGCCTGGAGGAAGCAGACTGAACCCTCTCTGTGTCCATGGATCTGCCTGCTGCAACTCCTGGAGCTGAAGAGGCTGCCCAGAGGGCCACAGCTCTTCTCCAGCCAAAGCCTCAGCACCTTGCTCTACAGACCCAGGCTGCCCAGAGGGCCACAGCTCTTCTCCAGCCAAAGCCTCAGCACCATTGCTCTACAGACCCAGGCTGCCCAGAGGACCACAGCTCTTCTCCAGCCAAAGCCTCAGCACCATTGCTCTACAGACCCAGGCTGCCCAGAGGACCACAGCTCTTCTCCAGCCAAAGCCTCAGCACCATTGCTCTACAGACCCAGGCTGCCCAGAGGGCCACAGCTCTTCTCCAGCCAAAGCCTCAGCACCATTGCTCTACAGACCCAGGCTGCCCAGAGGGCCACAGCTCTTCTCCAGCCAAAGCCTCAGCAGCCTTGCTCTGCTGCAACACCTCCTGCAGCACCTTTCCCCCACAGGCTCAAACTGGCTTGGGGGGGTGAAAGGTGTGGGAGTATAATTCCTTTCCTCTTCTCTCTCTCTCTCTCTCTTCTCTCTCTCTCCCCTTCTGATCCATCCACTTCATTTATGTAATCAATAGCCTGGCTATTGATGTTTTGGCCTGGTTTGTGCCTCTCATTTCACAACACTGGAATATTCAAAAGCACTGAGCCTCTTTCCTTCTCCAGATCGAGACACTGGTTTAGCATCTTCAAGGTGCTTCCCTCTCAGCTCTTCCTTTCCCTCCAGGAAAAGGCTTTGGCTGCTTGGCCTCCAGGAAAAGGCTTTGCCTGGTTTGGTACCTTTCAAGTGCTTCCCTCTCAGCTGTTCCTTTTCCTCCAGGAAAAGGCTTTGGCTGCTTGGCCTCCAGGAAAAGGCCTTGGCTGGTTTGGTACCTTTCAAGTGCTTCCCTCTCAGCTGTTCCTTTTCCTCCAGGAAAGGCTTTGCTGGTTTGTCACCTTCAAGGTGCTTCCCTCTTAGCTTTTCCTTTTCCTCCAGGAAAAGAAAGGCTTTGGCTGGTTTGGTAACTTTAAGTTGCTTCCCTCTCAGCTGTTCCTTTTCTTCCAGGAAAAATGCTTTGGCTGCTTGGCTTCCAGGAAAAGGCTTTGCCTGGTTTGGCACCTTCAAGGTTCTTCCCTCTCAACTTTTCCTCTTCCTCCAGGAAAAGAAAGGCTTTGGCTGGTTTGGTAACTTTAAGTTGCTTCCCTCTCAGCTTTTCCTTTTCCTTTAGGAAAAGGCTTTGGCTGCTTGGCCTCCAGGAAAAGGCTTTGCCTGGTTTGGCACATTCAAGGTGCCTCCCTCTCAGCTTTTCCTTTTCCTCCAGGAAAAGGCTTTGGCTACTTGGCCTCCAGGAAAAGGCCTTGGCTGGTTTGGTACCTTCCAAGTGCTTCCCTCTCAGCTGTTCCTTTTCCTCCAGGAAAAGGCTTTGGCTGCTTGGCTTCCAGGAAAAGGCTTTGCCTGGTTTGTCACCTTCAAGGTTCTTCCCTCTCAACTTTTCCTCTTCCTCCAGGAAAAGAAAGGCTTTGGCTGGTTTGGTAACTTTAAGTTGCTTCCCTCTCAGCATTTCCTTTTCCTTTAGGAAAAGGCTTTGCCTGCTTGGCTTCCAGGAAAAGGCTTTGCCTGGTTTGGCACATTCAAGGTGCCTCCCTCTCAGCTTTTCCTTTTCCTCCAGGAAAAGGCTTTGGCTGCTTGGGCTACTACAGGCTTCTTCCCTCTTAGCATTTCCTTTTCCTCCTGGAAAAGGCCTTGGCTGGTTTGGCACTTTCAATGTTCTTCCCTCTTAGCATTTCCTCCAGGAAAAGGCTTGGGCTACTTGGGCACCCGCAGGCTTCTTCCCTCTCAGCTTTTCCTTTTCCTCCAGGAAAAGGCTTTGCCTGGTTTGGCACATTCAAGGTGCTTCCCTCTTAGCTTTTCCTTTTCCTCCAGGAAAAGGCTTTGGCTGCTTGGCTTCCAGGAAAAGCCTTTGGCTGGCTTGGCACTTTCAAGGTTCTTCCCTCTTAGCATTTCCTTTTCCTCCAGGAAAAGGCCTTGTCTGGTTTAGCACCTTCAAGGTTCTTCCCTCTCAACTTTTCCTCTTCCTCCAGGAAAAGAAAGGTTTTGCCTGGTTTGGCACTTTCAAGGTGCTTCCCTCTCAGCTTTTCCTTTTCCTCCAGGAAAAGGCTTTGGCTGGTTTGGTACCTTCCAAGTGCTTCCCTCTCAACTTTTCCTTTTCCTCCAGGAACAGATTTTGGATGCTTGGACTCCAGGAAAAGAATTTGCCTGGTTGGGCGCCTACAGGCTTCTTCCCTCTCAGCTTTTCCTTTTCCTCCAGGAAAAGGCTTTGGCTGCTTGGCTGCCAGGAAAAGGCTTTGCCTGGTTTGGCACATTCAAGGTGCTTCCCTCTCAGCTGTTCCTTTTCCTCCAGGAAAAGGCTTTGGCTGCCTGGCTGCCAGGAGAGGTCTCTGCCTGGTTTGGCACATTCAAGGTGCTTCCCTCCCAGCTTTTCCTTTTCCTCCCTGGCTGCCCTTCCCAGCCAGCCTGTGATGCCAAGGTGCCACCAGCACAGCAGTGTGTGGAGAGCAGAGGCTGGGCCCCAGCAGCTGCCTGCTCAGGGGCAATGCAAGCTGAGGGCACCCCGGGGGCAGTGCTGCTCCTCCCCTGCCACCCCCATTCCAGGACTTTGTCTCCAAGGGCAGGATTTATGGAGCCTTCCTTCGGGGGTGCTGCTGAGGTGGCACTGAGTCACGCTCTGCAGTGGCCTCCCCGGATGGCAGCGGCTCAAAGTCCCCTTGCAGCTCTGCAAGGATGCTGAAGGGCCTGGAGAGGAAGGGCTGAGAGCCCTGGGGGTGGTTAGCCTGGAGAGGAGAAGGCTGAGAGGGATCTGATCAATGCCTATCAACAACTGAAGGCTGGGAGGCAAGCAGCAGGGGCCAGGCTCTGCTCAGTGCCAGGGGGCACCTCCCTGGGCAGCCTGTGCCAATCCCTGACCACTCTGGCAGCAAAGAAATTTCCTCTCCTGATCTCCAATCTATGCCTCCCCTGGCACCATTCCAGGCCATTTCCTCTCCTCTTTATCACCTGAGAACAGGAGCCCAAACCCCACCTGGCACCAGCCTCCTCTGAAGGAGCTGCAGAGAGCAAGGAGGTCTCCCTCAGCCTCCTCTGCTCCACACTGCCCACCCCCAGCTCCCTCAGCTGCTCCTCCCCAGCCCTCTTCTCCACACCCTTCCCCACCTTTCTTGCCCTTCCCTGGCCCTGCTCCAGCTCCTCCAGCTCCTTCTTGCAGCCAGGAGCCCAAAGCTCAAGCCAGCCCTCAAGCTGTGGCCTGCCCAGTGCTGAGCCCAGGGGCACAATCCCTGCCCTGCTCCTGCTGCCCAACCATTGCTGCTCCAGCCCAGGCTGCTGCTGCCCTCCTTGCCCCCCTGCCCACCCCCTGCCTCCTCTGCCCCTGGGGTCTCTCCCAGCCCTACCAGCTCTGTGATTCCATGGGGACTCCACCACCTCCCTGGCAGGCTGTGCCCTGCCTGCTGCTGTCCAGGAGGGGCTGCCTGGGGGTCTCTGCCCCAGCTCTGCCCTTGCCAACCCTTTCACCAGTCTCAGAGCTTCTCCAGGGCTGTGTTTCAGACCTGCAGAAGAGCTGCAGCTGAACTGAGAGAGCAGGGGCTGGGGGTGCTGGGGAGGAGAAGCTCAGCAGGAGCCAGCAGGGAGCACTTGCAGCCCAGAGAGCCAAGCAGAGCCTGGGCTGCAGCCAGAGAAGTGTGGCCAGCAGGGCCAGGGAGGGGATTCTGCCCCTCTGCTCCACTCTGCTGAGCCCACAGCTGCAGCTCTGGGGCCAGCTCTGCAGCCTCTGTGCCAGGAAGGCTCTGGAGGGGCTGGAAGGTGTCCAGAGCAGGGCCAGGAGGAGGAGCAGAGGGCTGGAGCTGCTCTGCTCTGAGCACAGCCTGAGAGAGTTGGGCTTGTGCAGGCTGGAGAGGAGAAGGCTCCCAGGAGCCCTTCTGGTGGCCTTGCAGGAGCTGCAGGGGGCTGCAAGCAAGCTGGGGAGGGACTTTGGAGGGGGTGAGGGAGGGCTAGGAGTGGGGGGGCTGGAGCTTGGCTGTGAGGAAGAAGTTGTTGGGCAGGAGGGTGGTGAGAGCCTGGCCCAGGCTGCCCAGGGAGGTGGTGGAAGCCTCCTGGCTGGAGGTGTTTGCAGCCAGGCTGGAGGTGGCTGTGAGCAAGCTGCTGTGGGGTGAGGTGTCCCTGCCCATGGCAGGGGCTTGGGACCATGGCAGCTCTGTGATTCTGTGATCTTTGGGTTTTCTCTCTGCTGCTTCATTGGGATTGTTCTGCCCTGGACTTCGGTTGCTTCCCACAGCTCAGCAGGACTCAGGTGCAGGGAAATTCCCTGCAGCTATCAAAGTGGGAACAGAAAGGAGCTGAGCAAATGTGGGGAGAGGAAGTTTTCCCTGCCCTGAGTGGTGGAGCTGAGGGTGAGGTTCACATCTCTCTGAAACCAAAGGGACTGCAGCAGGGCCAAGGACAGGGCTGGGGCAGGGCTGGTCCCTGCTGTGCTGCTGTGGCCTGGGAGAGACTGCATAGAATCATAGAGACCCACAGAGTGCTCTGGGCTGGCAGGGAGCTGCAGAGCCCCTCCAGGCCAAGCCCCTGCCCTCAGCAGGGACATCCTCCCCTGCAGCAGCTTGCCCACAGCCCTCTCCAGCCTCCCCTGCAAGCTCTCCAGCCAGGGGGCCACAACCACCTCCCTGGGCAACCTCTTGCAGGCTGCCAGCAGCCTCCTGGGGCACAACTTGTTCCTCACATCCAATCTCCAGCTGCTCTGCTCTCATCTCCAACCATTGCCCCTGGGGCTGTCCCTGCAGCCCTTTGGCAGCAGTCCCTCTGCAGCCTGCTTGCAGCCCCTGCAGGGCCTGGGAGCTGCTCTGAGCTCTGTCTGCAGCCTTCTCCTCTCCATCAGCCCCAGCTCTCCCAGCCTGGCCCCACAGCAGAGGCTCTGCAGCCTCTGCTCCTCTCTGTGGCCTCCTCTGGAGCCTCTCCAGCAGCTCCAGGGCCTTGTGCTGGGGGCTGCAGAGCTGCCCCAGCCCTGCAGGGGAGGGCTGAGCAGAGCAGAGGGGCAGAATCCCCTCCCTGCCCCTGCTGCCCACACTGCTGGGGCTCAGCCCAGCACAGCCTTGCTTTCTGGGCTGCCAGCTCCCCTTGCTGCCTCCTGGGGAGCTGCTCCTCCCCCAGCACCCCCAGGGCCTTCTCCCCCAGGCTGCTCTCTGCCCCTTCCCCACCCAGCCTGGCTCTGTGCTTGGCACTGCCCTCAGCCAGCTGCAGGACCTTGCCCTTGGCCTTGCTGAGTTTCAGGAGGTTGCCTTGGGGCCAGCTCTGCAGCCTGCCCAGGGCCCTCTGGATGGATCCTTCCCTCCTTGCTGGCCCTGGCAGGCTGCTGAGGCTGCCTTGCTCCAGCTGCTTGCTGAGCCAAGCTCAGGTCCCCTCAGCTGCCCCAGCAGCAGGGAGCCTCTGGCAGGGCAGGGCCCCAGCTCAGCACTTTGTGCTGCTGCCTGGGCCCTGGCTGGGTTTCCTCCTGGGCCAGCAGAGCTCTGTCCAGGAGCTGTGCTTCCTGGGGTGCTGTGGATTGCTTCTTGGCAAGGGCTGCTGAGAGCTCTGTGCCCAGCCCTCAGCTCACCTCCTGTTGCCCTGGCTCTGTCATCTGCCTGCTGCTCAGGAGGGGAGGGAAGCACAGGGCAGGGCCTGGGGTGGGGCAGGAGGGGTGGCTGGGAAGCTGCCCAGCAGAGAAGGGCCTGGGGGTGCTGGGGGCCCTGCAGGAGCATGAGGCAGGCTGTGCCCAGCTGGCCAGGGTGGCCACCAGCAGCCTGGCCTGGAGCAGCAGGAGCAGCTTGGAGCCTCCAAGAGCTTCTCTGGGCAGAGCTGTGCCAGTGCCTCACCACCCTCCTGGGCAGCTCTTGCTTCCTCAGGGCTCATCAGCAAGGCTGGGGAGGGGTCTGGGACACAGCCCTGTGAGGAGAGGCTGAGGGAGCTGGGGTTGCTTAGCCTGCAGAAGAGGAGGCTCAGGGGAGACCTTCTTGCTCTCTGCAACTCCCTGCAGGGAGGTTGGAGCCAGGGGGGGTTGGTCTCTTCTGCCAGGCCCCCAGCAGCAGAACAAGAGGACACAGTCTCATGCTGTGCCAGGGGAGGTTGAGGCTGGAGGGGAGGAGAAATTTCTTCCCAGCCAGAGGAATTGGGCACTGGGATGAGCTGCCCAGGGAGGTGGTGGAGTCCCCATCCCTGGAGGGGTTCAGGAAGAGCCTGGATGAGGCCCTTGGAGCCATGGCTGAGTTGCTCAGATGGTGCTGGGGGAGAGGTTGGCCTGGATGAGCTCTCAGGTCTTTTCTAACCTGGTTAATTCTATTCCATTCCATTCCAAGGGAGACCTTCTGGCTCCCTGAGAGGAGGCTGAGGGAGACCTCCTTGCTCTCTGCAGCTCCCTGAGAGGAGGCTGCAGCCAGGGGGGGTTGGGCTCTGCTCCCCAGGAACAAGGGCCAGGAGGAGAGGCAATGGCCTCAGGCTGCCCCAGGGGAGGCTTAGCTTGGAGAGGAGAAGAAACTTCTTGGCTGCAAGGGCTCTGCAAGCCTGGCCCAGGCTGCCCAGGGAGGGGGTTGGATGCTGATCCCTGGAGGGGTTCCAGAGCTGTGGTGCTGAGGCCATGGCTCAGCCCCAGCCTGGGCAGGGGCAGAGGCTGAGGCTGGTTGGACTCCAGGACCTTCAAGGCCTTCTCCAAGCAAACTGATTCTGTGCTTGCTTGAACCCAAGAGCAGCAGCCCAGCAGCTCTGCTCCTGCCAGGACACTGCAGAGGCAGCTGGCAGCATCCTGCTAAGGGAAAGGGCAAATCCCTGGCACCCCAGAATGGCTCAGGCTGGAGGGGAGCTCAGGGTGAGCTGCCCCAGCCCCCTGCCATGGGCAGGGACACCTCCCAATGGCTCTTGGTTGCCCCAGGTCTGTTCCAGTGGTGAGTGCCCTGCAGAGCCTGGGGGTTGTCTCACTGCCAGGGCACAGAGCTGCCCTCCAGGCACAGCAACCCCTGGGGCAGGCTGGAGAGCAGGGCAGCTGCCAGCCCAGACTGGCAGAGGGGAAGAGGCAGAGCTGTGGTGCTGAGGGACAGAGGTGTGGCTGAACTTGATCATAAAGGTCTCTTAGCTCTGCCAGGGCTGCAGCAAGGCCATGGGGGCCTGCAGCTGCTGGTGGAGCCTTCATGGGCAGCTGGGCAGCAGCCAGCACTGGGCACTGGCAGCACAGGAGGCCAAGGGCAGCCTGGGCTGCACCCAAAGCAGCCTGGCCAGAGCTGGAGAGAGGGATCCTGCCCCTCTGCTCTGCTCTGGGGAGACCTCACCTGCAGGGCTGGGGCCAGAGCTGGAGCCCTCAGCACAGGAGGGACCTGGAGCTGAGGGAGAGCAGCTGCAGAGCAGCCAGCAGTGCCCAGGGGGCCGAGGAAGCCAAAGGCCTCCTGGCTGGGCTCAGCAATGCTGTGGCCAGCAGCAGCAGGGAGGGGACTGTGCCCTGGGGCTCAGCTCTGGGGAGGCCACGGGGTGGAGGGGGAAGCATTCAGCTCCCAGCTCAGGACCAGAGGGGGAAGCATTCAGCTCCTAACTCAGGACCAGAGGGGGAAGCATTCAGCTCCCAGCTCAGGACCAGAGGGGGAAGCATTCAGCTCCCAGCTCAGGACCAGAGGGGGAAGCATTCAGCAGGACCAGAGGGGAAGCTCAGCTCAGGACCAGAGCTCCCAACTCAGGGGGAAGCATTCAGCTCCCAGCTCAGGACCAGAGGGGGAAGCATTCAGCTCCCAGCTCAGGACCAGAGGGGGAAGCATTCAGCTCCCAACTCAGGACCAGAGGGGGAAGCATTCAGCTCCCAGCTCAGGACCAGAGGGGGAAGCATTCAGCTCCCAACTCAGGACCAGGACCAGCTCCCAACTCAGGACCAGAGGGGAAGCAGCTCAGCTCCCAGCTCAGGACCAGAGGGGGAAGCATTCAGCTCCCAGCTCAGGACCAGAGGGGAAGCATTCAGCTCCCAGCTCAGGACCAGAGGGGAAGCATTCAGCTCCCAACCAGACCAGAGGGGAAGCATTCAGCTCCCAGCTCCCAGCTCAGGACCAGAGGGGGAAGCATTCAGCTCCCAGCTCAGGACCAGAGGGGGAAGCATTCAGCTCCCAGCTCAGGACCAGAGGGGGAAGCATTCAGCTCCCAGCTCAGGACCAGAGGGGGAAGCATTCAGCTCCTAGCTCAGGACCAGAGGGGGAAGCATTCAGCTCACAACTGAGGACCACCCAGCACAGACAGGGAGATTTTATTTCCACCTTGAACCCCCTCTGGCTTCTCCAGCTGCTGTCCCTCCTTCTGGTGAGGGGCTGGGCTGCCAGCCTTGCCAGCTGAGGGTTGCTGGCACTCTGCAGGAGCAGGCAGAGCAGCTTCTGGGGGAGGCTGAAGGCTGATTCCCAGCGCCCCTGGGGGACAAGCTCCTCCTCTGCAGGAAGGTCGTCGCAGGAAGCAGCAGCCCCAGCCCTGGCAGCTGGGGGTTCCCTCTCCAGCCAGCAGTGCCTGGAGCAGCTACCTGTCCTCTGCAGGCTCCTCTCCATGGCTGGAGTCCTCCTGCTTGCAGAGGTTGCCCAGCAGGATGCCAGTGAAGAGCAGGACCCCCACGGTGCGGTTGGAGGCGAACTTCTGCCAGCAGTCCTCAGGCCTCTCCGGGTCCAGGCTGTAGATCTGCAAGGGCACAGCAGCCCCAGGCTCAGCACCCAGCTCCCTGCTCAGAGCCAGCAGGCTGAGAGCCCAGCAGCCCCTGCTGCTGGCCAGCCACCCCCTGCACAGGCTGGGAAGCTGAGCAGCCTCAGGAAGGTGAAGCAGGGCAAGGGTAGGGTCCTGCCCCTGGGGAGGAACAACCTCCTGCAGGACAGGGCAGGGGGCACCTGCTGGGAGTCACAGGATCAGCCAGGCTGGCAAAGACCTCAGAGCTCATCCAGGCCAACCTGGGACCTCATCCCCAACCCCTCCTGACAGCCAAACCCTGGCTCCAAGAGCCACAGCCAAGCCTTGCCTGAACCCCTCCAGGGATGGGGACTCCACCACCTCCCTGGGCAGCTCATCCCAGTGCCCAATTCCTCTTGCTGGCAAGAACTTTCTCCTCCCCTCCAGCCTCAACCTCCCCTGGCACAGCTTGAGACTGAGTCCTCTTGTTCTGGGGCTGGGGGCCTGGCAGAAGAGACCAACCCCCCCTGGCTCCAAGCTCCCTGCAGGGAGTTGGAGAGAGCAAGAAGGTCTCCCCTGAGCCTCCTCTGCTCCAGGCTGAGCAACCCCAGCTCCCTCAGCCTCTCCTCACAGGGCTGTGCTTGAAGCAGCTCCATGGAGTGGGAGCTGGGGGTGCTGGGGGGCAGCAGGTTCCCCAGGAGCCAGCAAGGTGCCCTCATGGCCAGGAAGGCCAAGGGTGTGCTGGAGGGCAGGAAGGAGAGTGTGGGCAGCAGGGCAAGGCAGCTTCTCCTCCCCCTCTGCTCTGCCCTGCTCAGACCACACCTAGAGTGTTGTGACCAGGTCTGGGCTCCCCAGGTCAAGAGGGACAGGGAAGTGCTGGTGAGAGGGCAAGGAAGGGCCAGGGATGCCCAGGGGACTGAGAGCTTCTCTCCTACAAAGACAGGCTGAGAGCCCTGGGGGTGGTTAGCCTGGAGAGGAGAAGGCTGAGAGGGATCTGATCAATGCCTATCAATAGCTGAGGGCTGGGGGGCAAGCAGCAGGGCCCAGGCTCTGCTCAGGGTGCCCTGGGACAGGCCAAGGGGCAGGGGACACAGACTGGAAGCCAGGAGGTTCCACCTCAGCAGGAGGAGAAACTTCTTTGGGGTGAGGCTGCTGGAGCCTGGAGCAGGCTGCCAGAGAGGTTGTGGAGTCTCCTGCTCTGGAGAGCTTCCAACCCTCCCTGGGCACTGAGGGCCTGGGAAGCTGATCTAAGGCAACCTGCTGGAGCAGGGAGGGTGGAGGAAAGGATCTCCAGAGCAGCCACCCCAGCCCCAGCAGGCTGTGAGCCTGTGCCAGGGCTTTCAGGCCCCCTCTGGAGGGCTGAGCTGGGAGCAGTTGCTGCCCTGCCCTGTTTGCAGGGGCTGGGAATCAGCAGCAGCATTGGATGCCCCTGGGCTGGCCAAGGGCTGAAGGCTGAGAGGAATCACAGCATGGTTAAGGCTGGAGAAGCTCTCTGAGAGCATCCAGCCCAACCCTCAACCCTACCCCACCATGGCCCCAGCTGCCATGGGCACAGCTTGCTGCAACACCCCCAGGCATGAGGACTCCACCACCTCCCTGGGCAGCCTCTGCCAAGCCCTGACCTTTCTAGCAGCACAGAAATTCTTCCTCATTCCAACCTCACCCTCCCCTGGCATGACCTCATGAAAGAGGAAATGGCCTCAGGTTGCACCAGGGGAGGTTAGGTTGGAGAGGAGAAGAAACTTCTTCCCTGCAAGGGCTCTGCAAGCCTGGCCCAGGCTGCCCAGGGAGGGGGTTGGATGCTCATCCCTGGAGGGGTTCCAGAGCTGTGGTGCTGAGGCCATGGCTCAGCCCCAGCCTGGGCAGAGGCAGAGGATGGTTGGGCTGGGTGAGCTTGAAGAGCTTCTCCAACCAAAAGGATTCTCTGACTCCAATCAGGTCCATGGGAGGTCTGCAGAAAGCAGTTAAGAGAATCCTAGAGTCACAGAGCTGGCAGGGCTGGCAGGGAGCTCCAGGCTCAGCCAGCCCCAGCCCCCTGCCATGGGCAGGGACACCTCACCCCACAGCAGCTTGCTCACAGCCACCTCCAGCCTGGCTGCAAACACCTCCAGCCAGGAGGCTTCCACCACCTCCCTGGGCAGCCTGGGCCAGGCTCTCACCACCCTCCTGCCCAACAACTTCTTCCTCACAGCCAAGCTCCAGCTCCCCACTTCTACTTCTGCTCCAGCCCCCCCACTCCTAGCCCTCCCTCACCCCCTCCAAAGTCCCTCCCCAGCTTGCTTGCAGCCCCCTGCAGCTCCTGGGAGGCCACCAGAAGGTCTCCTGGGAGCCTTCTCCTCTCCAGCCTGCACAAGCCCAACTCTCTCAGGCTGTGCTCAGAGCAGAGCAGCTCCAGCCCTCTGCTCCTCCTCCTGGCCCTGCTCTGGACACCTTCCAGCCCCTCCAGAGCCTTGCTGGCACAGAGGCTGCAGAGCTGGACACCAGAGGCAGGTAACTGCCAGCCTGCCTCAGCTCTCCTCACAGGACCTGAGCTGCCCTGCTGCTGACCCTGGGCACAGCTCTCTGCTTGCTCCTCGCCAGCTGCCAAGGTGGGGAAGGCATCAGGGCAGGGAGCAGACCTGGTGGGCGAGGTGAAGGCCTGCAGCAGCCACAGCTGAGTAGTAGGGGAAGGTCTGGCTGGAGTTGAGCCCTGCCAGGCAGAGGCTGAGGAGCATGGTGAGGCTGAAGGCGCTGAGCCACTGCTTCGTCCGGCCCTGGAAGCGCAGCGCCGTGGACTTCACCCCGATGGCAGCGTCGTCCCTCTTGTCCTGGGGGCAAAGCAGAGCTCAGCAGCACAGCCAGCACCTGCCAGAGCAGCAGGGAGCAGCAGCAGCCCTGCTCCACTGCCCAGCACTCACCAGGGGCTCAGCTGAGGCAGCTGAGGCTGCAGTGCTGCCTGGCTGCTGGCAGCGCGGAGGAGGCAGCAGCCGAGCTGGGGACCTTCCACCCCTGCAGCCACACAGGGCAAGAGCAGAGGCTGCATGGCCCTGGGCCAGGCTTCCCCTCCTCCACAGGGCTTCCCTCTCCCTCCACAGGGACCTGCACAGGCTGCAGGGCTGGGCCCAGGACACCCTCAGGAGGTTCAAGCAGACCAAGGGCAAGGTCCTGCAGCTGGGGCAGGGCAATCCCAGGCCCTGAGCCAGGCTGGGCAGGGAGTGGCTGCAGAGCAGCCCTGGAGGAAAGGCCTTGGGGGTGCTGGGGCAGGAGAAGCTCAGCAGGAGCCAGCAGGGAGCACTTGCAGCCCAGAGAGCCAAGCAGAGCCTGGGCTGCAGCAAGAGAAGTGTGGCCAGCAGGGCCAGGGAGGGGATTCTGCCCCTCTGCTCCACTCTGCTGAGCCCACAGCTGCAGCTCTGGGGCCAGCTCTGCAGCCTCTGTGCCAAGCAGAGCCTGGGCTGCAGCAAGAGAGCTCTGATCAGCTATAATCAGCTCTGATCAACTAGGATCAGCTGTGATGAACTATGATCAGCTATGATCAGCTTTAATCAGCTCTGATCATCTCTGACCAACTATGATCAGCTCTGATCAGCTGTTATCAGCTATAATTAGCTATGATCAACTATGATCAGCTCTGATCAGCTATTATCAGCTCTGATCAGCTATGATCAACTATGATCAGCTCTGATCAACTATAATCAGCTCTGATCAACTATTATCAGCTATGATCAGCTTTAGTCAGCTCTGATTAGCTCTGACCAACTATGATCAGCTCTGATCAGCTATTATCAGCTCTGATCAGCTATGATCAGTTTTGATCAGCTATTGTCAGCTTTGATCAGCTCTGATCAGCTATAATCAGCTCTGATCAGCTATTATCAGCTCTGATCAGCTCTGATTAGCTCTGACCAACTATGATCAGCTCTGATCAGCTCTGATCAGTTTTGATCAGCACTGATCAGCTATTATCAGCTCTGATCAGCTATAATCAGCTCTGATCAGCTATGATCAACTCTAATCAGCTCTGATCAGTTTTGATCAACTATGATCAGCTCTGATCAGCTATTATCATCTATGATCAGTTTTGATCAGCTATTGTCAGCTTTGATCAGCTCTGATTAGCTATAATCAGCTCTGATCAGCTCTGAGCAGCTATAATCAGCTCTGATCAGCTATAGTCAGCTATGATCAGCTCTGATGAACTATAATCAGCTCTGATCAGCTCTTAGTATCATAGTATCACAGTATCAGTCAGGGATGGAAGGGACCACAAGGATCAGCCAGTTCCAACCCCCCTGCCATGGGCAGGGACACCCACACTAGATCAGGCTGCCCAGAGCCTCCTCCAGCCTGGCCTTAAACACCTCCAGGGACAGGGCCCCAACCACCTCCCTGCACAACCCATTCCAGGGCTTCACCACTCTCATGGGGAAGAACTTCCTCCTCCCCTCCAGCCTCAATCTCCCCACCTCCAGCTTCATTCCATTAAATATCTTATCAGCTCTAATCAGCTCTGATCAGCTCTCACAGCTGTGATCAGCTCTGATCAGGACCCTGGCCCTACCTGATGGGCGTAGATGGTGTCGTACACCAGGGTCCACATCACCCCAGCCAGGTAGAGGGGCAGGCAGACAGCCCACTCACAGGAGCCCCTGATGGCAGCCCAGCCAAGCAGGGCTCCCCAGTTGAAGGTGAGGCCTGGAAACACAGAGGGGGAAAGAGAAGTCAGAAACAAGGAGATGCAAGAGGGCCAGGAGCACTCCAAAGGACAGGTAGGCAACAGCCCTAAGCCTTCTGCTTTCAAACAGACTTCCCCTCCCTTAGGTTTCCTTTTCCCTCCCTTCCTCTATGGGCAGAATGTCCTCAGCTTTCCCAGCTGATTCCCAGCCCTCTGGGCTCTGGGGAGGCCACAGCTTGAGGGCTGGGCTCAGGTTTGGGCTCCTGGCTGCAAGAAGGAGCTGGAGGAGCTGGAGCAGGGCCAGGGAAGGGCAAGAAAGGTGGGGAAGGGTGTGGAGAAGAGGGCTGGGGAGGAGCAGCTGAGGGAGCTGGGGGTGGGGAGTGTGGAGCAGAGGAGGCTGAGGGAGACCTCCTTGCTCTCTGCAGCTCCCTCAGAGGAGGCTGCAGCCAGGGGGAGTTGGGCTCTGCTCCCCAGGAACAAGGGCCAGGAGGAGAGGCAATGGCCTCAGGCTGCCCCAGGGGAGGCTTAGCTTGGAGAGGAGAGGAAACTTCTTGGCTGCAAGGGTTCTGCAAGCCTGGCCCAGGCTGCCCAGGGAGGGGGTTGGATGCTCATCCCTGGAGGTTGGGGCTGTTCAGTCTGGAGAAGAGAAGGCTCCCAGGTGACCTCATTGTGGCCTTCCAGGATCTGCAGGGGGCTACAGGAAGGCTGGGGAGGGACTGCTCAGGATCTCAGGCAGTGCTAGGACTAGGGGGAATGGAATGAAGCTGGAGGTGGGGAGATTGAGGCTGGAGGGGAGGAGGAAGTTCTTCCCCATGAGAGTGGTGAAGCCCTGGAATGGGTTGTGCAGGGAGGTGGTTGGGGCCCTGTCCCTGGAGGTGTTTAAGGCCAGGCTGGATGAGGCTCTGGGCAGCCTGATCTAGTGTGGGGTGTCCCTGCCCACGGCAGGGGGGTTGGAACTAGATGATCCTTGTGGTCCCTTCCATCCCTGACAGACACTATGAAACTATGAAACTATGAGGTGCTAGGAGGAGAGGAAGTGTCCTGGAATTGTGCCAGGGGAGGCTTAGGTTGGAATGAGGAAGAATCTCTCTGCTGCCAGAGTGGTCAGGGACTGGCAGAGGCTGCCCAGGGGGGTGGTGCAGTCCCCATGCCTGGAGGTGCTGCAGCAAGCTGTGCCCATGGCACTGGGGCCAGGGTCTGGTGGCCATGGAGGGGCTGGGTTGGAGTTGGAGCTGATGACCTTGGAGGTCCTTTCCAAGGGAAGAATTCTCTGACTCTGTGATCCCTAAGGCCCCTTCCAGCCCAGAGCTTGCTCTGGGTCTCTGCTGTCCCTTGGCCCTGCAGCAGGAGGTGCTGGGAGGTGCAGCCCCTGGGAGCTCCAGCAGCACAGCAGAGCTGTGTGCTCCTGCCAGGGCTCCCAGCACAGCAGCCTCTGCCCACAGGCTCCAGCAGCTCCCATTCCCCAGGCTGCCACCTGAGCCACTGCAGAGGTGTGGGGGGCAGGGCTGGCAGCCCCACAGCTCCTGCAGAGGACACTTCCCTGGCCTGCTCCCTGGGCAGGTCTCCCTCTGGTGTCTCTCCAGCAGCCCTGAGCAGCTGCCAGCTGGGAAGTGTGCTCCAAGGCAAAGGCTTCCCTGCTCCTGTGCTGCCTGGGGCTCAGGGCCAGCTGCCAGCCCAGCCAGGTGCTGCTTCACAGCAGTGCCCACCCCAGGCAGCCCCCAGGCCACTGCCCTTCCCCCTGCAGGGATGCAGCCAGCAGGGTGCTGGGAGGGGAATCCCAGCTGCAGCCCCTGGGAGCCTCCTCCAGCTGAAGCCCTTCTGTGACCTGGCTGAGCCTGGCTGCCAGGAGCAGCTTCCTGTGCCCTGCTGGCACCTCTGCTTCCCCAGCTCCTCTCCACACAGCTGCTGAACACAGAGCAGTTGGCACTGCCACACACTGCCCTGCCCAGCTTAGACCTGAGGCCATCAGGGCAGGGAAGCAGCCCCAGCCCCCTCCAGCTGCAGGCCAGGAGAGCACAGGAGGCAGTGGAACACAAGAGCATCGCTGCAGAGCAGCTCCCAGCAGCCAGCTGTGGCCCTGCCAGGCTGAGCAGCACCAAGAAGCTGCAGGCAGCTGGGAGGTGAAGGCCAAGAAGTGTTCTAGGAGCTCAACCTGCAGTCCAGGCACCACCAGGGCCTGCACTGGAAGGTGGCTGAGAGGCTCAAGAGAGCTCAAGGCAGGACAAGTCCATGGGGGGGAAGAAAGGTTTGGAGAGGTTTGGTCTCTGCCCCTCTACAGAGCTCAGGAGACAGTGAAACAGCAGGGAGGGGAGGAACAACTCCCCAGGAGCCAGCACTGGTCCCTGGCAGCCCAGAAACCAACCCAGTGCTGAGCTGCAGCCAGAGCAGGGAGAGCAGCAGCACAGGAGGGGATTCTGCCCCTCTGCTCTGCTCTGCTCAGCCCCCACCTGCAGCACTGCCTCCAGCTCTGGGGCCCCCAGCACAAGGACCTGGAGCTGCTGGAGAGGCTCCAGAGGAGGCCACAGAGAGGAGCAGAGGCTGCAGAACCTCCCCTGTGGGGCCAGGCTGGGAGAGCTGGGGCTGTGCAGCCTGGAGAGGAGAAGCTTTGGAGATGGCCTCCAAGCTGAAGAGAGCTTCCCAAGGGGCAGAGAGTTATTTCCTCTCTCCCTTTCCACCCTCCCTTCACTCTGGCACAGGCAGCAACCAATTCTGCACCCCAAGGTGGGGGGGGAGGGGATAAAAGCAAACCAAACTCCAACAATCAGCTCCCAGCTGCTCCAAGAAGCTTCTGTCCCAGCCCAGAGCCTGTGTCCCAGCCCAGAGCCTGTGTCCCAGCCCAGAGCCTGTGTCCCAGCCCAGAGCCTGTGTCCCAGCCCAGAGCCTCTGTCCCAGCCCAGAGCCTCTGTCCCAGCCCAGAGCCTCTGTCCCAGCCCAGAGCCTCTGTCCCAGCCCAGAGCCTCTGTCCCAGCCCAGAGCCTCTGTCCCAGCCCAGAGCCTCTGTCCCTCAGGAGCTGCTGTCCAAGGGGCACAGAAGCAGATCTGAAGCCATCAGGTGGCTGAGCTCAGCTCCTGATTGGTAAAGTACCCCCAAAGCTACAGCTGAAGGGGGAAAAGGAGGAGGAAAAGCAGCTCCAGCTCACCCAGGAAGAGCTGTGGCCAGTATGTGATCCTCTTCATCAGAGGGTAGGTGACCACCAGGGACAAGGAGGCTGCTCCCAGAAGGATGCTGCAGAAAGCACCAAGAGGATTATTCTCTGCCCCTCTACAGAGCTCAAGAGACAGTGAAACAGCAGGGAGGTGATGAAGGATCCACCCAGAGGGCCCTGGGCAGGCTGCAGAGCTGGCCCCAGGGCAACCTCCTGAAGCTCAGCAAGGCCAAGGGCAAGGTCCTGCAGCTGGCTGAGGGCAGTGCCAAGCACAGAGCCAGGCTGGGTGGGGAAGGGGCAGAGAGCAGCCTGGGGGAGAAGGCCTTGGGGGGGTCAGGTGGTGACAAAGTCCCCAGGAGCCAGCAGTGGTCCCTGGCAGCCCAGAGGCAGCTGAGTGCTGAGCTGCAGCCAGGGCAGGGAGAGCAGCAGCACAGGGAGGGGATTCTGCCCCTCTGCTCTGCTCTGCTCAGCCCCCACCTGCAGCACTGCCTCCAGCTCTGGGGCCCCCAGCACAAGGAGGACCTGGAGCTGCTGGAGAGGCTCCAGAGGAGACCACAGAGAGGAGCAGAGGCTGCAGAACCTCCCCTGTGGGGCCAGGCTGGGAGAGCTGGGGCTGTGCAGCCTGGAGAGGAGAAGGCTGCAGGCAGAGCTCAGAGCAGCCTCCAGTGCCTGAAGGGCTCCAGGAGAGCTGGGGAGGGACTGTGGCCAAGGGCTGGGAGTGCCAGGCTGAGGAACAATGGCTTGGAGCTGGGAGAGGAGAGACTGAGAGTGGAGAGGAGGAAGAGATCCTTGAGAGTGAGGCTGGGGAGACTCTGGCCCAGGCTGCCCAGGGAGGCTGTGGCTGCCTCCTGCCTGGAGGGGTTGAGGGCCAGGCTGGATGAGGCCCTGAGCAAGCTGGGGCTGGGGGGAGGTGTCCCTGCCCATGGCAGGGGGCTGGGGCTGGAGGATCTCTGAGCTTCCAACCCCTTCTGTGTCTCTGACTTCAGCACCTTTCCAGCACCTCCTCTGTGCTTGGCTCTCCCCCTGCAATCAAAGGATGAAGCCCAGGGGAGCCTCAATCCCTCACCTGTAGTAATTGAGACAGAGGAGGACACAAAGAGCCAGGCTGAGCTGTCCTCCAAGGAAGACAAAGGCCTGGGAGGTGGAGATGTCTCCAGCTGCCAGGGGCCTGCTTGCTGTCCTTGCAACCTGAGGAGGGGAAGAGCAAGGCCACTGTCAGCCCCAACACAACCAATCCACACAGCCACTGAGCTTGGAGAGGGCCTCCAAGGTCAGCCAGCCCAGCCCCCAGCCCAGCCCAACCCCACCATGGCCCCAGGGCTCTGGGACACCTCCAGGGCTGGGCACTGCCTGGGCAGCCTCCGCCAGGGCCTCACCCAATGCCCTCACAGAGGGAGCTCAGAGTCACAGCCCTGGCACAGGAGCAGCCAGGGCAGACCAGGAGGGGGCACAGGAAGCAGGAGCTGAGGCTCCCTCCCGAGAGGAAGCCAGGGCTCAGCCTGCACTGTGGGAGCAGCAGCACTGCAGCCTGGGGCAGAAACCAAGGCACTGACAGGAGACAGAGCTGAGGGCCTTAAAGCTCAGCCAGCCCCAGCCCCTGCCATGGGCAGGGACACCTCCCCCCAGCCCCAGGCTGCTCAGGGCCTCATCCAGCCTGGCCTGAACACCTCCAGGCAGGAGGCAGCCACAGCCTCCCTGGGCAGCCTGTGCCAGAGTCTCCCCAGCCTCACACTCAAGGATCTCTTCCTCCTCTCCACTCTCAGTCTCTCCTCTCCCAGCTCCAAGCCATTGTTCCTCAGCCTGGCACTCCCAGCCCTTGGCCACAGTCCCTCCCCAGCTCTCCTGCTGCTCCCCAGCTTTGCTCAAGGCCTCATCCAGCCTGGAGCCTTGAATACCTCCAGGCTTGGAACCTCCACAGATTCTCCAGGCAACCTGTGCCAGAGCCACACTGTGCCCCCAGGGCCTTGGGGAAGGGAAGGGAAGGGAAGGGGTTCACAGAGGAGAACAGAAGGAATTAACCAGGTTGGAAAAGACCTCAGAGCTCATCCAGGCCAACCTCTCCCCCAGCACCATCTGAGCAACTCAGCCATGGCACCAAGGGCCTCATCCAGGCTCTTCCTGAACCCTCCAGGATGGGGACTCCACCACCTCCCTGGGCAGCTCCTCCCAGTGCCCAATTCCTCTTGCTGGCAAGAACTTTCTCCTCCCCTCCAGCCTCAACCTCCCCTGGCACAGCTTCAGACTGTGTCCTCTTGTTCTGCTGCTGGGGGCCTGGCAGAAGAGACCAACCCCCAGCTGGCTCCAACCTCCCTGCAGGGAGTTGCAGAGAGCAAGAAGGTCTCCCCTGAGCCTCCTCTTCTGCAGGCTAAGCAACCCCAGCTCCCTCAGCCTCTCCTCCCAGGGCTGTGCTCCAGCCCCTCCCCAGCCTTGCTGATGAGCCCTGAGGAAGCAAGAGCTGCCCAGGAGGGTGGTGAGGCACTGGCACAGCTCTGCCCAGAGAAGCTCTTGGAGGCTCCAAGCTGCTCCTGCTGCTCCAGGCCAGGCTGCTGGTGGCCACCTTGGCCAGCTGGGCACAGCCTGCCTCATGCTCCTGCAGGGCCCCCAGCACCCCCAGGCCCTTCTCTGCTGGGCAGCTTCCCAGCCACCCCTCCTGCCCCACCCCAGGCCCTGCCCTGTGCTTCCCTCCCCTCCTGAGCAGCAGGCAGATGACAGAGCCAGGGCAACAGGAGGTGAGCTGAGGGCTGGGCACAGAGCTCTCAGCAGCCCTTGCCAAGAAGCAATTCACAGCACCCCAGGAAGCACAGCTCCTGGCCAGAGCTCTGCTGGCCCAGGAGGAAACCCAGCCAGGGCCCAGGCAGCAGCACAAAGTGCTGAGCTGGGGCCCTGCCCTGCCAGAGGCTCCCTGCTGCTGGGGCAGCTGAGGGGACCTGAGCTTGGCTCAGCAAGCAGCTGGAGCAAGGCAGCCTCAGCAGCCTGCCAGGGCCAGCAGGGAGGGAAGGATCCATCCAGAGGGCCCTGGGCAGGCTGCAGAGCTGGCCCCAAGGCAACCTCCTGAAGCTCAGCAAGGCCAAGGGCAAGGTCCTGCAGCTGGCTGAGGGCAGTGCCAAGGACAGAGCCAGGCTGGGTGGGGAAGGGGCAGAGAGCAGCCTGGGGGAGAAGGCCCTGGGGGTGCTGGGGGAGGAGCAGCTCCCCAGGAGGCAGCAAGGGGAGCTGGCAGCCCAGAGAGCAAGGCTGTGCTGGGCTGAGCCCCAGCAGTGTGGGCAGCAGGGGCAGGGAGGGGATTCTGCCCCTCTGCTCTGCTCAGCCCTCCCCTGCAGGGCTGGGGCAGCTCTGCAGCCCCCAGCACAAGGCCCTGGAGCTGCTGGAGAGGCTCCAGAGGAGGCCACAGAGAGGAGCAGAGGCTGCAGAGCCTCTGCTGTGGGGCCAGGCTGGGAGAGCTGGGGCTGATGGAGAGGAGAAGGCTGCAGACAGAGCTGAGAGCAGCTCCCAGGCCCTGCAGGGGCTGCAAGCAGGCTGCAGAGGGACTCTGGCCAAGGGCTGGGAGTGCCAGGACCAGGGACAATGGCTTCAAATTGGGAGCAGCTGGATTGAGATCACAGTGCCACAGCACATTAGAGGCTGCAAGGGACTTCAGGAGATCATCCAGTCCTACACCCCTGCCAAAGATGAGAGGAGACCTCCACAGCCTGCAGGGAGGTTGTAGCCGGGGGGGGTTGGTCCCTCCTCCCAGCCCCAGAACAAGAGGACACAGTCTGAAGCTGTGCCAGGGGAGGTTGAGGCTGGAGGGGAGGAGAAAGTTCTTGCCAGCAAGAGGAATTGGCCACTGGGATGAGCTGCCCAGGGAGGTGGTGGAGTCCCCAGCCCTGGAGGGGTTCAGGCAAGGCTTGGCTGTGGCTCTTGGAGCCAGGGTTTGGCTGTCAGGAGGGGTTGGGGATTAGGTCCCAGATTGGATTGATGAGCTCTGAGGTCTTTCCCAGCCTTATTGATTCTCTGATTTTATGACCTGAGGAATCAACTCCTGCCCAGGAGGGTGGTGGGCACTGGCACAGGCTGCCCAGGGAGGCTGTGGAGGCTCCAAGCCTGGAGGTGCTCAGGGCCAGGCTGGATGGGACCTGGAGCCCAGCTGTGCGGGGGGGAAGGTGTCGAGTTTCAGGCTAAGATCCCTCCCCAGCCCAAGCGCCGAAGGCTTCACTTCGGCGCGGGGGGGGTCTGCAGCCCGCGGGGGCGCCTCTGACCTTGCGGTCGTAGTCCCGGTCCCACATGTCATTGATGGTGCAGCCGGCGCCGCGCATCAGCACCGCCCCGACGCCGAAGAGGGCCAGCATCCGCCCGTCGGGCAGGCAGCCCGGCGCGGCCGCCAGCGCGATGCTCCAGCTGCAGGGCAGGTACAGCAGCCACGTCCCTGCCGAGACACAACCCCCCAGCCCCGCCGGGAGTCAGCCGGGCCGGGGCCAGCGGGGCGGCTCGGCACGGCACGGCACGGCACGGCACGGCACGGCTCGGCACGGCGCGGCAGCTCGGCAGCCCCACAGCGGCATCACGGAGCCGGCTCGGGCAAAACCCTGAGCACGAAGGCAGGGTACCGGGGCGAAGAGCAGCGGTACAGGACCCCAGAGCCGCACCGCCGAGCACCTCCCGACCCGCGGCAGCCCCCAGTGCGGCTTGGGATGAGCGCTGCGGGGACTGTTGCCTCGCCGTGCGGGCCCCGCTCCGTGCCGACCCCGCTCCTGCCGACCCCGCTCCCTGCCGACCCCGTCCAGTGCTGACCCCGCTCCGTGCCGACCCCGCTCCGTGCCGACCCCCTGCCGACCCCGCTCCGTGCCGACCCCGCTCCGTGCCGACCCCGCTCCGTGCCGACCCCGCTGCCTGCCGACCCCGCTCCGTGCCGACCCCGCTCCGTGCCGACCCCGCTCCGTGCCGACCCCGTCCAGTGCCGACCCCGTCCAGTGCCGACCCCGCTCCCTGCCGACCCCGTCCAGTGCCGACCCCGCTCCCTGCCGACCCCGCTCCCTGCCGACTCCGCTCCTGCCGACCCGCTCCGTGCCGACCCCGCTCCGTGCCGACCCCGCTCCGTGCCGACCCCGCTCCCTGCCGACCCCGCTCCCTGCCGACCCCGTCCAGTGCCGACCCGCTCCCTGCCGACCCCGCTCCCTGCCGACCCCGTCCAGTGCCGACCCCGCTCCCTGCCGACTCCGCTCAGTGCTGACCCCACTCCGTGCCGACCCCGCTCAGTGCTGACCCCGCTCCGTGCTGACCCCGTTCAGTGCTGACCCCGTTCAGTGCCGACCCCCGCTCCGTGCCGACCCCGCTCCGTGCCGACCCCGCTCCGTGCCGACCCCGCTCCCTGCCGACTCCGCTCCGTGCCGACCCCGCTCCCTGCCGACTCCGCTCCGTGCCGACCCCGCTCCCTGCCGACCCCGCTCCCTGCCGACCCCGCTCCCTGCCGACCCCGTCCAGTGCCGACCCCGCTCCCTGCCGACCCCGCTCCCTGCCGACCCCGTCCAGTGCCGACCCCGCTCCTTGCCGACTCCGCTCAGTGCTGACCCCACTCCGTGCTGACCCCGCTCAGTGCTGACCCCACTCCGTGCTGACCCCGTTCAGTGCTGACCCCGTTCAGTGCTGACCCCCCCCCGCTCCGTGCCGACCCCGCTCCGTGACGACCCCGCTCCGTGCCGACCCCGCTCCCTGCCGACTCCGCTCCGTGCCGACCCCGCTCCCTGCCGACTCCGCTCCGTGCCGACCCCGCTCCCTGCCGACTCCGCTCAGTGCTGACCCCACTCCGTGCTGACCCCGTTCAGTGCTGACCCCCCCCCCGCTCCGTGCAGACCCCGCTCCCTGCTGACCCCGTTCAATGGTAATCCCGCTGCGTGCTAATCCCTCTCCGTGCTGACCCTGCTCCCTACCGACGCTGTTCAGTACTGACCCCGTTCCCTGCCGACCCCATTCAGTGCTGACCCCACTCCGTGCTGACCCTGTTCAGCGCTGACCCCGCTCCGTGCCGACCCCATTCAGTACTGACCCCGCTCCATCCTGACCCCGCTCCCTGCCGACCCCGCTCCATCCTGACCCCGTTCAGTGCCGACTCCGCTCCGTGCCGGCCCCGCTGCAGGGCTCGCCCCCACCCCGCGCAGCCTTCCCCCCGCTCCGTGCCGGCCCCGCTGCAGGGCTCGCCCCCACCCCGCGCAGCCTTCCCCCCGCTCCGTGCCGGCCCCGCTGCAGGGCTCGCCCCCACCCCGCGCAGCCTTCCCCCCGCTCCGTGCCGGCCCCGCTCACCGGCGGGCTGGTGCAGCCGCATCAGGCGCAGGTAGGGCTGCAGCGGGCCCGGTGCGGCGCGCACCAGCTCGGCTGCCGAGAAGCTGAGCGGCCGCGGCGGCGGCGGCGGCGGGGGGGGAGGCGCGGGGGGGCGGCTGAGCGGCGGGGCCGCGGCCAGGGGCAGGCGGGGGGCGCGCAGGCCGGGACGGCCCCGGCAGAGCCGCGCCAGCAGCGCTGCCATCTTCCCGCCGCCCCCCGCGCCGCACCGGTGACGCGCATGCGCGGGGGGCGCGCACGGGGAGCGCGCACGGGGAGCGGAGCTGGCCGCCGTCCGGGTCACGGAGCTTCAGCCCCGCTTGGTTCTCGGAGCCTCAGTCCTCACCCGGGCTCCGGAGACTGCGCCCCCGTGCGGCGCCAGGAGCCTGAGCCCCCGGATGCGTCCCCGGCAGCCTGAGCGCCCGTCCGGGTCCCGGAGACTCAGTCCCCGTCTGGGTCCCGGAGCCTCAGCGCCCGGATGCGTCCCCGGCAGCCTCAGACCCCGTCCGGGTCCCGGAGCCTGAGCCCCCGGATGGGTCCGCGGCAGCCTCAGCCCCCGTCCGGGTCCCGGAGCCTGAGCCCCCGGATGGGTCCGCGGCAGCCTCAGCCCCCGTCCGGGTCCCGGAGCCTGAGCCCCCGGATGGGTCCGCGGCAGCCTCAGCCCCCGTCCGGGTCCCGGAGCCTGAGTCCCCGGATGGGTCCCCGGCAGCCTCAGCCCCCGTCCGGGTCCCAGAGCCTCAGCGCCCGCATGTATCTCTGGCAGCCTGAGAGCCCGTCCAGGTCCCAGAGCCTCAGCCCCGTCTGGTTCTCGGAGCCTCAGCCCCCGTCCAGCTGCGGGGGAGCCTCAGCCCTCACCCGGAGCCCAGAGCCTTAGCCCCCGCCCGGGTCTTGGAGGCTGAGCCCCCCGGATGGGTCCCGGGGAGCCTGAGCATGGAAGGGGTTGTGAGGGAGCTCTGGAGGTCATTGAGCACATCCCCTGGCATGGAAGGGGTTGGGAGGGAGCTCTGGAGGTCGTTGAGCACATCCCCTGCATGGTGTCACAGCATGGAAGGGGTTGGGAGGGAGCTCTGGAGGTCACTGAGCACATCCCCTGCATGGTGTCACAGCATGGAAGGGGTTGGGAGGGAGCTCTGGAGGTCATCCAGTCCAACCCTCCCTTTCCAAGGCAGGGGCAGCTGGAGCAGGTGACACAGGAACACGTCCAGGAGGGTTCTGAATGTCCCCAGAGCTGGAGAATCCACCACCCCTGGGGGCAGCCTGCCCCAGGCCTCCCTCACCCTTGCAGCACAGAAGTTCCTCCTCATGTTCAGATGAGCTTCTGATGTTCCACTTTGTGCCCTTCCCCCTTGTGCTGTCCCGGGGCCCCACTGAGCAGAGCCTGGCCCCATCCCCCTGACCCCCACCCGTGAAGGATTGATCAGCATTGCTCAGATCCCCCTCAGGCTGCTCTGCTCCAGGCTAGGCAGCCCCAGGGCTCTCAGCCTCTCCTCCCCAGAGCTGCTGCAGTGCCCTCAGCAGCTTTGCAGCACCACTCTGTGGCTCTGATGCTGTGCCTGTGTGCCCTGGGGAGCAAACCCTGCCCTGCCTGCAGGCATTTTGCAGGGAGCTGAGCTGCAGCTGAAGCTGAGGAGCGACCTTGCTGCAAGCAGATTTACAGCCCCTGGCTGCTGGCTGCCACAAAGCCCTCCAGGGGCTGGCACAGCTCAGACTCTGGGCAAGCAGCAGCAGCTCTTTGTGCCCCACTGGCTCAGCTGCTGCTGACATTGCTCCTGGGTGTTGTGGGAATGATGATTCCTTATCTCCCCTTCCATCCAGCACTGCCCCAGGCCAACATCTCCTGATGCGTCTGGTGCTGCCTTCCAGGAACAGCAAGTCCAAGGTGAGCAACCCAAGCTCTGGGGTGGAAACTTGCAGAGGTGGAATCTGTGCCAGAGCCAACTGCCCTTGCCCCCAGATAAGCCCTGGATGCCTTCCTGGTGACGTCTGAGGAGGCAGTGCTGCAGGTCAGGTCTGAGCAGAGCAGAAGGGCAGAATCCCCTCCCTGTATCACTTCAGGGACTGGAAGCTGCTCTGAGGTCTGCCTGAAGCATTCTCCAGGCTGCACAGCCCCAGCTCTCCCAGCCTGGCCCCACAGGGGAGGTTCTGCAGCCTCTGCTCATCTCTGTGGTCTCCTCTGGAGCCTCTCCAGCAGCTCCAGGTCCTCCTTGTGCTGGGGGCCCCAGAGCTGGAGGCAGTGCTGCAGGTGGGGGCTGAGCAGAGCAGAGCAGAGGGGCAGAATCCCCTCCCTGTGCTGCTGCTCTCCCTGCTCTGGCTGCAGCTCAGCACTCAGCTGCCTCTGGGCTGCCAGGGACCACTGCTGGCTCCTGGGGACTTTGTCACCACCTGACCCCCCCAAGGCCTTCTCCCCCAGGCTGCTCTCTGCCCCTTCCCCACCCAGCCTGGCTCTGTGCTTGGCACTGCCCTCAGCCAGCTGCAGGACCTTGCCCTTGGCCTTGCTGAGCTTCAGGAGGTTGCCTTGGGGCCAGCTCTGCAGCCTGCCCAGGGCCCTCTGGATGGATCCTTCCCTCCAGGGTGTCAGCACCCAGCTTGCTCTCCTCTCAGCCTTGCAGAGGGAGCCTCAGTGCCACTGCCCCTGTCACTGACAGAGCTGTTGGCCAGCACTGGTCCCAGCAGCCAGCCCAAGGCCACCACTGCTCCCTGCTCTCCCTTTGGGCCCTGGGCTCTTGCCCCCAGCTGAGTGCAGCCCCCCAGCCAAGCCCTGCCCCAGCAGTGGCCACTCCTCAGGTCCTTGCTTCCCACTTTGGTGACCAGGATGCCCCGGGGGGCAGTGGCCAACCCTGGGCACCAGCCCAGGCCGAGGCCAGCAGCTGCTCTTCCCTGCTCCTCTGCCTCCCTTCTGCTCAGCTCTGCTCTGCTCCTGCTTGCACAGAGCACAGCTGCAGGGGGGCTGCACACACTCCTCTGCCAGGCTGAGCTGCAACACCACCTTTTTATTGGGCAGCTTTCCCTCCTCCCAGCTCCCAAACACCTCTGGCTTTCCAAAGGGTCCCCCTGGCCCTGCACTCAGACCCCAAGGGGCTGGCAGCATCCTCCCAAAGCTTCAAACAGGAGGCAGCAGGGTGGCAGAGCTTGGGGTTGGCTTCCTGCTGTGCCCAGAAGCTCTGCAGCTGTGGGCAGGGTTGGAGACCTGGGGGGAGAGGGGATGGAGGCCTGGGGGGAGAGGGGATGGAGGTCTGGGGGGAGAGGGGATGGAGGCCTGGGGGAAGGGGATGGGACCTGGGGGAGAGGGGGGGATGGATGGAGGCCTGGGGAGAGGGGAGGGATGGAGGCTGGGGGAGAGGGGATGGAGGTCTGGGGGAGAGGGGGGGAGGAAAAGGGTTGCAAAGGAAGGGCTGCAGCTGCCCACAGAGCTACTCTGAGGCGTTCTCACCCTGCCAGAGGCTCAGGGTGTGCATGGCAAAGGCACAGCCAGCAGGACAACAGCAGCAGAAGGCAGTGCCCTGGCACAGGCGCTGGGCCGTGAGCCTGCCCAGGCAGGATTGTCCCCCAGGACGCTCTGAGGCCACCGCTGTCCCTCTCTGCTGGGCAGCTCGGGAAGTCTCCTGCTCCCTGCAGCACAGCAGGGAGCTGAGCAGGGCAGGGAGAGCCAAGCTCCACCTGCAGGCAGCTGTCAGCCCACAGGGGGCCTGGGGGTGCTGGGGTGGGGGCTGCTCCCCTTCCCTCCTGGGAGAGCAGAGGCAGAGCAGCCAGGCTGCAGGGAGAGCCTCTGGGGCCTGCCTCTGCAGTGCACATCCCTGCTGCTCAGCACCCAACCCCTGCTGCTCAGCACCCAACCCCTGCTGCTCAGCACCCAGTCCCTGCTGCTCAGCACCCAGTCCCTGCTGCTCAGCACCCAACCCCTGCCGCTCAGCACCCAGTCCCTGCTGCTCAGCACCCAACCCCTGCTGCTCAGCACCCCCACCCCTGCTGCTCAGCACCCAGTCCCTGCTGCTCAGCACCCAACCCCTGCTGCTCAGCACCCAGTCCCTGCTGCTCAGCACCCCACCCCTGCTGCTCAGCACCCAATCCCCTGCTACTCAGCACCCAACCCCTGCTGCTCAGCACCCAATCCCTGCTGCTCAGCACCCAGTCCCTGCTGCTCAGCACCCAGTCCCTGCTGCTCAGCACCCAATCCCTGCTGCTCAGCACCCAACCCCTGCTGCTCAGCACCCAGTCCCTGCTGCTCAGCACCCAACTGCTCAGCACCCAACCCCTGCTGCTCAGCACCCAGTCCCTGCTGCTCAGCACCCAATCCCTGCTGCTCAGCACCCAATCCCTGCTGCTCAGCACCCCCCCTGCTGCTCAGCACCCAGTCCCTGCTGCTCAGCACCCAATCCCTGCTGCTCAGCACCCAGTCCCTGCTGCTCAGCACCCAACCCCTGCTGCTCAGCACCCAGTCCCTGCTGCTCAGCACCCAACCCCTGCTGCTCAGCACCCAACCCCTGCTGCTCAGCACCCAACCCCTGCTGCTCAGCACCCAGTCCCTGCTGCTCAGCACCCAATCCCTGCTGCTCAGCACCCAGTCCCTGCTGCTCAGCACCCAGTCCCTGCTGCTCAGCACCCCCACCCCTGCTGCTCAGCACCCAATCCCTGCTGCTCAGCACCCAACCCCTGCTGCTCAGCACCCAGTCCCTGCTGCTCAGCACCCAGTCCCTGCTGCTCAGCACCCAACCCCTGCTGCTCAGCACCCCCACCCCTGCTGCTCAGCACCCAGTCCCTGCTGCTCAGCACCCAATCCCTGCTGCTCAGCACCCAATCCCTGCTGCTCAGCACCCCACCCCTGCTGCTCAGCACCCAGTCCCTGCTGCTCAGCACCCAATCCCTGCTGCTCAGCACCCAGTCCCTGCTGCTCAGCACCCAACCCCTGCTGCTCAGCACCCAATCCCTGCTGCTCAGCACCCAACCCCTGCTGCTCAGCACCCAGTCCCTGCTGCTCAGCACCCCCACCCCTGCTGCTCAGCACCCAATCCCTGCTACTCAGCACCCAACCCCTGCTGCTCAGCACCCAGTCCCTGCTGCTCAGCACCCCCACCCCTGCTGCTCAGCACCCAATCCCTGCTACTCAGCACCCAGTCCCTGCTGCTCAGCACCCAGTCCCTGCTGCTCAGCACCCAATCCCTGCTGCTCAGCACCCAACCCCTGCTGCTCAGCACCCAGTCCCTGCTGCTCAGCACCCAACCCCTGCTGCTCAGCACCCAACCCCTGCTGCTCAGCACCCAGTCCCTGCTGCTCAGCACCCAGTCCCTGCTGCTCAGCACCCAACCCCTGCTGCTCAGCACCCAGTCCCTGCTGCTCAGCACCCAACCCCTGCTACTCAGCACCCAGTCCCTGCTGCTCAGCACCCAATCCCTGCTGCTCAGCACCCAGTCCCTGCTGCTCAGCACCCAACCCCTGCTGCTCAGCACCCAGTCCCTGCGGCTCAGCACCCAGTCCCTGCTGCTCAGCACCCAACCCCTGCTGCTCAGCACCCAGTCCCTGCTGCTCAGCACCCTCATCCCTGCTGCTCAGCACCCAACCCCTGCTGCTCAGCACCCAACCCCTGCTGCTCAGCACCCAGTCCCTGCTGCTCAGCACCCAACCCCTGCTGCTCAGCACCCAACCCCTGGTGCTCAGCACCCAACCCCTGCTGCTCAGCACCCAACCCCTGCTGCTCAGCACCCAACCCCTGCTGCTCAGCACCCAGTCCCTGCTGCTCAGCACCCAGCCCCTGCTGCTCAGCACCCAATCCCTGCTGCTCAGCACCCAGTCCCTGCTGCTCAGCACCCAACCCCTGGTGCTCAGCACCCAACCCCTGCTGCTCAGCACCCAACCCCTGGTACTCAGCACCCAACCCCTGCTGCTCAGCACCCAGTCCCTGCTGCTCAGCACCCAGTCCCTGCTGCTCAGCACCCAACCCCTGCTGCTCAGCACCCAGTCCCTGCTGCTCAGCACCCAGTCCCTGCTGCTCAGCACCCAATCCCTGCTGCTCAGCACCCAGTCCCTGCTGCTCAGCACCCAGTCCCTGCTGCTCAGCACCCAATCCCTGCTGCTCAGCACCCAATCCCTGCTGCTCAGCACCCAATCCCTGCTGCTCAGCACCCAGTCCCTGCTGCTCAGCACCCAACCCCTGCTGCTCAGCACCCAACCCCTGCTGCTCAGCACCCAATCCCTGCTACTCAGCACCCAACCCCTGCTGCTCAGCACCCAATCCCTGCTGCTCAGCACCCAGTCCCTGCTGCTCAGCACCCAATCCCTGCTGCTCAGCACCCAACCCCTGCTGCTCAGCACCCAGTCCCTGCTGCTCAGCACCCAACCCCTGCTGCTCAGCACCCAACCCCTGCTGCTCAGCACCCAACCCCTGCTGCTCAGCACCCAATCCCTGCTACTCAGCACCCAACCCCTGCTGCTCAGCACCCAGTCCCTGCTGCTCAGCACCCAGTCCCTGCTGCTCAGCACCCAGTCCCTGCTGCTCAGCACCCCCACCCCTGCTGCTCAGCACCCAATCCCTGCTGCTCAGCACCCAACCCCTGCTGCTCAGCACCCAACCCCTGCTGCTCAGCACCCCCACCCCTGCTGCTCAGCACCCAGTCCCTGCTGCTCAGCACCCAATCCCTGCTGCTCAGCACCCAATCCCTGCTGCTCAGCACCCCCACCCCTGCTGCTCAGCACCCAATCCCTGCTGCTCAGCACCCAGTCCCTGCTGCTCAGCACCCAGTCCCTGCTGCTCAGCACCCAATCCCTGCTGCTCAGCACCCAATCCCTGCTGCTCAGCACCCAGTCCCTGCTGCTCAGCACCCAACCCCTGCTGCTCAGCACCCAACCCCTGCTGCTCAGCACCCAACCCCTGCTGCTCAGCACCCCCACCCCTGCTGCTCAGCACCCAACCCCTGCTGCTCAGCACCCAGTCCCTGCTGCTCAGCACCCCACCCCTGCTGCTCAGCACCCAATCCCTGCTACTCAGCACCCAACCCCTGCTGCTCAGCACCCAATCCCTGCTGCTCAGCACCCAGTCCCTGCTGCTCAGCACCCAGTCCCTGCTGCTCAGCACCCAATCCCTGCTGCTCAGCACCCAACCCCTGCTGCTCAGCACCCAGTCCCTGCTGCTCAGCACCCAACCCCTGCTGCTCAGCACCCAACCCCTGCTGCTCAGCACCCAGTCCCTGCTGCTCAGCACCCAACCCCTGCTGCTCAGCACCCAACCCCTGCTGCTCAGCACCCAATCCCTGCTGCTCAGCACCCAGTCCCTGCTGCTCAGCACCCAATCCCTGCTACTCAGCACCCAGTCCCTGCTGCTCAGCACCCAACCCCTGCTGCTCAGCACCCAACCCCTGCTGCTCAGCACCCAATCCCTGCTGCTCAGCACCCAGTCCCTGCTGCTCAGCACCCAATCCCTGCTACTCAGCACCCAGTCCCTGCTGCTCAGCACCCAACCCCTGCTGCTCAGCACCCAACCCCTGCTGCTCAGCACCCAGTCCCTGCTGCTCAGCACCCAACCCCTGCTGCTCAGCACCCAATCCCTGCTGCTCAGCACCCAGTCCCTGCTGCTCAGCACCCAACCCCTGGTGCTCAGCACCCAACCCCTGCTGCTCAGCACCCAGTCCCTGCTGCTCAGCACCCAGTCCCTGCTGCTCAGCACCCAACCCCTGCTGCTCAGCACCCAACCCCTGCTGCTCAGCACCCACCCCCTGCTGCTCAGCACCCAACCCCTGCTGCTCAGCACCCAGTCCCTGCTGCTCAGCACCCAACCCCTGCTGCTCAGCACCCAACCCCTGCTGCTCAGCACCCAGTCCCTGCTGCTCAGCACCCAATCCCTGCTGCTCAGCACCCAATCCCTGCTGCTCAGCACCCCCACCCCTGCTGCTCAGCACCCAACCCCTGCTGCTCAGCACCCAGTCCCTGCTGCTCAGCACCCAGTCCCTGCTGCTCAGCACCCAACCCCTGCTGCTCAGCACCCAGTCCCTGCTGCTCAGCACCCAGTCCCTGCTGCTCAGCACCCAATCCCTGCTGCTCAGCACCCCCACCCCTGCTGCTCAGCACCCAACCCCTGCTGCTCAGCACCCAGTCCCTGCTGCTCAGCACCCAGTCCCTGCTGCTCAGCACCCAACCCCTGCTGCTCAGCACCCAACCCCTGCTGCTCAGCACCCAATCCCTGCTGCTCAGCACCCAGTCCCTGCGGCTCAGCACCCCCACCCCTGCTGCTCAGCACCCAGTCCCTGCTGCTCAGCACCCAGTCCCTGCTGCTCAGCACCCAACCCCTGCTGCTCAGCACCCAATCCCTGCTGCTCAGCACCCAACCCCTGCTGCTCAGCACCCAGTCCCTGCTGCTCAGCACCCAGTCCCTGCTGCTCAGCACCCAATCCCTGCTGCTCAGCACCCAACCCCTGCTGCTCAGCACCCAGTCCCTGCTGCTCAGCACCCAGTCCCTGCTGCTCAGCACCCAACCCCTGCTGCTCAGCACCCAACCCCTGCTGCTCAGCACCCAACCCCTGCTGCTCAGCACCCAGTCCCTGCTGCTCAGCACCCAACCCCTGCTGCTCAGCAATCCCTGCTGCTCAGCACCCAGTCCCTGCGGCTCAGCACCCAACCCCTGCTGCTCAGCACCCAACCCCTGGTGCTCAGCACCCAACCCCTGCTGCTCAGCACCCAACCCCTGGTGCTCAGCACCCAACCCCTGCTGCTCAGCACCCAGTCCCTGCTGCTCAGCACCCAACCCCTGCTGCTCAGCACCCAACCCCTGCTGCTCAGCACCCAGTCCCTGCTGCTCAGCACCCAATCCCTGCTGCTCAGCACCCAGTCCCTGCTGCTCAGCACCCAATCCCTGCTGCTCAGCACCCAACCCCTGCTGCTCAGCACCCAGTCCCTGCTGCTCAGCACCCAATCCCTGCTGCTCAGCACCCAGTCCCTGCTGCTCAGCACCCAATCCCTGCTGCTCAGCACCCAACCCCTGCTGCTCAGCACCCAGTCCCTGCTGCTCAGCACCCAGTCCCTGCTGCTCAGCACCCAGTCCCTGCTGCTCAGCACCCAACCCCTGCTGCTCAGCACCCAACCCCTGCTGCTCAGCACCCAGTCCCTGCTGCTCAGCACCCAACCCCTGCTGCTCAGCACCCAATCCCTGCTGCTCAGCACCCAACCCCTGCTGCTCAGCACCCAATCCCTGCTGCTCAGCACCCAATCCCTGCTGCTCAGCACCCAACCCCTGCTGCTCAGCACCCAGTCCCTGCTGCTCAGCACCCAGCCCCTGCTGCTCAGCAATCCCTGCTGCTCAGCACCCAACCCCTGCTGCTCAGCACCCAACCCCTGCTGCTCAGCACCCAGTCCCTGCTGCTCAGCACCCAACCCCTGCTGCTCAGCACCCAACCCCTGCTGCTCAGCACCCAACCCCTGCTGCTCAGCACCCAATCCCTGCTGCTCAGCACCCAGTCCCTGCTGCTCCTGAGCATGGAAGGGGTTGTGAGGGAGCTCTGGAGGTCATTGAGCACATCCCCTGGCATGGAAGGGGTTGGGAGGGAGCTCTGGAGGTCGTTGAGCACATCCCCTGCATGGTGTCACAGCATGGAAGGGGTTGGGAGGGAGCTCTGGAGGTCACTGAGCACATCCCCTGCATGGTGTCACAGCATGGAAGGGGTTGGGAGGGAGCTCTGGAGGTCATCCAGTCCAACCCTCCCTTTCCAAGGCAGGGGCAGCTGGAGCAGGTGACACAGGAACACGTCCAGGAGGGTTCTGAATGTCCCCAGAGCTGGAGAATCCACCACCCCTGGGGGCAGCCTGCCCCAGGCCTCCCTCACCCTTGCAGCACAGAAGTTCCTCCTCATGTTCAGATGAGCTTCTGATGTTCCACTTTGTGCCCTTCCCCCTTGTGCTGTCCCGGGGCCCCACTGAGCAGAGCCTGGCCCCATCCCCCTGACCCCCACCCGTGAAGGATTGATCAGCATTGCTCAGATCCCCCTCAGGCTGCTCTGCTCCAGGCTAGGCAGCCCCAGGGCTCTCAGCCTCTCCTCCCCAGAGCTGCTGCAGTGCCCTCAGCAGCTTTGCAGCACCACTCTGTGGCTCTGATGCTGTGCCTGTGTGCCCTGGGGAGCAAACCCTGCCCTGCCTGCAGGCATTTTGCAGGGAGCTGAGCTGCAGCTGAAGCTGAGGAGCGACCTTGCTGCAAGCAGATTTACAGCCCCTGGCTGCTGGCTGCCACAAAGCCCTCCAGGGGCTGGCACAGCTCAGACTCTGGGCAAGCAGCAGCAGCTCTTTGTGCCCCACTGGCTCAGCTGCTGCTGACATTGCTCCTGGGTGTTGTGGGAATGATGATTCCTTATCTCCCCTTCCATCCAGCACTGCCCCAGGCCAACATCTCCTGATGCGTCTGGTGCTGCCTTCCAGGAACAGCAAGGTGAGCAACCCAAGCTCTGGGGTGGAAACTTGCAGAGGTGGAATCTGTGCCAGAGCCAACTGCCCTTGCCCCCAGATAAGCCCTGGATGCCCTTCCTGGTGACGTCTGAGGAGGCAGTGCTGCAGGTCAGGTCTGAGCAGAGCAGAAGGGCAGAATCCCCTCCCTGTATCACTTCAGGGACTGGAAGCTGCTCTGAGGTCTGCCTGAAGCATTCTCCAGGCTGCACAGCCCCAGCTCTCCCAGCCTGGCCCCACAGGGGAGGTTCTGCAGCCTCTGCTCCTCTCTGTGGTCTCCTCTGGAGCCTCTCCAGCAGCTCCAGGTCCTCCTTGTGCTGGGGGCCCCAGAGCTGGAGGCAGTGCTGCAGGTGGGGGCTGAGCAGAGCAGAGCAGAGGGGCAGAATCCCCTCCCTGTGCTGCTGCTCTCCCTGCTCTGGCTGCAGCTCAGCACTCAGCTGCCTCTGGGCTGCCAGGGACCACTGCTGGCTCCTGGGGACTTTGTCACCACCTGACCCCCCCAAGGCCTTCTCCCCCAGGCTGCTCTCTGCCCCTTCCCCACCCAGCCTGGCTCTGTGCTTGGCACTGCCCTCAGCCAGCTGCAGGACCTTGCCCTTGGCCTTGCTGAGCTTCAGGAGGTTGCCCTGGGGCCAGCTCTGCAGCCTGCCCAGGGCCCTCTGGATGGATCCTTCCCTCCAGGGTGTCAGCACCCAGCTTGCTCTCCTCTCAGCCTTGCAGAGGGAGCCTCAGTGCCACTGCCCCTGTCACTGACAGAGCTGTTGGCCAGCACTGGTCCCAGCAGCCAGCCCAAGGCCACCACTGCTCCCTGCTCTCCCTTTGGGCCCTGGGCTCTTGCCCCCAGCTGAGTGCAGCCCCCCAGCCAAGCCCTGCCCCAGCAGTGGCCACTCCTCAGGTCCTTGCTTCCCACTTTGGTGACCAGGATGCCCCGGGGGGCAGTGGCCAACCCTGGGCACCAGCCCAGGCCGAGGCCAGCAGCTGCTCTTCCTGCTCCTCTGCCTCCCTTCTGCTCAGCTCTGCTCTGCTCCTGCTTGCACAGAGCACAGCTGCAGGGGGGCTGCACACACTCCTCTGCCAGGCTGAGCTGCAACACCACCTTTTTATTGGGCAGCTTTCCCTCCTCCCAGCTCCCAAACACCTCTGGCTTTCCAAAGGGTCCCCCTGGCCCTGCACTCAGACCCCAAGGGGCTGGCAGCATCCTCCCAAAGCTTCAAACAGGAGGCAGCAGGGTGGCAGAGCTTGGGGTTGGCTTCCTGCTGTGCCCAGAAGCTCTGCAGCTGTGGGCAGGGTTGGAGACCTGGGGGGAGAGGGGATGGAGGCCTGGGGGGAGAGGGGATGGAGGTCTGGGGGGAGAGGGGGATGGAGACCTGGGGGGAGAGGGGATGGAGAGCTGGGAGGAAAAGGGTTGCAAAGGAAGGGCTGCAGCTGCCCACAGAGCTACTCTGAGGCGTTCTCACCCTGCCAGAGGCTCAGGGTGTGCATGGCAAAGGCACAGCCAGCAGGACAGCAGCAGAAGGCAGTGCCCTGGCACAGGCGCTGGGCCGTGAGCCTGCCCAGGCAGGATTGTCCCCCAGGACGCTCTGAGGCCACCGCTGTCCCTCTCTGCTGGGCAGCTCGGGAAGTCTCCTGCTCCCTGCAGCACAGCAGGGAGCTGAGCAGGGCAGGGAGAGCCAAGCTCCACCTGCAGGCAGCTGTCAGCCCACAGGGGCCTTGGGGGTGCTGGGGTGGGGGCTGCTCCCCTTCCCTCCTGGGAGAGCAGAGGCAGAGCAGCCAGGCTGCAGGGAGAGCCTCTGGGGCCTGCCTCTGCAGTGCACATCCCTGCTGCTCAGCACCCAACCCCTGCTGCTCAGCACCCAACCCCTGCTGCTCAGCACCCAGTCCCTGCTGCTCAGCACCCAGTCCCTGCTGCTCAGCACCCAGTCCCTGCTGCTCAGCACCCAGTCCCTGCTGCTCAGCACCCAGTCCCTGCTGCTCAGCACCCAACCCCTGCTGCTCAGCACCCCCACCCCTGCTGCTCAGCACCCAGTCCCTGCTGCTCAGCACCCAACCCCTGCTGCTCAGCACCCAGTCCCTGCTGCTCAGCACCCCCACCCCTGCTGCTCAGCACCCAATCCCTGCTACTCAGCACCCAACCCCTGCTGCTCAGCACCCAATCCCTGCTGCTCAGCACCCAGTCCCTGCTGCTCAGCACCCAGTCCCTGCTGCTCAGCACCCAATCCCTGCTGCTCAGCACCCAACCCCTGCTGCTCAGCACCCAGTCCCTGCTGCTCAGCACCCAACCCCCTGCTCAGCACCCAACCCCTGCTGCTCAGCACCCAACCCCTGCTGCTCAGCACCCAGTCCCTGCTGCTCAGCACCCAACCCCTGCTGCTCAGCACCCAACCCCTGCTGCTCAGCACCCAGTCCCTGCTGCTCAGCACCCAATCCCTGCTGCTCAGCACCCAATCCCTGCTGCTCAGCACCCAGTCCCTGCTGCTCAGCACCCAATCCCTGCTGCTCAGCACCCAGTCCCTGCTGCTCAGCACCCAGTCCCTGCTGCTCAGCACCCAGTCCCTGCTGCTCAGCACCCAGTCCCTGCTGCTCAGCACCCAACCCCTGCTGCTCAGCACCCAACCCCTGCTGCTCAGCACCCAACCCCTGCTGCTCAGCACCCAGTCCCTGCTGCTCAGCACCCAACCCCTGCTGCTCAGCACCCAACCCCTGCTGCTCAGCACCCAACCCCTGCTGCTCAGCACCCAGTCCCTGCTGCTCAGCACCCAGCCCCTGCTGCTCAGCACCCAATCCCTGCTGCTCAGCACCCAGTCCCTGCTGCTCAGCACCCAGTCCCTGCTGCTCAGCACCCAACCCCTGGTGCTCAGCACCCAACCCCTGCTGCTCAGCACCCAACCCCTGGTACTCAGCACCCAACCCCTGCTGCTCAGCACCCAGTCCCTGCTGCTCAGCACCCAACCCCTGCTGCTCAGCACCCAGTCCCTGCTGCTCAGCACCCAACCCCTGCTGCTCAGCACCCAGTCCCTGCTGCTCAGCACCCAATCCCTGCTGCTCAGCACCCAGTCCCTGCTGCTCAGCACCCCACCCCCCTGCTGCTCAGCACTGCCAGTCCCTGCTGCTCAGCACCCAATCCCTGCTGCTCAGCACCCCCACCCCTGCTGCTCAGCACCCAATCCCTGCTGCTCAGCACCCAGTCCCTGCTGCTCAGCACCCAACCCCTGCTGCTCAGCACCCAGTCCCTGCTGCTCAGCACCCAGTCCCTGCTGCTCAGCACCCAGTCCCTGCTGCCCAGCACCCAACCCCTGCTGCTCAGCACTGCCCAGCCCCTGCTGCTCAGCACCCAACCCCTGCTGCTCAGCACCCAACCCCTGCTGCTCAGCACCCAGTCCCTGCTGCTCAGCACCCAACCCCTGCTGCTCAGCACCCAACCCCTGCTGCTCAGCACCCAGTCCCTGCTGCTCAGCACCCAGTCCCCTGCTGCTCAGCACACCCAACCCCTGCTGCTCAGCACCCAGCACCCAACCCCTGCTGCTCAGCACCCAACCCCTGCTGCTCAGCACCCAACCCCTGCTGCTCAGCACCCAGTCCCTGCTGCTCAGCACCCAGTCCCTGCTGCTCAGCACCCAGTCCCTGCTGCTCAGCACCCAGTCCCTGCTGCTCAGCACCCAATCCCTGCTGCTCAGCACCCAGTCCCTGCTGCTCAGCACCCAGTCCCTGCTGCTCAGCACCCAATCCCTCGGCTGCTCAGCACCCAATCCCTGCTGCTCAGCACCCAGTCCCTGCTGCTCAGCACCCAGTCCCCTGCTCAGCACCCAATCCCTGCTGCTCAGCACCCAACCCCTGCTGCTCAGCACCCAGTCCCTGCTCAGCACCCAGTCCCTGCTGCTCAGCACCCAACCCCTGCTGCTCAGCACCCAACCCCTGCTGCTCAGCACCCAGTCCCCTGCTGCTCAGCACCCAACCCCTGCTGCTCAGCACCCACCCCTGCTGCTCAGCACCCAGTCCCTGCTGCTCAGCACCCAGTCCCTGCTGCTCAGCACCCAACCCCTGCTGCTCAGCACCCAACCCCTGCTGCTCAGCACCCAGTCCCTGCTGCTCAGCACCCAACCCCTGCTGCTCAGCACCCAACCCCTGCTGCTCAGCACCCAACCCCTGCTGCTCAGCACCCAGTCCCTGCTGCTCAGCACCCAATCCCTGCTGCTCAGCACCCAGTCCCTGCTGCTCAGCACCCAACCCCTGCTGCTCAGCACCCAACCCCTGCTGCTCAGCACCCAGTCCCTGCTGCTCAGCACCCAACCCCTGCTGCTCAGCACCCAACCCTGCTGCTCAGCACCCAGTCCCTGCTGCTCAGCACCCAGTCCCTGCTGCTCAGCACCCAACCCCTGCTGCTCAGCACCCAACCCCTGCTGCTCAGCACCCAGTCCCTGCTGCTCAGCACCCAACCCCTGCTGCTCAGCACCCAGTCCCTGCTGCTCAGCACCCAGTCCCTGCTGCTCAGCACCCAGTCCCTGCTGCTCAGCACCCAACCCCTGCTGCTCAGCACCCAGTCCCTGCTGCTCAGCACCCAGTCCCTGCTGCTCAGCACCCAGTCCCTGCTGCTCAGCACCCAGTCCCTGCTGCTCAGCTCAGCACCCAGTCCCTGCTGCTCAGCACCCAGTCCCTGCTGCTCAGCACCCAGTCCCTGCTGCTCAGCACCCAACCCCTGCTGCTCAGCACCCAGTCCCTGCTGCTCAGCACCCAACCCCTGCTGCTCAGCACCCAGTCCCTGCTGCTCAGCACCCCCACCCCTGCTGCTCAGCACCCAGTCCCTGCTGCTCAGCACCCAACCCCTGCTGCTCAGCACCCAACCCCTGCTGCTCAGCACCCAACCCCTGCTGCTCAGCACCCAGTCCCTGCTGCTCAGCACCCAACCCCTGCTGCTCAGCACCCAACCCCTGCTGCTCAGCACCCAACCCCTGCTGCTCAGCACCCAGTCCCTGCTGCTCAGCACCCAGCCCCTGCTGCTCAGCACCCAATCCCTGCTGCTCAGCACCCAACCCCTGCTGCTCAGCACCCAGTCCCTGCTGCTCAGCACCCAACCCCTGGCTGCTCAGCACCCAACCCCTGCTGCTCAGCACCCAACCCCTGGTACTCAGCACCCAGTCCCCCTCAGCACCCTGCTCAGCACCCAGTCCCTGCTGCTCAGCACCCAACCCCTGCTGCTCAGCACCCAACCCCTGCTGCTCAGCACCCAGTCCCTGCTGCTCAGCACCCAGTCCCTGCTGCTCAGCACCCAGTCCCTGCTGCTCAGCACCCAGTCCCTGCTGCTCAGCACCCAACCCCTGCTGCTCAGCACCCAGTCCCTGCTGCTCAGCACCCAATCCCTGCTGCTCAGCACCCAGTCCCTGCTGCTCAGCACCCAATCCCCTGCTCAGCACCCAATCCCTGCTGCTCAGCACCCAACCCCTGCTGCTCAGCACCCAGTCCCTGCTGCTCAGCACCCAGTCCCTGCTGCTCAGCACCCAGTCCCTGCTGCTCAGCACCCAACCCCTGCTGCTCAGCACCCAGTCCCTGCTGCTCAGCACCCAACCCCTGCTGCTCAGCACCCAGTCCCTGCTGCTCAGCACCCAACCCCTGCTGCTCAGCACCTCATCCCTGCTGCTCAGCACCCAACCCCTGCTGCTCAGCACCCAACCCCTGCTGCTCAGCACCCAACCCCTGCTGCTCAGCACCCAACCCCTGCTGCTCAGCACCCAATCCCTGCTGCTCAGCACCCAATCCCTGCTGCTCAGCACCCAGTCCCTGCTGCTCAGCACCCAATCCCTGCTGCTCAGCACCCAGTCCCTGCTGCTCAGCACCCAGTCCCTGCTGCTCAGCACCCAATCCCTGCTGCTCAGCACCCAACCCCTGCTGCTCAGCACCCAGTCCCTGCTGCTCAGCACCCAACCCCTGCTGCTCAGCACCCAGTCCCTGCTGCTCAGCAGTCCCCCTGCTGCTCAGCACCCAGTCCCTGCTGCTCAGCACCCAGTCCCTGCTGCTCAGCACCCAATCCCTGCTACTCAGCACCCCCACCCCTGCTGCTCAGCACCCAGTCCCTGCTGCTCAGCACCCAGTCCCTGCTGCTCAGCACCCAATCCCTGCTGCTCAGCACCCAACCCCTGCTGCTCAGCACCCAGTCCCTGCTGCTCAGCACCCAACCCCTGCTGCTCAGCACCCAGTCCCTGCTGCTCAGCACCCAATCCCTGCTACTCAGCACCCAGTCCCTGCTGCTCAGCACCCAGTCCCTGCTGCTCAGCACCCAACCCCTGGTGCTCAGCACCCAGTCCCTGCTGCTCAGCACCCAGTCCCTGCTGCTCAGCACCCAACCCCTGGTGCTCAGCACCCAACCCCTGCTGCTCAGCACCCAACCCCTGGTACTCAGCACCCAACCCCTGCTGCTCAGCACCCAGTCCCTGCTGCTCAGCACCCAGTCCCTGCTGCTCAGCACCCAATCCCTGCTGCTCAGCACCCAGTCCCTGCTGCTCAGCACCCAATCCCTGCTGCTCAGCACCCAGTCCCTGCTGCTCAGCACCCAGTCCCTGCTGCTCAGCACCCAATCCCTGCTGCTCAGCACCCAACCCCTGCTGCTCAGCACCCAGTCCCTGCTGCTCAGCACCCAACCCCTGCTGCTCAGCACCCAGTCCCTGCTGCTCAGCACCCAACCCCTGCTGCTCAGCACCCAGTCCCTGCTGCTCAGCACCCACCCCTGCTGCTCAGCACCCAATCCCTGCTGCTCAGCACCCAGTCCCTGCTGCTCAGCACCCAACCCCTGCTGCTCAGCACCCAACCCCTGCTGCTCAGCACCCAACCCCTGCTGCTCAGCACCCAGTCCCTGCTGCTCAGCACCCAATCCCTGCTGCTCAGCACCCAGTCCCTGCTGCTCAGCACCCAGTCCCTGCTGCTCAGCACCCCACCCCTGCTGCTCAGCACCCAATCCCTGCTGCTCAGCACCCAACCCCTGCTGCTCAGCACCCAGTCCCTGCTGCTCAGCACCCAGTCCCTGCTGCTCAGCACCCAACCCCTGCTGCTCAGCACCCAATCCCTGCTGCTCAGCACCCAGTCCCTGCTGCTCAGCACCCAATCCCTGCTGCTCAGCACCCAGTCCCTGCTGCTCAGCACCCAATCCCTGCTGCTCAGCACCCAATCCCTGCTGCTCAGCACCCACCCCTGCTGCTCAGCACCCAGTCCCTGCTGCTCAGCACCCAGTCCCTGCTGCTCAGCACCCAATCCCTGCTGCTCAGCACCCCACCCCTGCTGCTCAGCACCCAATCCCTGCTGCTCAGCACTCCAGTCCCTGCTGCTCAGCACCCAACCCCTGCTGCTCAGCACCCAACCCCTGCTGCTCAGCACCCAACCCCTGCTGCTCAGCACCCCCACCCCTGCTGCTCAGCACCCAACCCCTGCTGCTCAGCACCCAGTCCCTGCTGCTCAGCACCCCCACCCCTGCTGCTCAGCACCCAGTCCCTGCTGCTCAGCACCCAGTCCCTGCTGCTCAGCACCCAATCCCTGCTGCTCAGCACCCAACCCCTGCTGCTCAGCACCCAATCCCTGCTGCTCAGCACCCAGTCCCTGCTGCTCAGCACCCAGTCCCTGCTGCTCAGCACCCAATCCCTGCTGCTCAGCACCCAACCCCTGCTGCTCAGCACCCAACCCCTGCTGCTCAGCACCCAGTCCCTGCTGCTCAGCACCCAGTCCCTGCTGCTCAGCACCCAACCCCTGCTGCTCAGCACCCAATCCCTGCTGCTCAGCACCCAGTCCCTCCCTGCTGCTCAGCACCCAGTCCCTGCTGCTCAGCACCCAACCCCTGCTGCTCAGCACCCAATCCCTGCTGCTCAGCACCCAGTCCCTGCTGCTCAGCACCCAGTCCCTGCTGCTCAGCACCCAATCCCTGCTGCTCAGCACCCAACCCCTGCTGCTCAGCACCCAATCCCTGCTGCTCAGCACCCAGTCCCTGCTGCTCAGCACCCCTGCTGCTCAGCACCCAATCCCTGCTGCTCAGCACCCAGTCCCTGCTGCTCAGCACCCAATCCCTGCTGCTCAGCACCCAGTCCCTGCTGCTCAGCACCCAGTCCCTGCTGCTCAGCACCCAACCCCTGCTGCTCAGCACCCAACCCCTGCTGCTCAGCACCCAACCCCTGCTGCTCAGCACCCAGTCCCTGCTGCTCAGCACCCAACCCCTGCTGCTCAGCACCCAGTCCCTGCTGCTCAGCACCCAACCCCTGCTGCTCAGCACCCCCCCCCTGCTGCTCAGCACCCAACCCCTGCTGCTCAGCACCCAGTCCCTGCTGCTCAGCACCCAACCCCTGCTGCTCAGCACCCAGTCCCTGCTGCTCAGCACCCAACCCCTGCTGCTCAGCACCCAACCCCTGCTGCTGCTGCTCAGCACCCCTGCTGCTCAGCACCCCCACCCCTGCTGCTCAGCACCCAACCCCTGCTGCTCAGCACCCAGTCCCTGCTGCTCAGCACCCAACCCCTGCTGCTCAGCACCCAGTCCCTGCTGCTCAGCACCCAACCCCTGCTGCTCAGCACCCAACCCCTGCTGCTCAGCACCCAGTCCCTTCTGCTCAGCACCCAGTCCCCTGCTGCTGCTCAGCACCCAGTCCCTGCTGCTCAGCACCCAAGTCCCTGCTGCTCAGCACCCAGTCCCTGCTGCTCAGCACCCAACCCCTGCTGCTCAGCACCCAACCCCTGCTGCTCAGCACCCAGTCCCTGCTGCTCAGCACCCAACCCCTGCTGCTCAGCACCCAACCCCTGCTGCTCAGCACCCAGTCCCTGCTGCTCAGCACCCAATCCCTGCTGCTCAGCACCCAACCCCTGCTGCTCAGCACCCCACCCCCTGCTGCTCAGCACCCAACCCCTGCTGCTCAGCACCCAGTCCCTGCTGCTCAGCACCCAACCCCTGCTGCTCAGCACCCAGTCCCTGCTGCTCAGCACCCAACCCCTGCTGCTCAGCACCCAACCCCTGCTGCTCAGCACCCCACCCCTGCTGCTCAGCACCCAACCCCTGCTGCTCAGCACCCAGTCCCTGCTGCTCAGCACCCAACCCCTGCTGCTCAGCACCCAGTCCCTGCTGCTCAGCACCCAACCCCTGCTGCTCAGCACCCAACCCCTGCTGCTCAGCACCCAGTCCCTTCTGCTCAGCACCCAGTCCCTGCTGCTCAGCACCCAGTCCCTGCTGCTCAACACCCAACCCCTGCTGCTCAGCACCCAACCCCTGCTGCTCAGCACCCAGTCCCTGCTGCTCAGCACCCAATCCCTGCTGCTCAGCACCCAGTCCCTTCTGCTCAGCACCCAATCCCTGCTGCTCAGCACCCAACCCCTGCTGCTCAGCACCCAACCCCTGCTGCTCAGCACCCAGTCCCTGCTGCTCAGCACCCAGTCCCTGCTGCTCAGCACCCAATCCCTGCTGCTCAGCACCCAGTCCCTGCTGCTCAGCACCCAGTCCCTGCTGCTCAGCACCCAATCCCTGCTGCTCAGCACCCCACCCCTGCTGCTCAGCACCCAACCCCTGCTACTCAGCACCCTCATCCTTGCTGCTCAGCACCCAGTCCCTGCTGCTCAGCACCCAATCCCTGCTGCTCAGCACCCAACCCCTGCTGCTCAGCACCCAACCCCTGCTGCTCAGCACCCAGTCCCTGCTGCTCAGCACCCAATCCCTGCTGCTCAGCACCCAACCCCTGCTGCTCAGCACCCAACCCCTGCTGCTCAGCACCCAATCCCTGCTGCTCAGCACCCCCACCCCTGCTGCTCAGCACCCAATCCCTGCTACTCAGCACCCAATCCCTGCTGCTCAGCACCCAGTCCCTGCTGCTCAGCACCCAATCCCTGCTGCTCAGCACCCTCATCCCTGCTGCTCAGCACCCAGTCCCTGCTGCTCAGCACCCAATCCCTGCTGCTCAGCACCCAATCCCTGCTGCTCAGCACCCAGTCCCTGCTGCTCAGCACCCAACCCCTGCTGCTCAGCACCCAATCCCTGCTGCTCAGCACCCAGTCCCTGCTGCTCAGCACCCAGTCCCTGCTGCTCAGCACCCAATCCCTGCTGCTCAGCACCCAGTCCCTGCTGCTCAGCACCCAATCCCTGCTGCTCAGCACCCAATCCCTGCTGCTCAGCACCCAGTCCCTGCTGCTCAGCACCCAATCCCTGCTGCTCAGCACCCAGTCCCTGCTGCTCAGCACCCAATCCCTGCTGCTCAGCACCCTCATCCTTGCTGCTCAGCACCCAATCCCTGCTGCTCAGCACCCAGTCCCTGCTGCTCATGCTCCTGCGGGCAGGCTGCAGGGGGCGCTGAGGGCAGGCTGTAGGGGGCTCTGCGGGCAGAGGCTGTAGGGGGCGCTGCTGGCAGGCTGTAGGGGGCGCTGAGGGCAGGCTGTAGGGGGCGCTGAGGGCAGGGTGCAGGGGGCGCTGCTGGCAGGCTGTAGGGGGCGCTGAGGGCAGGGTGCAGGGGGCGCTGCTGGCAGGCTGTAGGGGGCGCTGAGGGCAGGGTGCAGGGGGCGCTGCTGGCAGGCTGTAGGGGGCACTGCAGGCAGGCTGCAGGGGGCGCTGCTGGCAGGCTGCAGGGGGCGCTGCGGGAGGCGAAGGCGCGCTGGCAGGCTGCAGGGGCAGGGGCACTGCAGGCAGGCTGCAGGGGGCGCTGCTGGCAGGCTGTAGGAGGTCTGCGGGCAGAGGCTGTAGGGGCACTGCAGGCAGAGGCTGTAGGGGCGCTGAGGGCAGGCTGCAGGAGGTGCTGCGGGCAGGCTGTAGGGGGCACTGCAGGCAGGCTGCAGGGGGCGCTGCTGGCAGGCTGTAGGGGGCGCTGAGGGCAGGCTGCAGGAGGTGCTGCGGGCAGGCTGTAGGAGGCACTGCAGGCAGGGTGCAGGGGGCGCTGCGGGCAGGCTGTAGGGGGCGCTGAGGGCAGGCTGTAGGAGGCACTGCAGGCAGGGTGCAGGGGGCGCTGCGGGCAGGCTGTAGGGGGCGCTGCTGGCAGGCTGTAGGAGGTCTGCGGGCAGAGGCTGTAGGGGGCACTGCAGGCAGAGGCTGTAGGGGGCGCTGAGGGCAGGCTGTAGGAGGTGCTGCGGGCAGGCTGTAGGGGGCTCTGCGGGCAGAGGCTGTAGGGGGCGCTGCTGGCAGGCTGTAGGGGGCGCTGAGGGCAGGCTGTAGGAGGCACTGCAGGCAGGGTGGAGGGGGCGCTGCGGGCAGGCTGTAGGGGGCGCTGAGGGCAGGCTGTAGGAGGCACTGCAGGCAGGGTGCAGGGGGCGCTGCGGGCAGGCTGTAGGGGGCTCTGCGGGCAGAGGCACTGCAGGCTGTAGGGGCGCTGAGGGGGCTGCAGGAGGTGCTGCGGGCAGGCTGTAGGAGGCACTGCAGGCAGGGTGCAGGGGGCGCTGCGGGCAGGCTGTAGGAGGCACTGCAGGCAGGGTGCAGGGGGCGCTGCGGGCAGGCTGTAGGGGGCGCTGAGGGCAGGCTGTAGGAGGCACTGCAGGCAGGGTGCAGGGGGCGCTGCGGGCAGGCTGTAGGGGGCTCTGCGGGCAGAGGCTGTAGGGGGCGCTGCTGGCAGGCTGTAGGGGGCGCTGAGGGCAGGCTGCAGGAGGTGCTGCGGGCAGGCTGTAGGAGGCACTGCAGGCAGGGTGCAGGGGGCGCTGCGGGCAGGCTGTAGGAGGCACTGCAGGCAGGGTGCAGGGGGCGCTGCTGGCAGGCTGTAGGGGGCTCTGCGGGCAGAGGCTGTAGGGGGCGCTGCGGGCAGGGCCATGCCCGCAGAGCCCCAGGGCCTCGCAGCTGGCACAGCCCCGGGCACAGGCTGGGAGGCTGCTGCGGCTCTCTGTGTGCTGTGGCTCAAGGGCTCTGTGCTGGAGTGCAGCGAGCCAGGAGGAGCTCACACAGCAGCCGGGGGCTGCAGGGAGCTGTGGAGTGGTGGCTGCAGAGGGGAGCCCCTCCTGGGGGGGGCTGAGGAGATGCTGCCTGGGGGGGCTGAGGGGAGCCCCTCCTGGGGGGGCTGAGGAGATGCTGCCTGGGGGGCTGAGGGAGCCCCTCCTGGGGGGCTGAGGAGATCCTGCCTGGGGGGCTGAGGGAGCCCCTCCTGGGGGGCTGAGGAGATCCTGCCTGGGGGGCTGAGTGGAGCCCTTCCTGGGGGGGCTGAGGAGATCCTGCCTGGGGGGGCTGAGGGGAGCCTCTCCTGGGGGGGCTGAGGAGATCCTGCCTGGGGGGGCTGAGGGGAGCCTCTCCTGGGGGGGCTGAGGAGATCCTGCCTGGAGGGGCTGAGGGGAGCCCCTCCTGGGGGGGCTGAGGAGATCCTGCCTGGGGGGGCTGAGGGGAGCCTCTCCTGGGGGGGCTGAGGAGATCCTGCCTGGGGGGGCTGAGGGGAGCCCCTCCTGGGGGGGCTGAGGAGATGCTGCCTGGGGGTGGGGGTGTGGGGGGAGGGTAACCACTTTGTTGCCTGTAAAGCCCAAGGGGGCTGGGAGCTGCCTGTTGCTTGAGGTCCCTTCCAAGCGCCATGCAGGTGCTGGCTGTGTGCTGCTGATCCTCCCCAGCAGCCCAGCTGGCAGCTTCCTCCTCTGCTGCCCCTCTGCCGGGCTGCCGCCTGCTGGCGCGGAGCAGGAAGCCCCCGGGGTGGGGAGAGCTTCCCCCTGGGCAGGAGCTGTTCAGATGCAGGCCAGGGCCTTGGCATTCCTGATGACATAGAAGCCATAGGAGAAGGCAGGGAGGGGCAGCAGGCTGCCAGGCCGCAGGGGCCGGGCGGGCAGCTCGGGCAGGGTTCGCTCGTCCGGCATCCGCAGCGGGCGGCCGTTCAGCTCCACCGACCTGGGCAGGGGGACACAGGGCAGCTGAGGCAGGCAGGGGCTGCTGGGCTCCTGCTTGCAGGCCTCACAGGGCATCTGCTGAGGGGGGGCAAGAAGAAGGGGCCAGGCTCTTTGGGGGGGGTGGCCTGGGATAGAACCGAGGGGCAGCAAACAGCAGCTGGAAGCCAGCCCCAGGGCAAGGCAAATCCAAGCCTTGAAGGGGAGAGGCAGGAAAGGGACTGGATGTAGCCAGTGCCCTCTGCTCTGCCCTGCTGAGACCACAGCTGCAGCACTGGGGCCAGCTCTGGGCTGCCCAGCTCAAGAGGGACAGGGAGCTGCTGGAGGGAGGCTGTGAGGATGCTGAAGGACCTGGAAGATGTCTGGAGAGGAAGGGCTGAGAGCCCTGGGGGTGGTTAGCCTGGAGAGGAGAAGGCTGAGAGGGATCTGATCAATGCCTATCAATAGCTGAAGGCTGGGGGGCAAGCAGCAGGGGCCAGGCTCTGCTCAGGGGTGCCCTGGGCCAGGCCAAGGGGCAGGGGACACAGACTGGAAGCCAGGAGGTTCCACCTCAGCAGGAGGAGAAACTTCTTTGGGGTGAGGCTGCTGGAGCCTGGAGCAGGCTGCCAGAGAGGTTGTGGAGTCTCCTGCTCTGGAGAGCTTCCAACCCCCCCTGGGTGTGCTCTGGGTGCCCTGCCCTGGGTGCCCTGCTCTGGCAGGGGCTTGGACTGGGTGATCTCCAACCTTCATAGCATCACAGAGCCACAGAGTGCTCTGGGCTGGAAGGGAGCTGCAGAGCCCCTCCAGGCCAAGCCCCTGCCCTCACCAGGGACATCCTCCCCTGCAGCAGCTTGCCCACAGCCCTCTCCAGCCTCCCCTGCAAGCTCTCCAGCCAGGGGGCCACAACCACCTCCCTGGGCAACCTCTTGCAGGCTGCCAGCAGCCTCCTGGGGCACAACTTGTTCCTCACATCCAATCTCCAGCTGCTCTGCTCTCATCTCCAACCATTGCCCCTGGGGCTGTCCCTGCAGCCCTTTGGCAGCAGTCCCTCTGCAGCCTGCTTGCAGCCCCTGCAGGGCCTGGCAGCTGCTCTCAGCTCTGCCTGCAGCCTTCTCTTCTGCAGGCTCAACACCCCCAGCTCCCTCAGCCTGGCCCCACAGCAGAGCTGCTCCAAGCCCCTCAGCACCTTGCTGGCCTCCTCTGGAGCCTCTCCCTCAGCTCCAGGTCCCTCCTGTGTTGAGGGCTCCAGCTCTGGCCCCAGCCCTGCAGGTGAGGTCTCCCCAGAGCAGAGCAGAGGGGCAGGATCCCTCTCTCCAGCTCTGGCCAGGCTGCTTTGGGTGCAGCCCAGGCTGCCCTTGGCCTCCTGTGCTGCCAGTGCCCAGTGCTGGCTGCTGCCCAGCTGCCCATGAAGGCTCCACCAGCAGCTGCAGGCCAAAGGAGAGGATGACCTCCAGAGTTAAACTAATCAGGACCAAAGCCTGCAGGCAGTGCCATCCTCTGCAGCCTGCTTGCAGCCCCTGCAGGGATTGGATCAGCTCTGAGCTCTGCCTGCAGCCTTCTCCTCTCCATGCTGCACACCCCCAGCTCCCCCAGCCTGGCCCACAGGGGAGGGTCTCCATCCTCTGCTCATCCCTGGGGCCTCCTCAGGACCCTGACTGAACAGGAGTTAGACTTCACTCAGCAGCCTCAGGAGTGACCTCTTTCCCCCCTGGCTTTTAACACTGACCCAGGTGAGGTTTTAGAGGCCACCTCAAGGTCCTCCCTGAGGGGCCAGGAGGAGCTGCTGCTCACCTGGACAGGAGGTTCTCTTTGCCATGGGGCAGCAGGAGGTACTGGTCCAGCTGCTTGCTCTGGAGGTGCTGTGGCAGCTGCAGCTGCTGGGTGATGTTGTAGAGGTTCAAGGCAAAGAGGGTCACATCCCCCTCTCTGTACCTGGGGCTGCAAGGCAAGGGGAGATGCTGCTGGGGGTGCCCAGAGAGTGCTTGCAGAGTCCTCCCTCTGCTTGGCTTGGCCTAGGGGTGGCCATGGGCTCAGTTCCTGGGGGGGGGGGGGTTGGCCCTGGCTGGAGGCTTACTGGAGGCTGTTGGTGCAGTGGAGGTAGACTCGAACCTTCCTCTCATCAGCTCCTGCCAGGCTGACCTTCAGCACCTTGGTGCCCACCAGCTTCTTGTAGAGCAGGGAGAGCCAATAGTCCTGGGGGGCAGAAGAGCACAGCTCACAGCATCACAGAGCAGCAGAGGCTGGAAGGGACCCCTGGAGATCCTCCAGTCCAAGCCCCCTGCCAGAGCAGGGCACCCAGGGCAGGGCACCCAGAGCACATCCAGGGGGGGTTGGAAGCTCTCTGGAGCAGGAGACTCCACAAGGCTGCTCTGAGGTCTGCCTGGAGAGCCTGGCCCCATGGGGAGGTTCTGCAGCCTCTGCTCCTCTCTGTGGCCTCCTCTGGAGCCTCTCCAGCAGCTCCAGGTCCTTGTGCTGGGGGCCCCAGAGCTGGAGGCAGTGCTGCAGGTGGGGGCTGAGCAGAGCAGAGAGCCTGATCCTGGCACTCCCAGCCCTTGTCCAAAGCTCCTCCCCAGCTCTCCTGGAGCCCCTTCAGCTACTGGGGGTGGGAAAATCCACCCAGGGAGGGCTGGAAAGGCTCCAGAGCAGGAGACTCCACAACCTCTCTGGCAGCCTGCTCCAGGCTCCAGCAGCCTCACCCCAAAGAAGTTTCTCCTCCTGCTCAGCTGAAACCTTCTCTGCTCCACTTTGTGTCCATTGCTCCTTGGGTGACTCCTGAGCAGCACCCAGCAGAGCTTGGCCTCCTCCCCTTGCCCCCCAGCCCTCAGCTATTGATAGGCATTGATCAGATCCCTCTCAGCCTTCTCCTCTCCAGGCTAACCACCCCCAGGGCTCTCAGCCTCTCTGCACAGGGGAGATGCTCAGGTCCCCAACTCCTCCTCCTGCCTCTCCCTTGGGCTCTCCCCAGCAGCTCTCTGTCTCTCTGCACCTGGGGAACCCCTCCAGGCAGGAGGCAGCCACAGCCTCCCTGGGCAGTCTGTGCCCCCCCCTCACCCTCATCACTTCCTTCCTCCCCTCCAGTCCCAATCTCCCCTCTCCCAGCTGTGGCTGCCAGGACAACAGGAGAGTTTCCTGCAGGCTTGGGCACTCTCCCTGCAGTCTCTCCCTCCCCTCCTCCTCCCCCCTGCCCAGTGCTGCTTCCGGGGGATCTGACACCTACCGGCAGGGGCTGGAGGTTGGCATCCACCAGGTGGTAGGAGCCTGCTCCGAAGAACACCTGCCTGAGCACCACGTCGATGCCCAGCCTGGCTGCCAGCCCCAGCTTGTCCAGCCACCTGCCAGAGGAAAGCAGGCAGAGAGGAGGAGGATGAGCCTGCTGAGCTCAGCTGCAGCTCACTGGCCCTCTGCAGCCAGCAGAGGCAGAGCAGCACACAGGGAGCAGAAGATTTGCTGCCTGCAGCCAGCAGAGGCAGAGCAGCACACAGGGAGCAGAAGCTTTGCTGCCTGCAGCCAGCAGAGGCAGAGCAGCACACAAGGAGCAGAAGCTTTGCTGCCTGCAGCCAGCAGAGGCAGAGCAGCACACAAGGAGCAGAAGCTTTGCTGCCTGCAGCCAGCAGAGGCAGAGCAGCACACAGGGAGCAGAAGCTTTGCTGCCTGCAGCCAGCAGAGGCAGAGCAGCACACAAGGAGCAGAAGCTTTGCTGCCTGCAGCCAGCAGAGGCAGAGCAGCACACACAGAAGCTTTGCTGCCTGCAGCCAGCAGAGGCAGAGCAGCACACAAGGAGCAGAAGCTTTGCTGCCTGCAGCCAGCAGAGGCAGAGCAGCACACAAGGAGCAGAAGCTTTGCTGCCTGCAGCCAGCAGAGGCAGAGCAGCACACAGGGAGCAGAAGCTTTGCTGCCTGCAGCCAGCAGAGGCAGAGCAGCACACAGGGAGCAGAAGCTTTGCTGCCTGCAGCCAGCAGAGGCAGAGCAGCACACAAGGAGCAGAAGCTTTGCTGCCTGCACCCAGCACAGGCAGAGCAGCACACAAGGAGCAGAAGCTTTGCTGCCTGCAGCCAGCACTGGCAGAGCAGCACACAAGGAGCAGAAGCTTTGCTGCCCAGCTGCCTGCAGCCAGCAGAGGCAGAGCAGCACACAGGGAGCAGAAGCTTTGCTGCCTGCAGCCAGCAGAGGCAGAGCAGCACACAGGGAGCAGAAGCTTTGCTGCCTGCAGCCAGCAGAGGCAGAGCAGCACACAGGGAGCAGAAGCTTTGCTGCCTGCAGCCAGCAGAGGCAGAGCAGCACACAAGGAGCAGAAGCTTTGCTGCCTGCAGCCAGCAGAGGCAGAGCAGCACACAGGGAGCAGAAGCTTTGCTGCCTGCAGCCAGCAGAGGCAGAGCAGCACACAAGGAGCAGAAGCTTTGCTGCCCAGCTGCCTGCAGCCAGCAGAGGCAGAGCAGCACACAAGGAGCAGAAGCTTTGCTGCCTGCAGCCAGCAGAGGCAGAGCAGCACACAAGGAGCAGAAGCTTTGCTGCCTGCAGCCAGCAGAGGCAGAGCAGCACACAGGGAGCAGAAGCTTTGCTGCCTGCAGCCAGCAGAGGCAGAGCAGCACACAGGAGCAGAAGCTTTGCTGCCTGCAGCCAGCAGAGGCAGAGCAGCACACAGGAGCAGAAGCTTTGCTGCCTGCAGCCAGCAGAGGCAGAGCAGCACACAGGAGCAGAAGCTTTGCTGCCTGCAGCCAGCAGAGGCAGAGCAGCACACAGGAGCAGAAGCTTTGCTGCCTGCAGCCAGCAGAGGCAGAGCAGCACACAGGAGCAGAAGCTTTGCTGCCTGCAGCCAGCAGAGGCAGAGCAGCACACAGGAGCAGAAGCTTTGCTGCCTGCAGCCAGCAGAGGCAGAGCAGCACACAGGGAGCAGAAGCTTTGCTGCCTGCAGCCAGCAGAGGCAGAGCAGCACACAAGGAGCAGAAGCTTTGCTGCCTGCAGCCAGCAGAGGCAGAGCAGCACACAAGGAGCAGAAGCTTTGCTGCCTGCAGCCAGCAGCTTTGCTGCCTGCAGGCAGAGCAGCAGCACACAGGAGCAGAAGCTTTGCTGCCTGCAGCCAGCAGAGGCAGAGCAGCACACAGGAGCAGAAGCTTTGCTGCCTGCAGCCAGCACAGGCAGAGCAGCACACAAGGAGCAGAAGCTTTGCTGCCTGCAGCCAGCACTGGCAGAGCAGCACACAAGGAGCAGAAGCTTTGCTGCCCAGCTGCCTGCAGCCAGCAGAGGCAGAGCAGCACACAGGGAGCAGAAGCTTTGCTGCCTGCAGCCAGCAGAGGCAGAGCAGCACACAGGAGCAGAAGCTTTGCTGCCTGCAGCCAGCAGAGGCAGAGCAGCACACAAGGAGCAGAAGCTTTGCTGCCTGCAGCCAGCAGAGGCAGAGCAGCACACAAGGAGCAGAAGCTTTGCTGCCTGCAGCCAGCAGAGGCAGAGCAGCACACAAGGAGCAGAAGCTTTGCTGCCTGCAGCCAGCAGAGGCAGAGCAGCACACAGGAGCAGAAGCTTTGCTGCCTGCAGCTGCCTGCAGCCAGCAGAGGCAGAGCAGCACACACAGGAGCAGAAGCTTTGCTGCCTGCAGCCAGCAGAGGCAGAGCAGCACACAAGGAGCAGAAGCAGAAGCTTTGCTGCCTGCAGCCAGCAGAGGCAGAGCAGCACACAAGGAGCAGAAGCTTTGCTGCCTGCAGCCAGCAGAGGCAGAGCAGCACACAGGGAGCAGAAGCTTTGCTGCCTGCAGCCAGCAGAGGCAGAGCAGCACACAGGGAGCAGAAGCTTTGCTGCCCAGCTGCCTGCAGCCAGCAGAGGCAGAGCAGCACACAGGGAGCAGAAGCTTTGCTGCCTGCAGCCAGCAGAGGCAGAGCAGCACACAAGGAGCAGAAGCTTTGCTGCCTGCACCCAGCACAGGCAGAGCAGCACACAAGGAGCAGAAGCTTTGCTGCCTGCAGCCAGCACTGGCAGAGCAGCACACAAGGAGCAGAAGCTTTGCTGCCTGCAGCCAGCAGAGGCAGAGCAGCACACAGGGAGCAGAAGCTTTGCTGCCTGCAGCCAGCAGAGGCAGAGCAGCACACAGGGAGCAGAAGCTTTGCTGCCTGCAGCCAGCAGAGGCAGAGCAGCACACAGGGAGCAGAAGCTCTGCTGCCTGCAGCCAGCAGAGGCAGAGCAGCACACAGGAGCAGAAGCTTTGCTGCCTGCAGCCAGCAGAGGCAGAGCAGCACACAGGGAGCAGAAGCTTTGCTGCCTGCAGCCAGCAGAGGCAGAGCAGCACACAGGGAGCAGAAGCTTTGCTGCCTGCAGCCAGCAGAGGCAGAGCAGCACACAAGGAGCAGAAGCTTTGCTGCCTGCAGCCAGCAGAGGCAGAGCAGCACACAGGGAGCAGAAGCTTTGCTGCCTGCAGCCAGCAGAGGCAGAGCAGCACACAGGAGCAGAAGCTTTGCTGCCTGCAGAGGCAGAGCAGCCAGCAGAGCTGCAGAGCAGCACACAGGCAGCAGACAGAGCTTTGCTGCCTGCAGCCAGCAGAGGCAGAGCAGCACACAAGGAGCAGAAGCTTTGCTGCCTGCAGCCAGCAGAGGCAGAGCAGCACACAAGGAGCAGAAGCTTTGCTGCCTGCAGCCAGCAGAGGCAGAGCAGCACACAGGGAGCAGAAGCTTTGCTGCCTGCAGCCAGCACTGGCAGAGCAGCACACAAGGAGCAGAAGCTTTGCTGCCCAGCTGCCTGCAGCCAGCAGAGGCAGAGCAGCACACAAGGAGCAGAAGCTTTGCTGCCTGCAGCCAGCAGAGGCAGAGCAGCACACAAGGAGCAGAAGCTTTGCTGCCTGCAGCCAGCAGCAGAGGCAGAGCAGCACACAGGAGCAGAAGCTTTGCTGCCTGCAGCCAGCAGAGGCAGAGCAGCACACAGGAGCAGAAGCTTTTGCTGCCTGCAGCCAGCAGAGGCAGAGCAGCACACACGGAGCAGAAGCTTTGCTGCCTGCAGCCAGCAGAGGCAGAGCAGCACACAGGGAGCAGAAGCTTTGCTGCCTGCAGCCAGCAGAGGCAGAGCAGCACACAAGGAGCAGAAGCTTTGCTGCCTGCAGCCAGCACAGGCAGAGCAGCACACAGGGAGCAGAAGCTTTGCTGCCTGCAGCCAGCACAGGCAGAGCAGCACACAGGGAGCAGAAGCTTTGCTGCCTGCAGCCAGCAGAGGCAGAGCAGCACACAGGGAGCAGAAGCTCTGCTGCCTGCAGCCAGCAGAGGCAGAGCAGCACACAGGGAGCAGAAGCTTTGCTGCCTGCAGCCAGCAGAGGCAGAGCAGCACACAAGGAGCAGAAGCTTTGCTGCCTGCACCCAGCACAGGCAGAGCAGCACACAAGGAGCAGAAGCTTTGCTGCCTGCAGCCAGCACTGGCAGAGCAGCACACAAGGAGCAGAATCTTTGCTGCCCAGCTGCCTGCAGCCAGCAGAGGCAGAGCAGCACACAAGGAGCAGAATCTTTGCTGCCCAGCTGCCTGCAGAGCCACCTTGCACTTGAACTCTTGTGGTAATTACCTAGAAACAAAAAGGGAAGCCCTGGAGCAGGCTGCCAGAGAGGTTGTGGAGTCTCCTGCTCTGGAGAGCTTCCAACCCTCCCTGGGCACTGAGGGCCTGGGAAGCTGATCTAAGGCAACCTGCTGGAGCAGGGAGGGTGGAGGAAAGGATCTCCAGAGCAGCCACCCCAGCCCCAGCAGGCTGTGAGCCTGTGCCAGGGCTTTCAGGCCCCCTCTGGAGGGCTGAGCTGGGAGCAGTTGCTGCCCTGCCCTGTTTGCAGGGGCTGGGAATCATCAGCAGCATTGGATGCCCCTGGGCTGGCCAAGGGCTGAAGGCTGAGAGGAATCACAGCATGGTTAAGGCTGGAGAAGCTCTCTGAGAGCATCCAGCCCAACCCTCAACCCTACCCCACCATGGCCACCATACCATGGCCCCAGGTGCCACCTCCCTGGGCAGCCTGGGCCAGGCTCTCACCACCCTCCTGCCCAACAACTTCTTCCTCACAGCCAAGCTCCAGCTCCCCACTTCTACTTCTGCTCCAGCCCCCCCACTCCTAGCCCTCCCTCACCCCCTCCAAAGTCCCTCCCCAGCTTGCTTGCAGCCCCCTGCAGCTCCTGGGAGGCCACCAGAAGCTCTCCTGGGAGCCTTCTCCTCTCCAGCCTGCACAAGCCCAACTCTCTCAGGCTGTGCTCAGAGCAGAGCAGCTCCAGCCCTCTGCTCCTCCTCCTGGCCCTGCTCTGGACACCTTCCAGCCCCTCCACAGCCTTCCTGGCACAGAGGCTGCAGAGCTGGCCCCAGAGCTCAGCTGTGGGCTCAGCAGAGTGGAGCAGAGGGGCAGAATCCCCTCCCTGGCCCTGCAGGCTCTGCTATGATGACTTTTCAGATCCCTTCCAAGCCAAACCATTCTGTCCATCTCTGTCTCACCAAGAATCTGCTCTCCCCTGGGGCTCACCTCAAGGCTCACGTGAAGGGGTGGCAGGGCTGTGACCCTCAACCCCCCTCCCTGCTGCTGGCACTGCTCAGGCAGCCTGCAGGGAGGCATTCCTCCCCCTGGGCATGGCCACAAGTGCCTTCAGCTGGTGGCAGAGGCCCAGGGCAGGGCCATGGTACTCACATGAAGCCAGCAATGTAAGCGTTGGACAGCCCAGGGGCTCCCCCCCCGTAGGCAGAGCTGGTCTCTCCCAGCCAGACCTTCTTGCCAGGCACAGTCCCAGCAACGATCTGCACAGGGGCAGGGAGGGAAGGAGAGTCAGGAGTTGGGGAAGGTCTCTAAGCTCACCCAGCCCAACCATTCCCTGGCCCTGCCCAGGCTGGGGCTGAGCCATGGCCTCAGCACCACAGCTCTGAAACCCCTCCAGGGATCAGCATCCAACCCCCTCCCTGGGCAGCCTGGGCCAGGCTTGCAGAGCCCTTGCAGCCAAGAAGTTTCTTCTCCTCTCCAAGCTAAGCCTCCCCTGGGGCAGCCTGAGGCCATTGCCTCTCCTCCTGGCCCTTGTTCCTAGGGAGCAGAGCCCAACCCCCCCTGGCTGCAGCCTCCTCTCAGGGAGCTGCAGAGAGCAAGGAGGTCTCCCTCAGCCTCCTCTGCTCCACACTGCCCACCCCCAGCTCCCTCAGCTGCTCCTCCCCAGCCCTCTTCTCCACACCCTTCCCCACCTTTCTTGCCCTTCCCTGGCCCTGCTCCAGCTCCTCCAGCTCCTTCTTGCAGCCAGGAGCCCAAAGCTCAAGCCAGCCCTCAAGCTGTGGCCTGCCCAGTGCTGAGCCCAGGGGCACAATCCCTGCCCTGCTCCTGCTGCCCAACCATTGCTGCTCCAGCCCAGGCTGCTGCTGCCCTTCCTGCCCAGCTGGGCACAGCTTTGTGTGGCACCATGCCTGCTGAGGGGACAGCCTGTGGAGCTCACTCCCTGTTGGCATCGTTAAGGCCTGGGTTTAACTCAGGAGGAGAGCAGCAGCCCAGCTTGGAGGGTGCCTGCTCATTGCTCAGCCTGGATGGACTGCAGGTGGAGGGGAGGCTGGGAGGGGAGATGTCACCTCCAGGACTTGTTGTGCAGCTGAGGCAAAGGTGTCCAACACCCTGGGGCTGAGGAAGTCCTCCCTGGTGGCGCTTCGTCCGTTCACGTAGTAACTGCAGGGGGGAAAAGCTCAGCAGCAGCCCCAGGGCAGGCACACAGCACCCCCAGTGCCCCCCACAGCACCCCCAGTGCCCCCCACAGCACCCCCAGTGCCCCCACACAGCACCCCCAGTGCCCCCCACAGCACCCCCAGTGCCCCCAGCCCTGCCACCTCGCAGGAGGAGCAGAGATTCAGGCAATTTGCTTGGGGTGGCAAAGCTCTCTGATCTCACCCAGCCCAACCTCCAACCCAGCCCCCCCATGGCCACCAAGCCCTGGCCCCAGGTGCCATGGCCACAGCTTGCTGCAGCACCTCCAGCCATGAGGACTCCACCACCTCCCTGGGCAGCCTCTGCCAGTCCCTGACCACTCTGGCAGCAGAGAGATTCTTCCTCCTCTCCAACCTAAGCCTCCCCTGGCACAAGTTCAGGACATTGCCTCTGCTTCTATCACCTGAGCCTGGGGAGCAGAGCCCAACCCCCCCTGGCTGCAGCCTCCTCTCAGGGAGCTGCAGAGAGCAAGGAGGTCTCCCTCAGCCTCCTCTGCTCCACACTCCCCACCCCCAGCTCCCTCAGCTGCTCCTCCCCAGCCCTCTTCTCCACACCCTTCCCCACCTTTCTTGCCCTTCCCTGGCCCTGCTCCAGCTCCTCAAGGTCCTGCTGGCAGCCAGGAGCCCAAAGCTCAGCCCAGCTCTCCATCATTTTCCTCCAGTCCTGGCTCACTGGAGAGGTCCCAGGTGACTGAAACTGGCCCATGTGGTCCCCATCCACAAGGAGGGTTGGATGGAGGAACCTGGAAGCTCCAGGCCTGGCAGCCTGAGCTCAGTGCCAGGGAAAGTGATGGAGCAGATTATCCTGGGGGCAATAACTGCACACCTGCAGGATGGCCAAGGGCTCAGGCCCAGCCAGCAGGGATTCAGGCAGGGCAGGGTCTGCCTGACCAACCTGAGCTCCTTCCATGCCCAGGGCACTGCCTGGGGGATGTGGGGCAGGCTGTGGATGGAGTCTGCCTGGACTGCAGCAAGGCCTTGGCCACCATCCCCCCCAGCAAGCTCCTGGCCAAGCTGTCAGCCCCTGGCTGGGACAGCAGCTCTGAGCTGGGTTAGGAAGTGGCTGGAGGCTGAGCCCAGAGAGTGGTGGTGAATGGTGCCACAGCCAGCTGGCAGCCAGGCCCCAGTGCTGTGCCCCAGGGAGCAGGGCTGGGCCCCAGCCTGATCAATATCTTCATTGATGATCTGGAGGAGGGGATGGAGTCAGTCATCAGCACATTTGCAGATGACACCAAGCTGGGAGCAGAGGTTGGTCAGTTAGAGGGCAGAAGGGCTCTGCAGAGGGACCTTGCCAGGCTGGGCAGATGGGTAGAGGCCAAGGGCAGGAGATTGAAGACATCCAAGTGCCAGGGGCTGCACATTGGCCACAGCAACCCCAGGCAGAGCTACAGGCTGGGGGCAGAGTGGCTGAGAGCAGCCAGGCAGAGAGGGAGCTGGGGGTGCTGATTGACAGCTGCCTGAACATGAGCCAGCAGTGTGCTCAGGGGGCCAAGAAGGCCAAGGGCATCCTGGCCTGCAGCAGGAACAGTGTGGCCAGCAGGAGCAGGGAAGTCATTGTGCCCCTGTACTCTGGATTGGTTAGGCCACAGCTTGAGTCCTGTGTCCAGGTCTGGGCTCCTCAGGTTAAGAAGGACATTGAGAGACTTGAAGGTGTCCAGAGAAGGGCAACAAAGCTGGGGAGGGGTCTGGGGCACAGCCCTGGGAGGAGAGGCTGAGGGAGCTGGGGTTGCTTAGCCTGCAGAAGAGGAGGCTCAGGGGAGACCTTCTTGCTCTCTCCAACTCCCTGCAGGGAGGTTGGAGCCAGCTGGGGGTTGGTCTCTTCTGCCAGGCCCCCAGCCCCAGAACAAGAGGACACAGTCTCAAGCTGTGCCAGGGGAGGTTTAGATTCGAGGTGAGGAGAAAGTTCTTCCCAGAGAGAGTTTTTAGCCACTGGAATGTGCTGCCCAGGGAGGTGGTGGAGTCCCCATCCCTGGAGGTGTTCCAGAGGGGATTGGATGTGGCACTTGGTGCCATGTCATGAGGTCTGTGGTGACTGCTTGGACTCGATGATCTCTGAGGTCTCTTCCAGCCTTGGTGATACTGTGAGGCTGTGAGGATCCTCTCAAGCTGTGTATCAAAGCCATCAGACCTCAGCTCCTGGCCCTCTGCCTTTGAGCCTTTGCTCATCTGGAGGGGGATGAGGCAGAGACCCCCTGTGGGCAGCAGGTTGTTGCCCTCCAGCAGGAGCAGAAGAGCTTTAGGGCTGGTCTGCCCCAGGGCAGGGCAGGGCAGGAGCTGGAGCTGCCTGTGGGGCTCCTGGCACTTCATCCTGCTGCCACTCACTGCTGCCAGCAGCAGCTGAAGCCTCCCAGCCCCAGGAGGAAGCTAAAACGTGATAAGCCTGAACAGGAGAAGGAGACAGCAGCCAGGGCAGCCAGAGGGCAAAGAGCAGCCCAGGAAGGGCAGAGGACCTGCCAGGGGCCAGCTCTAACAGCAGGGAGAGGTCCTGGATGGCAGCAGAGGATCACAGGATGGGATGGGATGGGATGGGATGGATTGGGATGGGATGGGATGGGATGGGATGGATTGGGATGGGTTGGATTGGGTTGGGATGGAATGGGATGGGGATGGGATGGGATGGGATGGGATGGGATGGGATGGGATGGGATGGGATGGGAGGGACCCTCAAAGCCCAGCCAGTCCCAGCCCCCCTGCAGGGCCATCCCCAAGCAGAGCAGGCTGCTCAGAGCCCCAAAGCAACCTGAGCTGGAAGGGTTCCAGGCATTGGGCAGCCCCCAGCTCTCTCTGGGCAGCCTGGGACAGGCTCTCACCACCCTCAGGGGCAAACATTTCTCCTTCTCTCCACTCTGGCTCTCCCTCTCTGGCTTTCCAACCATCCCCCCCTGGCCTGGCACAGCAGCCCCTGAGACAAACTCTGTCCCCAGCTTGCTGAGCAGCCCTTGAAGCCCTGCAAGGCCTTCAGAAGGTCTCCCTGCAGCCTTCTCTTCTCTCTCCATCAGCCCCAGCTCTCCCAGCCTGGCCCCACAGCAGAGGCTCTGCAGCCTCTCAGTATCTCTGTGGCCTCCTCTGGAGCCTCTCCAGCAGCTCCAGCTCCTTGTGCTGGGGGCTGCAGAGCTGCCCCAGCCCTGCAGGGGAGGGCTGAGCAGAGCAGAGGGGCAGAATCCCCTCCCTGCCCCTGCTGCCCACACTGCTGGGGCTCAGCCCAGCACAGCCTTGCTTTCTGGGCTGCCAGCTCCCCTTGCTGCCTCCTGGGGAGCTGCTCCTCCCCCAGCACCCCCAGGGCCTTCTCCTCACCACTGCTCTCTGCCCTTGCTGAGCTTCAGGAGGTTGCCTTGGGGCCAGCTCTGCAGCCTGCCCAGGGCCCTCTGGATGGATCCTTCCCTCCCTGCTGGCCCTGGCAGGCTGCTGAGGCTGCCTTGCTCCAGCTGCTTGCTGAGCCAAGCTCAGGTCCCCTCAGCTGCCCCAGCAGCAGGGAGCCTCTGGCAGGGCAGGCACAGAGCTGCTCCTCCCCCAGCACCCCCAGGGCCTTCTCCCCAGCACTGCTCTCTGCCTGCTCTGCCTTTCCTTCCACACCACCTCCCCCTCCTTCCCCTGGCACAGTTGGGTTTGTTCCCTTTGCAAGGCCTTGGGGCACCTTGGAGCTTTGGGGCAGCTCTGCTCAGACCTCAGCTGGAACTCATCCCATGCAAAATGTCTGTGTGTGGGGGACACAGCCCTGCCCTCCCCCCTCATGCTCCTCCTAAAGCCTCCAGGCTCTCCACAGCCCTCTTCCCCTTCTCCCCCTGCACACACCTGGCAAGCCCCACAGCCCTCTGGCTCAGCCTGCAGCCCTGGCTGCTCTGCTCCACCTCTGCTGCCTCCTGGCTGACCTCCTGCAAGGCTCTTGCTGAGGACACCAAGCTGGGAGGCTTGGCTGAGGCCCCTGGAGGCTCAGCAGAGCCTTGGGCAGGCTGAGAGCTAGGCAGGGAGGAAGCTGCTGAGGCTCCCCAGGAGGAGAGCAGAGTCCTGCAGCTGCAGCAGCACAGCCTGGGAGGGGATCTGCTGCAGAGCAGCCCCAAGGAGGAGCAGCTGGCAGTGCTGCTGGGCAGCAAGCTCTGCATGGGGCAGCAAGGGGCCCTGGGGGCCAAGAAGGCCAAGGGGGTCCTGGGGGGCATCCAGCAGGGCCAGGGAGCTTCTGCTCCCCCTCTGCTCTGCTCTGCCCTGCTGAGACCTCCCCTGGAGGATTGCATCCAGCCCTGGGCTGCCCAGCTCAGGAGGGACAGGGAGCTGCTGCAGAGAGGCCAAGGCAGGCTGCAAGGCTGCTGAAGGGACTGCAGCAGTGCCTGGGGAGGAGAGGCTGAGAGCCCTGGGGGTGCTGAGTGTGGAGAGGAGAAGGCTGAGAGGGAGCTGAGCAATGGCTCTCAAGAGCTGAGGGCTGGGGGGGCAGGAAGGGAGGCACAGGGACAGCCTCTGCTCACTGGGCCCTGGCACAGGCCAAGGGGCAAGGGAGGGAAAGTGCAGCCCAGGAGGTTGCAGCTCAGCCTCAGGAGGAACTTCTTGGCTGGGAGGCTGCCAGAGGCCTGGAGCAGGCTGCCCAGAGAGGTTGTGGAGTCTCCTTCTGTGGAGCCTTTGCAGCCCTGGCTGGATGTGTTCTGTGTGCCCTGGGCTGGATCCTCTGCTGCTGCTCTGCCAGGGGGCTGCCACTGGGAGCTCTGCAGGGCTCCCTTCCAGCCCCCAGCACCCTGGGATGAGCTCCTGGGACCTTCCAGCTGCAGTTCAGTGCCTGCAGGGCAGCTGCAGGCAGGCTGGGCAGGGGCTGCTCAGAAGGGGCTGTGGGGATAGGAGGAGGAGCAAGGGTCTGGAGCTGGAGCAGGGCAGAGGTAGGTTGGAGCTGAGGAGGAAGCTCTGCAGAGGGAGGCTGGAGAGACTCTGGCACAGGCTGCCCAGGGAGCTGCTGGAGGCTCCAGAGCTCCCTTCCAGCCCCCAGCATCCTGTGAGGCTGTGCTGAGCTCCTCTCTTCCTCTCAGCAGAGCAGGCAGGGTTGGAGCCACCCCAGGCAAGGCTGAAAGGCTTCCTCCAGCCCCTCCTCCCTGCTGGCATCTGTGGGGAGCAGGCAGGGGGCAGGGGGCAGGGGGCTGCTGGGCCCCCAGTGGTACTTACTGGTGCCAGGTGACAGCATCGATGGCCTTGCCCCCGGACTTCAGGAAGCTGCAAGCAAGCAGAGAGGATGCAGGGCAGGGCAGCAGGGGGGAGCTGCAGCCTCCCACCCCCCACCCAGGGCTGCCTCCCACAGCCCTCCCCTCTGCCCCCCCCCCAGGCTGGGCTGCTCTGCAGCCTGTCAGATCCAGCAGCTGCAGGCCCCCAGGGGGTGCAGAGAGGGCCCAGGAGGTGCTCTGGGAAGTGCATTTCCTTCCCCCCACTCCTGCAGCCCTTCCAGCTGGCTGCAGAGGCTCCTGGCTGCCCTGCCCCCTCCCTCCCTCCTCCCTGGAGCTGCCCCAGGGGGACCTGGAGCTGCTTGATTGGGACCTGGAGCTGCCCTAGGGGGACCTGGAGCTCCTTAATTAGGATCTGGAGCTGCCCTGTGGGCACCTGGAGCTGCCCCATGGGGACCTGGAGCTCCTTAATTAGGATCTGGAGCTGCCCTATGGGGACCTGGAGCTCCTTAATTAGGATCTGGAGCTGCCCCATGGAGACCTGGAGCTGCCCCATGGGGACCTGGAGCTGCTTGATTTTGACCTGAAGCTGCCCCATGGGGACCTGGAGCTGTTTGATTGGGACCTGGAGCTGCCCTAGGGGGACCTGGAGCTCCTTAATTAGGATCTGGAGCTGCCCTGTGGGGACCTGGAGCTGCCCCATGGGGACCTGGAGCTCCTTAATTAGGATCTGGAGCTGCCCTGTGGGGACCTGGAGCTGCCCTGTGGGGACCTGGAACTGCCTCATGGGGACCTGGAGCTCCTTAATTAGGATCTGGAGCTGCCCCATGTGGACCTGGAGCTGCCTCATGGAGACCTGGAGCTGCCCCACGGGGACCTGGAGCTGCCCCATGGGATCTGGAGCTGCTTGATTGGGACCCGGAGCTGCCCCATGGAGACATGGAGCTGCCCCATGGGGACCAGGAGCTGTTTGATTGGGACATGGAGTGCCCCCTGGGGACCTGGAGCTGCTCCATGGAGACATGGAGCTGCTCCATGGGGACTTGGAGCTGCCTCATTGGGGCCTGCAGCTGTTTGATTGGGACCTGAAGCTGCCCCATGGGGACCAGGAGCTGCTTGACTGGGACCTAGAGCTGCCCCATGGGGACCTGGAGCTACTCCATGGGGACCTGGAGCTGCCCCATGGGGACCTGGAGCTGCTCCATGGGGACCTGCAGCTGCCCCATGGGGACCTAGAGCTGCCCCATGGGGCCCTGGAGCTGCTGCAGTGCTCTCAGCTCCTCAGCAGGCTCTGGCAGTGCTTTGGGGCTGCTCCATGGGGACCTGGAGCTGTTTGATTGGGACCTGGAGCTGCCCCAGGGGGACCTGGAGCTGCCCCATGGGGACCTGGAGCTGCTTGATTGGGACCTGGAGCTGCCCCAGGGGGACCTGGAGCTGTTTGATTGGGACCTGGAGATGCCCCATGGAGACCTGGAGCTGCCCCATGGGGACCAGGAGCTGTTTGATTGGGACCTGGAGCAGCCCCATGGGGACCTGGAACTGCTTAATTGGGATGTGGAGCTGCCCCATGGAGACCTGGAGCTGCCCCATGGGGAACTAGAGCTGCTTGATTATGACCTGGAGCTGCCCCATGGGGACCTGGAGCTGCCCCATGGGGACCAGGAGCTGCTTGATTGGAACCTGGAGCTGCCCCATGGGGACCTGGAGCTCCTTAATTAGGACCTGGAGCTGCCCCATGGGGACCAGGAGCTGCTTGATTGGAACCTGGAGCTGCCCCATGGGGACCTGGAGCTCCTTAATTAGGACCTGGAGCTGCCCCATGGAGACCTGGAGCTGCCCCATGGGGGCCTGGAGCTGTTTGATTGGGACCTGGAGATGCCCTGTGGGGTCTGGAGCTGCCCCATGGGGACCAGGAGCTGTTTGATTGGGACCTGGAGATGCCCCATGGAGACCTGGAGCTGCCCCATGGGGACCTGGAGCTGCTTGATTTTGACCTAAAGCTGCCCCATGGGGACCTGGAGCTGCCCCATGGGGAACTAGAGCTGCTTGATTATGACCTGGAGCTGCCCCATGGGGACCTGGAACTGCTTAATTGGGATGTGGAGCTGCCCCATGGAGACCTGGAGCTGCCCCATGGGGACCTGGAGCTGCTTGATTGGGACCTGGAGCTGCCCCATGGGGACCTGGAGCTGTTTGATTGGGACCTGGAGCTGCCCCATGGAGACCTGGAGCTGCCCCATGGGGACCTGGAGCTGCCCCAGGGGGACCTGGAGCTGCCTCATGTGGACCTGGAGCTGCCTCATGGAGACCTGGAGCTGCCCCATGGGGACCTGAAGCTGCTTGATTTTGACCTGGAGCTGCCTCATTGGGGACTGGAGCTGCCCCATGGGGATCTGGAGCTGCCTCATTGGGGCCTGGAGCTGCCCTTAGGGGACCAGGAGCTGCTCCATTGGGACCAGGAGCTGCCCCATGGGGACCTGGAGCTCCTTAATTAGGACCTGGAGCTGCTTCATTGGGACCAGGAGCTGCCGCAGGAGGACCTGGAGCTGCCTCATGGGGACCTAGAGCTGCTTGATTATGACATGGAGCTGTCCCATGGGGCTCTGGAGCTGCTGCAGTGCTCTCAGCTCCTCAGCAGGCTCTGGGAGTGCTTTGGGGCTGCCCCATGGGGCCCTGGAGCTGCTCCATTGAGACCTGCAGCTGCCCCATGGGGACCTGCAGCTGCCCCATGGGGACCTGGAGCTGTTTGATTGGGACCTGGAGCTGCCCCATGGGGACCTGGAGCTGTTTGATTGGGACCTGGAGCTGCCCCATGGGGACCTGGAGCTGCCCCATGGGGATCTGGAGCTGCCTCATTTGGGCCTGGAGCTGCCCTGTGGGGACCTGGAGCTGCTCCACTGGGACCTGGAGCTGCCCCATGGGGACCTGGAGCTCCTTAATTAGGTCCAGGAGCTGCCACAGGAGGACCTGGAGCTGCCTCATGGGGCCCTGGAGCTGCTGCAGAGCTCTCACCTCCTGAGCAGGCTCTGGGAGTGCTTGTGGGGCTGCCCCACGTCGGGGCCGTAGAGCTTTGCCTGGCGGTAGGGGCCGGAGCTGTCCAGCAGCCGCCGGAGGTGCAGGAAGTCCTTCCCCAGCTGCTGCCCGTCGATGGCGGTGCCAGACTTCTTCCTGAAGCTGTTGGGCTCTGCGGGGCACAGCCAGGGCTCAGCACCCCTCGGGCAGGGCTTTGCAGCCCCTCCTGCACGAAGCAGCCTGCCCCAGGTGGCCTCCCTCGAAGCCTTCCCTGCCCTGCTGTGATCCCCCCGGGGGCCTGGGAGGCAGCCAGGAGCTCAGGGCAGCAGTGGCTGAGCCTCAGCACTTCCCTCAGCTCCCAAACCTTCCCAGCCTGGGGCTGACAAAACCTCCTGATCCCAGAGGTGGCCTTTGGCTGCCTGTGCTCAGGCACTGCCCTCCCCTGCTGCTGCCCCTGGGCAGGGAGTCACAGAGCTGGCAGGGCTGGGAGGGAGCTCCAGGCTCAGCCAGCCCCAGCCCCCTGCCATGGGCAGGGACACCTCACCCCACAGCAGCTTGCTCACAGCCACCTCCAGCCTGGCTGCAAACACCTCCAGCCAGGAGGCTTCCACCACCTCCCTGGGCAGCCTGGGCCAGGCTCTCACCACCCTCCTGCCCAACAACTTCTTCCTCACAGCCAAGCTCCAGCTCCCCACTTCTACTTCTGCTCCAGCCCCCCCACTCCTAGCCCTCCCTCACCCCCTCCAAAGTCCCTCCCCAGCTTTCCTGGAGCCCTCCTGGGGAACAGCTTCTTCCTGACACCCAACCTGAAGCAGCAGGGCCCAGGCTCTGCTCAGGGGTGCCCTGGGCCAGGCCAAGGGGCAGGGGGCACAGACTGGAAGCCAGGAGGTTCCACCTCAGCAGGAGGAGAAACTCCTTTGGGGTGAGGCTGCTGGAGCCTGGAGCAGGCTGCCAGAGAGGTTGTGGAGTCTCCTGCTCTGGAGAGCTTCCAACCCCCCCTGGGTGTGCCCTGGGTGCCCTGCCCTGGCTGCCCTGCCCTGGGTGATCTCTGGAGGTCCCTCCCAGCCCCTCCCCTGCTGTGATTCTGAGCTCTGTGACTCACAGGACTACAAACCTTGGGCTTGGAAGGGGCCTCAAGGACCACCTTAGTCCCAACCTCCTGCCATGGGCAGGGACACCTCCCCCCAGCCCCAGGCTGCTCAGGGCCTCATCCAGCCTGGCCCTCGACCCCTCCAGGCTTGGAGCCTCCACAGCTCCTCTGGGCATCCTGTGCCAGTGCCTCCCTGCTCTGTGACTCTGTGGCACTCATGCAGAGCACCCCAAAGCCCAGAGGTTGGAGCCAGCTGGGGGTTGGTCTCTTCTCCCAGGCCCCCAGCCCCAGAACAAGAGGACACAGTCTCAAGCTGTGCCAGGGGAGGCTCAGGCTGGAAGGGAGGAGAAAGTTCTTCCCAGCAAGAGGAATTGGCCACTGGGATGAGCTGCCCAGGGAGGTGGTGGAGTTCCCACCCCTGGAGGGGTTCAGGCAAGGCTTGGCTGTGGCTCTTGGAGCCAGGGTTTGGCTGTCAGGAGGGGTTGGGGATTAGGTCCCAGGTTGGAGCTGATGAGCTCTGAGGTCTCTTCCAGCCTGGCTGATTCTCTGCTCTCCAGAGCTCCCTTCCAGCCCCTAGCACCTCTGAGCTCTGATCCTGTGCTCTCCAGAGCTCACTTCCAACCCTTAACACCCTCTGAGCTCTGATCCTGTGCTCTCCAGAGCTCCTTTCCAACGCTTAACACCCTCTGAGCTCTGATCCTGTGATCCCAGAGCTCCCTTCCAGCCCCCAGCATCCTGTGAGCTCTGATCCTGTGATCGTGATCCCCAGAGCTCCCTTCCAGCCCCTAGCATCCTGTGAGCTCTGATCCTGTGATCCCAGAGCTCCCTTCCAGCCCCTAGCATCCTGTGAGCTCTGATCCTGTGATCCCCAGAGCTCCCTTCCAGCCCCTAGCATCCTGTGAGCTCTGATCCTGTGATCCCAGAGCTCCCTTCCAGCCCCTAGCATCCTGTGAGCTCTGATCCTGTGATCCCCAGAGCTCCCTTCCAGCCCCTAGCATCCTGTGAGCTCTGATCCTGTGATCCCCAGAGCTCCCTTCCAGCCCCTAGCATCCTGTGAGCTCTGATCCTGTGATCCCCAGAGCTCCCTTCCAGCCCCTAGCATCCTGTGAGCTCTGATCCTGTGATCCCCAGAGCTCCCTTCCAGCCCCCAGCATCCTGTGAGCTCTGACCCTGTGGCCTGGGCTTCAGACTGACCCAGCCTTGCTGTGCTGACCCCAGGGCTGTGCTTTGCAGGGCTCCTCTGCCCCTGCTGTGCTCGCAGAGCCGCTGCTGGGCTGCAGCCCCTGGGGGCGCGCAGAGCCTTCGGCAGCCGCAGGGGAGCCGGGGCCGTGCTGTGCGGCTGAGCAGGGGCCTGGCCCCCTGCGGGCTGCCCGCTTACCGTTGCCCAGCTCCCAGGAGATGTTGTAGCCCCTGGAGGAGCAGTAGCCCAGCAGGGCCTGGGCGTTGGAGCTGTCCCACCGCAGGCCCTCCCCGCGCAGCAGAGCGTTGAGCCCGAAGATGAGCTGCAGCCCTGAGCAGCTGGCAAAGCCCTGCAGGATGTCCAGAGTGTGCCCTGCAGGCAGGAGGGAGGAGAGAGGGGAGCTGAAGGCTGCCTGCTGCTGCTCCAGCCCTGGCCAAGCCACAGCCTCTGCTGCCTGCGCTGAGCCTGCCTGGGGCTGCAGGCAGCAGGTCAGAGCTGAGCCCAGGGCAGGCTGCAGGGGGTGGGGACCCTGCCAGCTGCTGCTGCAGCACAGCTCTGCTGAGCCTGAGGTGGCAGACACTGCAGAAACCTCCCAGCCCTGGCACCACTGCAGGCACTGAGCCTGGGGAGCAGAGCCCAACCCCCCCTGGCTGCAGCCTCCTCTCAGGGAGCTGCAGAGAGCAAGGAGGTCTCCCTCAGCCTCCTCTGCTCCACACTGCCCACCCCCAGCAGAGCTGCAGGCACTGCATCACTGCCAACACATCTGCAACCATGGAAGGGGTTTGGGCCCTGAGAGCTCACCCAGCCCAACCATCCTCTGCCCCTGCCCAGGCTGGGGCTGAGCCATGGCCTCAGCACCACAGCTCTGAAACCCCGCCAGGGATCAGCATCCAACCCCCTCCCTGGGCAGCCTGGGCCAGGCTTGCAGAGCCCTTGCAGCCAAGAAGTTTCTTCTCCTCTCCAAGCTAAGCCTCCCCTGGGGCAGCCTGAGGCCATTGCCTCTCCTCCTGGCCCTTGTTCCTAGGGAGCAGAGCCCAACCCCCCCTGGCTGCAGCCTCCTCTCAGGGAGCTGCAGAGAGCAAGGAGGTCTCCCTCAGCCTCCTCTGCTCCACACTGCCCACCCCCAGCTCCCTCAGCTGCTCCTCCCCAGCCCTCTTCTCCACACCCTTCCCCACCTTTCTTGCCCTTCCCTGGCCCTGCTCCAGCTCCTCCAGCTCCTTCTTGCAGCCAGGAGCCCAAAGCTCAGCCCAGCACATTAAGATCCTCTCAAGTTAAGTATGAGAAGCTTCAGCCCCCAGCTCCTGACCCTCTTCTATGGATGAGGTGGCAGGCACTGGCCAGAAAGGATTCCTTGGGAACATTTCATCCCCTTCCCAAGTTCCTTGTCAGGGGTTTCAGCTCCCAGCAGCCTCTGACCCTTTCCACAGCATCACAGAACCATGGGATGGTTTGGGTTGGGAAAACTCTCTGAGAGCATCCAGCCCAACCCCCAGCCCAGCCCCCCCATGGCCACCAGACCCTGCCCCCAGTGCCATGGCCACAGCTTGCTGCAACCCCTCCAGGCCTGGGGACTCCACCACCCCCCTGGGCAGCCTCTGCCAGTCCCTGACCACTCTGGCATCAGAGAAATTCTTCCTTCTCTCCAACCTAAGCCTCCTCTGGCACAAGTTCAGGACATTGCCTCTGCTTCTAGCACCTGAGCCTGGGGAGCAGAGCCCAACCCCCCCTGGCTGCAGCCTCCTCTCAGGGAGCTGCAGAGAGCAAGGAGGTCTCCCTCAGCCTCCTCTGCCCCAGGGTGAGGTTTCCTGCAGCCCCCTGGCTCTCCTCTCCAGCAGAGCCTGACCTGTGATGGTGGTGTTCTTGTGCTTCCTCCACTTGTGCTCTGCCAGCAGCAGCTTCTCCTGGCTGGGCCACTGGGCCAGCAGCAGCCTCTGAAGGGCAGCAGATTCAGGCCTGGGGCCACAAGCTCCTGCAGGGCAGAAGAAGGGGGAGAGGGTGAAGACTTTGTCCTCCTGACCCAGCATGGCCACCTGATGGCTTCAGATCTGCTTCTGTGTCCCTTGGACAGCAGCACCTGAGGGGCAGAAGCTCTGAGCTGGGAGAGAAGCTCTGGGCTGGGACAGAGGCTCTGGGCTGGGACAGAAGCTCTGGGCTGGGACAGAAGCTCTGGGCTGGGACACAGGCTCTGGGCTGGGACAGAGGCTCTGGGCTGGGACAGAGGCTCTGGGCTGGGACACAGGCTCTGGGCTGGGACACAGGCTCTGGGCTGGGACAGAGGCTCTGGGCTGGGACAGAAGCTCTGGGCTGGGACACAGGCTCTGGGCTGGGACAGAGGCTCTGGGCTGGGACAGAGGCTCTGGGCTGGGACACAGGCTCTGGGCTGGGACAGAAGCTCTGGGCTGGGACAGAAGCTCTGGGCTGGGACAGAAGCTCTGGGCTGGGACACAGGCTCTGGGCTGGGACAGAGGCTCTGGGCTGGGACAGAAGCTCTGGGCTGGGACAGAAGCTCTGGGCTGGGATAGAAGCTCTGGGCAGGGACAGAGGCTCTGGGCTGGGACAGAAGCTTCTTGGAGCAGCTGGGAGCTGATTGTTGGAGTTTGGTTTGCTTTTATCCCCTCCCCCCCCACCTTGGGGTGCAGAATTGGTTGCTGCCTGTGCCAGAGTGAAGGGAGGGTGGAAAGGGAGAGAGGAAATAACTCTCTGCCCCTTGGGAAGCTCTCTTCAGCTTGGAGGCCATCTCCAAAGCTTCTCCTCTCCAGGCTGCACAGCCCCAGCTCTCCCAGCCTGGCCCCACAGGGGAGGTTCTGCAGCCTCTGCTCATCTCTGTGGTCTCCTCTGGAGCCTCTCCAGCAGCTCCAGGTCCTCCTTGTGCTGGGGGCCCCAGAGCTGGAGGCAGTGCTGCAGGTGGGGGCTGAGCAGAGCAGAGCAGAGGGGCAGAATCCCCTCCTGTGCTGCTGCTCTCCCTGCTCTGGCTGCAGCTCAGCACTGGGTTGGTTTCTGGGCTGCCAGGGACCAGTGCTGGCTCCTGGGGAGTTGTTCCTCCCCTCCCTGCTGTTTCACTGTCTCTTGAGCTCTGTAGAGGGGCAGAGAATAATCCTCTTGGTGCTTTCTGCAGCATCCTTCTGGGAGCAGCCTCCTTGTCCCTGGTGGTCACCTACCCTCTGATGAAGAGGATCACATACTGGCCACAGCTCTTCCTGGGTGAGCTGGAGCTGCTTTTCCTCCTGCTTCTTGCAGCCAGGAGCCCAAAGCTCAGCCCAGCCCTCAAGCTGTGGCCTGCCCAGTGCTGAGCCCAGGGGCACAATCCCTGCCCTGCTCCTGCTGCCCAACCATTGCTGCTCCAGCCCAGGCTGCTGCTGCCCTTCTTGCCCCCCTGCCCACCCCCTGCCTCCTCTCCAGCTGCTGCCACCCAGCACCCCAGGCCTTGCTCTGCTGGGCACTTGCCAGCCCCTCTGCCCCCAGCCTGGAGCCTTCCTGGGGTGGCTGTGCCCCAGGCTCAGGACCCAGCCCTTGGCCTTCTTCAGCCTCCTGCAGCTCAGCTCAGCCCTGGCTGCAGCCTGCCCAGGAGCCTCTGCAGAGCCTTCCTCCCTCTGAGCAGCACACAGCCACCCAGCTTGCTGCCCCCTTCCTGAGGCTGCCTGGCTGCCCTGCCCTGGAGACCTTGACCTGAGCTGCCCCCAGCCCTGTGCCCTGCTGCCAGCTGCACTCCATTGCCCTCCACATGGCCACAGAGCTCTCAGGGCTGGAAGGGGCCTCAAGGATCCTCCAGTTCCAGGCTCCCTCAGGCAGCTCCCTGCTCAGCCTCCTCCTCTCCCCCGGCTGCGGCTCCCTGAGCCCAGGGGCACTGCTCCTGCCCTGCTCCTGCTGCCCACAGCATTGCTGCTGCAGTGTGAGGCACTGGGCAGGCTGAGCTCTGCCCCTGCAGGCTGCCAGCAGGGCAGACACAGCCCAGAGAGCTCTCCCAGCTGCAGCCCCAGGCAGGAAGGCTGCTGCCAGCCAGCTGCCAGGGCCTGGCTGCCTGAGGAGCAGATAAGGCACCCCAGGGAGCAGCCCTTCCTGTGCCCCCCTGCCTGGGGCAGGACATGGAGCCCAGTGCTGCAGCAGCCAGGCTGGCAGGAGCCAGGGCACTCTGATGCAAGGCTGCTGTCCCCTTGGCAGGCAAACCAGGAGCAAGCCCCAGCTGGAGAGCAGGCCAGGAGCTGGAGGCACCCAGAGAGGAGCACAGCAGTGCAGGGCTTAAAGCAGCACCTGCCTTCCACCCCAGGGCCACTGGCTGTGCAGGGAGGGGAGGGCAGAGGGCACCTCCCCACCTCAACCCCCTCCCAGCAGGTGCCCCTGAGGTGTCAGGGGCTCAGTGCCCAGAGGAGCTGGACCTCAGGCAGTGGGAAGCTGACAGAGCAGGGCCAAGGCCCAGCAGCTGGCAGTGCTGCAGTGTGCCAGGAGGGCAAAGCTGCACCCCCAGCCCAGCTCAGCCTTTGGGCAGCTCTGCCCTCCCCAGCTTCTGCCTTCCACCTCTTACCAAAGCCCTGGAGCTGTCCTTGGCTGCTGTCAGACAGCAGGGGAAGCTCCCAAGGGTGCAGCAGGGGAAGCTCCCAAGGGAGCAGCAGGGGAAGCTCCCAAGGGTGCAGCAGGGGAAGCTCCCAAGGCTGCAGCAGGGGAAGCTCCCAAGGGTGCAGCAGGAGAAGCTCCCAAGGCTGCAGCAGGGGAAGCTCCCAAGGGTGCAGCAGGGGAAGCTCCCAAGGGTGCAGCAGGGGAAGCACCCAAGGGAGCAGCAGGGGAAGCTCCCAAGGCAGCAGCAGGGGAAGCTCCCAAGGGTGCAGCAGGAGAAGCTCCCAAGGCTGCAGCAGGGGAAGCTCCCAAGGGTGCAGCAGGGGAAGCACCCAAGGGAGCAGCAGGGGAAGCTCCCAAGGCAGCAGCAGGGGAAGCTCCCAAGGGAGCAGCAGGGGAAGCTCCCAAGGCTGCAGCAGGGGAAGCTCCCAAGGCAGCAGCAGGGGAAGCTCCCAAGGCTGCAGCAGGGGAAGCTCCCAAGGCTCAGCAGGGGAAGCTCCCAAGGGAGCAGCAGGGGAAGCTCCCAAGGGTGCAGCAGGGGAAGCTCCCAAGGGAGCAGCAGGGGAAGCTCCCAAGGCTGCAGCAGGGGAAGCTCCCAAGGGAGCAGCAGGAGAAGCTCCCAAGGCAGCAGCAGGGGAAGCTCCCAAGGGTGCAGCAGGGGAAGCTCCCAAGGCAGCAGCAGGGGAAGCTCCCAAGGGTGCAGCAGGGGAAGCACCCAAGGGAGCAGCAGGGGAAGCTCCCAAGGCTGCAGCAGGGGAAGCTCCCAAGGCTCAGCAGGGGAAGCTCCCAAGGGAGCAGCAGGGGAAGCTCCCAAGGGAGCAGCAGGGGAAGCTCCCAAGGCTGCAGCAGGGGAAGCTCCCAAGGCTCAGCAGGGGAAGCTCCCAAGGGAGCAGCAGGGGAAGCTCCCAAGGCTCAGCAGGGGAAGCTCCCAAGGCAGCAGCAGGGGAAGCTCCCAAGGCTCAGCAGGGGAAGCTCCCAAGGCAGCAGCAGGGGAAGCTCCCAAGGCTCAGCAGGGGAAGCTCCCAAGGGAGCAGCAGGGGAAGCTCCCAAGGGTGCAGCAGGGGAAGCACCCAAGGGTGCAGCAGGGGAAGCTCCCAAGGGTGCAGCAGGGGAAGCACCCAAGGGAGCAGCAGGGGAAGCTCCCAAGGCTCAGCAGGGGAAGCTCCCAAGGGAGCAGCAGATGAAGCTCCCAAGGGAGCAGCAGGGGAAGCTCCCAAGGGTGCAGCAGGGGAAGCTCCCACTGGAGCAGCAGGGGAAGCTCCCAAGGCTGCAGCAGGGGAAGCTCCCAAGGCTGCAGCAGGGGAAGCTCCCAAGGGTGCAGCAGGGGAAGCTCCCAAGGGAGCAGCAGGGGAAGCTCCCAAGGCTGCAGCAGGGGAAGCTCCCAAGGCTGCAGCAGGGGAAGCTCCCAAGGGAGCAGCAGGGGAAGCTCCCAAGGGAGCAGCAGGAGAAGCTCCCAAGGGTGCAGCAGGGGAAGCTCCCAAGGGAGCAGCAGGAGAAGCTCCCAAGGCTGCAGCAGGGGAAGCTCCCAAGGGTGCAGCAGGGGAAGCTCCCAAGGCTGCAGCAGGGGAAGCTCCCAAGGCAGCAGCAGGGGAAGCTCCCAAGGGAGCAGCAGGAGAAGCTCCCAAGGGTGCAGCAGGGGAAGCTCCCAGGTCAGCAGCAGGGGAAGCTCCCAAGGCTCAGCAGGGGAAGCACCCAAGGGAGCAGCAGGGGAAGCTCCCAAGGGAGCAGCAGGAGAAGCTCCCAAGGCTGCAGCAGGGGAAGCTCCCAAGGCTGCAGCAGGGGAAGCTCCCAAGGGAGCAGCAGGGGAAGCTCCCAAGGCTGCAGCAGGGGAAGCTCCCAAGGCTGCAGCAGGGGAAGCTCCCAAGGGAGCAGCAGGAGAAGCTCCCAAGGGTGCAGCAGGGGAAGCTCCCAAGGGAGCAGCAGGAGAAGCTCCCAAGGCTGCAGCAGGGGAAGCTCCCAAGGGTGCAGCAGGGGAAGCACCCAAGGGAGCAGCAGGGGAAGCTCCCAAGGGTGCAGCAGGGGAAGCTCCCAAGGGTGCAGCAGGGGAAGCTCCCAAGGGTGCAGCAGGGGAAGCACCCAAGGGAGCAGCAGGGGAAGCTCCCAAGGGAGCAGCAGGGGAAGCTCCCAAGGGAGCAGCAGGGGAAGCTCCCAAGGCTGCAGCAGGGGAAGCTCCCAAGGCTGCAGCAGGGGAAGCACCCAAGGGAGCAGCAGGGGAAGCTCCCAAGGGTGCAGCAGGGGAAGCTCCCAAGGAGCAGCAGGAAGCTCCCAAGGCAGCAGCAGGGGAAGCTCCCAAGGGTGCAGCAGGGAAGCACCCAAGGAGCAGCAGGGAAGCTCCCAAGGGAGCAGCAGGGGAAGCTCCCAAGGGTGCAGCAGGGGAAGCTCCCAAGGCTGCAGCAGGGGAAGCTCCCAAGGGAGCAGCAGGGGAAGCTCCCAAGGCTGCAGCAGGGGAAGCTCCCAAGGGAGCAGCAGGAGAAGCTCCCAAGGGAGCAGCAGGGGAAGCTCCCAAGGGTGCAGCAGGGGAAGCTCCCAAGGGAGCAGCAGGAGAAGCTCCCAAGGCTGCAGCAGGGGAAGCTCCCAAGGCAGCAGCAGGGGAAGCTCCCAAGGCTGCAGCAGGGGAAGCTCCCAAGGGAGCAGCAGGGGAAGCTCCCAAGGGAGCAGCAGGGGAAGCTCCCAAGGCTGCAGCAGGGGAAGCTCCCAAGGGAGCAGCAGGGGAAGCTCCCAGTCCTGCAGCAGGGGCCCAGGGTGGCACAGGGGGCAGTGCCTCCAGCTGCTGGGGAGAACAGGAGGTCCCTGTGCCCCTCCTCTCCTCCCCCAGCTGGCAGAGGCCTCCCCAGGAGCTGTGCTGCAGCTCCATGCATCTCCTCTGCAGGGAGGAGGCTGACTGTGCCTCCCTGGAGGTGGCAGCAGGGTGTCCTCCTCCTCTGGCCCCCCCAGCTGGCACCCAGGCCACCCCCTTCCCCCAGGCTGTCCCACAAGCTGATGCTCAGCTTTACCTTGCTGGGCCTGCAGCTCCCAGGGGGTTGTTTCCTCCAGAGTTGAGTCCTTGTGGGGATCAAAGATGAGGAAGTCTGTCTGGGTGCCACCAAACCTCAGGAAGCCTGGGGCCAGGGCCCTGGCCAGGGCACGCAGCCTGGGGTTGCTGAGGAAGGCAGAGGAGAAACCCTGTAGGGCTGTGGCTGCAGGAGAGGCCAACCCCAGCCCCTGCTGGGAGGGGGAGAGCTGGGGCAGGGCACCTGAGGGCACTCACTAAGCTCAGGGCACTCCTGACCCCCCCTGTGCCCCTGGCCTCTGCCAGCTGAAGGAGCCAGGAGAGCCTTGGGGAGAGTGGAGCACAGCTGCCAGGGTCTCAGGGGCTGGAAGGGAGCTCTGGAGCCTCCACCCCCTGCCTGGGCAGCCTGCGCCAGAGTCTCTCCAGCCTCCCTCTGCAAAGCTTCCTTCTCAGCTCCAACCTACCTCTGCCCTGCTCCAGCTCCAGACCCTTGCTCCTCCTCCTGTCCCCACAGCCCCTCCTGAGCAGCCCCTGCCCAGCCTGCCTGCAGCTGCCCTGCAGGCACTGAACTGCAGCTGGAAGGTCCCAGGAGCTCATCCCAGGGTGCTGGGGGCTGGAAGGGAGCCCTGCAGAGCTCCCAGTGGCAGCCCCCTGGCAGAGCAGGAGCAGAGGATCCAGCCCAGGGCACACAGAACACATCCAGCCAGGGCTGCAAAGGCTCCACAGAAGGAGACTCCACAACCTCTCTGGGCAGCCTGCTCCAGGCCTCTGGCAGCCTCCCAGCCAAGAAGTTCCTCCTGAGGCTGAGCTGCAACCTCCTGGGCTGCACTTTCCCTCCCTTGCCCCTTGGCCTGTGCCAGGGCCCAGTGAGCAGAGGCTGTCCCTGTGCCTCCCTTCCTGCCCCCCAGCCCTCAGCTCTTGAGAGACATTGCTCAGCTCCCTCTCAGCCTTCTCCTCTCCACACTCAGCACCCCCAGGGCTCTCAGCCTCTCCTCCCCAGGCACTGCTGCAGTCCCTTCAGCAGCCTTGCAGCCTGCCTTGGCCTCTCTGCAGCAGCTCCCTGTCCCTCCTGAGCTGGGCAGCCCAGGGCTGGATGCAATCCTCCAGGGGAGGTCTCAGCAGGGCAGAGCAGAGCAGAGGGGGAGCAGAAGCTCCCTGGCCCTGCTGGATGCCCCCCAGGACCCCCTTGGCCTTCTTGGCCCCCAGGGCCCCTTGCTGCCCCATGCAGAGCTTGCTGCCCAGCAGCACTGCCAGCTGCTCCTCCTTGGGGCTGCTCTGCAGCAGATCCCCTCCCAGGCTGTGCTGCTGCAGCTGCAGGACTCTGCTCTCCTCCTGGGAGCCTCAGCAGCTTCCTCCCTGCCCAGCTCTCAGCCTGCCCAAGGCTCTGAAGCTGCTCCTGCTCAGGGGGTCACATCCTGGGCACAAAGCAAGCCAAGGCTCCCACTCAGGGGTTGTTTTTGCTGTTCCTTACCCTGCTTGGGTTTGGCTGCCTCAAGCTAAGCACAGGGTGGATGTGGAAGTGCCCTGGGCCCAGCAGTGCCAGCTCCCAGCACTGCCAGCCACAGCCAGCACTCTGGCAGCCAAGAGAGGCTGAGGGGCAGCATGGCACAGACCCCAGCCTCAGCAAAGCAGCTTGGGAGGGGGACAGAAGCTCTGCCTCTGGGGCTTGGAATCCCAGAATGGGTTGGGTGGGAAGGGAGCTCAGAGCTCAGCCAGCTCCAAGCCCCTGCCAGGGGCAGGGACCCCTCCCCCCAGCCCCAGCTTGCTCAGGGCCTTGGCCAGAGTCCCTCCCCAGCTCTCCTGGAGCCCTTCAGGCACTGGAGGCTGCTCTGAGGTCTCCCTGCAGCCTTCTCCTCTCCATCAGCCCCAGCTCTCCCAGCCTGGCCCCACAGGGAAGGTTCTGCAGCCTCTGCTCCTCTCTGTGGCCTCCTCTGGAGCCTCTCCAGCAGCTCCAGGTCCTTGTGCTGGGAACCCAGAGCTGGAGGCAGTGCTGCAGGTGGGGGCTGAGCAGAGCAGGGCAGAGAGGCAGAATCTGAACCCAGCACTCAGGGGAGGTTCTGCAGCCCTCTGCTCAGCTTTGTGGCCTCCTCAGGACCTCAGGACAGCAGCTGTGCCTTCCCACCCAACCCATCCTGTGACTGTCTCATAAGGACACAGGATGGCTTGGGTGGGAAGGGAGCTCAGAGCTCAGCCAGCCCCAGCCCCTGCCATGGGCAGGGACACCTCCCCCCAGCCCCAGCTTGCTCAGGGCCTCATCCAGCCTGGCCCTCAACCCCTCCAGGCAGGAGGCAGCCACAGCCTCCCTGGGCAGCCTGGGCCAGAGTCTCCCCAGCCTCACTCTCAAGGATCTCTTCCTCCTCTCCACTCTCAATCTCTCCTCTCCCAGCTCCAAGCCATTGTTCCTCAGCCTGGCACTCCCAGCCCTTGCCCAGAGTCCCTCCCCAGCTCTCCTGGAGCCCTTCAGGCACTGGAGGCTGCTCTGAGGTCTCCCTGCAGCCTTCTCCAGGCTGCACAGCCCCAGCTCTCCCAGCCTGGCCCCACAGGGGAGGCTCTGCAGCCTCTGCTCATCTCTGTGGCCTCCTCTGGAGCCTCTCCAGGTGCTCCTTGTGCTGGGGGCCCCAGAGGTGGCTGCAGTGCTGCAGGGGGGGTGCACTGCCTGTGCAGGATGGCCCTGGCTGCCCCAGGGGGGGAAGCCACAAGGCAGGGGAGGACTCAGGGTGTCTGCCAGCTCTGCCTGCTGGGGAGGACACACAGCAGATTAGAGGCCCCCAAGGACTTCCTCCCTGCTCAGGGGGTGCAGGGGGGCTGCCCTCAGCCTGAACCCAGCTGCTGTGGTTAGCTCCTGAGCCTCTGTTCCCCACCCTGACTGGGAGGAAGAAATGCAAGTGGGGGCAGGAGGGGAAGTCAGGGCAGGAGGAACCCCATGGGGCTGAACCCTGGGCTCAGACAGGGGGGGAGGGGAGAATTAAAGAGAGCTCCCTGAGGGGACCCCTGTGGTGGTCACCTCACTGCCAGCCCCCAGCCCCCCACCCCCAGCCCTGCCCCCCTTCCTTTGCTCACTAAGAGGCTTCTCCCAGGGCTGCTTTCAGTAATCTCCTCAACAGGGTGAGGATCCCTCCCCTCCAGCCCTGGCTTCCACATCCTCCAGCCCTGGGCTCTCCATCCTCCAGCCCTGGGCTCTCCATCCTCCAGCCCTGAGCTCTCCATCCTCCAGCCCTGGGCTCTCCATCCTCCAGCCCTGGGCTCTCCATCCTCCAGCCCTGGGCTCTCCATCCTCCAGCCCTGAGCTCTCCATCCTCCAGCCCTGGGCTCTCCATCCTCCAGCCCTGGGCTCTCCATCCTCCAGCCCTGAGCTCTCCATCCTCCAGCCCTGGGCTCTCCATACTCCAGCCCTGGGTTCCTCATCCTCTGCTCCAGGGCTGGGGTCTCCTGGATCCCTCTGCTCCAGAGCTGGCGTCTCCTGGGTCCCTCTGTTCCAGGGCTGGGGTCTCCTGGGTCCCTCTGCTCCAGGGCTGGGGTCTCCTGGGTCCCTCTTCTCCAGGGCTGGGGTCTCCTGGGTCCCTCTGCTCCAGGGCTGGGGTCTCCTGGGTCCCTCTGCTCCAGGGCTGGGTCTCCCCCTTTGCTCCAGGGCTGGGGTCTCCTGGGTCCCTCTGCTCCAGGGCTGGCGTCTCCTGGGTCCCCCTGCTCCAGAGCTGGGGTCTCCTGGGTCCCTCTGCTCCAGGGCTGGGGTCTCCTGGGTCCCCCTGCTCCAGGGCTGGCGTCTCCTGGGTCCCTTTTCTCCAGGGCTGGGGTCTCCTGGGTCCCTTCTGCTCCAGGGCTGGGGTCTCCTGGGTCCCCCTGCTCCAGGGCTGGGGTCTCCTGGGTCCCTCTGCTCCAGGGCTGGCGTCTCCTGGGTCCCTTTTCTCCAGGGCTGGGGTCTCCTGTGTTCCTCCTCTCCAGGGCTGGGGTCTCCTGGGTCCCTCTGCTCCAGGGCTGGGGTCTCCTGGGTCCCTCTGCTCCAGGGCTGGGGTCTCCTGGGTCCCCCTGCTCCAGGGCTGGGGTCTCCTGGGTCCCCTGCTCCAGGGCTGGCGTCTCCTGGGTCCCTTTTCTCCAGGGCTGGGGTCTCCTGGGTCCCTTCTGCTCCAGGGCTGGGGTCTCCTGTGTTCCTCCTCTCCAGGGCTGGGGTCTCCTGGGTCCCCCTGCTCCAGGGCTGGGGTCTCCTGGGTCCCTCTGCTCCAGGGCTGGGGTCTCCTGGATCCCTCTGCTCCAGGGCTGGGGTCTCCTGGGTCCCTTCTGCTCCAGGGCTGGGGTCTCCTGGATCCTTCTGCTCCAGGGCTGGGGTCTCCTGTGTCCTCCTCTCCAGGGCTGGGGTCTCCTGGGTCCCTCTGCTCCAGGGCTGGGGTCTCCTGGGTCCCTCTGCTCCAGGGCTGGGGTCTCCTGGATCCCTCTGCTCCAGGGCTGGGGTCTCCTGGGTCCCTTCTGCTCCAGGGCTGGGGTCTTCTGGGTCCCTCTGCTCCAGGGCTGGGGTCTCCTGGGTCCCTCTGCTCCAGGGCTGGGGTCTCCTGAGTCCCTTCTGCTCCAGGGCTGGGGTCTTCTGGGTCCCTCTGCTCCAGGGCTGGGGTCTCCTGGGTCTCCCCAGCCCCTTCCCCTGCCCACCCCGTCCGGGTCCCCCTCCCCTGCTCCGTGCGGACCCCTCCGGTGCCTCCTCCCTCCCCGGGGCGCTTCGCCGCGGCGGGGGGCGGCGGGGGGCAGCTCACCTGAGCAGTGCCACGTATCGAGGGTCTCTGGCCAGGCTGGCGTCCAGGGTGAGGGAGAGGAACGCGGGGCTGACCTCCCTCAGCGGGCTGCCCCCCAGCCCCAGCCGCAGCACCGCCGCCCGCTGCCCGCCCGGCGCCCCGGGCACCTCCGGCACCTCCGGCAGCCCGGGCACCTCCGGCACCTCCGGCACCCCCGGCCCCGGCAGCAGCAGCAGCGGCAGCGGCAGCAGCGGCAGCAGCAGCAGCAGCGGCAGCGGCATCCTGCGCTCCGCTCCGCGCCCGCCGCCGCCGCCGGCACCTCCCAGCCCAGGGCGGCCCCGGTCCGGCCTCTGCCTCCCCCGCGGGGAGGGACCCGGCCCGGGAGCCGCAGCCGGGGGAGAGGAGGAGGCTGAGCAGGGAGCTGCCTGGGGGAGGCTGGAACTGGAGGATCCTTGAGGCCCCTTCCAGCCCTGAGAGCTCTGTGGCCATGTGGAGGGCAATGGAGTGCAGCTGGCAGCAGGGCACAGGGCTGGGGGCAGCTCAGGTCAAGGTCTCCAGGGCAGGGCAGCCAGGCAGCCTCAGGAAGGGGGCAGCAAGCTGGGTGGCTGTGTGCTGCTCAGAGGGAGGAAGGCTCTGCAGAGGCTCCTGGGCAGGCTGCAGCCAGGGCTGAGCTGAGCTGCAGGAGGCTGAAGAAGGCCAAGGGCTGGGTCCTGAGCCTGGGGCACAGCCACCCCAGGAAGGCTCCAGGCTGGGGGCAGAGGGGCTGGCAAGTGCCCAGCAGAGCAAGGCCTGGGGGTGCTGGGTGGCAGCAGCTGGAGAGGAGGCAGGGGGTGGGCAGGGGGGCAAGAAGGGCAGCAGCAGCCTGGGCTGGAGCAGCAATGGTTGGGCAGCAGGAGCAGGGCAGGGATTGTGCCCCTGGGCTCAGCACTGGGCAGGCCACAGCTTGAGGGCTGGGCTGAGCTTTGGGCTCCTGGCTGCAAGAAGGAGCTGGAGGAGCTGGAGCAGGGCCAGGAAAGGGCAAGGAAGGTGGGGAAGGGTGTGGAGAAGAGGGCTGGGGAGGAGCAGCTGAGGGAGCTGGGGGTGGGCAGTGTGGAGCAGAGGAGGCTGAGGGAGACCTCCTTGCTCTCTGCAGCTCCCTGAGAGGAGGCTGCAGCCAGGGGGGGTTGGGCTCTGCTGCCTAGGAACAAGGGCCAGGAGGAGAGGCAATGGCCTCAGGCTGCCCCAGGGGAGGCTTAGCTTGGAGAGGAGAAGAAACTTCTTCCCTGCAAGGGTTCTCCCTGTGCCCAGCTCTGGGCTCCCCAGGTGCAGAGAGACAGAGAGCTGCTGGGAAGAGCCCAAGGCAGAGCCAGGAGGAGGATTTGGGGAGCTGAGCATCTCCCCTGTGCAGAGAGGCTGAGAGCCCTGGGGCTGTCCAGCCTGCAGAGGAGGTCCTGCTGGTGCTGGGGGCCCCAGAGCTGGAGGCAGGGCTGCAGGTGGGGGCTGAGCAGAGCAGGGCAGAGGGGCAGAATGTGGAAGGCTGCTGTGAGCTCTCCCTGGAGCCATCCAAGTTGGCTTTCAAAGATTCCAGGCCTGGAGCCTCCCAGCTTCCCTGGGGCAACCTGTGGCAGTGGCTCAGCAGCCTGCTGGGGGAGAATTGCTTCCTGCTGTCTGCTCCAGCTGCAGCCTCCTGCAGCCTGCAGGGAGTTTGCTGTGCCAGCAGCTGCCAGCTGGGGCAGAGGGCACAGTGCCCAGCCCTCCTCTCTCAGGTCAGGAGGCTGCAGCCCTTCCCAGGCTTGCCAGGGCTGGGGCATTAATCAGCGTGGCTCAGGCCCTCCCCTGCCCTTCCTCTTCCTGCTTGCTCTTCATTTCTGCCCTGTTAAGCAATTCCCCCTCCCTCCAGAACCAGAAGAACTGGAGCAGATGCCTCTGCTGTTGATAAACACATCCATGGCTCTGCCAGACAGGAAACACCACAAACACTGCTCACTATCTCAGGCAGGGGAAAGCTTCCTGTTTTTTGGGGGGGGACACAGCACCCAGCAGGGCCTGGAGCTGCTGGAGAGGCTCCAGAGGAGGCCACAGAGATGAGCAGAGGCTGCAGAGCCTCCCCTGTGGGGCCAGGCTGGGAGAGCTGGGGCTGTGCAGCCTGGAGAAGGCTGCAGGGAGACCTCAGAGCAGCCTCCAGTGCCTGAAGGGCTCCAGGAGAGCTGGGGAGGGACTCTGGGCAAGGGCTGGGAGTGCCAGGCTGAGGAACAATGGCTTGGAGCTGGGAGAGGAGAGACTGAGAGTGGAGAGGAGGAAGAGATCCTTGAGAGTGAGGCTGGGGAGACTCTGGCCCAGGCTGCCCAGGGAGGCTGTGGCTGCCTCCTGCCTGGAGGGGTTGAGGGCCAGGCTGGCTGAGGCCCTGAGCAAGCTGGGGCTGGGGCTGGCTGAGCCTGGAGCTCCCTGCCAGCCCTGCCAGCTCTGTGGCTCTCAGCCCCCAGCTCTGCCCCAGGCCACTGTGGCTGATGGGGAAGGGGCAGGAGCAGCCTCCAGGGCACAGCTGCAGCTGAGCTCAGCTGGGAGCTGCCTCTCCTTATCTCACAGAGCAGCTGAGCCTGGCTGCCACCCCCCTTTAGTTGAGGTTTGCAGCTAGCACAGCTCCCCCCCAGCATGCTGAGGGCTGGACTGGAGCTCTGGAGCTCAGCCACTCCAACCCCCCTGTCACAGCAGGGCAGCCACAGCAGCTTGCCCAGGGGGGGTTGGAAGCTCTCCAGAGCAGGAGACTCCACAACCTCTCTGGCAGCCTGCTCCAGGCTCCAGCAGCCTCAGCCCAAAGTTTCTCCTCCTGAAGTGAGACCCTGCTGGGCTCCAGGTGGTGCCCACTGGGGACAGGGCAGGAGAGGAAGATCTCATTGCAGCCACTCAGCACTCTCTGCCCTGCAGCAGCTGCTGAATGCAGCCTCAGCAGAGACTTGCCCACAGCAGGCATGAGCCCACCACCTCCTCCTGTGAGCACAGAGCTGCACCTGGCCCCAGAGCAGCTCAGCAGCATCCTCCCAGCACCACAGCAGCACTGGGACCAGCACTACCTGCAGCCTCTTCCTTTCCTGTCCTCTCTCCCACCTCCAGCCAGGGAAAAAGCTTCCTGTGCAGAGCATCTGAAGAGGTTGCTGCAGGGAGGAAAGGCTCCTGGGATCCCAGAGGGGCTCAGGGGGGAAGGAAGCTCAGAGCTCAGCCAGCCCCAGCCCCCTGCCATGGGCAGGGACACCTTCCCCCAGCCCCAGCTTGCTCAGGGCCTTGGCCAGAGTCCCTCCCCAGCTCTCCTGGAGCCCTGCCTGGAGCCTTCTCCTCTCCATCAGCCCCAGCTCTCCCAGCCTGGCCCCACAGGGGAGGCTCTGCAGCCTCTGCTCCTCTCTGTGGCCTCCTCTGGAGCCTCTCCAGCAGCTCCAGCTCCTTGTGCTGGGGGCTGCAGAGCTGCCCCAGCCCTGCAGGGGAGGGCTGAGCAGAGCAGAGGGGCAGAATCCCCTCCCTGCCCCTGCTGCCCACACTGCTGGGGCTCAGCCCAGCACAGCCTTGGGGCTGCAGTGCTGCAGGTGGGGGCTGAGCAGAGCAGGGCAGAGTGACAGGATCTGAACCCAGCACTCAGGGGAGGCTCTGCAGCCTCTGCTCATCTCTGTGGCCTCCTCTGGAGCCTCTCCAGCAGCTCCAGGGCCTTCTTGTGCTGGGGGCTCCAGAGCTGGAGGCAGTGCTACAGCTGGGGGCTGAGCAGAGCAGGGCAGAGGGGCAAAATCTGAACCCAGCACTCAGGGGAGGTTCTGCAGCCCTCTGCTCAGCTTTGTGGCCTCCTCAGGACCCTCTCCAGCAGCTGTCCCTTCCATCCCAACCCATCCTGTGACAGTGTCCAAGGTCAGGTTCAGTCACTCATGAGCCTCAGCTTCAGCAGGGGGCAGCAGGCAGTGCAGGCCCCAAAGCATCTCCCCAGGGCTATAGCCAAAGCCAGGAAGGACTCAGCACCACATCTGTTGGTCCCAGCCCAGTGCTCAGGAGGTTCACAGCCAAAACCTTCCAAACATAGAATTGTTTAGGCTGGAGAAGGCCTTGAAGGTCCTGGGCTCCAACCAGCCTCTGCCTCTGCCCAGGCTGGGGCTGAGCCATGGCCTCAGCACCACAGCTCTGAAACCCCTCCAGGGATCAGCATCCAACCCCCTCCCTGGGCAGCCTGGGCCAGGCTTGCAGAGCCCTTGCAGCCAAGAAGTTTCTTCTCCTCTCCAAGCTAAGCCTCCCCTGGGGCAGCCTGAGGCCATTGCCTCTCCTCCTGGCCCTTGTTCCTGGGCAGCAGAGCCCAACCTCCCCCCTGGCTGCAGCCTCCTCCCAGGCAGCTGCAGAGCCCCAGCAGATGGAGAGTGCTGCAGAGAGGCTCTGAACTCAGAGCTGAGGCTTCCCAAAGCTGTTCAATGTTTATTCCAAGGGCAGCAGCTCCACACAGCAAAGCTACAGCCAGTAAAACCTCCCAAGGCTTGGATTCAGGAGGTGCCTGCAGGCTGAGGGCTCCCTGGAGCATCTGTGGGGACCTTCAGCAGCTCTTCAACTTCCTCCTGCAGAGCCTCAGCTTTTTCATTCAGCAGCATCTAGAATGAGAGCAAGGAGAGAGGCCAAGCCCAAAGCATTGGCAGATGAGCCTGGCACAGCTCCCAGCCCTCCTGTGCCCAACACAGCTGCATGGAGAGCCTGGATGAGGCCCTGGGTGCCCTGGTTGAGTTGATCAGATGGTGCTGGGTGCTGGGTTGGACCTGATGAGCTCTGAGGTCTTTGCCAAGCTGGCTGATTCTAAGCTAGTCTGAGATTGCAGCTCTGCCTCTTGCTCAGCAGCTGCTCCACTCTCAGCCACTCCCAACCCACCAGGGGCCAGCAATGTGCCCTCAGGGCCAAGAAGGCTCTGCCCAGGGGTGCCCCAGGACAGGGCAAGGGGAGGCACAAACTGGAAGCCAGGAGGTTCCATCTGACCAGGAAGAGATGGGAGGCTGCTGGAGGCCTGGAGCAGAGGCTGTGGAGTCTCCTGCTCTGGCTGTGGTGCTGCTGGGCAAGCTGCTGTGGGAGCCCTGCTGGAGCAGGGGGGTTGGAGTGGGTGAGCCCCAGAGGTCCTTTCCACTCCTCAGCATGCTGGGGAGGGCTGTGGCCTTAGAGGGATGGCCTGAAACTCACAACCCCCCACTGAGGGCTCTGCCAGGGCTGAACCCTTCCCCCTGAGCCACTCACAGCCTGCACAGGGCTGGAAGGGATCCTCCCAGGGCATCCTGTGCAAGCCCCTGCAGGCAGCAGGGACAGCTCCAGCTGCAGCAGGCTGCCCAGGGCCACAGCCAGGCTGAGCTTGGATGGCTGCAGGGATGGAGCCTCCACCCCCTGCCTGGGCAGCCTGTGCCAGAGTCTCTCCAGCCTCCCTCTGCAGAGCTTCCTCCTCAGCTCCAACCTACCTCTGCCCTGCTCCAGCTCCAGACCCTTGCTCCTCCTCCTGTCCCCACAGCCCCTCCTGAGCAGCCCCTGCCCAGCCTGCCTGCAGCTGCCCTGCAGGCACTGAACTGCAGCTGGAAGGTCCCAGGAGCTCATCCCAGGGTGCTGGGGGCTGGAAGGGAGCCCTGCAGAGCTCCCAGTGGCAGCCCCCTGGCAGAGCAGCAGCAGAGGATCCAGCCCAGGGCACACAGAACACATCCAGCCAGGGCTGCAAAGGCTCCACAGAAGGAGACTCCACAACCTCTCTGGGCAGCCTGCTCCAGGCCTCTGGCAGCCTCCCAGCCAAGAAGTTCCTCCTGAGGCTGAGCTGCAACCTCCTGGGCTGCACTTTCCCTCCCTTGCCCCTTGGCCTGTGCCAGGGCCCAGTGAGCAGAGGCTGTCCCTGTGCCTCCCTTCCTGCCCCCCAGCCCTCAGCTCTTGAGAGCCATTGCTCAGCTCCCTCTCAGCCTTCTCCTCTCCACACTCAGCTCCCTCAGCCTGTGCCCATGGCAGAGGTTCTGCAGCCCTCTGAGCATCTTGCTGGCCTCCTCTGGAGCCTCTCCCTCAGCTCCAGGTCTCTCTTGTGTTGGGGCTCCAGAGGTGGACACAGCTCTAAGCCCAGGGACAGGATCCCCTCCCCTGCTGCCCAGGCTGCTTTGGATGCTGCCCCAGAGCCCTCTGCCACAGGAGCTCTGCAGCAGCCCTGGGCCTGCCTTACCTTTGCAGATGAGACAATCTGGGAGGCCTGCCTGCGGGACAGGAGCCCAACCCTGCTCACCAGGGCTGCAGGTTGGGCATGAGCCAGGTGTGCCAAGGTCCTGTACCCTGCCCTGTACAGCTGCTTGGCTCGGGCCTGCAAGCCAGAGTCACACAGTCACAGAGCTGCCAGGGCTGGAAGGGAGCTCCAGGCTCAGCCAGCCCCAAGCCCCTGCCATGGGCAGGGACACCTCACCCCACAGCAGCTTGCTCACAGCCACCTCCAGCCTGGCTGCAAACACCTCCAGCCAGGAGGCTTCCACCACCTCCTGGGCAGCCTGGGCCAGGGCTCACCACCCTCCTGCCCAACAACTTCTTCCTCACAGCCAAGCTCCAGCTCCCCACTTCTACTTCTGCTCCAGCCCCCCCACTCCTAGCCCTCCCTCACCCCCTCCAAAGTCCCTCCCCAGCTTGCTTGCAGCCCCCTGCAGCTCCTGCAAGGCCACCAGAAGCTCTCCTGGGAGCCTTCTCCTCTGCAGCCTGCACAAGCCCAACTCTCTCAGCCTGTGCTCACAGCAGAGCAGCTCCAGCCCTCTGCTCCTCCTCCTGGCCCTGCTCTGGACACCTTCCAGCCCCTCCACAGCCTTCCTGGCACAGAGGCTCCAGAGCTGGCCCCAGAGCTGCAGCTGTGGGCTCAGCAGAGTGGAGCAGAGGGGCACAATCCCCTCCCTGGCCCTGCTGGCCACACTTCTCTTGCTGCAGCCCAGGCTCTGCTTGGCTCTCTGGGCTGCAAGTGCTCCCTGCTGGCTCCTGCTGAGCTTCTCCTGCCCCAGCACCCCCAAGGCCTTTCCTCCAGGGCTGCTCTGCAGCCACTCCCTGCCCAGCCTGGATCAGGGCCTGGCACTGCCCCAGCTCAGCCCCAGGCCCAAGGTCAGCTCATCAGAACAGGCACTAAGGATGAGCAGCAGGAGTCTGCTCCAGGCCCAAACCCTTCCCCCACTTCTCTCTGCTTCATCTCCAAGCAGAAATCCTTACCCCAGGCACAGCTCCAGCACCAGGAGAGACCTCCCCCCACAGCCCTTTGGGCCTTGCTTGCTCTGAGCCTGGACTGAGCCTAGACTGAGCCTAGACTGAGCCTGGACTGAGCCTGGACTGAGCCTGGACTGAGCCTAGACCTGAGCCTAGACTTGAGCCTAGACTGAGCCTAGACTTGAGCCTAGACTGAGCCTAGACTTGAGCCTAGACTGAGCCTAGACCGAGCCTAGACTGAGCCTGGACCGAGCCTAGACCGAGCCTAGACTTGAGCCTAGACCGAGCCTAGACTGAGCCTAGACTTGAGCCTAGACTGAGCCTAGACCTGAGCCTAGACCTGAGCCTAGACTGAGCCTGGACTTGAGCCTGGACTTGAGCCTAGACTGAGCCTAGACCTGAGCCTAGACCGAGCCTAGACCTGAGCCTAGACTTGAGCCTAGACTGAGCCTAGACTGAGCCTAGACCGAGCCTAGACCTGAGCCTAGACTTGAGCCTAGACCGAGCCTAGACCGAGCCTAGACTGAGCCTAGACTGAGCCTGGACTGAGCACAGACTTGAGCCTGGACTGAGCCTAGACTGAGCCTAGACTGAGCCTGGACTGAGCCTAGATCTGAGCCCAGACTTGAGCCTAGACTGAGCCTAGACCTGAACCTAGACTGAGCACAGACTTGAGCCTGGACTGAGCCTAGACTGAGCCTAGACCTGAGCCTAGACTTGAGCCTGGACTGAGCCTGGACTGAGCCTAGACTGAGCCTAGACTGAGCCTAGACTTGAGCCTAGACTGAGCCTAGACTTGAGCCTAGACTGAGCCTAGACCTGAGCCTAGACTTGAGCCTAGACTGAGCCTAGACCGAGCCTAGACCGAGCCTAGACCTGAGCCTAGACTTGAGCCTAGACTGAGCCTAGACTGAGCCTAGACCGAGCCTAGACCTGAGCCTAGACTTGAGCCTAGACCGAGCCTAGACCGAGCCTAGACCTGAGCCTAGACTGAGCCTAGACTGAGCCTAGACCGAGCCTAGACTGAGCCTTGCAGGCTTGGGGCAGAGGGGCTGCAGCCTGCCCAGCAGAGGCCCCAGGGGGTGCGGGGAGCCAGCAGCTGGGGCTGGGCCCCCCAGAAGCTAAGCTGGGCCCCCAGCTGCCCCCAGCTGCCCCCAGCAGCCCAGCTGAGCCTGCCCCAGGCAGGGTGACTGACCTCCTGCACCCCTGCCACCTCCATCAGGGGGATGAGCTCTGGCTGCACACAGTAGGTCAGCTTCTTGGTGAGCTCTGCCAGCAGGGCTTTGTACACCCAGAATTCATCCAGCTCCTGCAGGGGGAGGGAAAAGCAAAGAGAAAGGCCTGGAACTCAGCTGCAGGGAGAGGCAGCCCTGGTGCTGGCAGCCAGCCCTGCAGCTGCTGGCAGAGCTCTGCTCAGCAGCCCTCAGGGAGCAGCCCCAAGCTGGGGCACTGCTCAAGGCCAACCCATGCAGGCCCCAGGGGCTGAGGGCAGTGGGGGGGAAGCCAGCTGGAAGCTGGGCACCAGGGGTGCTCCCAGGGCTCAGCTCTCATTGAAGTCTCTGTAAGTGACCTAGGGGAGAGAACCCAGGCAGCCTCAGGGCACTCTGCAGAGGAGAGCAAGCTGGGGCAGGGCAGAGTTGATCTGCTGGAGGGGAGGAAGGCTCTGCAGAGGCTCCTGGGCAGGCTGCAGCCAGGGCTGAGCTGAGCTGCAGGAGGCTCAGCAAGGCCAAGGGCTGGGTCCCTGCTGGGGAGGCAGGGGGTGGGCAGGGGGGCAAGAAGGGCAGCAGCAGCCTGGGCTGGAGCAGCAATGGTTGGGCAGCAGGAGCAGGGCAGGGATTGTGCCCCTGGGCTCAGCACTGGGCAGGCCACAGCTTGAGGGCTGGGCTGAGCTTTGGGCTCCTGGCTGCAAGAAGGAGCTGGAGGAGCTGGAGCAGGGCCAGGGAAGGGCAAGAAAGGTGGGGAAGGGTGTGGAGAAGAGGGCTGGGGAGGAGCAGCTGAGGGAGCTGGGGGTGGGCAGTGTGGAGCAGAGGAGGCTGAGGGAGACCTCCTTGCTCTCTGCAGCTCCCTGAGAGGAGGCTGCAGCCAGGGGGGGTTGGGCTCTGCTCCCCAGGCTCAGGGACAGCACAACCACTGCTTAGCTCTGCCAGGGCTGCAGCAAGGCCATGGGGGCCTGCAGCTGCTGGTGGAGCCTTCATGGGCAGCTGGGCAGCAGCCAGCACTGGGCACTGGCAGCACAGGAGGCCAAGGGCAGCCTGGGCTGCAGCCAAAGCAGGGTGGCCAGAGCTGGAGAGAGGGATCCTGCCCCTCTGCTCTGCTCTGGGGAGACCTCACCTGCAGGGCTGGGGCCAGAGCTGGAGCCCTCAGCACAGGAGGGACCTGGAGCTGAGGGAGAGGCTCCAGAGGAGGCCAGCAAGGTGCTGAGGGGGTTGGAGCAGCTCTGCTGTGGGGCCAGGCTGAGGGAGCTGGGGGTGTTGAGCCTGCAGAAGAGAAGGCTGCAGGCAGAGCTGAGAGCAGCTCCCAGGCCCTGCAGGGGCTGCAAGCAGGCTGCAGAGGGACTGCTGCCAAAGGGCTGCAGGGACAGCCCCAGGGGCAATGGTTGGAGATGAGAGCAGAGCAGCTGGAGATTGGATGTGAGGAACAAGTTGTGCCCCAGGAGGCTGCTGGCAGCCTGCAAGAGGTTGCCCAGGGAGGTGGTTGTGGCCCCCTGGCTGAGAGCTTGCAGGGAGGCTGAGAGGGCTGTGGGCAAGCTGCTGCAGGGGGAGGATGTCCCTGCTGAGGGCAGGGGCTTGGCCTGGAGGGGCTCTGCAGCTCCCTGCCAGCCCAGAGCACTCTGTGAGCAGAGCTTTGGTAGCCTCACACCTGCAGACTCCTCCTTCCTCCAGGAGCTCTGCAGCAGGCTCAGCTCTCAGGGGTGGTGATGTGGTTTCACTGCTGCTCATCCACAGTCCCTGTTGGCTTCTCCTCTCTGTCCTTCATGCTGCCTGCTGCCCTGAGGGGCCCTGCCTGGCCAGCAGCAGTCCCCACTCCATCCTTGCAGCCTCAGCAGCTTGTCCTTGTCCCTGCCCTTCCTTTGGGCAGCCCAGGTGAGCTCCCACAGCCCTCATCTCCTTCTGTGCCCAATGCAAGGCCTGCAGCTGCTCTCTGGTGCCTGCCTTGGGAGCCCTCCTGTCTCTGGGAGCTTCTGAATGGGTGCCAGGCCTCTCACTTGTTGCTTTAACAGCCTCCTGTGGCCTCAGAGCTGAGCCTGCTGCTTCTCCTCTCAGGTCACCCATTCACACACCCCCAGCTCACTGCAGGGTGAGGGGGAGGTGCCATGGGAGAAGTGCAGCAGCAGCAGCAGCCCTGAGCTCAGCCCCAGGGTCAGAGGAGAGCCCCCCCAGGCCTGCCCAGCCCAGCCCAAGGCCCCCAGTGGGGTTCCTGTGGCAGAGCACCTCACAGAAGTGCAGGACACAGGAGGCAAAGGAGGCAGCAGAGCTGAGCAGGTTCTGCACATGGCCTCTGGACATGCTGAACTTCTCTGCCACACTCCAGAGGTTGGTCTCCTTCAGCAGGCTGTAAAGGACAAAGGTCAGGTAGAGTCTGTTCACCACAGCAGTGTCCACGGCCTAGGAAGGAAGCAAGGCAGAGGTCAGGGCCAGGGTCACACTGGGAGGCTCCTGGGAGTGCTGCAAGCAGCTTCTCTCCTTCCTCAGCTTTGCTCCTGCACAGCCCCAAACCACTCTCTTGGCTGCACCCAAAGGCATCAAACCTGGGCTGGTGCCCAGGGTTGGCCACTGCCCCCCAGGGCATCCTGGCCACCAAAGTGGGGAGGGAGGACCTGAGGGGTGGCCACTGCTGGAGTCCTTTCTGCTCAGGTCTGCAACCTGCCAACAGCTGCAGAGCTTCTGGGCTCCCCCCAGGCCTCCATTCCCTTCCCCCCAGACCTCCATCCCCTCTCCCCCCAGCTCTCCATCCCCTCTCCCCCCAGACCTCCATCCCCTCTCCCCCAGCTCTCCATCCCCTCTCCCCCAGACCTCCCTCTCCCCAGCTCTCCATCCCTCTCCTCCCAGCTCTCCATCCCCTCTCCCCCAGCTCTCCATCCCCTCTCTCCCCAGGTCTCCATCCCCCTTCCCCCAGGCCTCCATCCCCTCTCTCCCCAGCTCTCCATCCCCTCTCCCCCAGCTCTCCATCCCCTCTCCCCCCAGCTCTCCATCCCCTCTCCCCCCAGCTCTCCATCCCCTCTCCCCCCAGCTCTCCATCCCCTCTCCCCCCAGCCTCCATCCCCTCTCCTCCCAGCTCTCCATCCCCTCTCCCCCAGCTCTCCATCCCCTCTCCCCCAGGCCTCCATCCCCTTCCCCAGCTCTCCATCCCCTCTCCCCCAGCTCTCCATCCCCTCTCCCCCAGCTCTCCATCCCCTCTCCCCCAGCTCTCCATCCCCTCTCCCCCAGCTCTCCATCCCCCTTCCCCCAGCTCTCCATCCCCTTCCCCAGCTCTCCATCCCCTCTCCCCCAGCTCTCCATCCCCTCTCCCCCAGCTCTCCATCCCCTCTCCCCCAGGCCTCCATCCCCTTCCCCCAGGCCTCCATCCCCTTCCCCAGCTCTCCATCCCCTCTCCCCCAGCTCTCCATCCCCTCTCCCCAGCTCTCCATCCCCTTCCCCAGCTCTCCATCCCCTCTCCCCCAGGCCTCCATCCCCCTTCCCCCAGGCCTCCATCCCCCTCTCCCCCAGCTCTCCCTCCCCTCTCCCCCAGGTCTCCATCCCCTCTCCCCCAGCTCTCCATCCCCTCTCCCCCAGCTCTCCATCCCCCTTCCCCAGCTCTCCATCCCCTTCCCCCAGCCTCCATCCCCTCTCCCCCAGGTCTCCATCCCCTCTCCCCCAGACCTCCATCCCCTCTCCCCAGGCCTCCATCCCCTCTCCCCCAGGTCTCCATCCCCTCTCCCCCAGGCCTCCATCCCCTCTCCCCCAGCTCTCCATCCCCTCTCCCCCAGGTCTCCATCCCCTTCCCCAGGCCTCCATCCCCTCTCTCCCCAGCTCTCCATCCCCTCTCCCCCCAGGTCTCCAACCCTGCCCACAGCTGCAGAGCTTCTGGGCACAGCAGGAAGCCAACCCCAAGCTCTGCCACCCTGCTGCCTCCTGTTTGAAGCTTTGGGAGGATGCTGCCAGCCCCTTGGGGTCTGAGTGCAGGGCCAGGGGGACCCTTTGGAAAGCCAGAGGTGTTTGGGAGCTGGGAGGAGGGAAAGCTGCCCAATAAAAAGGTGGTGTTGCAGCTCAGCCTGGCAGAGGAGTGTGTGCAGCCCCCCTGCAGCTGTGCTCTGTGCCAGCAGGAGCAGAGCAGAGCTGAGCAGAAGGGAGGCAGAGGAGCAGGGAAGAGCAGCTGCTGGCCTCGGCCTGGGCTGGTGCCCAGGGTTGGCCACTGCCCCCCGGGGCATCCTGGTCACCAAAGTGGGAAGCAAGGACCTGAGGAGTGGCCACTGCTGGGGCAGGGCTTGGCTGGGGGGCTGCACTCAGCTGGGGGCAAGAGCCCAGGGCCCAAAGGGAGAGCAGGGAGCAGTGGTGGCCTTGGGCTGGCTGCTGGGACCAGTGCTGGCCAACAGCTCTGTCAGTGACAGGGGCAGTGGCACTGAGGCTCCCTCTGCAAGGCTGAGAGGAGAGCAAGCTGGGTGCTGACACCCTGGAGGGAAGGATCCACCCAGAGGGCCCTGGGCAGGCTGCAGAGCTGGCCCCAGGGCAACCTCCTGAAGCTCAGCAAGGCCAAGGGCAAGGTCCTGCAGCTGGCTGAGGGCAGTGCCAAGCACAGAGCCAGGCTGGGTGGGGAAGGGGCAGAGAGCAGCCTGGGGGAGAAGGCCTTGGGGGGGTCAGGTGGTGACAAAGTGCCCAGGAGCCAGCAGTGGTCCCTGGCAGCCCAGAGGCAGCTGAGTGCTGAGCTGCAGCCAGAGCAGGGAGAGCAGCAGCACAGGGAGGGGATTCTGCCCCTCTGCTCTGCTCTGCTCAGCCCCCACCTGCAGCACTGCCTCCAGCTCTGGGGCCCCCAGCACAAGGAGGACCTGGAGCTGCTGGAGAGGCTCCAGAGGAGGCCACAGAGAGGAGCAGAGGCTGCAGATCCTCCCCTGTGGGGCCAGGCTGGGAGAGCTGGGGCTGTGCAGCCTGGAGAGGAGAAGGCTCCAGGCAGAGCTCAGAGCAGCCTCCAGTGCCTGAAGGGCTCCAGGAGAGCTGGGGAGGGACTCTGGGCAAGGGCTGGGAGTGCCAGGCTGAGGAACAATGGCTTGGAGCTGGGAGAGGAGAGACTGAGAGTGGAGAGGAGGAAGAGATCCTTGAGAGTGAGGCTGGGGAGACTCTGGCCCAGGCTGCCCAGGGAGGCTGTGGCTGCCTCCTGCCTGGAGGTGCTCAGGGCCAGGCTGGATGAGGCCCTGAGCAAGCTGGGGCTGGGGGGAGGTGTCCCTGCCCATGGCAGGGGGCTGGGGCTGGCTGAGCTCTGAGCTCCCTTCCCACCCAAGCCATCCTGTGCCAACCCATCCAGGAGGCTGAAGGAAGCTTAGGGAGTGGCAGAGGATTAAGGAGCAGCAGCAGGAGCTGCCTGGGGAGTGCCAGGCTGGGGGCAGCAGAGCTCTGCAGCCTACCTTGCTGACGACCTGGCCTGAGGCCTTCCTGGGGATGAAGCTCTCCGGCAGCCCCAGGCTGTGCAGCAGCCTCTGCTCCGAGGCGCTCAGCTGGGAGAGCTGCAGGGCACAGACACAGCCTGGCACCCACCCTGCTGCCTGGCACCCACCCTGCTGCCTGGCACCCACTGCTCTGCCTGGCACCCACTGCTCTGCCTGGCACCAGCCTGGCACCCACTGCTCTGCCTGGCACCCACCCTGCTGCCTGGCACCCACCGCTCTGCCTGGCACCAGCCTGGCACCCACCGCTCTGCCTGGCACCCACTGCTCTGCCTGGCACCCACCCTGCTGCCTGGCACCCACTGCTCTGCCTGGCACCAGCCTGGCACCCACTGCTCTGCCTGGCACCCACTGCTCTGCCTGGCACCCACCGCTCTGCCTGGCACCCACTGCTCTGCCTGGCACCCACCCTGCTGCCTGGCACCCACCGCTCTGCCTGGCACCAGCCTGGCACCCACCGCTCTGCCTGGCACCCACCCTGCTGCCTGGCACCCACTGCTCTGCCTGGCACCCACCCTGCTGCCTGGCACCCACCCTGCTGCCTGGCACCCACCACTCTGCCTGGCACCCACCCTGCTGCCTGGCACCCACCCTGCTGCCTGGCACCCATCCTGCTGCCTGGCACCCACTGCTCTGCCTGGCACCAGCCTGGCACCCACCCCACTGTCTGGCACCACCCTGGCACCCACCCTGCTGCCTGACACCCACCCCGCTGCCTGGCACCCACCCCACTGCCTGGCACCAGCCTGGCACCAACACCACTGCCTGGCACCAGGCTGGTGCTCAGAGCAATGGTTGGCACCAGCCTGGCACCCACACCACTGCCTGGCACCACCCTGGCAACCAAAGCAATGGTTGGCACCAACCTGGCAGTCACAATAATGGTTGGAACAAGAGTGGCACCTAGAGCACTGGGTGGTTGGCACCAGGCTGGCACTCAGAGCAGTAGTTGCAACCATTCAGGTATTCAGGGCATTGGCTGGCACCAGGGTGGCTCTCAGAACAAGGGCTGGCACCAGGCTGGCACTCCCAGCACTGCATAGCACAGGGCTGGCACTCAGAGCCCTGCTCCTGGCTGCCTCCTGCCTGGCAGTGCCCAGGGCCAGGCTGGATGGGGCCTGGAGCAGACTGTGCCGGGGGGAGGTGTGCCCAGGGCAGGGGCTTGGCACTGCCCCATCTGGGAGCTGCCTTGAGCCCTGTGTGCAGCCTGCCCCATGCCCAGGCCGCTGCCAACACCCCCCCAGCCCCTCGGTGCCAGGCAGAGGATCCATGGGGGCCCCCAGACCACCGGGCACCAGCTCAGCCTCCCCTGCCCCAGCACAGCCTCACTGCCCCAGCACAGCCTCCCTGCCCCAGCTCAGCCTCACTGCCCCAGCACAGCCTCAGTGCCCCAGCACAGCCTCACTGCCCCAGCACAGCCTCCCTGCCCCAGCTCAGCCTCACTGCCCCAGCACAGCCTCAGTGCCCCAGCACAGCCTCACTGCCCCAGCACAGCCTCACTGCCCCAGCTCAGCCTCCCTGCCCCAGCACAGCCTCACTGCCCCAGCACAGCCTCCCCTGCCCCAGCACAGCCTCACTGCCCCAGCACAGCCTCCCCTGCCCCAGCACAGCCTCACTGCCCCAGCACAGCCTCACTGCCCCAGCACAGCCTCCCCTGCCCCAGCACAGCCTCCCTGCCCCAGCACAGCCTCACTGCCCCAGCACAGCCTCCCTGCCCCAGCACAGCCTCACTGCCCCAGCACAGCCTCCCTGCCCCAGCACAGCCTCCTGCCCCAGCTCAGCCTCCCCTGCCCCAGCACAGCCTCACTGCCCCAGCACAGCCTCCTGCCCCAGCACAGCCTCCCTGCCCCAGCTCAGCCTCACTGCCCCAGCACAGCCTCCCCTGCCCCAGCTCAGCCACACAGCCCCAGCTCAGCCTCACTGCCCCAGCTCAGCCTCCCCTGCCCCAGCTCAGCCACACAGCCCCAGCTCAGCCTCCCTGCCCCAGCTCAGCCTCCCCTGCCCCAGCTCAGCCTCCCTGCCCCAGCTCAGCCACACAGCCCCAGCTCAGCCTCCTGCCCCAGCTCAGCCTCCTGCCCCAGCACAGCCTCACTGCCCCAGCACAGCCTCCTGCCCCAGCTCAGCCTCCCTGCCCCAGCACAGCCTCACTGCCCCAGCACAGCCTCCCTGCCCCAGCACAGCCTCACTGCCCCAGCACAGCCTCCCCTGCCCCAGCACAGCCTCCCTGCCCCAGCTCAGCCTCACTGCCCCAGCACAGCCTCCCCTGCCCCAGCTCAGCCACACAGCCCCAGCACAGCCTCACTGCCCCAGCACAGCCTCACTGCCCCAGCACAGCCTCCCCTGCCCCAGCTCAGCCTCACTGCCCCAGCTCAGCCTCACTGCCCCAGCACAGCCTCCCCTGCCCCAGCTCAGCCTCCCTGCCCCAGCTCAGCCACACAGCCCCAGCTCAGCCTCCCTGCCCCAGCACAGCCTCACTGCCCCAGCACAGCCTCCCTGCCCCAGCTCAGCCTCCCTGCCCCAGCACAGCCTCACTGCCCCAGCACAGCCTCCCCTGCCCCAGCACAGCCTCCCTGCCCCAGCTCAGCCTCACTGCCCCAGCACAGCCTCCCCTGCCCCAGCACAGCCTCCCCTGCCCCAGCACAGCCTCACTGCCCCAGCACAGCCTCCCCTGCCCCAGCTCAGCCTCACTGCCCCAGCACAGCCTCCCCTGCAACAGCTCAGCCTCACTGCCCCAGCACAGCCTCACTGCCCCAGCACAGCCTCACTGCCCCAGCACAGCCTCCCTGCCACAGCTCAGCCTCACTGCCCCAGCACAGCCTCACTGCCCCAGCACAGCCTCCCTGCCCCAGCACAGCCTCCCCTGCCCCAGCACAGCCTCACTGCCCCAGCACAGCCTCCCCTGCCCCAGCTCAGCCTCACTGCCCCAGCACAGCCCCTGCAACAGCTCAGCCTCACTGCCCCAGCACAGCCTCACTGCCCCAGCTCAGCCTCACTGCCCCAGCACAGCCTCCCCTGCCCCAGCACAGCCTCACTGCCCCAGCACAGCCTCCCCTGCCCCAGCTCAGCCTCACTGCCCCAGCACAGCCTCCCCTGCAACAGCTCAGCCTCCCTGCCCCAGCTCAGCCTCCCTGCCCCAGCACAGCCTCACTGCCCCAGCACAGCCTCCCCTGCCCCAGCACAGCCTCCCCTGCCCCAGCTCAGCCTCACTGCCCCAGCTCAGCCTCCCCTGCCCCAGCTCAGCCTCCCCTGCCCCAGCTCAGCCTCCCCCGCCCCAGCTCAGCCTCCCTGCCCCAGCACAGCCTCCCTGCCCCAGCACAGCCTCCCCTGCCCCAGCACAGCCTCACTGCCCCAGCACAGCCTCCCCTGCCCCAGCACAGCCTCACTGCCCCAGCACAGCCTCCCCTGCCCCAGCTCAGCCTCCCCTGCCCCAGCACAGCCTCCCCTGCCCCAGCACAGCCTCCCTGCCCCAGCACAGCCTCCCTGCCCCAGTTCAGTCTCACTGCCCCAGCACAGCCTCACTGCCCCAGCACAGCCTCCCCTGCCCCAGCACAGCCTCCCCTGCCCCAGCACAGCCTCCCTGCCCCAGCACAGCCTCCCCTGCCCCAGTTCAGCCTCCCCTGCCCCAGCTCAGCCTCACTGCCCCAGCACAGCCTCCTGCCCCAGCACAGCCTCCCTGCCCCAGCTCAGCCTCCCCTGCCCCAGCTCAGCCTCACTGCCCCAGCACAGCCTCCTGCCCCAGCTCAGCCTCCCTGCCCCAGCTCAGCCTCACTGCCCCAGCACAGCCTCCCTGCCCCAGCACAGCCTCACTGCCCCAGCTCAGCCTGCCCCAGCACAGCCTCACTGCCCCAGCACAGCCTCCCTGCCCCAGCTCAGCCTCCCTGCCCCAGCACAGCCTCCTGCCCCAGCTCAGCCTCCTGCCCCAGCACAGCCTCCCCTGCCCCAGCTCAGCCCAGTCCCAGCTCAGCCTCCCTGCCCCAGCTCAGCCTCACTGCCCCAGCACAGCCTCCCTGCCCCAGCACAGCCTCCCTGCCCCAGCACAGCCTCCCTGCCCCAGCACAGCCTCACTGCCCCAGCACAGCCTCCCTGCCCCAGCACAGCCTCCCTGCCCCAGCTCAGCCTCACTGCCCCAGCTCAGCCTCCCTGCCCCAGCACAGCCTCCCCTGCCCCAGCACAGCCTCCCTGCCCCAGCACAGCCTCCCTGCCCCAGCACAGCCTCCCCTGCCCCAGCACAGCCTCACTGCCCCAGCTCAGCCTCCCCTGCCCCAGCACAGCCTCCCTGCCCCAGCACAGCCTCCCCTGCCCCAGCACAGCCTCACTGCCCCAGCTCAGCCTCCCCTGCCCCAGCACAGCCTCCCCTGCCCCAGTTCAGCCTCCCCTGCCCCAGCACAGCCTCCCCTGCCCCAGCTCAGCCTCCCCTGCCCCAGCACAGCCTCCCTGCCCCAGCTCAGCCTCCCCTGCCCCAGCACAGCCTCCCCTGCCCCAGCTCAGCCTCACTGCCCCAGCTCAGCCTCCCCTGCCCCAGCACAGCCTCACTGCCCCAGCACAGCCTCCCCTGCCCCAGCTCAGCCTCCCCTGCCCCAGCTCAGCCTCACTGCCCCAGCTCAGCCTCACTGCCCCAGCACAGCCTCCCCTGCCCCAGCACAGCCTCCCCTGCCCCAGCTCAGCCTCCCCTGCCCCAGCTCAGCCTCCCCTGCCCCAGCTCAGCCTCCCCTGCAACAGCTCAGCCTCCCTGCCCCAGCACAGCCTCACTGCCCCAGCACAGCCTCCCCTGCCCCAGCACAGCCTCCCCTGCCCCAGCTCAGCCTCACTGCCCCAGCACAGCCTCCCTGCCCCAGCACAGCCTCCCCTGCCCCAGCACAGCCTCACTGCCCCAGCACAGCCTCCCTGCCCCAGCTCAGCCTCCCCTGCCCCAGCTCAGCCTCACTGCCCCAGCACAGCCTCCCTGCCCCAGCACAGCCTCCCCTGCCCCAGCTCAGCCTCACTGCCCCAGCACAGCCTCACTGCCCCAGCACAGCCTCCCCTGCCCCAGCTCAGCCTCACTGCCCCAGCACAGCCTCACTGCCCCAGCACAGCCTCACTGCCCCAGCACAGCCTCCCCTGCCCCAGCACAGCCTCACTGCCCCAGCACAGCCTCCCCTGCCCCAGCTCAGCCTCCCCTGCCCCAGCTCAGCCTCACTGCCCCAGCTCAGCCTCCCCTGCCCCAGCTCAGCCTCACTGCCCCAGCACAGCCTCCCCTGCCCCAGCTCAGCCTCACTGCCCCAGCACAGCCTCCCCTGCCCCAGCACAGCCTCACTGCCCCAGCTCAGCCTCCCTGCCCCAGCACAGCCTCACTGCCCCAGCTCAGCCTCACTGCCCCAGCTCAGCCTCACTGCCCCAGCACAGCCTCCCCTGCCCCAGCTCAGCCTCCCCTGCCCCAGCACAGCCTCCCCTTCCCCAGCACAGCCTCCACTGCCCCAGCACAGCCTCCCCTGCCCCAGCACAGCCTCCCCTACCCCAGCACAGCCTCACTGCCCCAGCACAGCCTCCCCTGCCCCAGCACAGCCTCCCCTGCCCCAGCACAACCTCCCCTGCCCCAGCTCAGCCTCACTGCCCCAGCTCAGCCTCCCTGCCCCAGCACAGCCTCACTGCCCCAGCTCAGCCTCACTGCCCCCAGCTCAGCCTCCCTGCCCCAGCTCAGCCTCCCTGCCCCAGCTCAGCCTCCCTGCCCCAGCCAGGCCTCACCTGCTGCAGGTAGATCATCCAGTTGGGGCTGCAGCTGGCAGCCAGCTCGTAGGGGGTGGTGAGGTAGAGGAGGTGGAGGCTGCTCTCCAGCAGCAGCCCCTCCAGGCCCCTCCGCAGCTCTCTGTAGAGCTGCCTGCAGTGAGCCAGGTCGATGGAGCCTGCAGGGACACAGCACAGAGCTGCACACAGGGCAGGGAGGCCTGGGGAGGCTTCACACAGCCACACAAGCTGGGCAAAGCCCTTGGAGCCCACCCTGCCCCTGCCCAGGCTGAGCCATGGCCTCAGCACCACAGCTCTGGAACCCCTCCAGGGATGAGCATCCAACCCCCTCCCTGGGCAGCCTGGGCCAGGCTTGCAGAGCCCTTGCAGCCAAGAAGTTTCTTCTCCTCTCCAAGCTAAGCCTCCCCTGGGGCAGCCTGAGGCCATTGCCTCTCCTCCTGGCCCTTGATGCTATGGAGAAGAGACCAAACCTGCTGCAGCCCTTGGAGAACCTTTCTGACCTCTTCTGGTCCTGCTCTGCAAGGCCTCCAGAAGCTCTCCCTGCAGCCTTCTCCTCTCCAGGCTGCACAGCCCCAGCTCTCCCAGCCTGGCCCCACAGCAGAGGCTCTGCAGCCTCTCAGTATCTCTGTGGCCTCCTCTGGAGCCTCTCCAGCAGCCCCAGGTCCTCCTTGTGCTGGGGGCTGCAGAGCTGCCCCAGCCCTGCAGGGGAGGGCTGAGCAGAGCAGAGGGGCAGAATCCCCTCCCTGCCCCTGCTGCCCACACTGCTGGGGCTCAGCCCAGCACAGCCTTGCTTTCTGGGCTGCCAGCTCCCCTTGCTGCCTCCTGGGGAGCTGCTCCTCCCCCAGCACCCCCAGGGCCTTCTCCTCACCACTGCTCTCTGCCCCTTCCCCACCCAGCCTGGCTCTGTGCTTGGCACTGCCCTCAGCCAGCTGCAGGACCTTGCCCTTGGCCTTGCTGAGCTTCAGGAGGTTGCCTTGGGGCCAGCTCTGCAGCCTGCCCAGGGCCCTCTGGATGGATCCTTCCCTCCAGGGTGTCACCACCCCACCCAGCTTTGTCTCCCTTGCTGAGAGTGGCCCCAGCCCCCAGCCCCCTGCTCAGCAGGACACAGGAGCCCTACCTTTGTATGCAGCTCTGCCCAGGGGGGTGACCCTGAGGGGCCTCTGGGACTTGTGCTCCTTCTCAGATCTGCCTTCTTGCAGCAGCCCTTCCTTCACCAGGCTTTCCAGCCCCTCTTCAGTGATCTCCTCCAGGCTCTTCTCCTTCAGCAGCTGCTGCTGCTGCACCCCCAGCAGTGTCCCACTGATGAAGGAGTGGATTTCCTCTGGGGTCACTGCTATCTGCAGGGGAGCAGCACAGTCAGAGAGGCCAAGGCACAGAACAGAGCTGAGGAGCTGCAGGAGGGAAGCCCAGCTGCCCAGAGAAGCACTTTGGGATCCCTGGTGGGTTGGAGAGACTCCAAGGAAGGCTCTGAGGGAGATGAATCACAGAGCCAGAGCTGGCAGGGCTGGAAGGGAGCTCCAGGCTCAGCCAGCCCCAGCCCCCTGCCATGGGCAGGGACACCTCACCCCACAGCAGCTTGCTCACAGCCACCTCCAGCCTGGCTGCAAACACCTCCAGCCAGGAGGCTTCCACCACCTCCCTGGGCAGCCTGGGCCAGGCTCTCACCACCCTCCTGGGGCAGAATCTCTTCCTCAGGTCTCATATCAATCCAGCTTCTTCCAGTCTCATGCCATCAGCCCTCAGCCTGGCACTCCCAGCCCTTGGCCACAGTCCCTCCCCAGCTCTCCTGGAGCCCTTCAGGGACTGGGAGGCTGCTCTGAGGTCTCCCTGCAGCCTTCTCTTCTCCAGGCTGCACAGCCCCAGCTCTCCCAGCCTGGCCCCACAGGGGAGGTTCTGCAGCCTCTGCTCATCTCTGTGGCCTCCTTTGGAGCCTCTCCAGCAGCTCCAGCTCCTTGTGCTGGAGGCCCCAGAGCTGGAGGCAGTGCTGCAGGTGGGGGCTGAGCAGAGCAGAGCAGAGGGGCAGAATCCCCTCCCTGTGCTGCTGCTCTCCCTGCTCTGGCTGCTGCTCAGCACTGGGTTGGTTTCTGGGCTGCCAGCCCCCCACTGCCCCTCCTCTCTCACCCCCTCCTTACCACCTTGGCAGCCAACCTGTTTAACCCCCCCTGGGCTTGCTTTGCACCCAGCAGCCAACATTGTCCTTGCACTCCTAAAGCTCCTGACAGAGAAAGGTTCAGGGATACCTTCAGCCCCACCAGGGAGAGCAGGAGGCTCTGCAGCCCCTTGGTCTGCTCCTGCAGCAGGTTGCTGTAGCAGCTCTCCAATGGACTGGAAACCAGCTCCTGCACCTAGGAAGGGGCAAGGGAAAGTGTCAGTGCAGGGCAAAGCCCTCAGCAGCAGCTCTGTGCCTTGGCAAACGCTGGCAGGCAGCAGGCAGCTTCTCAGGGCACTAAGTGTGGGCACCCAAAGCTTGCAAGCCCCCCTGAGAGCCAAGCAGAGGGAGTTCAGAGCTGCCCCTACAGAGAGGAGATACTCCACAGCATGGCTCAGGGTGGAAGGGACAGGGTGGCCAGGGGCAGGGACTTCTGAGGGGGTGAGGGAGGGACAGGACTTGGGGGGATAGAGCACAGCCTGAGAGAGTTGGGCTTGTGCAGGCTGGAGAGGAGAAGGCTCCCAGGAGAGCTTCTGGTGGCCTCCCAGGAGCTGCAGGGGGCTGCAAGCAAGCTGGGGAGGGACTTTGGAGGGGGTGAGGGAGGGCTAGGAGTGGGGGGGCTGGAGCAGAAGTAGAAGTGGGGAGCTGGAGCTTGGCTGTGAGGAAGAAGTTGTTGGGCAGGAGGGTGGTGAGAGCCTGGCCCAGGCTGCCCAGGGAGGTGGTGGAAGCCTCCTGGCTGGAGGTGTTTGCAGCCAGGCTGGAGGTGGCTGTGAGCAAGCTGCTGTGGGGTGAGGTGTCCCTGGGCATGGCAGGGGGCTGGGGCTGGCTGAGCCTGGAGCTCCCTGCCAGCTCTGCCAGCTCTGTGATTCTTGCCCTCCACCCTTCAGCTATTGATAGGCATTGATCAGATCCCTCTCAGCCTTCTCCTCTCCAGGCTGAACACCCCCAGGGCTCTCAGCCTTGTGAAAGGAAGATCAGCTGGTGGAGGGCTGAGCACCAGTAGCAGTCACACAGCCTCTGGTGCCATGGAGCCTTCTCCAGTGGCTCCTAAAGGCAGTGAAAAATGCCCTGGGAGAGAGAAGGATCAGAATTCAGAGGATCACAGAAGGGGTTGGGGTGGAAGGGACCCTCAAGATCAGCCAGCTCCAGCCCCCTGCCAGGGGCAGGGACACCTCCCAGCCAGGCTCAGCTGCTCAGGGCCTCATCCAGCCTGGCCCTGAACACCCCCAGGCAGGAGGCAGCCACAGCCTCCCTGGGCAGCCTGGGCCAGAGCCTCAGCTCCCTCCTGCTCAAGAGCTTCTTCCTCAGCTCCACTCTGACCCTGCTCTGCCTCAGCTCCAAACTCTTCCCCCTGGGCCTGGCTCAGACCCCCTCAGGAGCAGTTCCTCTGCAGCCTTCCTGCAGGATCCCTTCAGCTCCTGGCAGCAGCTCTGAGGTGCCCCTGGAGCCTTCTCCTCTGCAGGCTGCACAGCCCCAGCTCCCTCAGCCTGGGCTCCCAGCAGAGCTGCTCCAGCCCTGGCAGCATCTCTGTGGCCTCCTCTGGGCTCTCTCCAGCAGCTCTGAGTCCTGCTGCTGCTGGGGACCCCAGAGCTGGAGGCAGGATTGGAGCTGAGGGCTGAGCAGGGCAGAGCCCAGGGGCAGGATCCCCTCTGCTGCCCTCTGCCCACCCTGCTCTGGCTGCAGCCCAGCACACAGCTGCCTGAGGGCTGCAGGAGGCACTGCTGGCTCCTGGGGAGCTGCTCAGCACCCAGCACCCCCCAAGCCTCTTGCTTCAGGGCTGCTCTCAACCCACTCAGCACCCAGCCTGGATTTGTGCCTGGGGCTGGCCTGAGCCAGCTGCAGGACCTTGCCCTGGGGCTTGCTGAGCCTCCTGCAGCTGGCACTGGCACACTGCTCAGGCCTGCCAAGATCCTTCTGGATGCCCTCCCTGCCCTCAAGTGAACCCAGGTCACCACACAGCTCCCTGTGCTGTTCTCCCTGCCTGGCCCTGCTGGTGCTGCCTCTCCAGAGGAACCCAGCACCACAAGAGCTCTCTCCTCAGGGCTGCACCTTGCCTTCAGCACTCAGGAATGGCAGGGTGGCCTCAGAGATTCCCTAAGCCAGGAGCCCAACTCCCCAATTCTCTGCCACCCCAGAGCAACCAGGAGGGAGTGAAAAATGGCCTGGAGCCAAGGATGGAAATCACCCAACACCCCCAAGCCTCCTTCTTCAGTGCTGCTCCCCTCCCACTCTGCACCCAGGCTGGATTTGTGCCTGGGGCTGGCCTGAGCACCCAGCACCCCCAGGGCTCCTTCCTTCAGTGCTGCTGCCAAGCCAGGCTGGGTCTGTGCCTGGGGCTGCCTGAGCACCCAGCACCCAGCACCCCTAAGGCTCTTCCTTCAGTGCTGCTGCCAAGCCAGGCTGGATCTGTGCCTGGGGCTGCCCTGAGCCAGCTGCAGGACCTGGCCCTGTGGCTTGCTGAGCCTCCTGCAGCTGGCACTGGCACAGCTCCTGGGGAGCTGCTCAGCACCCAGCACCCCCAAGGCTCTTCCTTCAGTGCTGCTGCCAAGCCAGGCTGGATCTGTGCCTGGGGCTGCCCTGAGCACTCAGCACCCCCAGGGCTCCTTCCTTCAGTGCTGCTGCCAAGCCAGGCTGGGTCTGTGCCTGGGGCTGGCCTGAGCACTCAGCACCCAGCACCCCTAAGGCTCTTTCTTCAGTGCTGCTGCCAAGCCAGGCTGGATCTGTGCCTGGGGCTGCCCTGAGCACCCAGCACCCCCAAGGCTCTTCCTTCAGTGCTGCTGCCAAGCCAGGCTGGATCTGTGCCTGGGGCTGCCCTGAGCCAGCTGCAGGACCTGGCCCTGTGGCTTGCTGAGCCTCCTGCAGCTGGCACTGGCACAGCTCCTGGGAGCTGCTCAGCACCCAGCACCCCCAAGGCTCTTTCTTCAGTGCTGCTGCCAAGCCAGGCTGGATCTGTGCCTGGGGCTGCCCTGAGCCAGCTGCAGGACCTGGCCCTGTGGCTTGCTGAGCCTCCTGCAGCTGGCACTGGCACAGCTCCTGGGGAGCTGCTCAGCACCCAGCACCCCCAAGGCTTTTTCTTCAGTGCTGCTGCCAAGCCAGGCTGGGTCTGTGCCTGGGGCTGCCCTGAGCACCCAGCACCCCCAAGGCTCTTTCTTCAGTGCTGCTGCCAAGCCAGGCTGGGTCTGTGCCTGGGGCTGCCCTGAGCACCCAGCACCCCCAAGGCTCTTTCTTCAGTGCTGCTGCCAAGCCAGGCTGGGTCTGTGCCTGGGCTGCCCTGGCACCCAGCACCCCCAAGGCTCTTCCTTCAGTGCTGCTGCCAAGCCAGGCTGGGTCTGTGCCTGGGGCTGGCCTCAGCCAGCTGCAGGCCGTGGCACACCGCCCGAGCCTGCCGAGATCCTTCCGGACGCCCTCCCTGGCCCTTGCCCTTTGCAAGGCTGAGAAGGCACAGGAGGCTGAGGCAGCTCAGCTCCTGCTGTGCACAGGGCAGCAGCTTAGCCCAAGCCCCCCCCGGAGCCCCCAGGGGCTGGGTGAGGGTTACCAGGTGCTTGTCCTTCTCCTGCAGCAGGAGGACGCTCTCGCCGGCGCAGTCGAGGCCAGCCCGCCCGGCCCTGCCGACCATCTGCTTGTACTGAGTCCGCTTCAGGAAGTCCCTGCCCACGTAAGGGGCTCTGAGGATGACCCTGGGAGGAAGGCTGCACTTCAGTGGTGCTGCACAGGAAGGCTTCTTAGAATCAGCCAGGCTGGAAAAGACCTCAGAGCTCATCAGGTCCAACCTGGGACCTCATCCCCAACCCCTCCTGACAGCCAAACCCTGGCTCCAAGAGCCACATCCAAGCCTTGCCTGAACCCCTCCAGGGATGGGGACTCCACCACCTCCCTGGGCAGCTCATCCCAGTGGCCAATTCCTCTGGCTGGCAAGAACTTTCTCCTCCCCTCCAGCCTCAACCTCCCCTGGCACAGCTTCAGACTGTGTCCTCTTGTTCTGCTGCTGGGGGCCTGGGAGGAGAGACCAACACCCCCCTGGCTCCAACCTCCCTGCAGGGAGTTGGAGAGAGCAAGAAGGTCTCCCCTGAGCCTCCTCTTCTGCAGGCTAAGCAACCCCAGCTCCCTCAGCCTCTCCTCACAGGGCTGTGCCCCAGACCCCTCCCCAGCTTTGTTGCCCTTCTCTGGACACCTTCCAGCAGCTCAACCTCTTTCCTACCCTCAGGGGCCCAGAGCTGGACACAGGACTCAAGCTGTGGCCTCAGCAGTGCTGAGCACAGGGCACAAGGACTTCCCTGCTCCTGCTGGCCACACTCTGCCTGCCCCAGGCCGGGATGCCCTTGGCCTTCTTGGCCCCCTGGGCACACTGCTGGCTCCTCTTCAGCTGCTCTCCCCCAGCACCCCCAGCTCCCTCTCTGCCTGGCTGCTCTCAGCCCCTCTGACCCCAGCCTGTGGCACTGCCTGGGGCTGCTGTGATCTGCTCCAGGCTGCCCAGGTCAGAGTGCAGCTGCAGTCAGCTGGCTCAGCAGCACTGGAGGCTGCCTTCCAGCCTGATGCAGGCTGGGAGTGTGTGAGCTGGCTGAAGATGTGCTGCCCTGGGCAGGGGGGATGGAGCCTCTCTTCTGCTTGGCTTTACTCACTCCACTGACCTGGTCTCGGCTCCCCTCCCCTAGCCCAGGGGCATCCTGGTTGGCACTGGAGCTGGCACTGCCATGGACTCACAGAGCTGCCAGGGCTGGAAAGGAGCTCCAGACTCAGCCAGCCCCAACCCCCTGCCATGGGGTTTTGCTGCATGTGCTCCCAACCTGAGCTGCTCTGGCAGTTTTATGTTGTGGGGGTGGAATTTTATGTTGGTTAAGGCCTGTGTCCAGTTCCAGGAAAGGTGTCCAGAGAAGGGCAAGAAAGCTGGGGAGGGGTCTGGGGCACAAGGCTGGGGAGGGGTCTGGGGCACAAGGCTGGGGAGGGGGCTGGAGCACAGCCCTGGGAGGAGAGGCTGAGGGAGCTGGGGTTGCTTAGCCTGCAGAAGAGGAGGCTCAGGGGAGACCTTCTTGCTCTCTCCAACTCCCTGCAGGGAGGTTGGAGCCAGCTGGGGGTTGGTCTCTTCTGCCAGGCCCCCAGCCCCAGAACAAGAGGACACAGTCTCAAGCTGTGCCAGGGGAGGTTGAGGCTGGAGGGGAGGAGAAAGTTCTTGCCAGCAAGAGGAATTGGCCACTGGGATGAGCTGCCCAGGGAGGTGGTGGAGTCCCCAGCCCTGGAGGTGTTCAGGAGGGGATTGGCTGTGGCTCTTGGAGCCAGGGTTTAGCCATGAGGTCTGTGGTGCCAGGTTGGAGTTGGTGATCTTTGAGGTCTCTTCCAACCTTGGTGATTCTGTGAACAAGAGCTTGCAGAGTCCCTTGGAAGGTCCCTTCCAACCCAGTGCACTCTGTGTGCCCCCTGAGCCCTTGGCTCTCCCCCTTGCTGGCCCCAGCAGAGGCAGCAGCAGCAGCACTGCTCAGGGAGCTCATCCCTCCGTCCCTCTTGCCCCAAGGGCAAGTCAGGGCCACAGCAGGAGAGGTTTCCCCACTGACCTCCTGGCTGGCAGGTTGACTCCAGCAGCCAGAGTGGCTGTGCAGGCCAGCAGGCAGAGCACCCCTGCAGAGTAGGCCTCCTCGATGCTCCTCCTCTCGTCGCTGGTGAGGCCACTGTGGTGGTAGGCAATGCCCCAGGGGATGGTCTGCTTCAGCACAGGGCACACACTCCCACTGCCAATGGCCTTCAGGCTCCTCAGCAGCTCCTCCTTCTCCTTCTGCCTGTGAGCTCTGAAGTCTCTTGCAGGAGGAAAAGAGTTCCTTCAGCCTTTGGTCACAGACTTCAAGGCTCAGCCACAGCAGCCCAGAGGAAGTGGCTGCCAGGGCCTCTGCCAGGGCCCTGCAGGGGAGACTGAGCTGCCAGCAGCCCTCAGGCTCTGCTGCCAGCCAGCCACACCTGCACAGCCTGGGAGCTGGCTGGGGACTCACACTGAGGGAAAGCCAGCAGGGCAGAGGCTGGCAGCTGGGGAAGAACAACCCCAGGGAGCAGAGCAGGTTGGGGACTGAGCTGCCGCGGAGCAGGGCAGGGGAAAAGGCCCTGGGGGCTGGGGGGTGCCCAGGAGCCAGCAATGTGCAACCAAGAGACCCAGGAATGGCTGCAGCTGAGCTGGAGGGAGGGGAAAGGAGCTTGGCTGAGGTGCAGGTGATGCTGGGGGGGCTCTGGGGGCCAAGGAGGCCAAGGGCAGCCTGGGCTGCAGCAGAAGGGCTGTGGGGAGGAGGGCAGAGAGGTTCTGCTGCCCCTCTGCTCTGCCCTGCTGAGGCCACAGCTGCAATCTTGGCTCCAGCTCTGGGCCCCTCAGCTCCAGCAGGAGCTCAGGGAGCTGCTGGAGAGAGCCTAGCCCAGAGGCACAGAGCTGCTGCAGGCAGGGGAACATCTTCCTCCCCAGCAGAGCCTGAGGGAGCTGAGGGCTCTGCAGCTTGCAGAGGAGGAGCCTGAGGGGGAGCTGAGTGCTGGGGATGAAGCTGTGCAGGGCTGGAGCCAGGCTCTGCTCAGGGATGGCCAAGGACAGCACAAGGGGCACTGGGGGCAAGCTGGAGCAGAGGAGGTGCCAGGGGAAGTGGAGGGAAACCTTTGTCCCTGCGAGGCTGCTGGAGCCTGGAGCAGGCTGCCAGAGAGGTTGTGGTGTCTGCTCTGGAGCCTTTCCAGCCCCCCCTGGCTGTGTTCTGGGTGCCCTGCCCTGGGTGCCCTGCTCTGGCAGGGGGTTGGGTTGGATGATCCCTGGAGGTCTCTTTCAACTCCTAACACTGATTCTGTGACTAAGTGACATGCAGGAAGATTTCTCCTGCAAGCACAGCTCCAGAAGGGCTCAGATCCTGAGAGGATGCAGGCTGGAACTGGAAACTGACTTTAAAGTGACAGTCACAGCTTAAATACTTGAGAGAACTGTGCCAGGTGTGCCCTGCAGCAAAGCCTTGCTCTGCATGTGCTGTGACTGTGACATTAGGCAGAGACCCTGCTTAGAAATGAAAGGCCTGCAGCAGCAGGCTTGGAACACAACACAGAATGAACCAGGCTGGAAAAGACCTCACAGCTCATCCAGGCCAACCTCTCCCCCAGCACCATCTGAGCAACTCAACCATGGCACCAAGTGCCACATCCAGGCTCTTCCTGAACACCTCCAGGCATGGGGACTCCACCACCTCCCTGGGCAGCTCATCCCAGTGCCCAATTCCTCTGGCTGGCAAGAACTTTCTCCTCCCCTCCAGCCTCAACCTCCCCTGGCACAGCTTGAGACTGTGTCCTCTTGTTCTGCTGCTGGGGGCCTGGCAGAAGAGACCAACCCCCAGCTGGCTCCAACCTCCCTGCAGGGAGCTGGAGAGAGCAAGAAGGTCTCCCCTGAGCCTCCTCTTCTGCAGGCTAAGCAACCCCAGCTCCCTCAGCCTCTCCTCACAGGGCTGTGCCCCAGAACCCTCCCCAGCTTTCTTGCCCTTCTCTGGACACCTTCCAGCAGCTCAACCTCTTTCCTACCCTCAGGAGCCCAGAGCTGGACACAGGACTCAAGCTGTGGCCTCAGCAGTCAATAGAGGCAAATCCTCCCTGGCTGTCAACCTGGGAACCAGGAGGAGAGGCAATGGCCTCAGGCTGCCCCAGGGGAGGCTTAGGTTGGAATGAGGAAGAATCTCTCTGCTGCCAGAGTGGTCAGGGACTGGCAGAGGCTGCCCAGGGAGGTGGTGCAGTCCCCATGCCTGGAGGTGCTGCAGCAAGCTGTGGCCATGGCACTGGGGCCAGGGTCTGGTGGCCATGGAGGGGCTGGGTTGGAGTTGGAGCTGATGACCTTGGAGGTCCTTTCCAAGGGAAGAATTCTCTGTGATCCCTAAGGCCCCTTCCAGCCCAGAGCTTGCTCTGGGTCTCTGCTGTCCCTTGGCCCTGCAGCAGGAGGTGCTGGGAGGTGCAGCCCCTGGGAGCTCCAGCAGCACAGCAGAGCTGTGTGCTCCTGCCAGGGCTCCCAGCACAGCAGCCTCTGCCCACAGGCTCCAGCAGCTCCCATTCCCCAGGCTGCCACCTGAGCCACTGCAGAGGTGTGGGGGGCAGGGCTGGCAGCCCCACAGCTCCTGCAGAGGACACTTCCCTGGCCTGCTCCCTGGGCAGGTCTCCCTCTGGTGTCTCTCCAGCAGCCCTGAGCAGCTGCCAGCTGGGAAGTGTGCTCCAAGGCAAAGGCTTCCCTGCTCCTGTGCTGCCTGGGGCTCAGGGCCAGCTGCCAGCCCAGCCAGGTGGTGCAGTCCCCATGCCTGGAGGTGCTGCAGCAAGCTGTGCCCATGGCAGCTGGGGCCAGGGTCTGGTGGCCATGGTGGGGCTGGCTTGGTGCTGGACTGGGTGAGCCTGGAGGCCTTTTCCAACCCAAACAGCTCCATGATTCCCATCCCCCACTGCAAGTGCTTGTGAGCAAAGGGCAGAGGCAGCTGCCAGGCAGTGCCAAGCAGCCCCAGCCCTGCCCAAGGCCTGCAGAGAGCAGGAGCAGCCAGGCCTGACTCACTTGCTGAGGTACTTGCTGACCAGCACAGCCACGTTCTCACAGTTCCTCTTGGTGGGGCAGAAGATGAGGCAGGAGTGCTTGGGGATCACCTCAGTCACCAGGGCAAGGATGTGGTCAGGATCTGCTCTCTGCAGGCTGCTGGAATACTGGCAGACAGACAGACTGACAGACACTGCCCCTGCCACAGGCACTCAGCAGCTAAGCAGCCCAGAAACCCTCCCAGGCCTCACTGCAGGCTCTCACTGCCCTGGAAGGGGCAGGATGGGAAGCTGCAGAAGAAGCTTTCCTCCCAGGCCCCTCCTGAGGGAGTTTCACTCTGCTCAGCCCTCAGCTCCCATCCTGCCCCCAGCTCTGGGGTCCCCAGCAGCAGAAGCCCCAGGGCAAGGTCCTGCAGCTGGCTCAGGCCAGCCCCAGGCACAAATCCAGGCTGGGTGCTGAGTGGGTTGAGAGCAGCCCTGAAGCAAGAGGCCTGGGGGTGCTGGGTGCTGAGCAGCTCCCCAGGAGCCAGCAGTGCCTCCTGCAGCCCTCAGGCAGCTGTGTGCTGGGCTGCAGCCAGAGCAGGGTGGGCAGAGGGCAGCAGAGGAGATTCTGCCCCTGGGCTCTGCTCTGCTCAGCCCTCAGCTCCAATCCTGCCTCCAGCTCTGGGGTCCCCAGCAGCAGAAGGACTCAGAGCTGCTGGAGAGAGCCCAGAGGAGGCCACAGAGATGCTGCCAGGGCTGGAGCAGCTCTGCTGGGAGCACAGGCTGAGGGAGCTGGGGCTGTGCAGCCTGCAGAGGAGAAGGCTCCAGGGGGACCTCAGAGCTGCTGCCAGGAGCTGAAGGGATCCTGCAGGAAGGCTGCAGAGGAACTGCTCCTGGGGGTCTGAGCCAGGCCCAGGGGAAGGGTTTGGAGCTGAGGCAGAGCAGGGTCAGAGTGGAGCTGAGGAAGAAGCTCTTGAGCAGGAGGGAGCTGAGGCTCTGGCCCAGGCTGCCCGGGGAGGCTGTGGCTGCCTCCTGCCTGGGGGTGCTCAGGGCCAGGCTGGATGAGGCCCTGAGCAGCTGAGCCTGGCTGAGAGGTGTCCCTGCCCCTGGCAGGGGGTTGGAGCTGGCTGATCTTGTAGGTCTGTGGAGCTCATGTTGAGCAGGGGCCAGGCTCTGCTCAGGGGTGCCCTGGGCCAGGCCAAGGGGCAGGGGACACAGACTGGAAGCCAGGAGGTTCCTCCTCAGCAGGAGGAGAAACTTCTTTGGGGTGAGGCTGCTGGAGCCTGGAGCAGGCTGCCAGAGAGGTTGTGGAGTCTCCTGCTCTGGAGAGCTTCCAACCCCCCCTGGGTGTGCTCTGGGTGCCCTGCCCTGGCAGGGGCTTGGACTGGATGCCCTCCAGAGCTCCCTTCCAACCCCTACCTGTGACCCCAAGCCCCTCAGCCTTACCTTGAAGCTGAGGAGCCTTGCAAAGGTGAAGCCTCCTTCTGCCTGGCTGTCCACTCTGTAGATGCTGGCTCCAACCTTCACATATTCCTTTAACTCCACCTGGGAGATGCAAGCCAGGATCAGAGAGCTCAGCTCAGCCCCCAAGGCTCTCTCCAGGGGGAAGCTCCTGCTGCCTGCAGAGCTGGGCTCTGGCCCAGCATCACCCTCCAGAAGCTCACTCCCAGGCCCTCCCCCACCCCCACTCCCCCTTTGGTGACAGAGAGCTGGGAAAGCTCTGTGCTGGAAGTTGATTATTGGCTCAGATTTCCCTCTCCTCTCCTTGCCCCAGCAGCAGGGCAAAGGTAGAGCCCAGGCCCAGCCCAGAGGCTACTCGCAGGAGAGGGTTTAGGGTCCTGCAGCCAAGCAAGGGCCCTGCAGCTGGGGCAGGGCACTCTGCCCCAAGCCTGCAAGGCTCAAGTCTAGGCTCAGTCTAGCTCAAATCTAGGCTCAAGTCTAGGCTCAAATCTAGGCTCCAATCTAGGCTCCAATCTAGGCTCAAGTCCTGGCTCAGATCTAGGCTCAGTCTAGGCTCCAATCTAGGCTCCAATCTAGGCTCACTCTAGGCTCAAGTCCTGGCTCAGATCTAGGCTCAGTCTAGGCTCAAGTCCTGGCTCAGATCTAGGCTCAGTCTAGGCTCAAGTCCTGGCTCAGATCTAGGCTCAGTCTAGGCTCAAGTCCTGGCTCAGATCTAGGCTCAGTCTAGGCTCAAGTCCTGGCTCAGATCTAGGCTCAGTCTAGGCTCAAGTCCTGGTTCAGATCTAGGCTCAGCCTAGGCTCAAGTCTAGGCTCAGATCTAGGCTCAAGTCTAGGCTCAGATCTAGGCTCAAGTCTAGGCTCAGATCTAGGCTCAAGTCTAGGCTCAGATCTAGGCTCAAGTCTAGGCTCAGATCTAGGCTCAAGTCTAGGCTCAGATCTAGGCTCAAGTCTAGGCTCAGATCTAGGCTCAAGTCTAGGCTCAGATCTAGGCTCAAGTCTAGGCTCAGATCTAGGCTCAGTCTAGGCTCAAGTCTAGGCTCAGTCTAGGCTCAAGTCTAGGCTCAAGTCTAGGCTCAGTCTAGGCTCAGATCTAGGCTCAGTCTAGGCTCAAGTCTAGGCTCAAGTCTAGGCTCAGATCTAGGCTCAGTCTAGGCTCAAGTCTAGGCTCAGTCTAGGCTCAAGTCTAGGCTCAGATCTAGGCTCAGATCTAGGCTCAAGTCTAGGCTCAGATCTAGGCTCAGATCTAGGCTCAGTCAAGGCTCAGATCTAGGCTCAAGTCTAGGCTCAGTCTAGGCTCAGTCTAGGCTCAAGTCTAGGCTCAAGTCTAGGCTCAGTCAAGGCTCAGATCTAGGCTCAGATCTAAGCTCAGTCCAGGCTCAGTCTAGGCTCAGTCAAGGCTCAAGTCTAGGCTCAGTCTAGGCTCAGTCTAGGCTCAGGTCCAGGCTCAGGTCTAGGCTCAGTCCAGGCTCAGTCTAGGCTCAGGTCCAGGCTCAGTCTAGGCTCAGTCAAGGCTCAAGTCTAGGCTCAGTCCAGGCTCAGTCTAGGCTCAAGTCCAGGCTCAGGTCTAGGCTCAGTCCAGGCTCAAGTCTGTGCTCAGTCCAGGCTCAGGTCTAGGCTCAGTCCAGGCTCAGGTCTAGGCTTAGTCTAGGCTCAGTCCAGGCTCAGGTCTAGGCTCAGTCTAGGCTCAGTCAAGGCTCAGATCTAGGCTCAAGTCTAGACTCAGTCCAGGCTCAGTCCAGGCTCAGGTCTAGGCTCAAGTCTGTGCTCAGTCCAGGCTCAGGTCTAGGCTCAGTCTAGGCTCAGGTCTAGGCTTAGTCTAGGCTCAGTCCAGGCTCAGTCAAGGCTCAGATCTAGGCTCAAGTCTAGGCTCAAGTCTAGGCTCAGTCCAGGCTCAGCCCAGGCTCAGGTCTAGGCTCCAGTCCAGGCTCAAGTCTGTGCTCAGTCCAGGCTCAAGTCTGTGCTCAGTCCAGGCTCAGGTCTAGGCTCAGTCTAGGCTCAGGTCTAGGCTCAGTCCAGGCTCAGGTCTAGGCTCAGTCTAGGCTCAGGTCTAGGCTCAGTCCAGGCTCAGTCTAGGCTCAGGTCTAGGCTCAGTCCAGGCTCAGTCTAGGCTCAGTCAAGGCTCAAGTCTAGGCTCAGTCCAGGCTCAGTCTAGGCTCAAGTCCAGGCTCAGGTCTAGGCTCAGTCCAGGCTCAAGTCTGTGCTCAGTCCAGGCTCAGGTCTAGGCTCAGTCTAGGCTCAGTCCAGGCTCAGGTCTAGGCTCAGTCAAGGCTCAGATCTAGGCTCAAGTCTAGACTCAGTCCAGGCTCAGTCTAGGCTCAGTCCAGGCTCAGGTCTAGGCTCAGATCTAGGCTCAAGTCTGTGCTCAGTCCAGGCTCAGTCTAGGCTCAGTCTAGGCTCAGGTCTAGGCTTAGTCTAGGCTCAGTCCAGGCTCAGGTCTAGGCTCAGTCAAGGCTCAGATCTAGGCTCAAGTCTAGGCTCAGTCCAGGCTCAGCCCAGGCTCAGGTCTAGGCTCCAGTCCAGGCTCAAGTCTGTGCTCAGTCCAGGCTCAGTCTAGGCTCAGTCTAGGCTCAGTCCAGGCTCAGGTCTAGGCTCAGTCTAGGCTCAGTCCAGGCTCAGAGCAAGCAAGGCCCAAAGGGCTGTGGGGGGAGGTCTCTCCTGGTGCTGGAGCTGTGCCTGGGGTAAGGATTTCTGCTTGGAGATGAAGCAGAGAGAAGTGGGGGAAGGGTTTGGGCCTGGAGCAGACTCCTGCTGCTCATCCTTAGTGCCTGTTCTGATGAGCTGACCTTGGGCCTGGGGCTGAGCTGGGGCAGTGCCAGGCACTGAGCCAGGCTGGGCAGGGAGTGGCTGCAGAGCAGCCCTGGAGGAAAGGCCTTGGGGGTGCTGGGGGAGGAGAAGCTCAGCAGGAGCCAGCAGGGAGCACTTGCAGCCCAGAGAGCCAAGCAGAGCCTGGGCTGCAGCCAGAGAAGTGTGGCCAGCAGGGCCAGGGAGGGGATTCTGCCCCTCTGCTCCACTCTGCTGAGCCCACAGCTGCAGCTCTGGGGCCAGCTCTGCAGCCTCTGTGCCAGGAAGGCTGTGGAGGGGCTGGAAGGTGTCCAGAGCAGGGCCAGGAGGAGGAGCAGAGGGCTGGAGCTGCTCTGCTCTGAGCACAGCCTGAGAGAGTTGGGCTTGTGCAGGCTGGAGAGGAGAAGGCTCCCAGGAGAGCTTCTGGTGGCCTTGCAGGAGCTGCAGGGGGCTGCAAGCAAGCTGGGGAGGGACTTTGGAGGGGGTGAGGGAGGGACAGGAGTGGGGGGGCTGGAGCAGAAGTAGAAGTGGGGAGCTGGAGCTTGGCTGTGAGGAAGAAGTTGTTGGGCAGGAGGGTGGTGAGAGCCTGGCCCAGGCTGCCCAGGGAGGTGGTGGAAGCCTCCTGCCTGGAGGTGTTTGCAGCCAGGCTGGAGGTGGCTGTGAGCAAGCTGCTGTGGGGTGAGGTGTCCCTGCCCATGGCAGGGGGCTGGGGCTGGCTGAGCCTGGAGCTCCCTTCCAGCCCATTGTATGATTTACCCCAGGAGCTGAGTGAGGAGCTGCTCCAGCTGTAGGGACACAAGAGGCTCAGCACCACAGCACAGAGTTTCTGGATTTGTGCACTGATAAGGGTCCAGTGCTACTGCACCAGGAGCTGTGAGCAGGAGCAGGCACTGCATTAGAATGGTATGGGTTGGGTTGGAAGGGACCTGAAAGCTCATCCAGCTCCAAGGCCCTGCCAGGGGCAGGGACACCTCCCAGCAGACCTCCTTGCCTGGCCCTGAACACTTCCAGGTCTCATCCCAATCCAGTTTCTGCCAGTCTGAAGCCCTCAGGCCTGGTCCTGGCACTCCCAGCACTGCCAGCCACAGCCAGCACTCTGGCAGCCAAGGGAGCCTGAGGGGCAGCATGGCACAGACCCCAGCCTCAGCAAAGCAGCTTGGGAGGGGGACAGAAGCTCTGCCTCTGGGGCTTGGAATCCCAGAATGGGTTGGGTGGGAAGGGAGCTCAGAGCTCAGCCAGCTCCAAGCCCCTGCCAGGGGCAGGGACCCCTCCCCCCAGCCCCAGCTTGCTCAGGGCCTTGGCCAGAGTCCCTCCCCAGCTCTCCTGGAGCCCTTCAGGCACTGGAGGCTGCTCTGAGGTCTGCCTGGAGCCTTCTCCTCTCCAACAGCCCCAGCTCTCCCAGCCTGGCCCCACAGGGGAGGCTCTGCAGCCTCTGCTCCTCTCTGTGGCCTCCTCTGGAGCCTCTCCAGCAGCTCCAGCTCCTTGTGCTGGGGGCTGCAGAGCTGCCCCAGCCCTGCAGGGGAGGGCTGAGCAGAGCAGAGGGGCAGAATCCCCTCCCTGCCCCTGCTGCCCACACTGCTGGGGCTCAGCCCAGCACAGCCTTGCTTTCTGGGCTGCCAGCTCCCCTTGCTGCCTCCTGGGGAGCTGCTCCTCCCCCAGCACCCCCAGGGCCTTCTCCTCACCACTGCTCTCTGCCCCTTCCCCACCCAGCCTGGCTCTGTGCTTGGCACTGCCCTCAGCCAGCTGCAGGACCTTGCCCTTGGCCTTGCTGAGCTTCAGGAGGTTGCCTTGGGGCCAGCTCTGCAGCCTGCCCAGGGCCCTGCCGTGCTGGCAGGCAGCAGAGGAGCTGCTGGCAGCGGAGCTGTGCCGCAGGGGCAGGGCAGGCTCCCCGCACCGGTCGGAAGTGGCTGCTGTAGCACTCTGCCCGCAGGAACCTCTGCAGGTCTCCCACGTTGCTCAGGGTTGCACTCATGCCAACGATTTGGGTGTCCTCTGCAACACAGGAGGGGAGCTGCAGTCACTGCCAAGCTCACAACCATCCCCAGTGGCCAAGCCCCAACCCCGGCTGCCAAAGCAGGAGGCTGGAAGGGAGCCACAGCTGAGAGAGGAAAGCTCCGGAGGGAGGAGGGAAAAGGAAGCACAGAGGGGTTCAGGGGGGAAGGGAGCTCAGAGCTCAGCCAGCCCCAGCCCCTGCCATGGGCAGGGACACCTCCCACCAGCCCCAGCTTGCTCAGGGCCTCATCCAGCCTGGCCCTCAACCCCTCCAGGCAGGAGGCAGCCACAGCCTCCCTGGGCAGCCTGTGCCAGAGTCTCCCCAGCCTCACTCTCAAGGATCTCTTCCTCCTCTCCACTCTCAGTCTCTCCTCTCCCAGCTCCAAGCCATTGTTCCTCAGCCTGGCACTCCCAGCCCTTGCCCACAGTCCCTCCCCAGCTCTCCTGGAGCCCTTCAGGCACTGGAAGCTGCTCTGAGGTCTGCCTGGAGCCTTCTCCTCTCCAGGCTGCACAGCCCCAGCTCTCCCAGCCTGGCCCCACAGGGGAGGTTCTGCAGCCTCTGCTCCTCTCTGTGGTCTCCTCTGGAGCCTCTCCAGCAGCTCCAGGTCCTTCTTGTGCTGGGGGCCCAGAGCTGGAGGCAGTGCTGCAGGTGGGGGCTGAGCAGAGCAGAGCAGAGGGGCAGAATCCCCTCCCTGTGCTGCTGCTCTCCCTGCTCTGGCTGCAGCTCAGCACTCAGCTGCCTCTGGGCTGCCAGGGACCACTGCTGGCTCCTGGGCACTTTGTCACCACCTGACCCCCCCAAGGCCTTCTCCCCCAGGCTGCTCCTGAGCTACTCCTCCCCCAGCCTGGCTCTGTGGTGCCTATCTAGCTGCCCCCCTGCCCATGCCCAGCCTTGCCCTCACTTACTGCTGCTGTAGAGAACCTTGGCCAGAGCCATCTCCAGGACTGCTCCTCGAGTGCCCTCCCCCAGCATGTGCAGCTGTGCAGAGAGAACAGAAGTGCAGGGAGGTGACTGAGCTGGGGCTGGGGCTGCAGCAGGAAGCCCAACCACAGCCTGCAGCCCCAAAACAAACACAGCAGAGGCCCTGGAGGCCTTCCTGCTGCTGCTGCCTCCCCTGGGAGGCTCTGCCTGTAAGCTGCTTCCAGCAGCAGCAGAGCTTCCCTGCAGCAACCTTTGGAGGGCCACAGGGGCAGGAGCAGAGGGAGAGGCCAAGGTTTGCCTTCCTTGCAGCTCTGGCTCCTGGAGATGAGAACTAAGGCAGTAGCAAAGCAACAGTTTGGCAGAGCCCCCAGCTGAGAGGAGCTCTGCACTGCCAGCAGTGCTCTGTGGGTCAGACTGGAGGTGGCCCTCAGCAGCCTGAGCCAGCTGGAGGTGTCCCTGCTGCCTGCCAGGGGGCTGCACAGGATGGCTTTTGAGGCTGCCTTCCAAGCCCATGCCCTCAGCCAGCTGCAGGACCTTGCCCTTGGCCTTGCTGAGCTTCAGGAGGTTGCCTTGGGGCCAGCTCTGCAGCCTGCCCAGGGCCCTCTGGATGGATCCTTCCCTCCCTGCTGGCCCTGGCAGGCTGCTGAGGCTGCCTTGCTCCAGCTGCTTGCTGAGCCAAGCTCAGGTCCCCTCAGCTGCCCCAGCAGCAGGGAGCCTCTGGCAGGGCAGGCACAGAGCTGCTCCTCCCCCAGCACCCCCAGGGCCTTCTCCCCAGCACTGCTCTCTGCCTGCTCTGCCTTTCCTTCCACACCACCTCCCCCTCCTTCCCCTGGCACACTGCCTGCATCCCACTGCCCCTGGCCCAGTGCTGACCAAGTGACACTCAGAGATTCATGGAATGGATCAGGTTGGAAGGGAGCTCAGAGCTCAGCCAGCCCCAGCCCCCTGCCATGGGCAGGGACACCTCCCCCCAGCCCCAGCTTGCTCAGGGCCTCATCCAGCCTGGCCCTCAACCCCTCCAGGCAGGAGGCAGCCACAGCCTCCCTGGGCAGCCTGTGCCAGAGTCTCCCCAGCCTCATGGGGCAGAATCTCTTCCTCAGGTCTCATCCCAATCCAGCTTCTTCCAGTCTGATGCCCTCAGCCCTTGTCCTGGCACTCCCAGCCCTTGCCCAGAGTCCCTCCCCAGCTCTCCTGGAGCCTTTCAGGCACTGGGAGGCTGCTCTGAGCTCTCCCTGCAGCCTTCTCCAGGCTGCACAGCCCCAGCTCTCCCAGCCTGGCCCCACAGGGGAGGCTCTGCAGCCTCTGCTCCTCTCTGTGGCCTCCTCTGGAGCCTCTCCATCAGCCCCAGCTCTCCCAGCCTGGCCCCACAGGGGAGGCTCTGCAGCCTCTGCTCCTCTCTGTGGCCTCCTCTGGAGCCTCTCCAGGTGCTCCTTGTGCTGGGGGCCCCAGAGGTGGCTGCAGTGCTGCAGGGGGGGTGCACTGCCTGTGCAGGATGGCCCTGGCTGCCCCAGGGGGGGAAGCCACAAGGCAGGGGAGGACTCAGGGTGTCTGCCAGCTCTGCTCTGCAGTGTCTGCCCCACTGCCAAGAACTCCTGCAGGCTCCATCTGCCCTGCCCAAGCTCCAAGCCCTGCCCCAACACAGGCCCTATTGCCTGATTCTGCCACCAAGGCTTCAGTGCCCCAAAGCTTCAGTGCCTGCAGGAGCAAACTCTGTGCTTGCAGAGCCCTTCCCCCCCTTAGCTCAGCAGGAAGTCCAGCAGCAAGCAAGGCCTGGGGCTGGGGGGTCCCAGAGCTGCTCTGTGCCCTCAGCTGTGGCTCAGAGGGTGAAGGTTTGGCTGTGCAGGCTGAGGCCTGGGGGTCCCAGAGCTGCTCTGTGCCCTCAGCTGTGGCTCAGAGGGGTGAAGGTTTGGCTGTGCAGGCTGAGGCCTGGGGGGGGTCCCAGAGCTGCTCTGTGCCCTCAGCTGTGGCTCAGAGGGGTGAAGGTTTGGCTGTGCAGGCTGAGGCCTGGGGGGGGTCCCAGAGCTGCTCTGTGCCCTCAGCTGTGGCTCAGGGGGGTGAAGGTTTGGCTGTGCAGGATGAGGCCAGCCTGGGGCAGGATAGCCTCATCCACCACCAGCAGCCCCAGCTCAGGCAGCCTCCTGCTTCAATCAGGGAGTTGAGCAGGGCATGGCCCTTCTCTATGGTGGCTATGTAGAGAGACCTCCTCCTCCTCCTCTGCAGGGGGGGGAATCTGCCTTTGCTTCCTGCATATTCTTCAACCAGGAAGTCCAATTCCACCCCAAAGCTGGAGAGGCCTCTGACCTGGGGGGGAATGAGAGAGGGGAGGGGAGATGGGGAGAGAGAGAGGGGTGGAGGAGAGGGGGGAGGGGAGGAGGGGGGGAGGGGAGGAGGAGGGGAGGGGAGGAGGGGAGGGGAGGGGGAGGAGGAGGGGAGGGAGGAGGGAGGAGGAGGGGAGGGGGGGGAGGGAGGGGGAGGGAGGGAGGGGGAGGGAGGGGGAGGAGGAGGGAGGGAGGGGAGGAGGGAGGGGAGGGAGGAGGGGAGGGAGGGAGGGAGGGAGGGGGGAGGGGAGGGGGGAGGGAGGAGGGGAGGGGAGGGAGGGGGGGAGGGGGGGAGGGGGAGGGAGGGGGGGGGGAGGGGGAGCAGAATTAACCAGGTTGAAAAAGACCTCAGAGCTCATCCAGTCCAACCTCTCCCCAGCACCATCTGAGCAACTCAGCCATGGCACCAAGGGCCTCAGCCAGGCTCTGCCTGAACCCCTCCAGGGATGGGGACTCCACCACCTCCCTGGGCAGCTCATCCCAGTGCCCAATTCCTCTTGCTGGCAAGAACTTTCTCCTCCCCTCCAGCCTCAACCTCCCCTGGCACAGCCTGAGACTGTGTCCTCTTGTTCTGCTGCTGGGGGCCTGGCAGAAGAGACCAACCCCCAGCTGGCTCCAACCTCCCTGCAGGGAGTTGCAGAGAGCAAGAAGGTCTCCCCTGAGCCTCCTCTTCTGCAGGCTAAGCAACCCCAGCTCCCTCAGCCTCTCCTCACAGGCTCCCAACCCCTCCCCTGCTGTGACTCCATGCAGGGCTGTGCTCAATGACCTCCAGAGCTCCCTCCCAGCCCCTCCCCTGCTGTAATCCCCAAGCCTGGGTTACTTTTGTCCCCTGGCAGCAGCCTTCTCTCTGACCCAGGAGCAGTTCTGCTGCCTGAGGGCAGCTGCAGAGCAGCACAGAGCCCTGCACAAAGCTGCTCCTTCCACATCCCACTCACAGCTCAGCCTCTTCCCCCCCCTCAGAGCAGCAGGGAGGAGGAGAGAAGTCCTTCACTTCCCACCAGCTCCTCCTGAGCAGCACAGAGCTGGAGGGGGAGGTTTGAATGGCAGCAGCAAGGCAGCTGGAGGGGAGCTGAGCAGCAGCAGAGCCTCCTGCTGACCTTCTCCTGCACGATGGCCACGTAGGGCAGGATCATCAGCACATCCTTCTGCCTGCACAGCAGCTCCTGCAGCAGCAGGATCTCAGCCACCAGGGTTTTGCCCCCACTGGTTGGCAAGGAGTAGATCAAATTCCTCCTCTGCTGTAGGGATTCCAAGGTCAGGCAGTGGTGCTGCCAGGCTGCAGAGGGAGGGAGGGAGGGGATGGTGAGCAGCTGCAGCTCAGGCCCCAGCACCATGGCTGCTGTGCAGAGAACACTTCAAGCCTCCTCCTGAGAGCTGACCTCCAATAAATCCCCCAAAGTTTGCAGTGGTGTCCCAGGAGCCACAGAAAGCTGAGCCACCCAGCAGGGCACAAAGCCTCCTCAAAGCCAGACCTAGCTCTGAGACCCAGCCCCAGCCCCCAAACCCAGCCCCAGTCCCCAGCTCTGAGACCCAACCCCAGCCCTCCAAAACCCAACCCCAGCCCCCAAAACCCAACCCCAGCCCCCAGCTCTGAGACCCAACCGAGCCCCCAAAACACATCCCCATCCCCTTCACCTCCCCATCCCCATCCCCTTCGCCACCCCAACCCCCATCCCCTTCACCTCCCCATCCCCATCCCCATCCCCTTCACCTCCCCATCCCCATCCCCTTCACCTCCCCATCCCCATCCCCTTCACCTCCCCATCCCCATCCCCTTCGCCTCCCCACCCCCATCCCCTTCGCCTCCCCACCCCCATCCCCTTCACCACCCCAACCCCATCCCTTCACCACCCACCCCCATCCCCTTCGCCTCCCCACCCCCATCCCCTTCACCTCCCCAACCCCCATCCCCTTCACCACCCATCCTCATCCCCTTCGCCTCCCCACCCCCATCCCCTTCACCACCCCAACCCCATCCCCTTCACCTCCCCATCCCCATCCCCTTCACCTCCCCATCCCCATCCCCTTCACCTCCCCAACCCCATCCCCTTCACCTCCCCAACCCCATCCCCTTCACCTCCCCAACCCCATCCCCTTCACCACCCCATCCCCATCCCCTTCACCTCCCCATCCCCATCCCCTTCACCTCCCCAACCCCATCCCCTTCACCTCCCCAACCCCATCCCCTTCACCTCCCCAACCCCATCCCCTTCACCTCCCCATCCCCATCCCCTTCACCTCCCCATCCCCATCCCCTTCACCTCCCCATCCCCATCCCCTTCACCTCCCCATCCCCATCCCCTTCACCTCCCCATCCCCATCCCCTTCACCTCCCCAACCCCATCCCCTTCACCTCCCCATCCCCATCCCCTTCACCTCCCCAGCCCCATCCCCTTCACCACCCCAGCCCCATCCCCTTCCCACATCCAATCCTCAGCCCCTTCCCCCTCCAACCCCCTTCCTTTCCACCCTGCTTGCTGTGCAGCCCGGCAGGAGCTCCAAGCCTCTCCGGGTGGAGTGAGTCCAACCCCAAGGTTCAGGCTGGAAGAGAGCTCTCCGCCCCCAGGCTCCACCCCCCGAGCAGTTGGGGGCTGTTAAGCGCCCAGTAGCAACCTCACCGTAAAGCTCTTGGATGCCTCGCAGCCGTCGGAAGAGCTCCTGCACCCTGCTGGGTAAGCCATAGAAGGGTCCCGGTCGGCAGAAGGAGCCTCGAAGGCTTTCCTCGCCACACAGAGCTCTTCGGACAGCACAGCCTCCCGCAGCTGCTTGCTCTTGGAGAGCTGCAGAGTCTGGGCCTTGGCGTTCCCACTCAGGGCACTCTTCAGGTGGGCTTGGAGGCTCTCAGTTTTAACCGAGCCCCCCTTGGAGTCTGAGGGCGAGGCAGGAGGCTTGCTCCTGGCTTCAGTAGCAGGGCAAGAAGGGGAGGATGGAGTCCTGGTCGTGTCCAAGGAAGGGCTGCCACACTTGCTCCTCCTCCTGCCTGGGGCTGGAGGCGCTCTAGGAGCGGGAGGAGGCTCCTTGAGCTGCTCAAAATACAGCAGCTGGGAGGATGGCAAATCCTCCCAAGCAGCTTCAGAGGCCTCCTGCCTGCCAGCCAGCAGGGCACCTTCCCCCAGCTCCAAAGCAGCCTCCTCGACAGCCCCAGGGCCTGCAGGGTTTGCTGGGGCACAGGGATGACCTTCCTGCTCAGCTCCTGGCTGAAGGAGGATGTCTGCAGCTGCCTGGAACCCCTCACCCTTGTCCTGCAGGGACTTGTGCTCCAGGTCATCCCCTTGTGCCAGCCAAGAGTGGCTGCCACAGAAGCCATCGTAGTCACCAAACAGATCCTCCTCACTGTCATTGCTGTGCTGTGAAAGGGGGCAGGGAGGGTTGGCAGTGCCAGGGGGAGCAGGGCAGGGGCAGCACCCACAGCACTGTCAAAGGGGGGCAGGGAGGGTTGGCAGTGCCGGGGGAGCAGGGCAGGGGCAGCACCCACAGCACTGTCAAAGGGGGGCAGGGAGGGTTGGCAAGGCTAAGGGAATGGCAGAACAGGGGCAGAACCTGGGCAGCACCCACAGCAGTGTAAAAAGATGACAGAGAGGGTTGGCAGTGCCAGGGACAGCAGTGCCAGGGGCAGGAGAGGAGCAGGGCTGTACAGGGGTAACAGAGAAGGTTAGCAGTGCCAGGGAGCAGCAGGACAGGGGGCAGTACCCACAGTACTGTAAAAGGGCAACAGCAAGGGCTAGCAGTGCCAGGGAGCAGCGGGACAGGGGCAGGCCAAGGGGCAGGACTCCCCGCACCGTGCAGCGGGGACGGCGATGGCCTCCGGCAGCGGCAGCCCAGCCCCCTCCCCTCCCCCCCCAGCAAGGCTCCCCCCGAGCACCGCCCCCCGCGGGCTCGGACCGGGCCAAGCCACCCTCCCGGGGTCCCCGCTAGTCGCCGCCCAGCCCCGGAAGCCGTTCCCGTACCGGCAGCTCCGCCGGGGGCTCCTCGCCGCCGGGGCTGGGTCTCTTGCGGGGCAGGGGCGAGCAGGCGGCGCCAGGCGGCGGCGTGGCGCGGCTCCGCTTGCGGGCGGCGCCGGGGCGGCTCCTCCTGCGCACGGCCAGGCCGTCCTCCGCCATCAGCGCTGTGGCGGGGAGCCGAGCGGAGCTAGGGGTCTCCGGCCCCCGAGCGGGGAGCGGCAGGGCCGCGGCAGCCCCGGCCCGGGGAGCATCTCCGCCGTGGCCACGGCCGGCACCCACCGGCGGCCGCCCGCCGCCAGGAGCCCTTCCGCCAATCGGCTGCGAGAGGGAAGCATCGTCACCGAGCGGCGACCAATCGCCTGCCTCCAGGGGGCCAGGCCGCAACCCATTGGCCAGCGAGTGCCGTTTGTACTAGGGGTAGTGGCGCGTCGCGTCGCGGACGGAAGTGACGTCATAGACTGGCGCCGCTTTGCCGGCACCATGGCCGCGCGAGCCGTGGCGGCGGGGAGGTCCTGGCGGAGGCTGCTGCCCGGTGCCTGCTGCTCCCCTTCCCCCCGCTCCCCTCTCGCCCCCGGTGCCTGCTGCTCCCCTTCCCCCCGCTCCCCTCTCGCCCCCGGTGCCTGCTGCTCCCCTTCCCCCCGCTCCCCTTCCCCCGCTCCCCTTCCCCCGCTCCCCTTCCCCCGCTCCCCTTCCCCCGCTCCCCTTCCCCCGCTCCCCTTCCCCCGCTCCCCTCTCGCCCCCGGGGTGTACCGCGCCCTTCCCCGCTCCCCTCTCGCCCCCGGTGCCTGCCGCGCCCCTTCCCCCCGCTCCCCTCTCGCCCCCGGGGCGTGCCGCGCCCCTTCCCCCCCGCTCCCCTCTCGCCCCCGGGGCGTGCCGCGCCCCTTCCCCCCGCTCCCTGCTTGCCCTTCCCCTTTCCCCATCCGAGTCGCGCTGCCCTGTTCAGGTTATCCCTCTGTTCCCCGGAGTCCTTTTCCCCTTTCTGGGGGCGGGCGGTGGCGGTGGCAGAGCGGTAGAGGCGCAGGGGGGTGCGGGGTGGCGCTGTTGCCGTCCCGCCCCGCTGCCGCTAAGCCTCCGCTCCTTCCCTTGCAGCGGCTCTGTGGGAGCGGCCGTGCCGCCTCCAGCACCTGCGGCCCGAGCGCTCCGACCAGGTGAGGGTCCCTTGGTGAGCCTCCTCTTCTCTGCCGGCCCTCGGCTCACTGCTGCCCGGACTGGGAGGGGCTCATCTTAGGCTTTCAAGGCTCTGGTTGGGTCTGGATGCAGTTCTGGCTCATGAAATAACAGCAGTCGAGTGCTGGGTGTGAGACTGTGCCCTGGTGAGACCTAACCTGCAGTACTGTGTCCAGACATGGAGCCCTCAGCACAGGAAGGACATGGAACTGATGGACTCCTGTTGATCCCTGACACCCTCATGGGCAGCCTGTGCCAGTCTCTCACCATCCCTATAAGGAGCAACTTCATCCTCACATCCCATCTCAATTTCCCCACTTCTAGTTCTGCTTCAGCCCCCCCCAGTCCTGTCCCTCCCTCACCCCCTCCAAAGTCCCTCCCCAGCTTGCTTGCAGCCCCCTGCAGATCCTGCAAGGCCACCAGAAGCTCTCCTGGGAGCCTTCTCCTCTGCAGCCTGCACAAGCCCAACTCTCTCAGGCTGTGCTCAGAGCAGAGCAGCTCCAGCCCTCTGCTCCTCCTCCTGGCCCTGCTCTGGACACCTTCCAGCCCCTCCACAGCCTTCCTGGCACAGAGGCTGCAGAGCTGGCCCCAGAGCTGCAGCTGTGGGCTCAGCAGAGTGGAGCAGAGGGGCAGAATCCCCTCCCTGGCCCTGCTGGCCACACTTCTCTTGCTGCAGCCCAGGCTCTGCTTGGCTCTCTGGGCTGCAAGTGCTCCCTGCTGGCTCCTGCTGAGCTTCTCCTCCCCCTCCCCCCAGCACCCCCAAGGCCTTTCCTCCAGGGCTGCTCTGCAGCCAGTCCCTGCCCAGCCTACATCAGTGCCTCCAACTGCCCCAGATCACCCCCAGGCCGTTCTTGTCAAGCTCACAGCTGTCCACTGCCATTGCAGCCTATCCAAATGGAGAACCCCTACAAAGAGCCTCCCAAGAGATGTGTCTTGTGTGGCATAGATGTGGACTACAAGAATGTGCAGGTGAGGCTGAGAAGTGCTCAGGTGACAGCGAGTGAGGTGGGTGTGTGGGAAGTGAGTGAGCGGGCATGTGTGTGGCAGGACTGTGTGTGCTGGGGGGCAGGCAGAGTGTAAGGCGAGTGGGCAGGCAGGTGTGAGGCGGGTGTGTGGCGAATGAGCGGGAGTGTGTGAGGCTGGCATGGGGACACTGAGCCAGGCCTGTGGACAATGAACAGGCATGTGCAAGGTGGGTGTGTGGACAATGAGCAGGTGTGCGCAAAACGAGCGGGTGGACAAGGAGCGAGGGTGTGGGCAAGGGGCAGGCCTGTGGACAAGGGGCAGACGTGTGCAAGGTGGGTGTGTGGACCATGAGCGGGCGTGTGGACAAGGGGCAGGCGTGTGTGAGCGGGTGTGCGGACAAGGTGTGGGCCTGTGGACAAGGGGCGGGTGTGTGCAAGGTGGGTGTGTGGACAATGAGTAGGCATGTGGACAAGGGGCAGGCGTGTGAGGCGGGCATGTGCGCAATGAGCGGCTGTGTGCGAGGTGGGCGTGTGGACAAGGGGCAGGCGTGTGCGAGGCGGGCGTGTGGACAAGGGGCGGGTGTGTGGGCAATGAGCGGGCGTGTGCGAGGCAGGTGTGTGGACAATGAGCAGGCGTGTGGGCAATGAGCGGGCGTGTGCGAGGCAGGCGTGTGGACAAGGGGCGGGCGTGTGTGAGGCGGGCGTGTGGACAAGGGGCAGGCGTGTGTGAGGCAGGTGTGCAGGCAATGAGCGGGCGTGTGCGAGGCGGGCGTGTGGACAAGGGGCGGGCGTGTGTGAGGCAGGTGTGCAGGCAATGAGCGGGCGTGTGGACAAGGGGCGGGCGTGTGCGAGGCGGGCGTGTGGACAAGGGGCGGGCGTGTGTGAGGCAGGTGTGCAGGCAATGAGCGGGCGTGTGGACAAGGGGCGGGCGTGTGCGAGGCGGGCGTGTGGACAAGGGGCGGGCGTGTGTGAGGCAGGTGTGCGGGCAATGAGCGGGCGTGTGGACAAGGGGCGGGCGTGTGCGAGGCGGGCGTGTGCACAAGGGGCGGGCGTGTGTGAGGCAGGTGTGCGGGCAATGAGCGGGCGTGTGCGAGGCGGGCGTGTGGACAAGGGGCAGGCGTGTGTGAGGCAGGTGTGCAGGCAATGAGCGGGCGTGTGCGAGGCGGGCGTGTGGACAAGGGGCAGGCGTGTGTGAGGCAGGTGTGCAGGCAATGAGCGGGCGTGTGCGAGGCGGGCGTGTGGACAAGGGGCAGGCGTGTGTGAGGCAGGTGTGCAGGCAATGAGCGGGCGTGTGCGAGGCGGGCGTGTGGACAAGGGGCAGGCGTGTGCGAGGCAGGTGTGCAGGCAATGAGCGGGCGTGTGCGAGGCGGGCGTGTGGACAAGGGGCAGGCGTGTGCGAGGCGGGCGTGTGGACAAGGGGCAGGCGTGTGTGAGGCAGGTGTGCAGGCAATGAGCGGGCGTGTGCGAGGCGGGCGTGTGGACAAGGGGCAGGCGTGTGTGAGGCAGGTGTGCGGGCAATGAGCGGGCGTGTGGACAAGGGGCGGGCGTGTGTGAGGCGGGCGTGTGGACAAGGGGCGGGCGTGTGTGAGGCAGGTGTGCGGGCAATGAGCGGGCGTGTGCGAGGTGGGCGTGTGGACAAGGGGTGGGCGTGTGGGCAATGAGCGGGTGTGTGGACAAGGGGCGGGCGTGTGCAAGGCAGGCATGTGGACTACAAGCGGGCGTGTGCGAGGCGGGCGTGTGGACAAGGGGCGGGCGTGTGTGAGGCAGGTGTGCGGGCAATGAGCGGGCGTGTGCGAGGCGGGCGTGTGGGCAAGGGGCGGGCGCGTGCGAGGTGGACAATGGGTGCGTGTGTGCGAGGCGGGCGTGTGGACAAGGGGCGGGCGTGTGGGAGGCAGATGTGTGCGAGGCGGGCGTGTGGACAAGGCGCAGGTGTGTGCGAGGTGGGCGTGTGGGTACTGAGCAGGTGTGTGTGATGTGGGTGTGTGCACAATGAGCAGCGTGTGAGGCAGGCGTGTGGACGATGAGCCGGCGTGTGCAAGGCAGGTGTGTGTACAGTGAGCGGGGGTGTGGACATGGGCTGGCGAGTGGACTATGAGCGGGTGTGTGCAAGCCGGGCGTGAGGGCCGTGAGTGAGGGTGTGGGCAATGAGCGGGCGTGTGCGAGGCAGGGGTGTGGGCAATGAGCGGGCGTGTAGTCGATGGGAGGGCGTGTGCGAGGCCGGCTTGTGAGGCAGCCGGGGGAGTGAGGCAGAGTTTGTGAAGCATGCAGGGGATGTGAGGCAGGTATGGGTTGAGCTAGGCAGGAGGGGTCAGGCAGGCAGGCACTGGGCTGAGGCAGGCAGGCAGGAGGGGTCAGGCAGGCAGGCACTGGGCTGAGGCAGGCAGGCAGGAGGGGTCAGGCAGGCAGGCACTGGGCTGAGGCAGGCAGGCAGGAGGGGTCAGGCAGGCAGGAGGGATCAGGCAGGCACTACGCTGAGGCAGGCAGGAGGGGTCAGGCAGGCAGGCACTAGGCTGAGGCAGGCAGGCGCTGGGCTGAGGCAGGCAGGGGTCAGGCTGGCAGGTGCTGATCTGACTCAGGTTTGCTCTCTCCCCCAGCTGCTGTCGCAGTTTGTGTCTCCTCACTCCGGCCGCATCTTCGGCAGGCACATCACAGGTAGGGAAAGTGCTGCCCCCTGCCACCCGCCCCTGGCTGCCTCAGCAGCGCTCTGGCCAAGCACATTGATGCCAGCTGCAAACCCTCCCCCAGGCCTTGTGTTCCTCTGGGTCAATGCAGCCAGGCCTGGCACTGGGTGTGGGTGCCCTGGGGCTGTGTCGTGTACCAGAGCTGTGAAACTGTGGGGGTTGGGAAAGGCCTCCAGGAGCATCCAGTCCAACCTCCAACCCAACCCCCACCCTGGCCCCAGGTGCCATGGCCACAGCTTGCTGAACACCTCCAGCCATGAGGACTCCACCAACTCCCTGGGCAGCCTCTGCCAGTCCCTGACCACTCTGGCAGCAGAGAGATTCTTCCTCCTCCTCAACCTAAGCCTCCCCTGGCACAAGTTCAGGCCATGGCCTCTGCTTCTATCACCTGAGCCTGGGGAGCAGAGCCCAACCCCCCCTGGCTGCAGCCTCCTCTCAGGGAGCTGCAGAGAGCAAGGAGGTCTCCCTCAGCCTCCTCTGCTCCACACTCCCCACCCCCAGCTCCCTCAGCTGCTCCTCCCAGCCCTCTTCTCCACACCCTTCCCCACCTTTCTTGCCCTTCCCTGGCCCTGCTCCAGCTCCTCCAGCTCCTTCTTGCAGCCAGGAGCCCAAAGCTCAGCCCAGCCCTCAAGCTGTGGCCTGCCCAGTGCTGAGCCCAGGGGCACAATCCCTGCCCTGCTCCTGCTGCCCAACCATTGCTGCTCCAGCCCAGGCTGCTGCTGCCCTTCTTGCCCCCCGCCCACCCCCTGCCTCCTCTCCAGCTGCTGCCACCCAGCACCCCCAGGCCTTGCTCTGCTGGGCACTTGCCAGCCCCTCTGCCCCCAGCCTGGAGCCTTCCTGGGGTGGCTGTGCCCCAGGCTCAGGACCCAGCACTTGGCTTTGTTGAGCCCCATCCCATCACCACTTGAAGCAGGTTGGTTTCCTGGAGGAAGCCTCAGCACTTCCCAGGGTCACCTCTGCTGCCTTGTTGGTGATTTGAGGCTGAAACTGCTTTCCCCTCCTCCAGGTTTGTGTGACAAGAAGCAGAGGCAGATCTCCAAAGCCATTAAGAGAGCTCAGCTGCTGGGTAAGGATGAGTTCTCCTGGGGGGGTTTGTCCCTCAGGCCTCCTTTCCTCTTGGCAAACCCCAACTCTGCATCCCCCCCCCCCGGTTTTTGTTCCTCCCAGGGTTTATGCCAGTGATGTACAAGAGCCCTTCCTTCCTCACAGACCCCAAGCTCTTTGACATCAAGTACCCCGAGTAGCAGGGGGCACAGGGACAATAAAACTGTTGGCCTGGCACTGCAAGTGTGGTTTAATCCCTGCCTGGCTGCTGAGGGGCTCTCAGCTGCTGCTCTCTCAAGTCTCCAACCAGCTGGAGGGAGCAGGGCAGATGCCAACCCTCATCCCACTCCCCACCCCCAGCCCCCTTCTGTTTCACAGCAGAGATCCAACAGCTGGCTGGGACACAGCCTCTGCTCACAGCCTGTGGCTGCCCTCTCCCTGGGCAGCCTGTGCCAGAGTCTCCCCAGGCTCACTCTCAAGGATCTCTTCCTCCTCTCCACTCTCAGTCTCTCCTCTCCCAGCTCCAAGCCATTGTTCCTCAGCCTGGCACTCCCAGCCCTTGGCCAGAGTCCCTCCCCAGCTCTCCTGGAGCCCTTCAGGCACTGGAAGCTGCTCTGAGGTCTCCCTGGAGCCTTCTCTCCAGCCTGCACAGCCCCAACTCTCCCAGCCTGACCCCACAGGGGAGGCTCTGCAGCCTCTGCTCCTCTACTGTGGCCTCCTCTGGAGCCTCTCCAGCAGCTCCAGCTCCTTGTGCTGGGGGCTGCAGAGCTGCCCCAGCCCTGCAGGGGAGGGCTGAGCAGAGCAGAGGGGCAGAATCCCCTCCCTGCCCCTGCTGCCCACACTGCTGGGGCTCAGCCCAGCACAGCCTTGCTTTCTGGGCTGTCAGCTCCCCTTGCTGCCTCCTGGGGAGCTGCTCCTCCCCCAGTACCCCCAGGGCCTTCCCCTCACCACTGCTCTCTGCCCCTTCCCCACCCAGCCTGGCTCTGTGCTTGGCACTGCCCTCAGCCAGCTGCAGGACCTTGGTCTTGGTGAATAAACCATGAAACCTGAACACCTCCAGGGATGAGGACTCCACCACCTCCCTGGGCAGCCCATTCCAATGGGCAATCACTCTCTCTCTTCCTAACATCCAGTCTAAACCTCCCCTGGCACAGCTTGAGACTGTGTCCTCTTGTTCTGCTGCTGGTTCCCTGGGAGAAGAGCCCAACCCCCAGCTGGCTCCAACCTCCCTGCAGGGAGTTGCAGAGAGCAAGAAGGTCTCCCCTGAGCCTCCTCTTCTGCAGGCTAAGCAACCCCAGCTCCCTCAGCCTCTCCTCACAGGGCTGTGCCCCAGCCCCCTCCCCAGCCTTGTGCCCCAGACCCCTCCCCAGCCTTGTGCCCCAGACCCCTCCCCAGCTTTGTTGCCCTTCTCTGGACACCTTCCAGCAAGTCAACCTCCTTCCTAAACTGAGAAGCCCAGAACTGGACACAGGACTCAAGCTGTGGCCTGACCAGTGCCGCATACAGAGGGAGATTGACTTCCCTGCTCCTGCTGGCCACACTCTTCCTGACCCAGGCCAGGATGCCCTTGGCCTTCTTGGCTTCTGGGCAGCTGTGTGGCAGCAGGATGCCCTCTGCAGAAGGAGCTGCAGAGCAGAGTGCTGGGCAGCAGAGGGCAGCAGGGGAGAACGGCTCTGAGGAGGCCTCCTGGCTGCTCTGCTTCGTGGTCCAGCACCTGGAGGAGAGAGGCAGAGCACCACAGGGTGGTGCAGGTTGGAAGGGAGCTCTGGAGGGCATCCTGTCCAAGCCCCCTGCCAGGGCAGGGCACCCAGAACACATCCAGGGGGGTTGGAAGCTCTGCAGAGCAGGAGACTCCACAGCCTCTCTGGGCAGCCTGCTGCAGGGCTCTGGGAGCCTCCCAGTGAGGAAGTTCCTCCCTTGGACTCTGTCATTTGATGAGGCAATGTCTGCAGCCTCTGCTGGACTCTCTCCAGTCATTTGCAGGTGGCACTGACTTGGAAGGGAGGCTCCAAGGGCATCCTGTGCAAGCCCCTGCAGGCAGCAGGGACAGCTCCAGCTGCAGCAGCCTGCCCAGGGCCACAGCCAGGCTGAGCTTGGATGGCTGCAGGGATGGAGCCTCCAGCAGCTCCCTGGGCAGCCTGTGCCAAAGTCTCTCCAGCCTCCCTCTGCAGAGCTTCCTCCTCAGCTCCAACCTACCTCTGCCCTGCTCCAGCTCCAGACCCTTGCTCCTCCTCCTGTCCCCACAGCCCCTTCTGAGCAGCCCCTGCCCAGCCTGCCTGCAGCTGCCCTGCAGGCACTGAAATGCAGCTCTGAGGTCTCCGTGGAGCCTTCTCCAGCCTCAACTCTCCCAGCCTGTGCCCATGGCAGAGGTTCTGCAGCCCTCTGAGCATCTTGCTGGCCTCCTCTGGAGCCTCTCCCTCAGCTCCAGGTCTCTCTTGTGTTGGGGGCTCCAGCTCTGGCCCCAGCCCTGCAGGTGAGGTCTCCCCAGAGCAGAGCAGAGGGGCAGGATCCCTCTCTCCAGCTCTGGCCACGCTGCTATGGGTGCAGCTCAGGAGGCAGCCCCCATGCCAGGACATCTCTGTGCAGGGTCACAGGAGGATAACCTCCCAGGCTGGCACAGCAATGAGCAGTTGGAAAATGCTGAGTGTGCCCAGGAGGTTCTCTCTGCCCCTGGGCTCCCTGGGTGTGTGGCATTCCAGAGTCCAGGCACTGCTTCCACACCCTCCCTGTGAGCAGGGCAGCAGAGAGCTGATGTGACACAACAGAGGGACTGCAGAGAGGTTTGCATCTTGTGCCAAGCTGGGAGCACTGCAAGGTACCCTGCTGGCATCATCCACAGCTCAGCACTCACTCTGTGTTGATCTGCTGGAGGGGAGGAGGGCTCTGCAGAGGCTCCTGGGCAGGCTGCAGCCAGGGCTGAGCTGAGCTGCAGGAGGCTGAAGAAGGCCAAGGGCTGGGTCCTGAGCCTGGGGCACAGCCACCCCAGGAAGGCTCCAGGCTGGGGGCAGAGGGGCTGGCAAGTGCCCAGCAGAGCAAGGCCTGGGGGTGCTGGGTGGCAGCAGCTGGAGAGGAGGCAGGGGGTGGGCAGGGGGGCAAGAAGGGCAGCAGCAGCCTGGGCTGGAGCAGCAATGGTTGGGCAGCAGGAGCAGGGCAGGGATTGTGCCCCTGGGCTCAGCACTGGGCAGGCCACAGCTTGAGGGCTGGGCTGAGCTTTGGGCTCCTGGCTGCAAGAAGGAGCTGGAGGAGCTGGAGCAGGGCCAGGGAAGGGCAAGAAAGGTGGGGAAGGGTGTGGAGAAGAGGGCTGGGGAGGAGCAGCTGAGGGAGCTGGGGGTGGGGAGTGTGGAGCAGAGGAGGCTGAGGGAGACCTCCTTGCTCTCTGCAGCTCCCTGAGAGGAGGCTGCAGCCAGGGGGGGTTGGGCTCCCCCTGCAAGCCCAGGACTCAGTGCAAACCTCCCAGGGAAGTGCTGCCCTAAATCAATTCTTTGATCTGCCTGGAGGTGATCTGCCAGCTGGGCACACGTGAGAAGAGCTGGTGAAACCCTTCCCCTCTCACCTCTGGCCACAGCCCCATGAAGCTCCAAAGGCAGTGAGTGCTTCAAGCTCAGGGTTCAGCCTCTGTGCCCTGTGCTTGCTCAGAGGTGTGGCACAGCCAGTAGCACCCAAAGGACCTTTGCTCTCTCCAGCTGCCCCCCAGGGCCTGAGTGGGGGCATGGACCTTATCAGGCAGTGCTGCCAGGCAGCTCTCCTGCTTCTGAGCTGCTGCTTGGTGTCAAATCAGGCAGGAGGCCACCACCCTCTTGGCTGTCCATTAACTGCTGGCACAGCCTGGAGCCTCTGGCAGCCACACCAGTGTGCAGCTGAGGTCCTTGGCTCTACCCTGTCCTTGTTCAGAGGTGCAGAGGGCTCTGCACCTTCCCCCCCCAGCCCTTTAAACCCCCAGGATCAGCATTGATCAGGCAGAGGAGAAGTTGCTTTGTGGGAGTGGCCTGAGACCAGACTCAGTGAGGGGCAGCAGGAAGGGCTGTGGAGCATGAGCCCAGTGCTGGGTGATGTGGTCACAGGAGCAGAGAATCCTTCTGCATGGAGAAGACCTTCCAGATCCTGGAGTCCAACCAGGCTCTGCCTCTGCCCAGGCTGGGGTTGAGCCTTGGCCCTCAGCACCAGAGCTCTGCCTCTCTGAAACCCCCCCACCGGGGGGAGGGAGGAGGAGGAGAGGTTCATAGAGGAGAAGAGAGGTTCAGAGAGGTTCAGAGAGGAGAGGTTCAGAGAGGAGAGGTTCAGAGAGGTTCGGAGAGGAGAGGTTCGGAGAGGTTCGGAGAGGAGAGGTTTAGAGAGGAGAGGTTTGGAGAGGAGAGGTTCGGAGAGGAGAGGTTCAGAGAGGAGAGGTTTGGAGAGGAGAGGTTCAGAGAGGAGAGGAGAGGTTCAGAGAGGAGAGGTTCGGAGAGGAGAGGAGAGGTTCAGAGAGGTTCAGAGAGGAGAGGTTCAGAGAGGAGAGGATCGGAGAGGAGAGGTTCAGAGAGGAGAGGAGAGGTTCGGAGACGAGAGGTTCGGAGAGGAGAGGTTCAGAGAGGAGAGGTTCGGAGAGGTTCGGAGAGGAGAGGTTCAGAGAGGAGAGGAGAGGTTCGGAGAGGAGAGGTTCGGAGAGGTTCGGAGAGGAGAGGTTCAGAGAGGAGAGGAGAGGTTCGGAGAGGAGAGGTTCGGAGAGGAGAGGTTCGGAGAGGAGAGAAGAGGTTCGGAGAGGAGAGGAGAGAGGAGAGGTTTGGAGAGAGAGGTGAGAGAGAGGGAGAGGAGAGGAGAGGAGGGGAGAGGACAGGAGAGGAGAGGAGAGGTTCGGAGAGGAGAGGAGAGGTTTGCAGAGTAGAGGAGAGGTTCGGAGAGGAGAGGTTCAGAGAGGAGAGGTTCGGAGAGGAGAGGTTCAGAGAGGAGAGGAGAGGTTCGGAGAGGAGATGAGAGGAGAGGAGAGGAGAGGTTGGGAGAGGAGAGGGAGAGGTTCGGAGAGGAGAGGTTCGGAGAGAAGAGAGGTTCGGAGAGGAGAGGAGAGGAGAGGAGAGGTTCGGAGAGGAGAGGTTCGGAGAGGAGAGGAGAGGAGAGGTTCGGAGAGGAGAGGAGAGGAGAGGTTCAGAGAGGAGAGGTTCGGAGAGGAGAGGTTCAGAGAGGAGAGGAGAGGAAAGGAGAGGTCGGAGAGGAGAGGAGAGGAGAGGTTCAGAGAGGTTCAGAGAGGAGAGGAGAGGTTCAGAGAGGAGAGGAGAGGAGAGGTTCGGAGAGGAGAGGTTCGGAGAGGAGAGGAGAGGTTCAGAGAGGTTCAGAGAGGAGAGGAGAGGTTCGGAGAGGAGTGGTTCGGAGAGGAGTGGTTCAGATATGAGAAGAGAGGTTCGGAGAGGAGAGGAGAGGTTCACAGAGGAGAGGAGAGGTTCAGAGAGGAGAGGAGAGGTTCGGAGAGGAGAGGAGAGGTTTAGAGAGGAGAGGTTCGAGAGGAGAGGTTCAGAGAGGAGAGGAGAGGAGAGGAGAGGAGAGGTTCCAAGAGGAGAGGTTTGGAGAGGAGAGGAGAGGTTCAGAGAGGAGAGGTTCAGAGAGCAGAGGTTCGGAGAGGAGAGGTTCGGAGAGGAGAGGTTCAGAGAGGAGAGGTTCGGAGAGGAGAGGTTCAGAGAGGAGAGGTTCGGAGAGGAGAGGAGAGGAGAGGTTCAGAGAGGAGAGGAGAGGTTCAGAGAGGAGAGGTTCGGAGAGGAGAGGAGAGGTTCAGAGAGGTTCAGAGAGGAGAGGTTCAGAGAGGAGAGGAGAGGAGAGGTTAAGAGAGGAGAGGTTTGGAGAGGAGAGGAGAGGAGAGGTTCAGAGAGAGGAGAGGAGAGGTTCGAGAGGAGAGGTTTGGAGAGGAGAGGAGAGGAGAGGTTCAGAGAGGAGAGGTTCGGAGAGGAGAGGAGAGGTTCAGAGAGGTTCAGGGAGGAGAGGTTCGGAGAGGAGAGGTTCAGAGAGGAGAGGTTCAGAGAGGAGAGGTTCGGAGAGGAGAGGAGAGGTTCAGAGAGGTTCAGGAGGAGAGGTTCGGAGAGGAGAGGTTCAGAGAGGAGAGGAGAGGAGAGGAGAGGTTCGGAGAGGAGAGGTTCAGAGAGAGAGGTTCGAGAGGAGAGGTTCGGAGAGGAGAGGTTCAGAGAGAGAGGTTCGGAGAGGTTCGGAGAGGAGAGGTTCGGAGAGGAGAGGTTCAGAGAGGAGAGGAGAGGTTCAGGAGAGGAGAGGAGAGAGGAGAGGTTCAGAGAGAGAGAGAAGAGGTTTGAGAGGAGAGGAGAGAGGAGAGGTTTGAGAGAGAGAGGTGAGGAGAGGGGAGGAGAGGAGAGGAGGGGAGAGGACAGGAGAGGAGAGGAGAGGTTCGGAGAGGTTCAGAGAGGAGAGGAGAGGAGAGGTTTGGAGAGTAGAGGAGAGGTTCAGAGAGGAGAGGTTCAGAGAGGAGAGGTTCGGAGAGGAGAAGTTCGGAGAGGAGAGGAGAGGTTGGGAGAGGAGATGAGAGGAGAGAGAGGAGAGGTTGGGAGAGGAGAGGAGAGGAGAGGTTCAGAGAGGAGAGAGAGAGGAGAGGTTCAGAGAGGAGAGGAGAGGTTCGGGAGAGGAGAGGAGAGGAGAGGTTCGGAGAGGAGAGGAGAGGAGAGGAGAGGAGAGGAGAGGAGAGGTTTGGAGAGGAGAGGAGAGGAGAGGTTCAGAGAGGAGAGGTTCGGAGAGGAGAGGTTCAGAGAGGAGAGGAGAGGAAAGGAGAGAGGTCGGAGAGGAGAGGAGAGGAGAGGTTCAGAGAGGTTCAGAGAGGAGAGGAGAGGTTCAGAGAGGAGAGGAGAGGAGAGGTTCGGAGAGGAGTGGTTCAGATATGAGAAGAGAGGTTCGAGAGGAGAGGAGAGGTTCACAGAGGAGAGGAGAGGAGAGGTTCAGAGAGGAGAGGAGAGGTTCAGAGAGGAGAGGTTCAGAGAGGAGAGGAGAGGAGAGGAGAGGAGAGGAGAGGAGAGGAGAGGAGAGGTTACAGAGAGGAGAGGAGAGGAGAGGTTTAGAGAGGAGAGGTTCGGAGAGGAGAGGTTCAGAGAGGAGAGGTTCAGAGAGGAGAGGAGAGGAGAGGAGAGGAGAGGAGAGGAGAGGAGAGGAGAGGAGAGGAGAGGAGAGGAGAGGAGAGGTTCAGAGAGGAGAGGTTCGGAGAGGAGAGGAGAGGAGAGGAGAGGAGAGGTTCAGAGAGGAGAGGTTCAGAGAGCAGAGGAGAGGAGAGGAGAGGTTCAGAGAGGAGAGGTTCAGAGAGCAGAGGAGAGGAGAGGAGAGGAGAGGAGAGGTTCCAAGAGGAGAGGAGAGGAGAGGAGAGGTTCGGAGAGGAGAGGTTCGGAGAGGAGAGGTTCGGAGAGGAGAGGTTCAGAGCGGAGAGGAGAGAAGAGGAGAGGTTCAGAGAGGAGAGGAGAGGTTCAGAGAGCAGAGGAGAGGAGAGGAGAGGTTCAGAGAGGAGAGGAGAGGTTCAGAGAGGAGAGGTTCGGAGAGGAGAAGTTCGGAGAGGAGAGGAGAGGTTCGGAGAGGAGATGAGAGGAGAGGAGAGGAGAGGTTGGGAGAGGAGAGGAGAGGAGAGGTTCGGAGAGGAGAGGTTCGGAGAGGAGAGGTTCGGAGAGGAGAGGTTCAGAGAGGAGAGGTTCGGAGAGGAGAGGAGAGGTTCGGAGAGGAGAGGAGAGGAGAGGTTCAGAGAGGAGAGGTTCGGAGAGGAGAGGTTCAGAGAGGAGAGGAGAGGAAAGGAGAGGTCGGAGAGGAGAGGAGAGGAGAGGTTCAGAGAGAGGTTCAGAGAGGAGAGGAGAGGTTCAGAGAGGAGAGAGAGGAGAGGTTCGGAGAGGAGAGGTTCGGAGAGGAGAGGAGAGGTTCAGAGAGGTTCAGAGAGGAGAGGAGAGGTTCGGAGAGGAGTGGTTCAGATATGAGAAGAGAGGTTCGGAGAGGAGAGGAGAGGTTCACAGAGGAGAGGAGAGGAGAGGTTCAGAGAGGAGAGGAGAGGTTCAGAGAGGAGAGGAGAGGAGAGGAGAGGTTTAGAGAGGAGAGGTTCGGAGAGGAGAGGTTCAGAGAGGAGAGGAGAGGTTCAGAGAGGAGAGGTTCAGAGAGCAGAGGTTCGGAGAGGAGAGGTTCGGAGAGGAGAGGTTCAGAGAGGAGAGGTTCGGAGAGGAGAGGTTCAGAGAGGAGAGGTTCGGAGAGGAGAGGAGAGGAGAGGTTCAGAGAGGAGAGGAGAGGTTCAGAGAGGAGAGGTTCGGAGAGGAGAGGAGAGGTTCAGAGAGGTTCAGAGAGGAGAGGTTCAGAGAGGAGAGGAGAGGAGAGGTTCAGAGAGGAGAGGTTTGGAGAGGAGAGGAGAGGAGAGGTTCAGAGAGGAGAGGTTCGGAGAGGAGAGGAGAGGTTCAGAGAGGTTCAGGGAGGAGAGGTTCGGAGAGGAGAGGTTCAGAGAGGAGAGGTTCAGAGAGGAGAGGTTCGGAGAGGTTCAGAGAGGAGAGGTTCGGAGAGGTTCAGAGAGGAGAGGTTCAGAGAGGTTCAGAGAGGAGAGGTTCGGAGAGGAGAGGTTCAGAGAGGAGAGGAGAGGAGAGGAGAGGTTCGGAGAGGAGAGGTTCAGAGAGGAGAGGTTCGGAGAGGAGAGGTTCGGAGAGGAGAGGTTCAGAGAGGAGAGGTTCGGAGAGGTTCGGAGAGGAGAGGTTCAGAGAGGAGAGGAGAGGTTCGGAGAGGAGAGGAGAGAGGAGAGGTTCGGAGAGGAGAGAAGAGGTTTGAGAGGAGAGGAGAGAGGAGAGGTTTGGAGAGGAGAGAGGTGAGAGAGGGGAGGAGAGAGAGGAGGGGAGAGGACAGAGAGAGGAGAGGAGAGGTTCAGGGAGAGGTTCAGAGAGGAGAGGAGAGGAGAGGAGAGGTTTGGAGAGTAGAGAGAGAGGTTCGGAGAGGAGAGGTTCAGAGAGGAGAGGTTCGGAGAGGAGAGGTTCAGAGAGGAGAGGTTCGGAGAGGAGAGGAGAGGTTCAGAGAGGTTCAGAGAGGAGAGGTTCAGAGAGGAGAGGAGAGGAGAGGTTCAGAGAGGAGAGGTTTGGAGAGGAGAGGAGAGGAGAGGTTCAGAGAGGAGAGGTTCGGGAGAGAGAGAGGAGAGGTTCAGAGAGGTTCAGGGAGGAGAGGTTCGGAGAGGAGAGGTTCAGAGAGGAGAGGTTCGGAGAGGAGAGGTTCGGAGAGGTTCAGAGAGGAGAGGTTCGGAGAGGTTCAGAGAGGAGAGGTTCAGAGAGGTTCAGAGAGGAGAGGTTCGGAGAGGAGAGGTTCAGAGAGGAGAGGAGAGGAGAGGAGAGAGGAGAGGAGAGGTTCGGAGAGAGGAGAGGTTCGGAGAGGAGAGGTTCGGAGAGGAGAGGTTCAGAGAGGAGAGGAGAGGTTCGGAGAGGAGAGGAGAGAGGAGAGGTTCGGAGAGGAGAGAAGAGGTTTGGAGAGGAGAGGAGAGAGGAGAGGTTTGGAGAGGAGAGGTGAGGAGAGGGGAGGAGAGGAGAGGAGGGGAGAGGACAGGAGAGGAGAGGAGAGGTTCGGAGAGGTTCAGAGAGGAGAGGAGAGGAGAGGAGAGGTTTGGAGAGTAGAGGAGAGGTTCGGAGAGGAGAGGTTCAGAGAGGAGAGGTTCGGAGAGGAGAGGTTCAGAGAGGAGAGGTTCGGAGAGGAGAAGTTCGGAGAGGAGAGGAGAGGTTGGGAGAGGAGATGAGAGGAGAGGAGAGGAGAGGTTGGGAGAGGAGAGGAGAGGAGAGGTTCAGAGAGGAGAGGAGAGGAGAGGTTCAGAGAGAGAGGAGAGGTTCAGGAGAGGAGAGAGAGGAGAGGTTCGGAGGAGAGAGAGGAGAGGAGAGGAGAGGAGAGGAGAGAGAGGAGAGGAGAGGAGAGGAGAGGAGAGGAGAGGAGAGGTTCGGGAGAGGAGAGGAGAGGAGAGGTTCAGAGAGGAGAGGTTCGGAGAGGAGAGGTTCAGAGAGGAGAGGAGAGGAAAGGAGAGGTCGGAGAGGAGAGGAGAGGAGAGGTTCAGAGAGGTTCAGAGAGAGAGAGGAGAGGTTCAGAGAGGAGAGGAGAGGAGAGGTTCGGAGAGGAGTGGTTCAGATATGAGAAGAGAGGTTCGAGAGAGAGAGGAGAGGTTCACAGAGGAGAGGAGAGGAGAGGTTCAGAGAGGAGAGGTTCAGAGAGGAGAGAGAGGAGAGGAGAGGAGAGGAGAGGAGAGGAGAGAGAGGAGAGGAGAGGAGAGGAGAGGAGAGGAGAGGAGAGGAGAGGAGAGGAGAGGTTCCAAGAGGAGAGAGAGGTTTAGAGAGGAGAGGTTCGGAGAGGAGAGGTTCAGAGAGGAGAGGTTCAGAGAGGAGAGGAGAGGAGAGGAGAGGAGAGGAGAGGTTCCAAGAGGAGAGGAGAGGAGAGGAGAGGAGAGGAGAGGTTCAGAGAGGAGAGGTTCGGAGAGAGGAGAGGAGAGGTTCAGAGAGGAGAGGTTCAGAGAGCAGAGGAGAGGAGAGGAGAGGTTCAGAGAGGAGAGGTTCAAAAAGAGCAGAGGAGAGAGAGGAGAGGAGAGGTTCCAAGAGGAGAGGAGAGGAGAGGAGAGGAGAGGAGAGGAGAGGAGAGGAGAGGAGAGGAGAGGAGAGGAGAGAGAGAGAGAGAGAGGAGAGGTTCGGAGAGGAGAGGTTCAGAGCGGAGAGGAGAGGAGAGGAGAGGTTCAGAGAGCAGAGGAGAGGAGAGGAGAGGTTCAGAGAGGAGAGGAGAGGTTCAGAGAGGAGAGGTTCAGAGAGGTTCAGAGAGGAGAGGAGAGTTCAGAGAGGAGAGGTTCGGAGAGGAGAGAGAGGTTCAGAGAGAGAGGTTCAGAGAGGAGAGGTTCAGAGAGAGAGAGGAGAGAGAGAGGAGAGGAGAGGTTCCAAGAGGAGAGGAGAGGTTCGGAGAGGAGAGGAGAGGTTCAGAGAGGAGAGGTTCGGAGAGGAGAGGTTCAGAGAGGAGAGGAGAGGAGAGGGAGAGGAGAGGTTCGGAGAGGAGAGGAGAGGTTCAGAGAGGTTCAGAGAGGAGAGGTTCAGAGAGGAGAGGAGAGGAGAGGTTCAGAGAGGAGAGGTTTGGAGAGGTTCAGAGAGGAGAGGTTCAGAGAGGAGAGGTTCGGAGAGGAGAGGAGAGGTTCAGAGAGGTTCAGGGAGGAGAGGTTCGGAGAGGAGAGGTTCAGAGAGGAGAGGTTCAGAGAGGAGAGGTTCGGAGAGGTTCAGAGAGGTTCAGAGAGGAGAGGTTCGGAGAGGAGAGGTTCAGAGAGGAGAGGAGAGGAGAGGAGAGGTTCGGAGAGGAGAGGTTCAGAGAGGAGAGGTTCGGAGAGGAGAGGTTCAGAGAGGAGAGGAGAGGTTCGGAGAGGAGAGGAGAGAGGAGAGGTTCGGAGAGAGAGAGAGAAGAGGTTTGGAGAGGAGAGGAGAGAGAGAGAGGTTTGAGAGAGAGGTGAGAGAGAGGGGAGGAGAGGAGAGGAGGGGGAGAGGACAGGAGAGGAGAGAGAGAGGTTCAGGAGAGGTTCAGAGAGGAGAGGAGAGGAGAGGAGAGGTTTGGAGAGTAGAGGAGAGGTTCGGAGAGGAGAGGTTCAGAGAGGAGAGGTTCGGAGAGGAGAAGTTCGGAGAGGAGAGGAGAGGTTGGGAGAGGAGATGAGAGGAGAGGAGAGGAGAGGTTGGGAGAGGAGAGGAGAGGAGAGGTTCAGAGAGGAGAGGAGAGGAGAGGTTCAGAGAGGAGAGGAGAGGAGAGGAGAGGAGAGGAGAGGTTCGGAGAGGAGAGGAGAGGAGAGGTTCGGAGAGGAGAGGAGAGGAGAGGAGAGGTTCGGAGAGGAGAGGAGAGGTTCGGAGAGGAGAGGAGAGGAGAGGTTCAGAGAGGAGAGGTTCGGAGAGGAGAGGTTCAGAGAGGAGAGGAGAGGAAAGGAGAGGTCGGAGAGGAGAGGAGAGGTTCAGAGAGGTTCAGAGAGGAGAGGAGAGGTTCAGAGAGGAGAGGAGAGGAGAGGTTCGGAGAGGAGTGGTTCAGATATGAGAAGAGAGGTTCGGAGAGGAGAGGAGAGGTTCACAGAGGAGAGGAGAGGAGAGGTTCAGAGAGGAGAGGAGAGGTTCAGAGAGGTTCGGAGAGGAGAGGAGAGGAGAGGAGAGGAGAGGTTCGAGAGAGGAGAGGAGAGGAGAGGTTCCAAGAGGAGAGGAGAGGTTTAGAGAGGAGAGGTTCGGAGAGGAGAGGTTCAGAGAGGAGAGGTTCAGAGAGGAGAGGAGAGGAGAGGAGAGGAGAGGTTCCAAGAGGAGAGGAGAGGAGAGGAGAGGAGAGGTTCAGAGAGGAGAGGTTCGAGAGGAGAGGAGAGGTTCAGAGAGGAGAGGTTCAGAGAGCAGAGGAGAGGAGAGGAGAGGTTCAGAGAGGAGAGGTTCAGAGAGCAGAGGAGAGGAGAGGAGAGGAGAGGTTCCAAGAGGAGAGGAGAGGAGAGGAGAGGAGAGGAGAGGAGAGGAGAGGAGAGGAGAGGAGAGGAGAGGAGAGGAGAGGAGAGGAGAGGAGAGGAGAGGAGAGGAGAGGAGAGGAGAGGAGAGGTTCAGAGCGGAGAGGAGAGAAGAGGAGAGGTTCAGAGAGCAGAGGAGAGGAGAGGAGAGGTTCAGAGAGGAGAGGAGAGGTTCAGAGAGGAGAGGAGAGGTTCAGAGAGGAGAGGTTCAGAGAGGTTCAGAGAGGAGAGGAGAGGTTCAGAGAGGAGAGGTTCGGAGAGGAGAGGAGAGGTTCAGAGAGGAGAGGTTCAGAGAGGAGAGGTTCAGAGAGGAGAGGAGAGGAGAGGAGAGGAGAGGAGAGGTTCCAAGAGGAGAGGAGAGGTTCGGAGAGAGAGGAGAGGTTCAGAGAGGAGAGGTTCGGAGAGGAGAGGTTCAGAGAGAGGAGAGGAGAGGAGAGGGAGAGGAGAGGTTCGGAGAGGAGAGGAGAGAGAGAGGAGAGGAGAGAGAGGAGGAGAGGAGAGGTTCGAGAGGAGAGGTTCGGAGAGGAGAGGAGAGGTTCGAGAGGAGAGAGAGGTTCGGAGAGGAGAGGGAGAGGAGAGGTTCAGAGAGCAGAGGAGAGGAGAGGTTCAGAGAGGAGAGGACAGTTTCAGAGGAGGAGGCGAGGAGAGGAGAGGAGAGGAGAGGAGAGGTTCAGAGAGGACAGGTTCGGAGAGGAGAGGGGAGGAGAGGAGAGAGAGGGGAGGAGAGGAGAGGAGAGGAGAGAGAGGTTCAGAGAGGAGAGGTTCAGAGGAGAGGAGAGGAGAGCGAGGCAAGGATAGAGGCGAGGGAGGAGGAGAGGAGAGAGAGGAGAGGAGAGGAGAGGAGAGGAGAGGAGAGGAGAGGAGAGGAGAGGAGAGGAGAGGGAGAGGAGAGGAGAGGGAGAGAGGAGAGGAGAGGAGAGGAGAGGAGAGGAGAGGAGAGGAGAGGAGAGGAGAGGAGAGGGTTGAGTTTGGATGCCAGCTGCTCTGTGCTCTCTCTCCACAAGGCTCTCCAGCAGCTCAGCAGACTGCAGAGCTGCTGCCACAGGAGCCTCAGCAGCAGCCTGACCCTGCTGTGCCTCTCTGGATGTCGGCTGCTCTCCAGGGCGTTGTGCTTCCCCTCAAACTTCTCAGCATCACAGGTGAAGTCCTGTAGTTTCTCCAGGCTTGGGGCTTGCTGGAAATGCAGACCCCAACAGCACTATGCTGGGGATGCTGCTGCAGCTCAGGAGGGCTGCACTTGCAGGGGGAGAAGGCATTTGCTGAGATGGAATCATGGAATCAACAAGGTTGGGAAAGACCTCAAAGGTCATCAAGTCCAACCTAATCCCCAACCCCTCCTGACAGCCAAACCCTGGCTCCAAGTGCCACATCCAAGCCTTGCCTGAACCCCTCCAGGGCTGGGGACTCCACCACCTCCCTGGGCAGCTCATCCCAGTGCCCAATTCCTCTTGCTGGCAAGAACTTTCTCCTCCCTTCCAGCCTCAACCTCCCCTGGCACAGCTTGAGACTGTGTCCTCTTGTTCTGCTGCTGGGGGCCTGGCAGAAGAGACCAACCCCCAGCTGGCTCCAACCTCCCTGCAGGGAGTTGGAGAGAGCAAGAAGGTCTCCCCTGAGCCTCCTCTTCTGCAGGCTAAGCAACCCCAGCTCCCTCAGCCTCTCCTCACAGGGCTGTGCCCCAGACCCCTCCCCAGCCTTGTGCCCCAGACCCCTCCCCAGCTTTCTTGCCCTTCTCTGGACACCTTCCAGCAGCTCAACCTCTTTCCTAACCTCAGAGCCCAGAGCTGGACACAGGACTCAAGCTGTGGCCTCAGCAGTGCTGAGCACAGGGCACAAGGACTTCCCTGCTCCTGCTGGCCACACTCTACCTGCCCCAGGCCAGGATGCCCTTGGCCTTCTTGGCCCCCTGGGCACACTGCTGCCTCCTCTTCAGCTGCTCTCCCCAGCACCCCCAGCTCCCTCTCTGCCTGGCTGCTCTCAGCCCCTCTGCCCCCAGCCTGTGGCACTGCCTGGGGTTGCTGTGGCCAATGTGCAGCCCCTGGCACTTGGATGTGTTCAATCTCCTGCCCTTGGCCTCTGCCCATCTGCCCAGCCTGGCAAGGTCCCTCTGCAGAGCTCTGCTCCCCTCTCACAGCTCAGCTCCTGCCCCCAGCTTGCTGTCAGCTGCACATTCACTGCTAATGGACTCCATCCCCTCCTCCAGATCATCAATGAAGATATTGATCAGGCTGGGGCCCAGCCCTGATCCCTGGGGCACACCACTGGTGAGATCTGCTGATGAAATCCACCCCCTGTTGCTGCAGTCCTGCAGTCCCACCCTGCTGGCATCCTTCCCATCCTTCTGGCATCCTTCCTGCCCTCCTGGCATCCTTCCCATCCTGCTGGCATCCTTCCCACCCTGCTGGCATCCTTCCCGCCCTGCTGGCATCCTTCCTACCCAGCTGGCATCCTTCCCATCCTGCTGGCATCCTTCCTGCCCTCCTGCTGGCATCCTTCCTGCCCTCCTGGCATCCTTCCTACCCTGCTGGCATCCTTCGTACCCTGCTGGCATCCTTCCTACCCAGCTGGCATCCTTCCTACCCTGCTGGCAACCTTCCCACCCAGCTGGCATCCTTCCTACCCAGCTGGCATCCTTCCTGCTCTGCTGGCATCCTTCCCACCCTGCTGGCATCCTTCCTGCTCTGCTGGCATCCTTCCTACCCTGCTGGCATCCTTCCCACCCTGCTGGCATCCTTCCTACCCTGCTGGCAACCTTCCCACCCAGCTGGCATCCTTCCTACCCAGCTGGCATCCTTCCTGCTCTGCTGGCATCCTTCCCACCCTGCTGGCATCCTTCCTGCTCTGCTGGCATCCTTCCTACCCTGCTGGCATCCTTCCCACCCTGCTGGCATCCTTCCCACCCTGCTGGCATCCTTCCTACCCAGCTGGCATCCTTCCTGCCCCGCTGGCATCCTTCCCGCCCTGCTGGCATCCTTCCTACCCAGCTGGCATCCTTCCTACCCTGCTGGCATCCTTCCCACCCTGCTGGCATCCTTCCTACCCAGCTGGCATCCTTCCTGCTCTGCTGGCATCCTTCCCACCCTGCTGGCATCCTTCCTGCTCTGCTGGCATCCTTCCTACCCTGCTGGCATCCTTCCCACCCTGCTGGCATCCTTCCTACCCTGCTGGCAACCTTCCCACCCAGCTGGCATCCTTCCTACCCAGCTGGCATCCTTCCTGCTCTGCTGGCATCCTTCCCACCCTGCTGGCATCCTTCCTGCTCTGCTGGCATCCTTCCTACCCTGCTGGCATCCTTCCTGCCCCGCTGGCATCCTTCCCGCCCTGCTGGCATCCTTCCTACCCAGCTGGCATCCTTCCTGCCCCGCTGGCATCCTTCCTGCCCTGCTGGCATCCTTCCTACCCAGCTGGCATCCTTCCCACCCTGCTGGCATCCTTCCTACCCAGCTGGCATCCTTCCCCCCCTGCTGGCATCCTGCCTACCCAGCTGGCATCCTTCCTACCAAGCTGGCATCCTCCTGCTCTGCTGGCATCCTTCCTACCCAGCTGGCATCCTTCCTACCCTGCTGGCATCCCTCCTGCTCTGCTGGCATCCTTCCCCCCCTGCTGGCAACCTTCCTACCCAGCTGGCATCCTTCACTCCCTGCTGGCATCCCTCATACCCTGCTGGCATCCTTCCTACACAGCTGGCATCCTTCACTCCCTGCTGGCATCCTTCCCCCCCGCTGGCAGCCTTCCTACCCAGCTGGCATCCTTCCTACCCAGCTGGCATCCTTCCTGCCCCGCTGGCATCCTTCCCACCCTGCTGGCATCCTTCCTACCCAGCTGGCATCCTTCCCATCCTGCTGGCATCCTTCCTACCCTGCTGGCATCCTTCCCACCCTGCTGGCATCCTTCCTACCCTGCTGGCATCCTTCCCACCCTGCTGGCATCCTTCCCATCCTGCTGGCATCCTTCCTACCCTGCTGGCATCCTTCCTACCCTGCTGGCATCCTTCCCATCCTGCTGGCATCCTTCCTACCCTGCTGGCATCCTTCCTACCCTGCTGGCATCCTTCCCACCCAGCTGGCATCCTTCCTACCCTGCTGGCATCCTTCCCATCCTGCTGGCATCCTTCCTACCCTGCTGGCATCCTTCCCACCCAGCTGGCATCCTTCCTACCCTGCTGGCATCCTTCCCACCCAGCTGGCATCCTTCCTACCCTGCTGGCATCCTTCCCACCCTGCTGGCATCCTTCCTACCCTGCTGGCATCCTTCCCCCAGCTGGCATCCTTCCCCCTGCTGGCATCCTTCCCACCCTGCTGGCATCCTTCCTACCCTGCTGGCATCCTTCCCACCCTTCTGGCATCCTTCCTACCCAGCTGGCATCCTTCCTACCCAGCTGGCATCCCTCATACCCTGCTGGCATCCTTCCCACCCTGCTGGCATCCTTCCCCCCCTGCTGGCATCCTTCCTACCCTGCTGGCATCCTTCCCCCCCAGCTGGCATCCTTCCTACCCTGCTGGCATCTTTCCCACCCTTCTGGCATCCTTCCTACCCTGCTGGCATCCTTCCTACCCAGCTGGCATCCTTCCCCCCCAGCTGGCATCCTTCCTACCCTGCTGGCATCTTTCCCACCCTTCTGGCATCCTTCCTACCCTGCTGGCATCCTTCCTACCCAGCTGGCATCCTTCCTACCCTGCTGGCATCCTTCCCACCCTGCTGGCATCCTTCCCCCCCTGCTGGCATCCTTCCTACCCTGCTGGCATCCTTCCCCCCCAGCTGGCATCCTTCCTACCCTGCTGGCATCCTTCCCCCCCAGCTGGCATCCTTCCTACCCTGCTGGCATCTTTCCCACCCTTCTGGCATCCTTCCTACCCTGCTGGCATCCTTCCTACCCAGCTGGCATCCTTCCTACCCAGCTGGCATCCCTCATACCCTGCTGGCATCCTTCCCACCCTGCTGGCATCCTTCCCCCCCTGCTGGCATCCTTCCTACCCTGCTGGCATCCTTCCCCCCCAGCTGGCATCCTTCCTACCCTGCTGGCATCTTTCCCACCCTTCTGGCATCCTTCCTACCCTGCTGGCATCCTTCCTACCCAGCTGGCATCCTTCCTACCCAGCTGGCATCCCTCATACCCTGCTGGCATCCTTCCCACCCTTCTGGCATCCTTCCTGCTCTGCTGGCATCCTTCCCACCCTTCTGGCATCCTTCCTACCCTGCTGGCATCCTTCCTACCCTGCTGGCATCCCTCATACCCTGCTGGCATCCTTCCCACCCTGCTGGCATCCTTCCTACCCAGCTGGCATCCTTCCTGCCCCGCTGGCATCTTTCCCACCCAGCTGGCATCCTTCCTATCCTGCTGGCAGCCATCCTACTCTGCTGGCATCCTTCCCGCCCTGCTGGCATCCTTCCCATCCTGCTGGCATCCTTCCTACCCAGCTGGCATCCTTCCTACCCTGCTGGCTTCCTTCCCACCCAGCTGGCATCCTTCCTACCCTGCTGGCATCCTTCCTGCCCTGCTGGCATCCTTCCCCCCCAGCTGGCATCCTTCACTCCCTGCTGGCATCCCTCATACCCTGCTGGCATCCTTCCTACCCAGCTGGCATCCTTCCTGCCCTGCTGGCATCCTTCCCGCCCTGCTGGCATCCTTCCTACTCTGCTGGCATCCCTCATACCCTGCTGGCATCCTTCCTACCCAGCTGGCATCCTTCCTACCCAGCTGGCATCCTTCCCGCCCTGTGCCTGCTGCAGGAGCTGCTGAGCCTCATTCAACCCCAGCGCAGGCGGCCCGGGGGTGGCTCCCACGCAGCCGAGAGGGGAGGGGGGGGAACCCAAACGTGACAGCTGTGACCTTGCCCTGGCCCTGCCCTTTCCGTGGAACCCTTTGGCTTCCCTCTCCCCAGAGGGTGGAGAGCTCCCGGGGTGCCCCGAAGGTGTCGCAGCGGCGCCGATGCCGCGGCTGGCACCGCGCTGAGCTGAACATCCGCACCGCGCTCCGCTCCGCTCCGCCACCTCCCCTGCGGCCCCGCAGCTCACACCCGGACCTCCTGCTGCTGCGGGTGAGTAGCTGGGGGGCAGCTCCTCAGCTCTGCTCTGCTCGCTGTAGTGAGCTGCTGCTTTCTCCTCTGCCGTCGCCGAGGGATTCGGCTCAGCCTCGGCTCCGCTCCTCCGGCAGCCCAGGGAGCGCAGCGCAGGCTTTCGGCTGCCCCTTGGGGGAGTTTTGCGGCGCAATTGGGCAAGGGGTCCAGGGAAAGGTGGGGAAGTGGCGCAGGTGGGTGCTCCGGGCTTGAAATGAAAGTACTGAGAGGGTGGAAAGTTGAAATAAAAGCAGCATAGCAGAGAAAAGGGAGAGGGGGAGGCGGGAGGGAGAGGGAGAAGGGAGGGGGGGAGGTGGGAGAGAGGAGGAGAAGGGGGAGAGTGAGAGAAGGGAGAGAGGGGGAGGTGGGAGGCAGGTGAGAAGGGAGAGAGGAGAAGGGAGAGAGTGGGAATGGGAGAGAGTGGGAAAGGGAGGCAGGGGAGAAGGGAGGCAGGGGAGAAGGGAGGCAGGGGAGAAGGGAGAGAGGGTGAGAAGGGGGGCAGGGGGAAAGGGGGGCAGGGGAGAAGGGAGAGAGTGGGAAAAGGAGGCAGGAGAGAACGGAGAGAGTGGGACAGGGAGAGAGTGGGAAAGGGAGAGAGTGGGAGAAAGGAGAGAGTGGGAGAAGGGAGAGAGTGGGAGAAGGGAGAGAGTGGGAAAGGGAGGCAGGGAAGAAGGGAGAGAGTGGGAAAAGGAGAAAGTGGGAAAGGGAGAGAGAAAGGGAGAGAGTGGGAAAGGGAGGCAGGGGGAAAGGGAGGCAGGGGAGAAGGGAGAAAGGGGAGAAAGGGGAGAAAGGAGAGTGGGAGAACTGTGGCAAGGGAGAAGGGAGGCAAGGGAGAAGGGAGAGAGTGGGAAAGAGGCAGGGGAGAAGGGAGAGAGTGGGAAAGGGAGAGAGTGGGAGAAGGGAGGCAGAGGAGAAGGGAGAGAGTGGGAGAAGGGAGAGAGGGAGAAGGGAGAGAGTGGGAAAGGGAGAGAGTGGGAGAAGGGAGAGAGTGGGAGAAGGGAGAGGGGGAAGCAGGAGGCAGGGGAGAAGTTAAAATGGGAGTGAAGTGGTGAAAAGGGTTTAGGGCTTAAAATAAAAGCAATAAAACAGCAAAAAAGGTAAAATAGAGGCAGGAAAATGGTGTGAAAATGAGACATTGTTTTGCAGGAGAGACCAAACTGTGAGGAGGGAAATAGGTGAGGAAGGCTTCAGGGCTTAAAATGCAACCAACAAGAGGGGGGAAAGTGGAACTGAAGTTAAACCAAGCCCAGGAAAGCAGGGAAGGAAAGGCCATTTAGCAGCAGCCAGCGAGCTGAGGCAGCCAGGGCGCTGCTTGCTCAGCCCCCAGCCAGCACAGAGAGCTCCTTTCACCCCAGGCAGGTTACAAATCCCCTCCAGATCAGCTGGCAATTAACTTCCAGATTGCCTGAATCTCATTACCCTGCTTGACTCCAAAGGGCTTCAGCTGCTCTGCACGTGGTGCTGGGGGGGAAGGAGGGATGGAGGGGAGGGGGAGAGGGGAAGAGGGGGGTGAGGGAGGGGAGAATGAAGCAGGATGGAGGGGAAAAGAAAGTAGGAGGGAAAGGAGTGGGATGGAGGGACAAGATGGTGGGATGGAAGGGGGTGGGATGGAGGGGAAAGAAGGTGGGATGGAGGGGAAAACGCCCTGCAGCCCTCCCCCCTTTGTTTTCAGAATGGACCTTAACCCACAACAAGGGGGAAGGTAAGGAGGGATGGAGAGGAAAGCAAGGAGGGATGGAGGGGAAGGCAAGGAGGGATGGAGGGGAAGGCAAGGAGGGATGGAGGGGGGGAGGGATGGAGGGGGAAGGTAAGGAGGGATGGAGGGGGAAGGTAAGGAGGGATGGAGAGGAAGGCAAGGAGGGATGGAGGGGAAGGCAAGGAGGGATGGAGGGGGAAGGCAAGGAGGGATGGAGGGGGAAGGCAAGGAGGGATGGAGGGGAAGGCAAGGAGGGATGGAGGGGAAGGCAAGGAGGGATGGAGGGGGAAGGCAAGGAGGGATGGAGGGGAAGGCAAGGAGGGATGGAGGGGGAAGGCAAGGAGGGATGGAGAGGAAGGCAAGGAGGGATGGAGGGGAAGGCAAGGAGGGATGGAGGGGAAGGCAAGGAGGGATGGAGGGGGAAGGCAAGGAGGGATGGAGGGGGAAGGCAAGGAGGGATGGAGGGGAAGGCAAGGAGGGATGGAGGGGGAAGGCAAGGAGGGATGGAGGGGGAAGGTAAGGAGGGATGGAGGGGGAAGGTAAGGAGGGATGGAGGGGGAAGGTAAGGAGGGATGGAGAGGAAGGCAAGGAGGGATGGAGGGGAAGGCAAGGAGGGATGGAGGGGAAGGTAAGGAGGGATGGAGGGGGAAGGTAAGGAGGGATGGAGGGGGAAGGTAAGGAGGGATGGAGGGGGAAGGTAAGGAGGGATGGAGAGGAAGGCAAGGAGGGATGGAGGGGAAGGCAAGGAGGGATGGAGGGGAAGGCAAGGAGGGATGGAGGGGGAAGGCAAGGAGGGATGGAGGGGAAGGCAAGGAGGGATGAAGGGGAAGGCAAGGAGGGATGGAGGGGGAAGGCAAGGAGGGATGGAGGGGAAGGCAAGGAGGGATGGAGGGGGAAGGCAAGGAGGGATGGAGAGGAAGGCAAGGAGGGATGGAGGGGAAGGCAAGGAGGGATGGAGGGGAAGGCAAGGAGGGATGGAGGGGGAAGGCAAGGAGGGATGGAGGGGAAGGCAAGGAGGGATGGAGGGGAAGACAAGGAGGGATGAAGGGGAAGACAAGGAGGGATGGAGGGGGAAGGTAAGGAGGGATGGAGGGGGAAGGTAAGGAGGGATGGAGGGGGAAGGTAAGGAGGGATGGAGGGGGAAGGTAAGGAGGGATGAAGGGGAAGACAAGGAGGGATGGAGGGGGAAGGTAAGGAGGGATGGAGGGGAAGGCAAGGAGGGATGGAGGGGGAAGGTAAGGAGGGATGGAGGGGGAAGGTAAGGAGGGATGAAGGGGAAGACAAGGAGGGATGGAGGGGGAAGGTAAGGAGGGATGAAGGGGAAGACAAGGAGGGATGGAGGGGGAAGGTAAGGAGGGATGGAGGGGGAAGGTAAGGAGGGATGGAGAGGAAGGCAAGGAGGGATGGAGGGGAAGGTAAGGAGGGATGGAGGGGGAAGGTAAAGAGGGATGGAGGGGAAGGTAAGGAGGGATGGAGGGGGAAGGTAAGGAGGGATGGAGGGGGAAGGTAAAGAGGGATGGAGGGGGAAGCAAGGAGGGATGGAGGGGAAGGCAAGGAGGGATGGGAGGGGAAGGCAAGGAGGGATGGAGGGGAAGGCAAGGAGGGATGGAGGGGGAAGCAAGGAGGGATGGAGAGGCAGGCAACGGGGATGGAGGGGGAAGGTAAGGAAGGATGGAGGGGGAAGGCAAGGAGGGATGGAGGGGAAGGTAAGGAGGGATGGAGGGGGAAGGTAAGGAGGGATGGAGGGGGAAGGTAAGGAGGGATGGAGGGGGAAGGTAAGGAGGGATGGAGAGGAAGGCAAGGAGGGATGGAGGGGGAAGGTAAGGAGGGATGGAGAGGAAGGTAAGGAGGGACGGAGGGGAAGGTAAGGAGGGATGGAGAGGAAGGTAAGGAGGGACGGAGGGGGAAGGTAAGGAGGGATGGAGAGGAAGGCAAGGAGGGATGGAGGGGGAAGGTAAGGAGGGATGGAGGGGAAGGTAAGGAGGGATGGAGAGGAAGGTAAGGAGGGATGGAGAGGAAGGCAAGGAGGGATGGAGGGGGAAGGTAAGGAGGGATGGAGGGGAAGGTAAGGAGGGATGGAGAGGAAGGTAAGGAGGGATGGAGAGGAAGGCAAGGAGGGATGGAGAGGAAGGTAAGGAGGGATGGAGGGGAAGGTAAGGAGGGATGGAGAGGAAGGCAAGGAGGGATGGAGAGGAAGGTAAGGAGGGATGGAGGGGAAGGGAAGGAGGGATGGAGAGGAAGGCAAGGAGGGATGGAGAGGAAGGCAAGGAGGGATGGAGGGGGAAGGTAAGGAGGGACGGAGGGGGAAGGTAAGGAGGGATGGAGAGGAAGGCAAGGAGGGATGGAGGGGGAAGGTAAGGAGGGACGGAGGGGGAAGGTAAGGAGGGATGGAGGGGGAAGGCAAGGAGGGATGGAGGGGGAAAGAAGGTGTGAGGGAGGGAAAGCCAAGGTTAGATGCAAGAAAAACCAAGGCAGGCTGGGGGCTGCCCCTAAGCTGCTGTGAGTCTGTGGAAAGCAAGGCAGGAGGGAGGAAGGAAGAGAGGCAGGGTGGAGGGGGGGACAGCAAGGCAGGCTCCCAGCCTCTGCCCATTCCCTCCAGCCAAAGCCTCAGCTGCTCCTTGGCAGCTCAGCCTGCACTGCTCCAGCACCCAGGCTCTGAGCCTAAACTTTGTACCCATTAAAAGCCAGAGCAGTAACAGCTCCCTGGGATGCTGCCCTGGCAGCTTCAGCTGCTCACACAGAGGCAAACAGGTTGGCCTCTCTCTTTCTTGGGTTTTCCCACCCCTCCAGGATGCTTTCAGAGAGCTCTGCCAGGAGCTGCTGCTGTCTCCCAAGCTCTTCCTCCTTGAGCAGCTTCATAGTCATGGAGTGGTTTGGGTTGGAAGGGAGCTCAGAGCTCATCTGCCCCAAACCCCTGCCAGGGGCAGGGACACCTCCCAGCCAGGCTCAGCTGCTCAGGGCCTCATCCAGCCTGGCCTTGAACCCTCCAGGCAGGAGGCAGCCACAGCCTCCCTGGGCAGCCTGGGCCAGAGCCTCAGCTCCCTCCTGCTCAAGAGCTTCTTCCTCAGCTCCACTCTAACCCTGCTCTGCCTCAGCTCCAAACTCTTCCCCTGGGCCTGGCTCAGACCCCCTCAGGAGCAGTTCCTCTGCAGCCTTCCTGCAGGATCCCTTCAGCTCCTGGCAGCAGCTCTGAGGTGCCCCTGGAGCCTTCTCCTCTGCAGGCTGCACAGCCCCAGCTCCCTCAGCCTGTGCTCCCAGCAGAGCTGCTCCAGCCCTGGCAGCATCTCTGTGGCCTCCTCTGGGCTCTCTCCAGCAGCTCTGTGTCATAGAATCACAGAATTGCCATGGCTGGAAGGGAGCTCCAGGCTCAGCCAGCCCCAGCCCCCTGCCATGGGCAGGGACACCTCACACCACAGCAGCTTGCTCACAGCCACCTCCAGCCTGGCTGCAAACACCTCCAGCCAGGAGGCTTCCACCACCTCCCTGGGCAGCCTGGGCCAGGCTCTCACCACCCTCCTGCCCAACAACTTCTTCCTCACAGCCAAGCTCCAGCTCCCCACTTCTGCTCCAGCCCCCCCACTCCTAGCCCTCCCTCACCCCCTCCAAAGTCCCTCCCCAGCTTGCTTGCAGCCCCCTGCAGCTCCTGCAAGGCCACCAGAAGGTCTCCTGGGAGCCTTCTCCTCTCCAGCCTGCACAAGCCCAACTCTCTCAGGCTGTGCTCAGAGCAGAGCAGCTCCAGCCCTCTGCTCCTCCTTGTGTCCTCCTCCTGCTGGGGACCCCAGAGCTGGAGGCAGGGTTGGAGCTGAGCTCTGAGCAGAGCAGAGCCCAGGGGCAGAATCTCCTCTCCTGCCCTGCTGCTCCTGGGCTGCAGGGGGGCCCTGCTTGCTCCTGGGGAGCTGCTCAGCACCCAGCACCCCCAAGGCTCCCTAGAGATAGAACATGTCCAATAATGCCTGGGTTTGAAGGACTCACTTCACATGTGCTGCTGAATTTTGCAGGCACTGCTCCCCTCCTGCCCCTGCAGTGCTGCTCTCTCCCTGCTTGAACTGCAAATCCCTCAGGACCCAAGAGATTTGCAGGGGGAATGGTGCTCAGCTTTTAGCACAGGCAGTGTTGGAGGACCATGGAGGTTCCCCCCCCAGCATTGGACACTCTGAAGGCTCATTCTCGACAGGGCTCTGGGCCTGCTCCTTTCAACTCCACCATCTAGAAAGGTTGGAGCTGATTAGCTACAGAGAGTGGCACTGAGGCAGCCCCAGGAGGGTGCAGATAGCACCCAGCTGAGTGGTGCTGCAGGGGAGCCTGAGGGAGGGGATGGGAGCCAGGCAGAGGGAGCTGGGCAGGCTGCAGAGGAGAACCTCCTGAGGTTCAACAAGGCTCAGGGCAAGGTCCTGCTGCTGGGTCAGGGCAATGCCAGAGATCAGTGCAGGCTGGGGGTGATGAGAGTGAGAGCAGCCCTGAGGAGAAGGCCCTGGGGGTGCTGGGGAGGGGGAGAAGCTGGCCAGGAGTAGGCAGTGAGAGAGTGCAGCACAGGAGGCCAAGGGCAGCCTGGGCTGCACCCAAAGCAGGGTGGCCAGAGCTGGAGAGAGGGATCCTGCCCCTCTGCTCTGCTCTGGGGAGACCTCACCTGCAGGGCTGGGGCCAGGAGCTGGAGCCCTCAACACAGGAGGGACCTGGAGCTGAGGGAGAGGCTCCAGAGGAGGCCAGCAAGATGCTGAGGGGCTTGGAGCAGCTCTGCTGTGGGGCCAGGCTGAGGGAGCTGGGGGTGTTGAGCCTGCAGAAGAGAAGGCTGCAAGCAGAGCTGAGAGCAGCTCCCAGGCCCTGCAGGGGCTGCAAGCTCCCTTCCAGCCCCCAGCAGCCTGGGATGAGCTCCTGGGACCTTCCAGCTGCAGTTCAGTGTCTGCAGGGCAGCTGCAGGCAGGCTGGGCAGGGGCTGCTCAGAAGGGGCTGTGGGGACAGGAGGAGGAGCAAGGGTCTGGAGCTGGAGCAGGGCAGAGGTAGGTTGGAGCTGAGGAGGAAGCTCTGCAGAGGGAGGCTGGAGAGACTCTGGCACAGGCTGCCCAGGCAGAGGGTGGAGGCTCCATCCCTGCAGCCATCCAAGCTCAGCCTGGCTGTGGCCCTGGGCAGCCTGCTGCAGCTGGAGCTGTCCCTGCTGCCTGCAGGGGCTTGCACAGGATGCCCTTGGAGCCTCCCTTCCAGCCCAGTGCCACCTGCAAACGACTGGAGAGAGTCCAGCAGAGGCTGCAGACATTGCCTCATCAAATGACAGAGTCCAAGGGAGGCTGTGAGGATGCTGAAGGGCCTGGAACATTTGTGTGTGAGGAGGAAGGGCTGAGAGCCCTGGGGGTGGTTAGCCTGGAGAGGAGAAGGCTGAGAGGGGTCTGATCAATGCCTATCAATAGCTGAGGGCTGGGGCAAGCAGCAGGGGCCAGGCTCTGCCCAGTGGTGTCCTGAGTCCCTTTTCCAGCCAGGCTCCTGCCCCTGAGCCCTCTCTCTGCCCCCCGTGGGGCTTCCCCAGCTGCCCCTTGTGCTCGCAGCCCTTTGTCTCCCTGCTGCCTCTCAGGTGACCTGGGGCTCAGGGAGGTGCTGAGCAGGACCTTTACCTCCCAGGCTGACTCAGGAGAGCTTTAATTGCTTCCCAGAGTGCAATTGCTTTAATTGCCTCTGGGGAAAAGCTCCTGGGAGGGCAGCCGGGAGGGGAGCAGCCAGGAGCTGGGGGAACCATCAGCCCTGCACCTGCCCTGCAGCACAGAGGGCAAAACCTGCGACCAGCTGAGGCTTGCTGGCTGAGTTTGAGAGCAGTTAATGCCAGCAGGGCCTCCCCAAACAGCCCTTTTAATCTCTTGCAGTCCTGTGGGCACACAGAGACCCCCCCCAAAGCCCTTACCCTGGGGCTGTGCAGAGGGAGCCTGGCAGCCAGCTGCTCTCAGCACCCCTGAGGCACTGCTGCCCAGCAGCTCTCTGCAGCTCAGAGCTGGGCTTCAGCTGCCCAAACCTGGCCCAGAGTTGCCTCTTCTGACCAAGCTGCAGGCTGGGGGAGGCTGAGAGGGGCTCAACAGGCACAAGCTTTTGAGGGGTGGGTGCCAGGAGGAAGGTATCACAGTGTCACAGTATCACAGCATCACCAAGGTTGGAAGAGACCTCAAAGATCATCCAGTCCAACCTGGCACCACAGACCTCATGGCTTGAACCATGGCACCGAGTGCCACATCCAATCCCCTCCTGAACACCTCCAGGGATGGGGACTCCACCACCTCCCTGGGCAGCTCATCCCAGTGCCCAATTCCTCTTGCTGGCAAGAACTTTCTCCTCCCCTCCAGCCTCAACCTCCCCTGGCACAGCTTGAGACTGTGTCCTCTTGTTCTGGGGCTGGGGGCCTGGCAGAAGAGACCAACCCCCAGCTGGCTCCAACCTCCCTGCAGGGAGTTGGAGAGAGCAAGAAGGTCTCCCCTGAGCCTCCTCTTCTGCAGGCTAAGCAACCCCAGCTCCCTCAGCCTCTCCTCACAGGGCTGTGCCCCAGACCCCTCCCCAGCCCTGTGCCCCAGACCCCTCCCCAGCTTTCTTGCCCTTCTCTGGACACCTTCCAGCAGCTCAACCTCTTTCCTACCCTCAGGAGCCCAGAGCTGGACACAGGACTCAAGCTGTGGCCTCAGCAGTGCTGAGCACAGGGCACAAGGACTTCCCTGCTCCTGCTGGCCACACTCTGCCTGACCCAGGCCAGGATGCCCTTGGCCTTCTTGGCCCCTGGGCACACTGCTGGCTCCTCTTCAGCTGCTCTCCCCCAGCACCCCCAGCTCCCTCTCTGCCTGGCTGCTCTCAGCCCCTCTGCCCCCAGCCTGTGGCACTGCCTGGGGTTGTTGTGGCCAATGTGCAGCCCCTGGCATTTGTTGAATGCCATCCTGTTGGCCTCTGCCCATCTGTCCAGTCAGTCGAGGTCCCTCTGCAGAGCTCTCCTGCCCTCTAACTGACCAACATCTGCTCCCAGCTTGGTGTCATCTGCAAACTTGCTGATGGACTCCATCCCCTCCTCCAGGTCATCAGTGAAGATGTTAAAGAGGATGGGGCCCAGCACTGATAAGGTGCCAGGCTCTTTGAGGGGTGGGTGCCAGGAGGAAGGTGCCAGGCTCTGCTCAGGGGTGCCCTGGGCCAGGCCAAGGGGCAGGGGACACAGACTGGAAGCCAGGAGGTTCCACCTCAGCAGGAGGAGAAACTTCTTTGGGGTGAGGCTGCTGGAGCCTGGAGCAGGCTGCCAGAGAGGTTGTGGAGTCTCCTGCTCTGGAGAGCTTCCAACCCCCCCTGGATGTGTCCTGGGTGCCCTGTCCTGGGTGCCCTGCTCTGCCAGGGGGGGATTGGACTGGAGGATCTCTGGAGGTCCCTTCCAACCCCTCCCCCTCTGTGGCTGTGTGCTGGCAAAGCCAGAAGGAAATGTTTTAGCCTTCAGTCACCTTGGCCCAGACAGAACCTGTCCTCCAGATGTGATCACTCTGGGAGCAGCTTTCACCTCAGCTCAGATGGCTTCTGAGTGAGTTAAACCTTAACTAGAAAGAGGAATTGGCCACTGGGATGAGCTGCCCAGGGAGGTGCTGCAGTCCCCAGCCCTGGAGGTCTTCCCTTGTTTCCTCTCCCCTGTTTCAGTTCCCTTTTTCCTGTTCTACTTTTGCTTTCTTTGTTCCTTTGCCCTTTTTATCCATTTTTGGTTTCCTTTTTCCTTGTCACTTTTCTCTCCCTCTCCCTTGACTCTCTCCTCCTTTACTTTTCCCTTCCCTTCCCTTCCCTTCCCTTCCCTTCCCTTCCCTTCCCTTCCCTTCCCTTCCCTTCCTTCCCTTCCCTTCCCTTCCCTTCCTTCCCTTCCCTTCCCTTCCTTCCTTCCCTTCCCTTCCCTTCCCTTCCCTTCCCTTCCCTTCCCTTCCCTTCCCTTCCCTTCCCTTCCCTTCCCTTCCCTTCCCTTCCCTTCCCTTCCCTTCCCTTCCCTTCCCTTCCTTCCCTTCCCTTCCCCCTCCACCTTGCTCCCCTCTGGGTGGAGGCCTTGCAGGGAGATAAGCAACCAACCAACCAACCAACCTTTGCCCTCCTGGTGCAGCATGGGAGCCCCAGGGCAGGCTCCTGTCCTCAGCTGCTCCTCAGGGATGGGTTTCCTTTACAGCTTGCTTATGGCCTCGTTAAAAACATCACAGAGTCACAGCAGGATGGGGCTGGAAAGGGACCTTGAAGGATCAAGGGCAGGGCACCCAGGGCAGGGCACCCAGAGCACATCCAGGGGGGGTTGGAAGCTCTCCAGAGCAGGAGACTCCACAACCTCTCTGGCAGCCTGCTCCAGGCTCCAGCAGCCTCACCCCAAAGAAGTTTCTCCTCCTGCTGAGGTGGAACCTCCTGGCTTCCAGTCTGTGTCCCCTGCCCCTTGGCCTGGCCCAGGGCACCCCTGAGCAGAGCCTGGCCCCTGCTGCTTGCCCCCCAGCCTTCAGCTATTGAGACCCATTGATCAGATCCGTCTCAGCCTTCTCCTCTCCAGGCTAACCACCCCCAGGGCTCTCAGCCCTTCCTCCTCACACACAAATGTTCCAGGCCCTTCAGCATCCTCACAGCCTCCCTTGGACTCTGTCATTTGATGAGGCAATGTCTGCAGCCTCTGCTGGACTCTCTCCAGTCATTTGCAGGTGGCACTGGGCTGGAAGGGAGGCTCCAAGGGCATCCTGTGCAAGCCCCTGCAGGCAGCAGGGACAGCTCCAGCTGCAGCAGGCTGCCCAGGGCCACAGCCAGGCTGAGCTTGGATGGCTGCAGGGATGGAGCCTCCAGCAGCTCCCTGGGCAGCCTGTGCCAGAGTCTCTCCAGCCTCCCTGGGCAGAACTTCCTCCTGAGTTCCAACCTACCTCTGCCCTGCTCCAGCTCCAGACCCTTGCTCCTCCTCCTGTCCCCACAGCCCCTTCTGAGCAGCCCCTGCCCAGCCTGCCTGCAGCTGCCCTGCAGGCACTGAAATGCAGCTCTGAGCTCTGTTTGCAGCCTCCTCTTCTCCAAGCTCCCTCAGCCTCTCCTCACAGGGCTGTGCCCCAGACCCCTCCCCAGCTTTCTTGCCCTTCTCTGGACACCTTCCAGCAGCTCAACCTCTTTCCTAACCTCAGCAGCCCAGAGCTGGACACAGGACTCAAGCTGTGGCCTCAGCAGTGCTGAGCACAGGGCACAAGGACTTCCCTGCTCCTGCTGGCCACACTTTGCCTGCCCCAGGCCAGGATGCCCTTGGCCTTCTTGGCCCCCTGGGCACACTGCTGGCTCCTCTTCAGCTGCTCTCCCCCAGCACCCCCAGCTCCCTCTCTGCCTGGCTGCTCTCAGCCACTCTGCCCCCAGCCTGTGGCACTGCCTGGGGTTGCTGTGGCCAATGTGCAGCCCCTGGCCCTTGGATGTGTTCAATCTCCTGCCCTTGGCCTCTGCCCATCTGCCCAGCCTGGCAAGGTCCCTCTGCAGAGCTCTGCTCCCCTCTCACAGCTCAGCTCCTGCCCCCAGCTTGCTGCCAGCTGCACATTCACTGCTGATGGACTCCATCCCCTCCTCCAGATCATCAATAAAGATATTGATCAGGCTGGGGCCCAGCACTGCTCCCTGGGGCACAGCACTGGTGCCTGGCTGCCAGCTGGCTGTGGCACCATTCACCACCACTCTCTGGGCTCAGCCTCCAGCCAGTTCCTAACCCAGCTCAGAGCTGCTGTCCCAGCCAGGGGCTGACAGCTTGGCCAGGAGCTTGCTGGGGGGGATGGTGGCCAAGGCCTTGCTGCAGTCCAGGCAGACTCCCTCCCCAGCCTGCCCCACATGCCCCAGGCAGTGCCCTGGGCATGGAAGGAGCTCAGGTTGGTCAGGCAGGCCCTGCCTGAATCCCTGCCTGAATCCCTGCCTGAATCCCACTGGCTGGGCCTGAGCCCTTGGCCATGCTGTGAGTGCTGTGTGATTGCCCTCAGGATGACCACTGCAGACTCACTGATGAAGGAAGGATCTTTGCTTTGAAGCCAGCCCTGCACAGCCTCTCATGGGCAAAGTCCAACCACATTCAAACCTAGAGAGCAGCCTGGCAGCGAGGCTGGGCAGAGGGCCAGGAGCTGTTACAGAGCCACAGAATGGTTTGGGTTGGAAGAGCCTCCAGGCTCCCCCAGTCCAACCTCCAACCCAGCCCCACCATGGTCACCAAACCCCGGCCCCAGCTGCCATGGGCACAGCTTGCTGCAGCACCTCCAGCCATGAGGACTCCACCACCTCCCTGGGCAGCCTCTGCCAGTCCTTGACCACTCTGGCAGCAGAGAGATTCTTCCTCCTCTCCAACCTAAGCCTCCCCTGGCACAAGTTCAGGCCATGGCCTCTGCTTCTATCACCTGAGCCTGGGGAGCAGAGCCCAACCCCCCCTGGCTGCAGCCTCCTCTCAGGGAGCTGGGGTCCTGGGGGGCATCCAGCAGGGCCAGGGAGCTTCTGCTCCCCCTCTGCTCTGCTCTGCCCTGCTGAGACCTCCCCTGGAGGATTGCATCCAGCCCTGGGCTGCCCAGCTCAGGAGGGACAGGGAGCTGCTGCAGAGAGGCCAAGGCAGGCTGCAAGGCTGCTGAAGGGACTGCAGCAGTGCCTGGGGAGGAGAGGCTGAGAGCCCTGGGGGTGCTGAGTGTGGAGAGGAGAAGGCTGAGAGGGAGCTGAGCAATGGCTCTCAAGAGCTGAGGGCTGGGGGGCAGGAAGGGAGGCACAGGGACAGCCTCTGCTCACTGGGCCCTGGCACAGGCCAAGGGGCAAGGGAGGGAAAGTGCAGCCCAGGAGGTTGCAGCTCAGCCTCAGGAGGAACTTCTTGGCTGGGAGGCTGCCAGAGGCCTGGAGCAGGCTGCCCAGAGAGGTTGTGGAGTCTCCTTCTGTGGAGCCTTTGCAGCCCTGGCTGGATGTGTTCTGTGTGCCCTGGGCTGGATCCTCTGCTCCTGCTCTGCCAGGGGGCTGCCACTGCGAGCTCTGCAGGGCTCCCTTCCAGCCCCCAGCACCCTGGGAGCCTGTAGGATCTTTCCTCTCCACACCTCATGAAATCTTCCCTCTTGCTGATTTCTTTGCTTGTAGAAGAAAGATGCCAGGAGAGCAGCCTGAGGTCTGCATTCAGCTGGCAGTGCCCAGCTCCAACAGTGTGCCCAGCCCTGGGCAGTGCCGTGGGGGCAGTGTGCTGACCTTCCACAACATCTGCTACCGGGTGAAGGTGAAGACTGGGCTGCTGTGCTGCAGGAGAACAGCCACCAAAGAGGTCCTGAGGGATGTCAAGTAGGTATCTCAGTGCCCCTGCAGGGGCTGGCTGCCCCCTGCCCAGCCCAGGGCAGGGGGCACCGGGCACAGGGCACAGGAGGTGGTCAGAGCTCAGCTGAGTACTTTGTGCTGGCTGTCAGCTGGGACAGAGCTTTCTGCTAGGCCTACAGCAGGCTTCAGTCATGGAAAGGGAGAAGCAGCTTGGTTGGAAAAAACCTTTAAGAGCATCCAGCCCAACCATCCTCTGCCTCTGCCCAGGCTGGGGCTGAGCCATGGCCTCAGCACCACAGCTCTGGAACCCCTCCAGGGATCAGCATCCAACCCCCTCCCTGGGCAGCCTGGGCCAGGCTTGCAGAGCCCTTGCAGCCAAGAAGTTTCTTCTCCTCTCCAAGCTAAGCCTCCCCTGGGGCAGCCTGAGGCCATTGCCTCTCCTCCTGGCCCTTGTTCCTGGGGAGCAGAGCCCAACCCCCCCTGGCTGCAGCCTCCTCTCAGGGAGCTGCAGAGAGCAAGGAGGTCTCCCTCAGCCTCCTCTGCTCCACACTGCCCACCCCCAGCTCCCTCAGCTGCTCCTCCCCAGCCCTCTTCTCCACACCCTTCCCCACCTTTCTTGCCCTTCCCTGGCCCTGCTCCAGCTCCTCCAGCTCCTTCTTGCAGCCAGGAGCCCAAAGCTCAGCCCAGCCCTCAAGCTGTGGCCTGCCCAGTGCTGAGCCCAGGGGCACAATCCCTGCCCTGCTCCTGCTGCCCAACCATTGCTGCTCCAGCCCAGGCTGCTGCTGCCCTTCTTGCCCCCTGCCCACCCCCTGCCTCCTCTCCAGCTGCTGCCACCCAGCACCCCAGGCCTTGCTCTGCTGGGCACTTGCCAGCCCCTCTGCCCCCAGCCTGGAGCCTTCCTGGGGTGGCTGTGCCCCAGGCTCAGGACCCAGCCCTTGGCCTTCTTCAGCCTCCTGCAGTTCAGCTCAGCCCTGGCTGCCCCTGGGCACCCCCTGAGGTGCCAAGGCTTTGGGCAGCTGTGAGTCTGGATGGTGACACCAGGGAGATCCTTCCTAATTGCTTTGTAAGAGCTTGACCCTGTGACAGGCATTAGCCTCTCCAGGGGCTCCTAACCCCCCCAGGTGAATGGCCCTGACTCCTTTCTCACAATCCTTCCTCTCCCCCCTCCCCTCATCCTCCTCAGGCCATGAAAATGTTCAGGGTTTGGAGCAGCTCTGCTGTGGGGCCAGGCTGAGGGAGCTGGGGGTGTTGAGCCTGCAGAAGAGAAGGCTGCAGGCAGAGCTCAGAGCAGCTCTCAGGCCCTGCAGGGGCTGCAAGCAGGCTGCAGAGGGACTGCTGCCAAAGGGCTGCAGGGACAGCCCCAGGGGCAATGGTTGGAGATGAGAGCAGAGCAGATGGAGATTGGATGTGAGGAACAAGTTGTGCCCCAGGAGGCTGCTGGAAGCCTGCAAGAGGTTGCCCAGGGAGGTGGTTGTGGCCCCCTGGCTGGAGAGCTTGCAGGGGAGGCTGGAGAGGGCTGTGGGCAAGCTGCTGCAGGGGAGGATGTCCCTGCTGAGGGCAGGAGGTTGGCCTGGAGGGGCTCTGCAGCTCCCTTCCAGCCCAGAGCTCTCTGACTTGCAGGGACCATCACTCTCTCTGCTAGGAGCACAGCACCTCTAGAAGCCAGGTGGTTGAAGGAGGTTTGTGCTTCCCTCCTGGAGCTCCATGGGATTCAGAAGTGTGCTTGCAAGGTTTCCACACTGTGTTTAAGGGTCTGTGCTGCCTCCAGTGCATGAACTCCTCCTGCCTCAGGCTTGGGAATGAAGGTGGGATTTGATCACAGCAGAGCAGAGCAGAAGGGAGCAGAGTAGAAGTGAGCAGAAGAGATCAGAGCAGAACTGAGCAAAGCAGAGCAGAATGAGCAGAAGAGAGCAGAGCAGCAGAGAGCAGAGCAGAACAGAGCAGAGCAGAATGAGCAGAGCAGAGCAGAATGAGCAGAGCAGCAGAGAACAGAGCAGAGCAAAGCAGAAGAGAGCAGAGCAGCAGAGAACAGAGCAGAGCAGAGCAGAAGAGAGCAGAGCAGCAGAGAACAGAGCAGAGCAGAGCAGAAGAGAGCAGAGCAGCAGAGAACAGAGCAGAGCAGAGCAGAAGAGAGCAGAGCAGCAGAGAACAGAGCAGAGCAGAGCAGAAGAGAGCAGAGCAGCAGAGAACAGAGCAGAGCAGAGCAGAAGAGAGCAGAGCAGAAGAGAGCAGAGCAGAATGAGCAGAGAAGCAGAGAGCAGAGCAGAAGAGAGCAGAGCAGAATGAGCAGAGCAGAGCAGAATGAGCAGAGCAGCAGAGAACAGAGCAGAGCAGAGCAGAAGAGAGCAGAGCAGCAGAGAACAGAGCAGAGCAGAGCAGAAGAGAGCAGAGCAGCAGAGAACAGAGCAGAGCAGAGCAGAAGAGAGCAGAGCAGCAGAGAACAGAGCAGAGCAAAGCAGAAGAGAGCAGAGCAGCAGAGAACAGAGCAGAGCAGAGCAGAAGAGAGCAGAGCAGCAGAGAACAGAGCAGAGCAGAGCAGAAGAGAGCAGAGCAGCAGAGAACAGAGCAGAGCAGAATGAGCAGAGAGGCAGAGAGCAGAGCAGAGCAGAATGAGCAGAGCAGAAGAGAGCAGAGCAGAAGAGAGCAGAGCAGAATGAGCAGAGAAGCAGAGAGCAGAGCAGAAGAGAGCAGAGCAGAATGAGCAGAGCAGAGCAGAAGAGAGCAGAGCAGAACAGAATGAGCAGAGCAGAAGAGAGCAGAGCAGAATGAGCAGAGCAGCAGAGAACTGAGCAGAGCAGAATGAGCAGAGAAGCAGAGAGCAGAGCAGAGCAGAGCAGAGCATCAGAGAACAGAGCACAGCAGAATGAGCAGAGAAGCAGAGAGCAGAGCAGAGCAGAGGGGGATGCCTTACCTTGCAAAGCCTCTTTTCTCTTGCAGTGGCATCATGAGGCCAGGACTGAATGCAATCTTGGGACCCACTGGCAGTGGCAAATCCTCGTAAGTGCCTCCCCTACCCTCCCCCCAAAATGACCCCCTGAGGTCTGCCTGGAGCTTCTCCTCTCCAGGCTGCACAGCCCCAGCTCTCCCAGCCTGGCCCCACAGCAGAGGCTCTGCAGCCTCTGCTCATCTCTGTGGCCTCCTCTGGAGCCTCTCCAGCAGCTCCAGGTCCTTCCTGTGCTGGGGGCCCCAGAGCTGGAGGCAGTGTTGCAGGTGGGGGCTGAGCAGAGCAGAGCAGAGGGGCAGAATCTGAACCCAGCCCTCAAGCCGTGGCCTCCCCAGTGCTGAGCCCAGGGGCACAATCCCAGCCCTTGCCACCAGTCCCTCCCCAGCTCTCCTGCAGCCCTCTTCCAAAGAACATCTCTGTGACCACCAGACCCTGTCCTGTGGTGCCACATCTGACACTGGCAGAGTGCCCAGGGAGGAGGTGGAGTCCCCATCCCTGGAGCTGTTCCACCCTGTGGCCATGGCACCTGGGGCCAGGGTGTGGTGACCATGGTGGGGTTGGGTTGCTGGACTCTAATCATCTTGGTGGCCTCCTCTGGAGCCTCTCCAGCAGTTCCACATCCCTCTGGCAAGGACAGGCCTTTACAGATGGTGCTGGGTCGACCTCCTATTTGTGGGTGGATGGACACCGTGAGATCCACCTTAGGAGTCCAGGCCAAAAGCAGCTCAGCCCTTGGGAGCTGCTGGGGGTATCCTAATGAGCAAATGTTTTGCCACCAGCTGCTCTTCTGCCTCTTCATCCCCTGAGCTGGGTTTGTGGTTCAGAGGCCTCCTCTGAAGAGCAACCAACTGTACCATAAAAATTCTCTCCTCTCCTCTCCTCTCCTCTCCTCTCCTCTCCTCTCCTCTCCTCTCCTCTCCCTCTCTCCTCTCCTCTCCTCTCCTCTCCTCTCCTCTCCCTCCTCTCCTCTCCCTCTCCTCTCTCTCCCTCTCCTCTCCTCTCCTCTCCTCTCCTCTCCTCTCCTCTCCTCTCCTCTCCTCTCCTCTCCTCTCCTCTCCCTCTCTCCTCTCTCTCTCCTCCTCCCTCTCCTCTCCTCTCCCTCCTCTCTCCCTCTCCTCTCCCTCTTCTCCTCTCCTCTCCCTCCTCTCCTCTCCTCTCCTCTCCTCTCCTCTCCCTCTCCTCTCCTCTCCTCTCCTCTCCTCTCCTCTCCCTCCCTCCCTCTCCTCTCCTCTCCTCTCCTCTCTCTCCTCTCCTCTCCTCTCTTCCTCTCTTCCTCTCTTCCTCTCTTCCTCTCTCCTAGGCTGCTGGACATTTTAGCTGCCAGGAAGGATCCCCATGGGCTCTCTGGGGACATCCTGATCGATGGAGCTCCTCAGCCTGCCAACTTTAAATGCACCTCTGGCTATGTGGTACAGGTAAAAGGCACCTTGGTCACCCTGGGAGTTTGCTGTCCCCTGAGGTACTGCACTGCTGCAACTACCTTGCCCTGAGCCTTGACCCAAGCCTCCAGGGTGCTGCAGGAGCAGCTCCTCAGACACCTGCTCTCAGGGGGAAGCAGAATACTGCTTTGCCTTTGAGGCTCTCAATGCTCAACAGGGCAAGAGGCTTTGGATCCCTCCTTGTGCTCCAGCCAGGGGAGCAGCTGCAGGCTACCAACACTCAGAGAGTGTTTGCCAAGGAAATCACAGAGCCCAGGGTGTGAGGGGTTGAAAGGACCTCTGGAGATCATCCTGTCCCAACCCCCTGCCAGAGCAGGGCCACAAAATCCAGGGCAGGAAACTGTACAGCTTGTAGCTCCACTTCCCAGGGACAATGGCACTGAGAGATCCTTTGTCTTGCCAGGGTGGGCTGGGGAGAAAGACACAGAGCTGGCAGGGCTGGAAGGGAGCTCCAGGCTCAGCCAGCCCCAGCCCCCTGCCATGGGCAGGGACACCTCACCCCACAGCAGCTTGCTCACAGCCACCTCCAGCCTGGCTGCAAACACCTCCAGCCAGGAGGCTTCCACCACCTCCCTGGGCAGCCTGGGCCAGGCTCTCACCACCCTCCTGCCCAACAACTTCTTCCTCACAGCCAAGCTCCAGCTCCCCACTTCTACTTCTGCTCCAGCCCCCCCACTCCTAGCCCTCCCTCACCCCCTCCAAAGTCCCTCCCCAGCTTGCTTGCAGCCCCCTGCAGCTCCTGCAAGGCCACCAGAAGCTCTCCTGGGAGCCTTCTCCTCTGCAGCCTGCACAAGCCCAACTCTCTCAGGCTGTGCTCAGAGCAGAGCAGCTCCAGCCCTCTGCTCTTCCTCCTGGCCCTGCTCTGGACACCTTCCAACCCCTCCAGATCCAGCACCTACAGGCTTGGCTGGATGTGGCTCTGAGCAACCTGCTCCTGTGGGAGGTGTCCTTGCTCATGGCAGGGGGTTTGGAACTGGCTGAACCTTGAGGTCCCTTCCAGCCCTGACAGTTCTGTGAGTCTGAGAAAGTGCTGAGCACCTCAAGGATGTGGTTTGCTGTGCCTGCAGGATGATGTGGTGATGGGAACCCTGACTGTGAGAGAGAACCTCAAGTTCTCAGCAGCCCTGCGCTTGCCCAAGTCTGTGAAGGAGAAGGAGAAGAATGAGAGAGTGAATCAGATCATCAGGGAGCTGGGCCTGAGCAAGGTTGCAGATTCCAAGGTAAGCCATCCCCCTCTCTACTCCGCTCTGTTCTGCTCCTCTCTGTTCTGCTCCTCTCTGTTCTGCTCCTCTCTGTGCTGCTCCAATCTGTGCTGCTCCGCTCTGTGCTGCTCCTCTCTGTGCTACTCTGCTCTGTGCTACTCTGCTCTGTGCTGCTCTGCTCTGTTCTGCTCCTCTCTGTGCTGCTCCTCTCTGTGCTGCTCCTCTCTGTTCTGCTCCTCTCTGTGCTGCTCCTCTCTGTTCTGCTCCTCTCTGTGCTGCTCCACTCTGTGCTACTCTGCTCTGTGCTGCTCCGCTCTGTTCTGCTCCTCTCTGTGCTGCTCCTCTCTGTGCTGCTCCAATCTGTGCTGCTCTGCTCTGTGCTGCTCTGCTCTGTGCTGCTCCACTCTGTGCTGCTCCTCTCTGTGCTGCTCCTCTCTGTTCTGCTCCGCTCTGTGCTGCTCCACTCCGTGCTGCTCCTCTCCATGCTGCTCCTCTCTGTGCTGCTCCGCTCTGTGCTGCTCTGCTCTGTTCAGCTCCTCTCCTTTCTGCTCCTCTCTGTTCTGCTCCAATCTGTGCTGCTCTGCTCTGTTCTGCTCTGCTCTGTGCTGCTCTGCTGTATTCTGCTCTGCTCTTTGCTGCTCTGCTCTGTGCGGCTCCTCTCTGTTCTGCTCCGCTCTGTTCTGCTCCTCTCTGTGCTGCTCCTCTCTGTGCTGCTCCAATCTGTGCTGCTCCTCTCTGTGCTGCTCCGCTCTGTGCTGCTCCTCTCTGTGCTACTCTGCTCTGTGCTACTCTGCTCTGTGCTGCTCTGCTCTGCTCTGCTCCTCTCTGTGCTGCTCCTCTCTGTGCTGCTCCAATCTGTGCTGCTCCTCTCTGTGCTGCTCCTCTCTGTGCTGCTCCTCTCTGTGCTGCTCCACTCTGTGCTGCTCTGCTCTGTGCTGCTCCGCTCTGTGCGGCTCCTCTCTGTTCTGCTCCGCTCTGCTCTGCTCCTCTCTGTGCTGCTCCTCTCTGTGCGGCTCCTCTCTGTTCTGCTCCGCTCTGCTCTGCTCCTCTCTGTGCTGCTCCTCTCTGTGCTGCTCCACTCTGTTCTGCTCCACTCTGTGCTGCTCCAATCTGTGCTGCTCCTCTCTGTGCTGCTCCTCTCTGTGCTGCTCCTCTCTGTGCTGCTCCACTCTGTGCTGCTCTGCTCTGTGCTGCTCCGCTCTGTTCTGCTCCACTCTGTTCTGCTCCTCTCTGTTCTGCTCCTCTCTGTGCTGCTCCGCTCTGTGCTGCTCCGCTCTGTTCTGCTCTGCTCTGTGCTACTCTGCTCTGTGCTGCTCTGCTCTGTGCTGCTCCGCTCTGTTCTGCTCCTCTCTGTGCTGCTCCACTCTGTGCTACTCTGCTCTGTGCTGCTCCGCTCTGTTCTGCTCCACTCTGTTCTGCTCCTCTCTGTTCTGCTCCTCTCTGTGCTGCTCCGCTCTGTGCTGCTCCGCTCTGTTCTGCTCTGCTCTGTGCTACTCTGCTCTGTGCTGCTCTGCTCTATGCTGCTCCACTCTGTTCTGCTCCACTCTGTGCTGCTCCACTCTGTGCTGCTCCACTCTGTGCTGCTCCGCTCTGTTCTGCTCTGCTCTGTGCTACTCTGCTCTGTGCTGCTCCGCTCTATGCTGCTCCGCTCTGTTCTGCTCCACTCTGTGCTGCTCCACTCTGTGCTACTCTGCTCTGTGCTGCTCCGCTCTATGCTGCTCCGCTCTGTTCTGCTCCACTCTGTGCTGCTCCACTCTGTGCTGCTCCACTCTGTGCTGCTCCGCTCTGTTCTGCTCTGCTCTGTGCTACTCTGCTCTGTGCTGCTCTGCTCTGTGCTGCTCCGCTCTGTTCTGCTCCTCTCTGTGCTGCTCCTCTCTGTGCTGCTCCTCTCTGTGCTGCTCTGCTCTCTTCTGCTCCGCTCTGTTCTGCTCCACTCTGTGCTTCTCCTCTCTGTGCTGCTCCTCTCTGTTGTACCGCACTCTGTACTGCTCCACTCTGTGCTCCTCCGCTCTGTTCTACTCCTCTCTGTTCTGCTCCGCTCTGTGCTGCTCTGCTCTGTTCTGCTCTGCTCTGTGCTGCTCCTCTCTGTGCTGCTCCTCTCTGTGCTGCTCTGCTGTATTCTGCTCTGCTCTTTGCTGCTCTGCTCTGTGCGGCTCCTCTCTGTTCTGCTCCGCTCTGTTCTGCTCCACTCTGTGCTGCTCCTCTCTGTGCTGCTCCAATCTGTGCTGCTCCTCTCTGTGCTGCTCCTCTCTGTGCTGCTCCTCTCTGTGCTACTCTGCTCTGTGCTACTCTGCTCTGTGCTGCTCTGCTCTGTTCTGCTCCTCTCTGTGCTGCTCCTCTGTGCTGCTCCTCTCTGTTCTGCTCCTCTCTGTGCTGCTCCTCTCTGTGCTACTCTGCTCTGTGCTGCTCCGCTCTGTTCTGCTCCTCTCTGTGCTGCTCCTCTCTGTGCTGCTCCGCTCTGTTCTGCTCTGCTCTGTGCTGCTCTACTCTGTTCTGCTCCTCTCTGTGCTGCTCCTCTCCATGCTGCTCCTCTCTGTGCTGCTCCTCTCTGTGCTGCTCTGCTCTGTGCTGCTCCACTCTGTGCTACTCTGCTCTGTGCTGCTCCGCTCTGTTCTGCTCTGCTCTGTGCTACTCTGCTCTGTGCTGCTCCGCTCTGTGCTGCTCCTCTCTGTGCTGCTCCTCTCTGTTCTGCTCCTCTCTGTGCTGCTCCTCTCTGTTCTGCTCCTCTCTGTGCTGCTCCTCTCTGTGCTGCTCCTCTCTGTGCTGCTCCACTCTGTGCTACTCTGCTCTGTGCTGCTCCGCTCTGTTCTGCTCCTCTCTGTGCTGCTCCTCTCTGTGCTGCTCCAATCTGTGCTGCTCCTCTCTGTGCTGCTCCACTCTGTGCTACTCCGCTCTGTTCTGCTCCTCTCTGTGCTGCTCCTCTCTGTGCTGCTCCGCTCTGTTCTGCTCCTCTCTGTGCTGCTCCTCTCTGTGCTGCTCCTCTCTGTGCTGCTCCGCTCTGTGCTGCTCCTCTCTGTGCTGCTCCAATCTGTGCTGCTCCTCTCTGTGCTGCTCCACTCTGTGCTACTCCGCTCTGTTCTGCTCCTCTCTGTGCTGCTCCTCTCTGTGCTGCTCCGCTCTGTTCTGCTCCTCTCTGTGCTGCTCCTCTCTGTGCTGCTCCGCTCTGTTCTGCTCCTCTCTGTGCTGCTCCTCTCTGTGCTGCTCCTCTCTGTTCTGCTCCTCTCTGTGCTCTCCGCTCTGTTCTGCTCCGCTCTGTGCTGCTCCGCTCTGTGCTGCTCCACTCTGTTCTGCTCCACTCTGTGCTGCTCCTCTCTGTGCTGCTCCAATCTGTGCTGCTCCTCTCTGTGCTGCTCCACTCTGTGCTACTCTGCTCTGTGCTGCTCCTCTCTGTTCTGCTCCGCTCTGTGCTGCTCCTCTCTGTGCTGCTCCAATCTGTGCTGCTCCTCTCTGTGCTGCTCCTCTCTGTGCTGCTCCTCTCTGTGCTACTCTGCTCTGTGCTACTCTGCTCTGTGCCGCTCTGCTCTGTTCTGCTCCTCTCTGTGCTGCTCCTCTCTGTGCTGCTCCTCTCTGTTCTGCTCCTCTCTGTGCTGCTCCTCTCTGTGCTGCTCCTCTCTGTTCTGCTCCTCTCTGTGCTGCTCCACTCTGTGCTACTCTGCTCTGTGCTGCTCCGCTCTGTTCTGCTCCTCTCTGTGCTGCTCCTCTCTGTGCTGCTCCGCTCTGTTCTGCTCTGCTCTGTGCTGCTCTACTCTGTTCTGCTCCTCTCTGTGCTGCTCCTCTCCATGCTGCTCCTCTCTGTGCTGCTCCTCTCTGTGCTGCTCTGCTCTGTGCTGCTCCACTCTGTGCTACTCTGCTCTGTGCTGCTCCGCTCTGTTCTGCTCTGCTCTGTGCTACTCTGCTCTGTGCTGCTCCGCTCTGTTCTGCTCCTCTCTGTGCTGCTCCTCTCTGTTCTGCTCCTCTCTGTGCTGCTCCTCTCTGTGCTGCTCCTCTCTGTGCTGCTCCACTCTGTGCTACTCTGCTCTGTGCTGCTCCGCTCTGTTCTGCTCCTCTCTGTGCTGCTCCTCTCTGTGCTGCTCCAATCTGTGCTGCTCCTCTCTGTGCTGCTCCACTCTGTGCTACTCCGCTCTGTTCTGCTCCTCTCTGTGCTGCTCCTCTCTGTGCTGCTCCGCTCTGTTCTGCTCCTCTCTGTGCTGCTCCTCTCTGTGCTGCTCCTCTCTGTGCTGCTCCGCTCTGTTCTGCTCCGCTCTGTGCTGCTCTGCTCTGTGCTGCTCCACTCTGTTCTGCTCCACTCTGTGCTGCTCCTCTCTGTGCTGCTCCAATCTGTGCTGCTCCTCTCTGTGCTGCTCCACTCTGTGCTACTCTGCTCTGTGCTGCTCCTCTCTGTGCTGCTCCGCTCTGTGCTGCTCCTCTCTGTGCTGCTCCTCTCTGTTCTGCTCCTCTCTGTGCTGCTCCTCTCTGTTCTGCTCCTCTCTGTGCTGCTCCTCTCTGTGCTGCTCCTCTCTGTGCTGCTCCACTCTGTGCTACTCTGCTCTGTGCTGCTCCGCTCTGTTCTGCTCTCTCTGTGCTGCTCCTCTCTGTGCTGCTCCAATCTGTGCTGCTCCTCTCTGTGCTGCTCCACTCTGTGCTACTCTGCTCTGTTCTGCTCCTCTCTGTGCTGCTCCTCTCTGTGCTGCTCCGCTCTGTTCTGCTCCTCTCTGTGCTGCTCCTCTCTGTGCTGCTCCTCTCTGTGCTGCTCCGCTCTGTGCTGCTCCCTCTGTGCTGCTCCAATCTGTGCTGCTCCTCTCTGTGCTGCTCCACTCTGTGCTACTCCGCTCTGTTCTGCTCCTCTCTGTGCTGCTCCTCTCTGTGCTGCTCCGCTCTGTTCTGCTCCTCTCTGTGCTGCTCCTCTCTGTGCTGCTCCTCTCTGTGCTACTCTGCTCTGTGCTGCTCCGCTCTGTTCTGCTCCTCTCTGTGCTGCTCCTCTCTGTTCTGCTCCTCTCTGTGCTGCTCCTCTCTGTGCTGCTCCTCTCTGTGCTGCTCCACTCTGTGCTACTCTGCTCTGTGCTGCTCCGCTCTGTTCTGCTCCTCTCTGTGCTGCTCCTCTCTGTGCTGCTCCGCTCTGTTCTGCTCCTCTCTGTGCTGCTCCTCTCTGTGCTGCTCCGCTCTGTTCTGCTCCTCTCTGTGCTGCTCCTCTCTGTTCTGCTCTGCTCTGTGCTACTCTGCTCTGTGCTGCTCCGCTCTGTTCTGCTCCTCTCTGTGCTGCTCCTCTCTGTTCTGCTCCTCTCTGTGCTGCTCCTCTCTGTGCTGCTCCTCTCTGTGCTGCTCCACTCTGTGCTACTCTGCTCTGTGCTGCTCCGCTCTGTTCTGCTCCTCTCTGTGCTGCTCCTCTCTGTGCTGCTCCGCTCTGTTCTGCTCCTCTCTGTGCTGCTCCTCTCTGTGCTGCTCCGCTCTGTTCTGCTCCTCTCTGTGCTGCTCCTCTCTGTGCTGCTCCTCTCTGTGCTGCTCCGCTCTGTTCTGCTCCGCTCTGTGCTGCTCTGCTCTGTGCTGCTCCACTCTGTTCTGCTCCACTCTGTGCTGCTCCTCTCTGTGCTGCTCCAATCTGTGCTGCTCCTCTCTGTGCTGCTCCACTCTGTGCTACTCTGCTCTGTGCTGCTCCTCTCTGTTCTGCTCCGCTCTGTGCTGCTCCTCTCTGTGCTGCTCCAATCTGTGCTGCTCCTCTCTGTGCTGCTCCTCTCTGTGCTACTCTGCTCTGTGCTACTCTGCTCTGTGCTGCTCCACTCTGTGCTACTCTGCTCTGTGCTGCTCCGCTCTGTTCTGCTCTGCTCTGTGCTACTCTGCTCTGTGCTGCTCCGCTCTGTTCTGCTCCTCTCTGTGCTGCTCCTCTCTGTTCTGCTCCTCTCTGTGCTGCTCCTCTCTGTTCTGCTCCTCTCTGTGCTGCTCCTCTCTGTGCTGCTCTGCTCTGTGCTGCTCCGCTCTGTTCTGCTCCACTCTGTGCTGCTCCTCTCCATGCTGCTCCTCTCTGTGCTGCTCCGCTCTGTGCTGCTCCACTCTGTGCTGCTCCACTCTGTGCTGCTCCGCTCTGTTCTGCTCTGCTCTGTGCTACTCTGCTCTGTGCTGCTCCGCTCTATGCTGCTCCGCTCTGTTCTGCTCCACTCTGTGCTGCTCCACTCTGTGCTACTCTGCTCTGTGCTGCTCCGCTCTATGCTGCTCCGCTCTGTTCTGCTCCACTCTGTGCTGCTCCACTCTGTTCTGCTCCACTCTGTGCTGCTCCACTCTGTGCTGCTCCACTCTGTGCTGCTCCGCTCTGTTCTGCTCTGCTCTGTGCTACTCTGCTCTGTGCTGCTCCGCTCTATGCTGCTCCGCTCTGTTCTGCTCCACTCTGTGCTGCTCCACTCTGTGCTACTCTGCTCTGTGCTGCTCCGCTCTATGCTGCTCCGCTCTGTTCTGCTCCACTCTGTGCTGCTCCACTCTGTGCTGCTCCACTCTGTGCTGCTCCGCTCTGTTCTGCTCTGCTCTGTGCTACTCTGCTCTGTGCTGCTCTGCTCTGTGCTGCTCCGCTCTGTTCTGCTCCTCTCTGTGCTGCTCCTCTCTGTGCTGCTCCTCTCTGTGCTGCTCTGCTCTCTTCTGCTCCGCTCTGTTCTGCTCCACTCTGTGCTTCTCCTCTCTGTGCTGCTCCTCTCTGTTGTACCGCACTCTGTACTGCTCCACTCTGTGCTCCTCCGCTCTGTTCTACTCCTCTCTGTTCTGCTCCGCTCTGTGCTGCTCTGCTCTGTTCTGCTCTGCTCTGTGCTGCTCCTCTCTGTGCTGCTCCTCTCTGTGCTGCTCTGCTGTATTCTGCTCTGCTCTTTGCTGCTCTGCTCTGTGCGGCTCCTCTCTGTTCTGCTCCGCTCTGTTCTGCTCCACTCTGTGCTGCTCCTCTCTGTGCTGCTCCAATCTGTGCTGCTCCTCTCTGTGCTGCTCCTCTCTGTGCTGCTCCTCTCTGTGCTACTCTGCTCTGTGCTACTCTGCTCTGTGCTGCTCTGCTCTGTTCTGCTCCTCTCTGTGCTGCTCCTCTCTGTGCTGCTCCTCTCTGTTCTGCTCCTCTCTGTGCTGCTCCTCTCTGTGCTACTCTGCTCTGTGCTGCTCCGCTCTGTTCTGCTCCTCTCTGTGCTGCTCCTCTCTGTGCTGCTCCGCTCTGTTCTGCTCTGCTCTGTGCTGCTCTACTCTGTTCTGCTCCTCTCTGTGCTGCTCCTCTCCATGCTGCTCCTCTCTGTGCTGCTCCTCTCTGTGCTGCTCTGCTCTGTGCTGCTCCACTCTGTGCTACTCTGCTCTGTGCTGCTCCGCTCTGTTCTGCTCTGCTCTGTGCTACTCTGCTCTGTGCTGCTCCGCTCTGTGCTGCTCCTCTCTGTGCTGCTCCTCTCTGTTCTGCTCCTCTCTGTGCTGCTCCTCTCTGTTCTGCTCCTCTCTGTGCTGCTCCTCTCTGTGCTGCTCCTCTCTGTGCTGCTCCACTCTGTGCTACTCTGCTCTGTGCTGCTCCGCTCTGTTCTGCTCCTCTCTGTGCTGCTCCTCTCTGTGCTGCTCCAATCTGTGCTGCTCCTCTCTGTGCTGCTCCACTCTGTGCTACTCCGCTCTGTTCTGCTCCTCTCTGTGCTGCTCCTCTCTGTGCTGCTCCGCTCTGTTCTGCTCCTCTCTGTGCTGCTCCTCTCTGTGCTGCTCCTCTCTGTGCTGCTCCGCTCTGTGCTGCTCCTCTCTGTGCTGCTCCAATCTGTGCTGCTCCTCTCTGTGCTGCTCCACTCTGTGCTACTCCGCTCTGTTCTGCTCCTCTCTGTGCTGCTCCTCTCTGTGCTGCTCCGCTCTGTTCTGCTCCTCTCTGTGCTGCTCCTCTCTGTGCTGCTCCGCTCTGTTCTGCTCCTCTCTGTGCTGCTCCTCTCTGTGCTGCTCCTCTCTGTTCTGCTCCTCTCTGTGCTGCTCCGCTCTGTTCTGCTCCGCTCTGTGCTGCTCCGCTCTGTGCTGCTCCACTCTGTTCTGCTCCACTCTGTGCTGCTCCTCTCTGTGCTGCTCCAATCTGTGCTGCTCCTCTCTGTGCTGCTCCACTCTGTGCTACTCTGCTCTGTGCTGCTCCTCTCTGTTCTGCTCCGCTCTGTGCTGCTCCTCTCTGTGCTGCTCCAATCTGTGCTGCTCCTCTCTGTGCTGCTCCTCTCTGTGCTGCTCCTCTCTGTGCTACTCTGCTCTGTGCTACTCTGCTCTGTGCCGCTCTGCTCTGTTCTGCTCCTCTCTGTGCTGCTCCTCTCTGTGCTGCTCCTCTCTGTTCTGCTCCTCTCTGTGCTGCTCCTCTCTGTGCTGCTCCTCTCTGTTCTGCTCCTCTCTGTGCTGCTCCACTCTGTGCTACTCTGCTCTGTGCTGCTCCGCTCTGTTCTGCTCCTCTCTGTGCTGCTCCTCTCTGTGCTGCTCCGCTCTGTTCTGCTCTGCTCTGTGCTGCTCTACTCTGTTCTGCTCCTCTCTGTGCTGCTCCTCTCCATGCTGCTCCTCTCTGTGCTGCTCCTCTCTGTGCTGCTCTGCTCTGTGCTGCTCCACTCTGTGCTACTCTGCTCTGTGCTGCTCCGCTCTGTTCTGCTCTGCTCTGTGCTACTCTGCTCTGTGCTGCTCCGCTCTGTTCTGCTCCTCTCTGTGCTGCTCCTCTCTGTTCTGCTCCTCTCTGTGCTGCTCCTCTCTGTGCTGCTCCTCTCTGTGCTGCTCCACTCTGTGCTACTCTGCTCTGTGCTGCTCCGCTCTGTTCTGCTCCTCTCTGTGCTGCTCCTCTCTGTGCTGCTCCAATCTGTGCTGCTCCTCTCTGTGCTGCTCCACTCTGTGCTACTCCGCTCTGTTCTGCTCCTCTCTGTGCTGCTCCTCTCTGTGCTGCTCCGCTCTGTTCTGCTCCTCTCTGTGCTGCTCCTCTCTGTGCTGCTCCTCTCTGTGCTGCTCCGCTCTGTTCTGCTCCGCTCTGTGCTGCTCTGCTCTGTGCTGCTCCACTCTGTTCTGCTCCACTCTGTGCTGCTCCTCTCTGTGCTGCTCCAATCTGTGCTGCTCCTCTCTGTGCTGCTCCACTCTGTGCTACTCTGCTCTGTGCTGCTCCTCTCTGTGCTGCTCCGCTCTGTGCTGCTCCTCTCTGTGCTGCTCCTCTCTGTTCTGCTCCTCTCTGTGCTGCTCCTCTCTGTTCTGCTCCTCTCTGTGCTGCTCCTCTCTGTGCTGCTCCTCTCTGTGCTGCTCCACTCTGTGCTACTCTGCTCTGTGCTGCTCCGCTCTGTTCTGCTCCTCTCTGTGCTGCTCCTCTCTGTGCTGCTCCAATCTGTGCTGCTCCTCTCTGTGCTGCTCCACTCTGTGCTACTCTGCTCTGTTCTGCTCCTCTCTGTGCTGCTCCTCTCTGTGCTGCTCCGCTCTGTTCTGCTCCTCTCTGTGCTGCTCCTCTCTGTGCTGCTCCTCTCTGTGCTGCTCCGCTCTGTGCTGCTCCTCTCTGTGCTGCTCCAATCTGTGCTGCTCCTCTCTGTGCTGCTCCACTCTGTGCTACTCCGCTCTGTTCTGCTCCTCTCTGTGCTGCTCCTCTCTGTGCTGCTCCGCTCTGTTCTGCTCCTCTCTGTGCTGCTCCTCTCTGTGCTGCTCCTCTCTGTGCTACTCTGCTCTGTGCTGCTCCGCTCTGTTCTGCTCCTCTCTGTGCTGCTCCTCTCTGTTCTGCTCCTCTCTGTGCTGCTCCTCTCTGTGCTGCTCCTCTCTGTGCTGCTCCACTCTGTGCTACTCTGCTCTGTGCTGCTCCGCTCTGTTCTGCTCCTCTCTGTGCTGCTCCTCTCTGTGCTGCTCCGCTCTGTTCTGCTCCTCTCTGTGCTGCTCCTCTCTGTGCTGCTCCGCTCTGTTCTGCTCCTCTCTGTGCTGCTCCTCTCTGTTCTGCTCTGCTCTGTGCTACTCTGCTCTGTGCTGCTCCGCTCTGTTCTGCTCCTCTCTGTGCTGCTCCTCTCTGTTCTGCTCCTCTCTGTGCTGCTCCTCTCTGTGCTGCTCCTCTCTGTGCTGCTCCACTCTGTGCTACTCTGCTCTGTGCTGCTCCGCTCTGTTCTGCTCCTCTCTGTGCTGCTCCTCTCTGTGCTGCTCCGCTCTGTTCTGCTCCTCTCTGTGCTGCTCCTCTCTGTGCTGCTCCGCTCTGTTCTGCTCCTCTCTGTGCTGCTCCTCTCTGTGCTGCTCCTCTCTGTGCTGCTCCGCTCTGTTCTGCTCCGCTCTGTGCTGCTCTGCTCTGTGCTGCTCCACTCTGTTCTGCTCCACTCTGTGCTGCTCCTCTCTGTGCTGCTCCAATCTGTGCTGCTCCTCTCTGTGCTGCTCCACTCTGTGCTACTCTGCTCTGTGCTGCTCCTCTCTGTTCTGCTCCGCTCTGTGCTGCTCCTCTCTGTGCTGCTCCAATCTGTGCTGCTCCTCTCTGTGCTGCTCCTCTCTGTGCTACTCTGCTCTGTGCTACTCTGCTCTGTGCTGCTCCACTCTGTGCTACTCTGCTCTGTGCTGCTCCGCTCTGTTCTGCTCTGCTCTGTGCTACTCTGCTCTGTGCTGCTCCGCTCTGTTCTGCTCCTCTCTGTGCTGCTCCTCTCTGTTCTGCTCCTCTCTGTGCTGCTCCTCTCTGTTCTGCTCCTCTCTGTGCTGCTCCTCTCTGTGCTGCTCTGCTCTGTGCTGCTCCGCTCTGTTCTGCTCCACTCTGTGCTGCTCCTCTCCATGCTGCTCCTCTCTGTGCTGCTCCGCTCTGTGCTACTCTGCTCTGTGCTGCTCCGCTCTGTGCTGCTCCGCTCTGTTCTGCTCTGCTCTGTGCTACTCTGCTCTGTGCTGCTCCGCTCTGTTCTGCTCCTCTCTGTGCTGCTCCACTCTGTGCTACTCTGCTCTGTGCTGCTCCGCTCTGTGCTTCTCCGCTCTGTTCTGCTCTGCTCTGTGCTACTCTGCTCTGTGCTTCTCCGCTCTGTTCTGCTCCTCTCTGTGCTGCTCCTCTCTGTGCTGCTCCTCTCTGTTCTGCTCCACTCTGTGCTGCTCTGCTCTGTGCTGCTCCGCTCTGTTCTGCTCCACTCTGTGCTGCTCCTCTCTGTGCTGCTCCAATCTGTGCTGCTCCTCTCTGTGCTGCTCCTCTCTGTGCTACTCTGCTCTGTGCTGCTCCGCTCTGTTCTGCTCTGCTCTGTGCTACTCTGCTCTGTGCTGCTCTGCTCTGTGCTGCTCCGCTCTGTTCTGCTCCTCTCTGTGCTGCTCCACTCTGTGCTACTCTGCTCTGTGCTGCTCCGCTCTATGCTGCTCCGCTCTGTTCTGCTCCACTCTGTGCTGCTCCACTCTGTGCTGCTCCACTCTGTGCTGCTCCGCTCTGTTCTGCTCTGCTCTGTGCTACTCTGCTCTGTGCTGCTCCGCTCTATGCTGCTCCGCTCTGTTCTGCTCCACTCTGTGCTGCTCCACTCTGTGCTACTCTGCTCTGTGCTGCTCCGCTCTATGCTGCTCCGCTCTGTTCTGCTCCACTCTGTGCTGCTCCACTCTGTGCTGCTCCGCTCTGTTCTGCTCTGCTCTGTGCTACTCTGCTCTGTGCTGCTCTGCTCTGTGCTGCTCCGCTCTGTTCTGCTCCTCTCTGTGCTGCTCCTCTCTGTGCTGCTCCTCTCTGTGCTGCTCTGCTCTCTTCTGCTCCGCTCTGTTCTGCTCCACTCTGTGCTTCTCCTCTCTGTGCTGCTCCTCTCTGTTGTACCCCACTCTGTACTGCTCCACTCTGTGCTCCTCCGCTCTGTTCTACTCCTCTCTGTTCTGCTCCGCTCTGTGCTGCTCTGCTCTGTTCTGCTCTGCTCTGTGCTGCTCCTCTCTGTGCTGCTCCTCTCTGTGCTGCTCTGCTGTATTCTGCTCTGCTCTTTGCTGCTCTGCTCTGTGCGGCTCCTCTCTGTTCTGCTCCGCTCTGCTCTGCTCCTCTCTGTGCTGCTCCTCTCTGTGCTGCTCCAATCTGTGCTGCTCCTCTCTGTGCTGCTCCTCTCTGTGCTGCTCCTCTCTGTGCTACTCTGCTCTGTGCTACTCTGCTCTGTGCTGCTCTGCTCTGTTCTGCTCCTCTCTGTGCTGCTCCTCTCTGTGCTGCTCCTCTCTGTTCTGCTCCTCTCTGTGCTGCTCCACTCTGTGCTACTCTGCTCTGTGCTGCTCCGCTCTGTTCTGCTCCTCTCTGTGCTGCTCCTCTCTGTGCTGCTCCGCTCTGTTCTGCTCTGCTCTGTGCTGCTCTACTCTGTTCTGCTCCTCTCTGTGCTGCTCCTCTCCATGCTGCTCCTCTCTGTGCTGCTCCTCTCTGTGCTGCTCTGCTCTGTGCTGCTCCACTCTGTGCTACTCTGCTCTGTGCTGCTCCGCTCTGTTCTGCTCTGCTCTGTGCTACTCTGCTCTGTGCTGCTCCGCTCTGTGCTGCTCCTCTCTGTGCTGCTCCTCTCTGTTCTGCTCCTCTCTGTGCTGCTCCTCTCTGTTCTGCTCCTCTCTGTTCTGCTCCTCTCTGTTCTGCTCCTCTCTGTGCTGCTCCTCTCTGTGCTGCTCCTCTCTGTGCTGCTCCACTCTGTGCTACTCTGCTCTGTGCTGCTCCGCTCTGTTCTGCTCCTCTCTGTGCTGCTCCTCTCTGTGCTGCTCCAATCTGTGCTGCTCCTCTCTGTGCTGCTCCACTCTGTGCTACTCCGCTCTGTTCTGCTCCTCTCTGTGCTGCTCCTCTCTGTGCTGCTCCGCTCTGTTCTGCTCCTCTCTGTGCTGCTCCTCTCTGTGCTGCTCCTCTCTGTGCTGCTCCGCTCTGTTCTGCTCCGCTCTGTGCTGCTCTGCTCTGTGCTGCTCCTCTCTGTGCTGCTCCAATCTGTGCTGCTCCTCTCTGTGCTGCTCCACTCTGTGCTACTCTGCTCTGTGCTGCTCCTCTCTGTTCTGCTCCGCTCTGTGCTGCTCCTCTCTGTGCTGCTCCAATCTGTGCTGCTCCTCTCTGTGCTGCTCCGCTCTGTGCTGCTCCTCTCTGTGCTACTCTGCTCTGTGCTACTCTGCTCTGTGCCGCTCTGCTCTGTTCTGCTCCTCTCTGTGCTGCTCCTCTCTGTGCTGCTCCTCTCTGTGCTGCTCCACTCTGTGCTACTCTGCTCTGTGCTGCTCCGCTCTGTTCTGCTCTGCTCTGTGCTACTCTGCTCTGTGCTGCTCCGCTCTGTTCTGCTCCTCTCTGTGCTGCTCCTCTCTGTTCTGCTCCTCTCTGTGCTGCTCCTCTCTGTTCTGCTCCTCTCTGTGCTGCTCCTCTCTGTGCTGCTCTGCTCTGTGCTGCTCCGCTCTGTTCTGCTCCACTCTGTGCTGCTCCTCTCCATGCTGCTCCTCTCTGTGCTGCTCCGCTCTGTGCTGCTCCACTCTGTGCTACTCTGCTCTGTGCTACTCTGCTCTGTGCTGCTCCGCTCTGTGCTGCTCCGCTCTGTTCTGCTCTGCTCTGTGCTACTCTGCTCTGTGCTGCTCCGCTCTGTTCTGCTCCTCTCTGTGCTGCTCCACTCTGTGCTACTCTGCTCTGTGCTGCTCCGCTCTGTGCTTCTCCGCTCTGTTCTGCTCTGCTCTGTGCTACTCCGCTCTGTGCTTCTCCGCTCTGTTCTGCTCCTCTCTGTGCTGCTCCTCTCTGTGCTGCTCCTCTCTGTTCTGCTCCACTCTGTGCTGCTCCTCTCTGTGCTGCTCCTCTCTGTTCTGCTCCACTCTGTGCTGCTCTGCTCTGTGCTGCTCCGCTCTGTTCTGCTCCACTCTGTGCTGCTCCTCTCTGTGCTGCTCCAATCTGTGCTGCTCCTCTCTGTGCTGCTCCTCTCTGTGCTACTCTGCTCTGTGCTGCTCCGCTCTGTTCTGCTCCTCTCTGTTCTGCTCCTCTCTGTGCTGCTCCACTCTGTGCTACTCTGCTCTGTGCTGCTCCGCTCTGTTCTGCTCCACTCTGTGCTGCTCCTCTCTGTGCTGCTCCAATCTGTGCTGCTCCTCTCTGTGCTGCTCCTCTCTGTGCTACTCTGCTCTGTGCTGCTCCGCTCTGTTCTGCTCCTCTCTGTTCTGCTCCTCTCTGTTCTGCTCCACTCTGTGCTGCTCTGCTCTGTGCTGCTCCGCTCTGTTCTGCTCCACTCTGTGCTGCTCTGCTCTGTGCTGCTCCGCTCTGTTCTGCTCCACTCTGTGCTGCTCCTCTCTGTGCTGCTCCAATCTGTGCTGCTCCTCTCTGTGCTGCTCCACTCTGTGCTACTCTGCTCTGTGCTGCTCCTCTCTGTTCTGCTCCTCTGTGTGCTGCTCCGCTCTGTGCTGCTCCGCTCTGTGCTGCTCCTCTCTGTTCTGCTCTGCTCTGTGCTACTCTGCTCTGTGCTACTCTGCTCTGTGCTGCTCCGCTCTGTGCTGCTCCGCTCTGTTCTGCTCTGCTCTGTGCTGCTCCTCTCTGTGCTGCTCCTCTCTGTGCTGCTCCTCTCTGTGCTGCTCCACTCTGTGCTACTCTGCTCTGTGCTGATCCGCTCTGTTCTGCTCCTCTCTGTGCTGCTCCTCTCTGTGCTGATCCGCTCTGTTCTGCTCCTCTCTGTGCTGCTCCTCTCTGTGCTGCTCCTCTCTGTGCTGCTCCACTCTGTGCTACTCTGCTCTGTGCTGCTCCGCTCTGTTCTGCTCCTCTCTGTGCTGCTCCTCTCTGTGCTGATCCGCTCTGTTCTGCTCCTCTCTGTGCTGCTCCTCTCTGTGCTGCTCCTCTCTGTGCTGCTCCACTCTGTGCTACTCTGCTCTGTGCTGCTCCGCTCTGTTCTGCTCCTCTCTGTGCTGCTCCGCTCTGTGCTGCTCCGCTCTGTTCTGCTCTGCTATGTGCTACTCTGCTCTGTGCTACTCTGCTCTGTGCTGCTCCGCTCTGTTCTGCTCCTCTCTGTGCTGCTCCTCTCTGTGCTGCTCCTCTCTGTGCTGCTCCACTCTGTGCTACTCTGCTCTGTTCTGCTCCGCTCTGTTCTGCTCCGCTCTGTTCTGCTCCACTCTGTTCTGCTCCTCTCTGTGCTGCTCCGCTCTGTGCTACTCTGCTCTGTGCTACTCCGCTCTGTGCTGCTCCGCTCTGTTCTGCTCCTCTCTGTGCTGCTCCTCTCTGTGCTGCTCTGCTCTGTGCTGCTCCTCTCTGTGCTGCTCTGTCCTGCTCCTCTCTGTTCTGCTGCTCTCTGCTCTTTCTGCTCCTCCTCTCTGTTCTGCTCCTCTCTGTTCTGCTCCTCTTCTGTTCTCTCTGTGTTCTGCTGCCCACTCTGTTCTGCTCCTCTCTGTTCTGCTCCTCTCTGTTCTGCTCTATTCTGCTCCACTCTGTTCTGCTCTCTGCTCTGCTGCTCTGCTCTCTGCTCTGTTCTGCTCCGCTCTGTGCTGCTCCACTCTGTGTTCTGCTCTGTTCTCCTTTCTCTCTCCTCTCTGTGCTGCTGCTCCCTCTGTTCTGTTCTCTCTCTCTGCTCCTCTCTGTGCTACTCTGCTCTGTTCTGCTCCTCTCTGCTCTGCTCTGCTCTGTGCTGCTTTCTGCTCCTTTCTGTTCTGCCTCCTCTCTGTTCTGCTCTTTCTGTTCTGCTCCCTCTGCTCTGCTCTGCTTTCTCTTCTGCTCTGCTCTGTTCTGCTCCACTCTGTGCTTCTCCTCTGTGCTGCTCCTCTCTGTTGTACCCTCACTGTACTGCTCCACTCTGTGCTCCTCCGCTCTGTTCTACTCCTCTCTGTTCTGCTCCGCTCTGTGCTGCTCTGCTCTGTTCAGCTCCTCTCCTTTCTGCTCCTCTCTGTTCTGCTCTGCTCTGTGCTGCTCTGCTCTGTTCAGCTCCTCTCCTTTCTGCTCCTCTCTGTTCTGCTCTGCTCTGTGCTGCTCTGCTCTGTTCTGCTCTGCTGTATTCTGCTCTGCTCTTTCTGCTCTGCTCTGTGCGGCTCCTCTCTGTGCTGCTCCGCTCTGTTCTGCTCCTCTCTGTTCTGCTCCTCTCTGTGCTACCTCTGCTCTGTGCTGCTCCTCTCTGCTCTGTTCTCTCCTGCTCTGTGCTGCTCCTGCTCTGTGTTCTGCTCTCTCTGTGCTGCTCCGCTCTCTTCTGCTCTGTGCTGCTCTGCTCTCTGTGCTACTCTGCTCTGTTCTGCTCCTCTCTGTTCTGCTCCGATCTATTCTGCTCCACTCTGTTCTGCTCTGCTCTGTGCTGCTCTGCTCTGTGCTGCTCTGCTCTGTGCTGCTCCACTCTGTTCTGCTCTGCTCCTTTCCTCTCCTCTCTGTGCTGCTCCTCTGTTCTGCTACTCTCTGCTCTGTTCTGCTCCTCTCTGTTCTGCTCCTCTCTGTTCTGCTCCGATCTATTCTGCTCCACTCTGCTCTGCTCTGCTCTGCTCTGTGCTGCTCTGCTCTGTGCTGCTCCACTCTGTTCTGCTCTGCTCCTTTCCTCTCCTCTCTGTGCTGCTCCTCTCTGTGCTACTCTGCTCTGTTCTGCTCCTCTCTGCTCTGCTCTGCTCTGTGCTGCTCCTCTCTGTTCTGCTCCTTTCTGTTCTGCTCCTCTCTGTTCTGCTCCTTTCTGTTCTGCTCCTCTCTGCTCTGCTCTGCTCTCTTCTGCTCTGCTCTGTTCTGCTCCACTCTGTGCTTCTCCTCTCTGTGCTGCTCCTCTCTGTTGTACCCCACTCTGTACTGCTCCACTCTGTGCTCCTCCGCTCTGTTCTACTCCTCTCTGTTCTGCTCCGCTCTGTGCTGCTCTGCTCTGTTCAGCTCCTCTCCTTTCTGCTCCTCTCTGTTCTGCTCTGCTCTGTGCTGCTCTGCTCTGTTCTGCTCTGCTGTATTCTGCTCTGCTCTTTGCTGCTCTGCTCTGTGCGGCTCCTCTCTGTGCTGCTCCGCTCTGTTCTGCTCCTCTCTGTTCTGCTCCTCTCTGTGCTACTCTGCTGTGTTCTGCTCTGCTCTGTTCTGCTCCTCTCTGTGCTTCTCCTCTCTGTGCTGCTCCTCTCTGTTCTGCTCCTCTCTGTTCTGCTCCTCTCTGTTCTGCTCTGCTCTGTGCTTCTCCTCTCTGTGCTGCTCCTCTCTGTTCTGCTCCTCTCTGTGCTGCTCCGCTCTGTTCTGCTCTGCTCTGTGCTGCTCCTCTCTGTTCTGCTCCTCTCTGTGCTACTCTGCTCTGTGCTGCTCTGCTCTGTGCTACTCTGCTCCGCTCTGTTCTGCTCCTGCTCCTTTCCTCTCCTCTCTGTGCTGCTCCTCTCTGTGCTACTCTGCTCTGTTCTGCTCCTCTCTGCTCTGCTCCTCTCTGTTCTGCTCTCTCTGTGCTGCTCCGCTCTGTTCTGCTCCGTTCCTTTCTGCTACTCTTAGTTCTGCTTCACTCTCTTCTGCTCTGCTCTGTTCTGCTCTGTTCTGTTCTCCTCTTTTCTGTTCTGCTTCTCTCTGCGCTGCTCTGCTCTGTCTTGTTCTGTTCTGTCCTGCTCTTCTCCAACCCCACCTGCAGCACTGCTTCCAGCTCTTGGGTCCCCAGCACAGGAAGGATCTGGAGCTGGTGGAGGGGCTTCAAAGGAGGCCACAGAGCTGATCAGAGGATGGAGAACCTCCCCTGTGGGGACAGGCTGGGAGAGTTGGTGCTTTACAGCCTGGTGCTGGGGGAGAGCAGCTGAAGAGGAGCCAGCAGTGTGCTCAGGGGGCCAAGAAGGCCAAGGGCATCCTGGCCTGGGGCAGGCAGAGTGTGGCCAGCAGGAGCAGGGAAGTCCTTGTGCCCTGTGCTCAGCACTGCTGAGGCCACAGCTTGAGTCCTGTGTCCAGCTCTGGGCTGCTGAGGTTAGGAAAGAGGTTGAGCTGCTGGAAGGTGTCCAGAGAAGGGCAAGAAAGCTGGGGAGGGGTCTGGGGCACAAGGCTGGGGAGGGGTCTGGAGCACAGCCCTGTGAGGAGAGGCTGAGGGAGCTGGGGTTGCTTAGCTTGGAGAAGAGGAGGCTCAGGGGAGACCTTCTTGCTCTCTGCAACTCCCTGCAGGGAGGTTGGAGCCAGCTGGGGGTTGGTCTCTTCTGCCAGGCCCCCAGCCCCAGAACAAGAGGACACAGTCTCAAGCTGTGCCAGGGGAGGTTGAGGCTGGAGGGGAGGAGAAAGTTCTTGCCAACAAGAGAGATTGGGCACTGGGATGAGCTGCCCAGGGAGGTGGTGGAGTCCCCAGCCCTGGAGGGTTCAGGCAAGGCTTGGATGTGGCTCTTGGAGCCATGGTTTGGCTGTCAGGAGGGGTTGGGGATGAGGTCCCAGGTTGGACTTGATGAGCTCTGAGGTCTTTTCAAGCCTGGCTGATTCTATGTCGCTGCTGGGTGCAGGGGGTTTGAGTGGGGGAGCTTTGGAGCCCCCTCCCAGCCCAGCCCCCTCTGTGCTTGCTTTGTGGCAGGTTGGTACTCAGTTCACTCGTGGAGTGTCTGGAGGGGAGAGGAAAAGGACCAACATTGGGATGGAGTTGATCACAGACCCTGCCATCCTCTTCCTGGATGAGCCAACCACTGGGCTGGATGCCAGCACTGCCAACGCTGTCCTGCTGCTGCTCAAGAGGTGATGGCTCTGGAAAGAGCTCCCTGGCTCCAACACTCAGCTCTGCTGCACTTCACTGCTGCTTGGCTCCAGTCCCAGCTGGAGTGAGCCAGCAGGGAAAGCAGGCAGGAAGCTGCTCCCCAGCCAGCCAAGGCTGCGAGGGGGACAGGAGCCAGCACTGGGCACTGGCAGCATAGGAGGCCAAGGGCAGCCTGGGCTGCACCCAAAGCAGGGTGGCCAGAGCTGGAGAGAGGGATCCTGCCCCTCTGCTCTGCTCTGGGGAGACCTCACCTGCAGGGCTGGGGCCAGAGCTGGAGCCCTCAGCACAGGAGGGACCTGGAGCTGAGGGAGAGGCTCCAGAGGAGGCCAGCAAGGTGCTGAGGGGCTTGGAGCAGCTCTGCTGTGGGGCCAGGCTGAGGGAGCTGGGGGTGTTGAGCCTGCAGAAGAGAAGGCTGCAGGCAGAGCTGAGAGCAGCTCCCAGGCCCTGCAGGGGCTGCAAGCAGGCTGCAGAGGGACTGCTGCCAAAGGGCTGCAGGGACAGCCCCAGGGGCAATGGTTTGAGATGAGAGCAGAGCAGAAGGAGATTGGATGTGAGGAACAAGTTGTGCCCCAGGAGGCTGCTGGCAGCCTGCAAGAGGTTGCCCAGGGAGGTGGTTGTGGCCCCCTGGCTGGAGAGCTTGGAGGGGAGGCTGGAGAGGGCTGTGGGCAAGCTGCTGCAGGGGAGGATGTCCCTGCTGAGGGCAGGGGCTTGGCCTGGAGGGGCTCTGCAGCTCCCTGCCAGCCCAGAGCACTCTGTGCCTCTCCTGGAGCTGTGTGAATTGCCTCTCAGCAAAGCAGCTGAGTGCCCTGCAGGGTCTCTGCATGCTGGGGTTGCAATTTCTCTACCCCACAGATAGTTTCCTTTATTTTCCTGTCTCCCTGGGCCTGAGAAGTGCTTCTAGCACTTGGGTAGTGTGGAGAGTCCAGATCTGGGCTCCCCAAGACCACCCCTGGAACATTGTGTTCTGATCCCTGGGGGTGGTTAGCCTGGAGAGGAGAAGGCTGAGAGGGATCTGATCAATGCTTATCAATAGCTGAAGACTGGGGGGCAAGCAGCAGGGGCCAGGCTCTGCTCAGGGGTGCCCTGGGCCAGGCCAAGGGGCAGGGGACACAGACTGGAAGCCAGGAGGTTCCACCTCAGCAGGAGGAGAAACTTCTTTGGGGTGAGGCTGCTGGAGCCTGGAGCAGGCTGCCAGAGAGGTTGTGGAGTCTCCTGCTCTGGAGAGCTTCCAACCCCCCCTGGATGTGCTCTGGGTGCCCTGCCCTGGGTGCCCTGCCCTGGGTGCCCTGCTCTGTCAGGGGGAGTTGGACTGGAAGCTCTCCAGAGGTCTCCTTCCAACCCCTCCATGCTGTGATTCTTCTTTCTTTCCCCTTTGCCCTCTCCTGGCTGCACCCCAGCTCCAGCCAACCCTACCCAGGGCTGCACTGAGCTGCCAGTTCTCTCAGGCAGGTGCTGGGCAGCCTTGCCAGGCCAACAGCTGTGTTGTTGTTCCCCCCCAGGATGGCACAGCAGGGCAGGACCATCATCTTCTCCATCCACCAGCCTCGCTACTCCATCTTCAAGCTCTTTGACAGCCTGACCCTGCTGGCTGCAGGCAGGCTCCTGTTCCATGGCCCAGCTCAGCAGGCCCTCCACTACTTCCAGGACATTGGTGAGCACCACACAGCCCTGGGGCAGGCTGCCCAGAGGGGTTGTGGAACCTCCTCCTTTCCTGGAGCCCTCCCAGCCCTGGCTGGATGTGTTCCTGTGTGCCCTGGGCTGGATCTCTGCTCCTGCTCTGGCAGGGGGCTGGCACTGGGAGCTCTCTAGAGCTCCCTTCCAACCCCTAATACCCTCTGAGCACTGATCCTGTGCTCTTCAGAGCTCCCTTCCAACCCCTAGCACCCTCTGAGCTCTGATCCTGTGATCTCCAGAGGTCATTTCCAACCCCTAGCACCCTCTGAGCTCTGATCCTGTGATCTCCAGAGGTCATTTCCAACCCCTAGCACCCTCTGAGCTCTGATCCTGTGCTCTCCAGAGGTCATTTCCAAGCCCCAGCATCCTCTGCCCCTGTAGTCACTCACAGCAGGGCCAATTGCAGCAATCTCTGAAGTTTGCATTGATCTCAATCCAATGCCAGCAGACCTGGATCAGAACTGGGCCCTGTGTGAGAGCAAGCTCAGGGTTGCAGCAGGCTGGAGGTGTTCCTCTGGGTGTCTCAAGAGCTGAGTCAAGGCTGGGGGCAGAGGGGCTGGCAAGTGCCCAGCAGAGCAAGGCCTGGGGGTGCTGGGTGGCAGCAGCTGGAGAGGAGGCAGGGGGTGGGCAGGGGGGCAAGAAGGGCAGCAGCAGCCTGGGCTGGAGCAGCAATGGTTGGGCAGCAGGAGCAGGGCAGGGATTGTGCCCCTGGGCTCAGCACTGGGCAGGCCACAGCTTGAGGGCTGGGCTGAGCTTTGGGCTCCTGGCTGCAAGAAGGAGCTGGAGGAGCTGGAGCAGGGCCAGGGAAGGGCAAGAAAGGTGGGGAAGGGTGTGGAGAAGAGGGCTGGGGAGGAGCAGCTGAGGGAGCTGGGGGTGGGCAGTGTGGAGCAGAGGAGGCTGAGGGAGACCTCCTTGCTCTCTGCAGCTCCCTGAGAGGAGGCTGCAGCCAGGGGGGGTTGGGCTCTGCTCCCTAGGAACAAGGGCCAGGAGGAGAGGCAATGGCCTCAGGCTGCCCCAGGGGAGGCTTAGCTTGGAGAGGAGAAGAAACTTCTTGGCTGCAAGGGCTCTGCAAGCCTGGCCCAGGCTGCCCAGGGAGGGGGTTGGATGCTCATCCCTGGAGGGGTTTGAGAGCTGTGGTGCTGAGGCCATGGCTCAGCCCCAGCCTGGGCAGAGGATGGTTGGGCTGGATGCTCTTAAAGGTCTTCTCCAACCAAACTGTTGCTGTGCTTCTATGAATCAGTTGCCAGTAGGACTTGCTCAGGCCTGGACATGATGTCTGTTAGCAGCAGCAGGGCTTTGCCAGGCTGATCATCTCTGTCCAGCTCTGGAGCCTCTGTGCCAGGAAGGCTCTGGAGGGGCTGGAAGGTGTCCAGAGCAGGGCCAGGAGGAGGAGCAGAGGGCTGGAGCTGCTCTGCTGTGAGCACAGCCTGAGAGAGTTGGGCTTGTGCAGGCTGGAGAGGAGAAGGCTCCCAGGAGACCTTCTGGTGGCCTTGCAGGAGCTGCAGGGGGCTGCAAGCAAGCTGGGGAGGGACTTTGGAGGGGGTGAGGGAGGGCTAGGAGTGGGGGGGCTGGAGCAGAAGTAGAAGTGGGGAGCTGGAGCTTGGCTGTGAGGAAGAAGTTGTTGGGCAGGAGGGTGGTGAGAGCCTGGCCCAGGCTGCCCAGGGAGGTGGTGGAAGCCTCCTGGCTGGAGGTGTTTGCAGCCAGGCTGGAGGTGGCTGTGAGCAAGCTGCTGTGGGGTGAGGTGTCCCTGCCCATGGCAGGGGCTTGGGGCTGGCTGGGCCTGGAGCTCCCTTCCAGCCCTGCCAGCTCTGTGCTCCTGGGATCTCTCTTTGCCTTTGACCTGTGTGTGTTTGGGTGTTGGGGCTGACCCCTAACCAGTTGCTGCTGGCTGCACCTCAGTTAGGCAAAGGCCAGGCTGGGGCTGGCCAGGAAGGACTCTCTGCCAGCTCTCCTCTCCCCTTGCCCTTGCAGGGAGCTGTGGCCAGCAGCTGCCACCCCTCTGCTGGGCAAGCAGGGAGCTCTGCAAGCCTGCAGCGCTTGTGGTGGGCACAGCAGGGGCATGGCTCTGCCCCTGGCAGCCAGGCACAACCTCCTGCCACTGCCCCCAGCACCTCTGAGCAGCTCTGCTGCTGTCCCTGCAGGCTACCAGTGTGAGGAGCACAACAACCCTGCTGACTTCTTCCTGGATGTCATCAATGGAGACTCCACAGCAGTGACCATGGCCAAGAGCCATGGAGCTGAGCCAGGTATGGAGCCCAGAGCTGAGTGCCATCAGCAGCCTCATCCTCTGGGAACAGATGCCCAGGCCTGGGCTCCCCGCTCCAAGAGGGAGAGGAAAACACAGGAGAGAGTCCAAGGGAGGCTGTGGGGTGGTGAATGGCCTGGAGTATGTCTGGGGAGGAAGGGCTGAGAGGCCTGGTGCTCCTCCTCCTGGCCCTGCTCTGGACACCTTCCAGCCCCTCCAGAGCCTTCCTGGCACAGAGGCTGCAGAGCTGGCCCCAGAGCTGCAGCTGTGGGCTCAGCAGAGTGGAGCAGAGGGGCAGAATCCCCTCCCTGGCCCTGCTGGCCACACTTCTCTTGCTGCAGCCCAGGCTCTGCTTGGCTCTCTGGGCTGCAGGTGCTCCCTGCTGGCTCCTCTGGAGCTTCTCCTCCATTCCTAGATCCTTTCAGTGCTTCCTAGCTCCTACCCACTCCAGTGTCTGTTCCATTCCCCCTGGTCCCTCTCATCACAGCCAATCCCTCTCCCCTCTTCCCAGCAGAGAGCATGGAAGCGCAGGCTGAGCAGGGCAGCAGCTTGGCTCAGAAGCTGGCAGAGCAATTCTGCAGCTCTGCCTACTACCAAGAGACCAAAGCAGCCCTGGAGAAGATTTCCCTGGGCAGGCAGAAGCAGCCCAGGGCAGTGTTCAGACGCATCACCTATGCCAACTCCTTCCTTCACCAGCTGCAGTGGGTGTCCCGGCGCACCTTCAAGAACCTGCTGGGCAACCCCCAGGCCTCCATAGCCCAGGTGAGCCAGGAGCCATCCCTCTGGCCTGCTCCTCCCATGCACTCCCCTCCTGGCCTGGATAAATCAGCCTGGGGCTCTGAGCCTCATCCCTGGAGGTGTTTGCAGCCAGGCTGGAGGTGGCTGTGAGCAAGCTGCTGTGGGGTGAGGTGTCCCTGCCCATGGCAGGGGCTGGGGCTGGCTGAGCCTGGAGCTCCCTTCCATCCTCAACAGTTCCATGACTGTATGCCAGCAGCTGCAGCATTACCTGAGCAGCACTGGCTGCAAGCTGTGGCCAACAGAAGAGGGGAAGAGTCAAGGCACAATCCCTGCCCTGCTCCTGCTGCCCAACCATTGCTGCCCACCCCCAGGCTGCTGCTGCCCTTCTTGCCCCCCTGCCCACCCCCTGCCTCCTCTCCAGCTGCTGCCACCCAGCACCCCCAGGCCTTGCTCTGCTGGGCACTTGCCAGCCCCTCTGCCCCCAGCCTGGAGCCTTCCTGGGGTGGCTGTGCCCCAGGCTCAGGACCCAGCCCTTGGCCTTCTTCAGCCTCCTGCAGCTCAGCTCAGCCCTGGCTGCCCCTGGGCACCCCCTGAGGTGCCAAGGCTTTGGGCAGCTGTGAGTCTGGATGGTGACACCAGGGAGATCCTTCCTAATTGCTTTGTAAGAGCTTGACCCTGTGACAGGCATTAGCCTCTCCAGGGGCTCCTAACCCCCCCAGGTGAATGGCCCTGACTCCTTCCTCACAATCCTTCCTCTCCCCCCTCCCCTCATCCTCCTCAGGGGGATTTCAGCAGCATTCCCGCAGGGCCCCGCGGCTCCTTAAGGCTTTTCCTCCTCCATCGGCTCCGAATGGCTCTCGCTGGGAGCCCTGCTGGGCGCTGGCAGGGGCTCAGGAGCTGCTTGAGCCCTGCCCTTGGCTCCCTCGGGCGGGATGCGAGCCGCAGGCTGCCGGGGATCCGGGGCTGGGCGCTGCCCAGGCTCAGGCGCCGCTGCCCCTGGCTGCTGCCAGCCCTGCCTGCTGCCCTCCCTGTGCCTGAGGCTGGGGTCGCTGGCACTGAGCATTGAAAGGCTCTGATGGGCTCACATCAGCCTCTTCAGCTCTCCCCCCGCCCCCAGCCCTGCTGCTGCCTCCTGTGATGCTTACTGGTGCTGCAGGCTGGCAGCACACAGAGTCCCCAGCAGCTGGGAAGGGACAAGGGGCAAGGGATGGAAACTGCAGCCCAGGAGGCTCCAACCTCAACTTCCTCACTGTGAGAGGCCCACCACGGCCTGGGGAGGAGAGGCTGAGAGCCCTGGGGGTGCTGAGTGTGGAGAGGAGAAGGCTGAGAGGGAGCTGAGCAATGGCTCTCAAGAGCTGAGGGCTGGGGGGCAGGAAGGGAGGCACAGGGACAGCCTCTGCTCACTGGGCCCTGGCACAGGCCAAGGGGCAAGGGAGGGAAAGTGCAGCCCAGGAGGTTGCAGCTCAGCCTCAGGAGGAACTTCTTGGCTGGGAGGCTGCCAGAGGCCTGGAGCAGGCTGCCCAGAGAGGTTGTGGAGTCTCCTTCTGTGGAGCCTTTGCAGCCCTGGCTGGATGTGTTCTGTGTGCCCTGGGCTGGATCCTCTGCTGCTGCTCTGCCAGGGGGCTGCCACTGGAGCTCTCCAGGGCTCCCTTCCAGCCCCCAGCACCCTGGGAGCTCTGATCCTGTGATCCCCAGAGGTCCTTTCCCACCCCTAGCATCCTCTGCTCCTCTGCCCCAACCTCTCCAGGTCCCAGTGCAGCTGCAGGGAGCTGGCTCAGCACCCTGGCAGGATGAGGCTCCAACTGTCCCCTGGAGGGGACTCCACTGCTGCCCTTGGGAGCTGATTCCAGTCTCTGGCTGTGCTCCAGGGCAAACATTTCCCTCTGCAGCCCAAAGGGAATGTCCCCAGCAGTCCCTTGTCCCCAGCCCCCCTTGGCTGTGCCAGGAGGCTCCTTGTCCCAAGGCAGTCTCCATGCTGCTGGCAGCCTCCCTTGCTGTGCTGCTCCATGGGGAGGAGGTCTCCCCTCAGCCTTCTCTCCTCCAGGCTGCCCAAGCCCAGCTCTCCCTCAGCCTCTCCTCCCAGGTCCCTGAGCATTCTCCTGGCCCTTCTCAGGACTGCAAACCTTTAGCCTGCTCCTAGTGTCTTGCTCATGCCAAACCAAATCACACTCTTGTGGACAAGCAGTGTGGTGGAGCATGGAAAGGAGCAGTCAGGGCAAGGCTGCTGGGGTTGGTGGTTGCCAAGCTCAAAGGAGCTTGGAGGTGGCTGCAGAGAGAGCCCTGCAGGAGCAGTGCACTGCTCAGCCCCAGAGCTGAAGGCACTCTTGGCACTGACAGCAGCTGAGGAGCCTCTGGCTGCCCCCCAGGAGGGTGGATGGTGGAGAGAGCACCAGCAGGGAGAGAGAAGCAGAGCTCCAGCAGTGCTGAGGCACTGAGAGCATCAGAGTAATGCTCCTCCTCTCCTTCCCTCTCTCACACTCAGGTGTGTGTCACAGCTGCCCTGGGGCTCATCGTTGGTGCCATCTTCTTTGGGCTCAAGGAGGACACCATTGGACTCCAGAACAGGTCAGGCAGCTGGGGAGGGGAAGACCAAAGCTGTGGCAATGCTTCCCCCTTGCTGTGCTAACAGGAGGAGAATTCTTTCCCTGGGAGGGTGCCAGAGGCCTGGAGCAGGCTGCCCAGGGGGGTTGTGGAGTCTCCTGCTCTGGAGATGTTCCAACCCCCCCTGGCTGTGCTCTGGCTGCCCTGCTCTGGGTGCCCTGCTCTGGCAGGGCTTGGGTTGGATGAGCTCTGGGGCTCCCTCCCAGCCCCTGGCACTCTGTGGTGCTGTGATTGGCAGAGGCTGCCCAGGGGGGTGGTGGAGTCCCATGCCTGGAGGTGCTGCAGCAAGCTGTGGCCATGGCACTTGGGGCCATGCAGCTGTTTGGGTAGCAGGTTGGGCTGGATGACCTCTGAGGCCTTTCCCAACCTTCATGCTTCTTTAATTCTGCTTCAGGTTTGTAGCCCCAAGCCCACTCAGAGCTGCAGTCCAGGCTTGGCCCATGCAGTGTGGGCCCTTAGGTGATGTTCTGCCAAGCTGCAGGCACCATGCTGAGGCTTCTGGGGGCCAAAGCACACTGACATCCCTTAGGGCCAGCAGCAATGGTTTGAGAGCAGAGCAGCTGGAGATTGGATGTGAGGAACAAGTTCTGCCCCAGGAGGCTGCTGGAAGCCTGCAAGAGGTTGCCCAGGGAGGTGGTTGTGGCCCCCTGGCTGGAGAGCTTGGAGGGGAGGCTGGAGAGGGCTGTGGGCAAGCTGCTGCAGGGGAGGATGTCCCTGCTGAGGGCAGGGGCTTGGCCTGGAGGGGCTCTGCAGCTCCCTGCCAGCCCATACTATCCTCACACCAGAGCAGGTTGCTCAGGGCCTCATCCAGCCTGGCCCTCAGCACCCCAGGCAGGAGGCAGCCACAGCCTCCCTGGGCAGCCTGGGCCAGAGTCTCCCCAGCCTCACTCTCAAGGATCTCTTCCTCCTCTCCACTCTCAGTCTCTCCTCCCCCAGCTCCAAGCCATTGTTCCTCAGCCTGGCACTCCCAGCCCTTGGCCACAGTCCCTCCCCAGCTCTCCTGGAGCCCTTCAGGCACTGGGAGCTCTGAGTTCTCCCTGGAGCCTTCTCCTCTCCAGGCTGCACAGCCCCAGCTCTCCCAGCCTGGCCCCACAGGGTTGCTGCTCCAGCCCTCTCCTCCCCAGTGCTCCCTGGGCACTGCAGCAGCAATGTCTCACAGCCAGCTCTCTGCAGCTGCTTGCAAGCTCCTGGCTTCCCCTGATGATCCTGGCAGCTTTTGGTGTGTAGTGACCACTGCATCCCTCAGGGATGTGGGACCTGGAGGTTGGAGCATCCCAGGAGCTCCTTCAAAGCATTTCAGGGCAGTCACAGAGCCACAGGGCTGTCAGGGCTGGAAGGGAGCTCCAGGCTCAGCCAGCCCCAGCCCCTGCCATGGGCAGGGACACCTCACACCACAGCAGCTTGCTCACAGCCACCTCCAGCCTGGCTGCAAACACCTCCAGCCAGGAGGCTTCCACCACCTCCCTGGGCAGCCTGGGCCAGGCTCTCACCACCCTCCTGCCCAACAACTTCTTCCTCACAGCCAAGCTCCAGCTCCCCACTTCTACTTCTGCTCCAGCCCCCCCACTCCTAGCCCTCCCTCACCCCCTCCAAAGTCCCTCCCCAGCTTGCTTGCAGCCCCCTGCAGCTCCTGCAAGGCCACCAGAAGCTCTCCTGGGAGCCTTCTCCTCTCCAGCCTGCACAAGCCCAACTCTCTCAGGCTGTGCTCAGAGCAGAGCAGCTCCAGCCCTCTGCTCCTCCTCCTGGCCCTGCTCTGGACACCTTCCAGCCCCTCCAGCCTGGATCCATTGCCCCTCTGCTGTCTGACCCCAGCTTGCTGTGTTGCAGGGTGGGGGCCATGTTCTTCCTGACCACCAACCAATGCTTCAGCAGTGTCTCAGCCATGGAGCTCTTCGTGGTGGAGAAGAAGATCTTCATGTGAGTAAAGCTCAGGGACCACTGCCAGAGCCTGGGGAGGGGGCTGGGAGCTGAGCCCACCCAGGGCAGAGTGAGCCTGGCACTAACTGCCAGAGAACTCTGCCAGCTGTGCAGAGCTGCCAAGGGGCTCAGAGTGGGAAGTGAAGAACATCTGCAGGGTCAGAACAAATGGAGTAGCGAAATGCTGGGGTCAGGTATTGATGGAGAAGTTTGTGACCTGCTAAGTGAGGACAGCAGAGACCAGCTGGGGGTCTGGAAAGCTCTCTCAGCCCTGCTGAAGGAAAGGCCTTGGGGGTGCTGGGGGAGGAGAAGCTCAGCAGGAGCCAGCAGGGAGCACTTGCAGCCCAGAGAGCCAAGCAGAGCCTGGGCTGCAGCAAGAGAAGTGTGGCCAGCAGGGCCAGGGAGGGGATTCTGCCCCTCTGCTCCACTCTGCTGAGCCCACAGCTGCAGCTCTGGGGCCAGCTCTGCAGCCTCTGTGCCAGGAAGGCTGTGGAGGGGCTGGAAGGTGTCCAGAGCAGGGCCAGGAGGAGGAGCAGAGGGCTGGAGCTGCTCTGCTCTGAGCACAGCCTGAGAGAGTTGGGCTTGTGCAGGCTGGAGAGGAGAAGGCTCCCAGGAGAGCTTCTGGTGGCCTCCCAGGAGCTGCAGGGGGCTGCAAGCAAGCTGGGGAGGGACTTTGGAGGGGGTGAGGGAGGGCTAGGAGTGGGGGGGCTGGAGCAGAAGTAGAAGTGGGGAGCTGGAGCTTGGCTGTGAGGAAGAAGTTGTTGGGCAGGAGGGTGGTGAGAGCCTGGCCCAGGCTGCCCAGGGAGGTGGTGGAAGCCTCCTGGCTGGAGGTGTTTGCAGCCAGGCTGGAGGTGGCTGTGAGCAAGCTGCTGTGGGGTGAGGTGTCCCTGCCCATGGCAGGGGGCTGGGGCTGGCTGAGCTTGGAGCTCCCTTCCAGGCCTATGATTTTGTGGCACAAGTTTGGGCACAGGAATCCCTTCCCCAGCTTCCACCCTGGTCTGAGGCTCTCTGGGCACTGCAGCCCTGACCATGAGTTAAAAACCTCCTTTAAACCTCTTCCCTTCCCATTTCCCCCTCTCCAGTGTGAGGTAGAATTCATTTGTCTGCAATCTTGGTTATTTCCTGCTGACATTAGCCCTGAGCTGTCTGTCTGTCTGTGCTGCAGCCATGAATCCATCAGTGGCTACTACAGGACCTCTGTCTACTTCATCTCCAAGCTGTTGGCTGATCTGATCCCCATCAGGACTATGCCAAGCATCCTCTTCACCTGCATCACTTACTTCATGCTAGGTGAGTGTGGTGCCCTGCAGGCCCCTGGCAGCCCCCTGAGAGCTGGGGGTGTGTGCAGGGCACAGCAGCAGGCTGGCAGGGCAGGGGCTGGGGGCTGCACTCTGCTGCTGGCAGGAGAGGCAGCCAGGGAGAGAGGGGAAAAGCCTTCAGGGCAGGATGGGTGAGACACAGCCACAGGATGGCTTAGGGGGAAAGGGACCCCAAAGATCACCCTGCCAGGGGCAGGGACACCTCCCCCCAGCCCCAGCTTGCTCAGGGCCTCATCCAGCCTGGCCCTCAGCCCCTCCAGGCAGGAGGCAGCCACAGCCTCCCTGGGCAGCCTGGGCCAGAGTCTCCCTAGCCTCACTCTCAAGGATCTCTTCCTCCTCTCCACTCTCAGTCTCTCCTCTCCCAGCTCCAAGCCATTGTTCCTCAGCCTGGCACTCCCAGCCCTTGCCCAGAGTCCCTCCCCAGCTCTCCTGGAGCCCTTCAGGCACTGGAGGCTGCTCTGAGGTCTCCCTGCAGCCTTCTCCTCTCCAGGCTGCACAGCCCCAGCTCTCCCAGCCTGGCCCCACAGCAGGCCTCCACCACCTCCCTGGGCAGCCTGGGCCAGTGCCAGATGTGGCACCACAGGACAGGGTCTGGGGGTCACAGAGATGTTCTTTGGAAGAGGGCTGCAGGAGAGCTGGGGAGGGACTGGTGGCAAGGGCTGGGATTGTGCCCCTGGGCCCTGCTCCCCCTGGCTGAGCATCCTGCCCCTGGCAGAGGGAGGAGGAGGAGAAAGGGCAAAGGGGATTGTCCTGCCCTGCCCCCCAGGCTGGGGGCAAAGGAGCAGCAGCAGTGGGTTTGGGGTCTGCCTTCTCCACCTCCCTGCTGGGGGCCACTGTCCTGGGAATGGCCAGGAGGGGAAGAGGAGGGCATGGCCCAGGGGTGCTGCAGTGGGTGCAAGGCTGCCTGCTGGCCCTGCCCAGGGAGTGGTGGGGGATGGGGAGAGAGGCAGCTGGGGGCCAGGCAGCAGTGCTGCTCCCCAGGGCTCAGGGCTGGGAGCAGTTCTCCTTAAGGACTTCACCAAGGAGCTGCAGGAGAGCAGCCTCAGGGGGTCTGCAGCTGGCACCAAGGTGGCAGTGAGGAGGTGCTGGAGGGGAGGAGGGCTCTGCAGAGGCTCCTGGGCAGGCTGCAGCCAGGGCTGAGCTGAGCTGCAGGAGGCTGAAGAAGGCCAAGGGCTGGGTCCTGAGCCTGGGGCACAGCAACCCCAGGAAGGCTCCAGGCTGGGGGCAGAGGGGCTGGCAAGTGCCCAGCAGAGCAAGGCCTGGGGGTGCTGGGTGGCAGCAGCTGGAGAGGAGGCAGGGGGTGGGCAGGGGGCAAGAAGGGCAGCAGCAGCCTGGGCTGGAGCAGCAATGGTTGGGCAGCAGGAGCAGGGCAGGGATTGTGCCCCTGGGCTCAGCACTGGGCAGGCCACAGCTTGAGGGCTGGGCTGAGCTTTGGGCTCCTGGCTGCAAGAAGGAGCTGGAGGAGCTGGAGCAGGGCCAGGGAAGGGCAAGAAAGGTGGGGAAGGGTGTGGAGAAGAGGGCTGGGGAGGAGCAGCTGAGGGAGCTGGGGGTGGGCAGTGTGGAGCAGAGGAGGCTGAGGGAGACCTCCTTGCTCTCTGCAGCTCCCTGAGAGGAGGCTGCAGCCAGGGGGGGTTGGGCTCTGCTCCCCAGGAACAAGGGCCAGGAGGAGAGGCAATGGCCTCAGGCTGCCCCAGGGGAGGCTTAGCTTGGAGAGGAGAAGAAACTTCTTGGCTGCAAGGGCTCTGCAAGCCTGGCCCAGGCTGCCCAGGGAGGGGGTTGGATGCTGATCCCTGGAGGGGTTTCAGAGCTGTGGTGCTGAGGCCATGGCTCAGCCCCAGCCTGGGCAGGGGGTGGTGGTCCCCAGGGCTCCACCTCAACCCATTCTGTGTTTTTTATGACCCTGAAACCCTTCTTGTTGTGATCTTTGAAGGCCTGAAGCCAACCCCAGAAGCCTTCTTCATCATGATGTTCACCCTGATGATGGTCTCCTACACAGCCACTGCCCTGGCCCTGGCCATTGCCACAGGGCAGAGTGTGGTGGCTGTGGCAAACCTCCTGGTCACTGTGGTCTTTGTATTCATGATTGTGAGTAGCCCCAACCCTGAAACCCTGCAAGTGCTGCCCCCCAGCAGCCCTTCCAGCAGAGAGGCAGCTGAGGCCACAGCTGCAATCTTGGCTCCAGCTCTGGGCCCCTCAGCTCCAGCAGGAGCTCAGGGAGCTGCTGGAGAGAGCCCAGCCCAGAGGCACAGAGCTGCTGCAGGCAGGGGAACATCTTCCTCCCCAGCAGACCAGCAGCAAACTGCTCTGCCTCAGGACACAGCAGCAGCAGTGAGGGCAACCCTAACCCTTTGGTCTGTAGACAGGAAGTGCAGCCCAGGAGGTTGCAGCTCAGCCTCAGGAGGAACTTCTTGGCTGGGAGGCTGCCAGAGGCCTGGAGCAGGCTGCCCAGAGAGGTTGTGGAGTCTCCTTCTGTGGAGCCTTTGCAGCCCTGGCTGGATGTGTTCTGTGTGCCCTGGGCTGGATCCTCTGCTGCTGCTCTGCCAGGGGGCTGCCACTGGGAGCTCTGCAGGGCTCCCTTCCAGCCCCCAGCATCCTCTGAGCTCTGATCCTGTGATCCCCAGAGGTCCCTTTCCACCCCTAGCATCCTCTGCTCCTCTGCTCCAACCTCTCCAGGTCCCAGTGCAGCTGCACTGAGCTGCCTCAGCACCCTGGCAGGATGAGGCTCCAACTGTCCCCTGGAGGGGACTCCACTGCTGCCCTTGGGAGCTGATTCCAGTCTCTGGCTGTGCTCCAGGGCAAACATTTCCCTCTGGAGCCCAAAGGGAATGTCCCCAGCAGTCCCTTGTCCCCAGCCCCCCTTGGCTGTGCCAGGAGGCTCCTTGTCCCAAGGCAGTCTCCATGCTGCTGGCAGCCTCCCTTGCTGTGCTGCTCCATGGGCAGGAGGTCTGCCCTCAGCCTTCTCTCCTCCAGGCTGCCCAAGCCCAGCTCTCCCTCAGCCTCTCCTCCCAGGGCAGGGACACAGAGGATGGGGCTGGCATGTGCTCAGCACAGGGTCCTGAGCCCCAGCTTGAAGCCAAGCACTGCCTGCTGGGTGTGCAGGGGAGAGAGAGGGGGGAAAGGGATTTCCCTTGGCATGGCCTTGGCTCTGTCTCTGCTGGAGCATTGCTCCAAGCAGCACAGTGCTGAGCAGAGCTGTGCTGAGTGAGATAATGGAAGCTCTTCCAGCCCCCAGCAGCCTGTGAGGCTGTGATGAAGCCCCCAGCACCTCCCCAGGCTCCACTAACAGCAGCCAAGGCCCTGTGGGACCCCCCAGCTGGGCAGCAGCCAGCTTGGACCCATGGATGGCAGCATTGCCCTGGTGGGAGGAGGAGCACACAGGCTGGGGGCCAGAAGGGCTTCCTGCCCTTCCCTCCCCTCTGTGCTTCCACTGGCAGAGTTTCTTTCCCTAGGGATGACCTCCCCAGAGCTTTCTGAGCTGGAGCAGCAGAGCCAGGAGCTGGGGAAGGGCAGGGGGGGCAGGCTGTGCCTTGCTCTGGTTGGGGGGGTGTGGGGTTTGGGTTTATTCTTGCTCTCTCCTCTCTGCAGATTTTCTCTGGGCTCTTGGTCAACCTCACCAGTGTCCTGTCCTGGCTCTCCTGGCTGAAGTACTTCAGCATCCCTCGCTATGGCATGGCAGTAAGTGCTGCACTCCCATCCCACACACCCTCAAAGCCAGGGCTGGGCTGCACAGGGCCCTCAGCAGCCTGCCCTGCTGCCCAGGGGCTTGGCACTGGATGAGCCTGAGGGTCCCTCCCAGCCCAAACCAAGCAGCCAGGCCTGGGCAGGCTGAGAGCTGGGCAGGGAGAGGTGGAAAGAAGCCCAAGAGGGGCAAGGGCAGAGGCTGGCAGCTGGGGAAGAACAACCCCAGGGAGCAGAGCAGGTTGGGGACTGAGCTGCTGGGGAGCAGGGCAGGGGAAAAGGCCCTGGGGGCTGGGGTGGGAGGTGCCCAGGAGCCAGCAATGTGCTCTGGGGGCCAAGGAGGCCAAGGGCAGCCTGGGCTGCAGCAGAAGGGCTGTGGGGAGGAGGGCAGAGAGGTTCTGCTGCCCCTCTGCTCTGCCCTGCTGAGGCCACAGCTGCAATCTTGGCTCCAGCTCTGGGCCCCTCAGCTCCAGCAGGAGCTCAGGGAGCTGCTGGAGAGAGCCCAGCCCAGAGGCACAGAGCTGCTGCAGGCAGGGGAACATCTTCCTCCCCAGCAGAGCCTGAGGGAGCTGAGGGCTCTGCAGCTTGCAGAGGAGGAGCCTGAGGGGGAGCTGAGTGCTGGGGATGAAGCTGTGCAGGGGCAGTGCCCAGGGGCTGGAGCCAGGCTCTGCTGGGGGCTGCCCAGTGCCAGCCCCAGGGGCAGGGGTGGAAGCTGAGCCAGAGGAAGTGCCATGGACACAGGAGGAGAATTCTTTCCCTGGGAGGGTGCCAGAGGCCTGGAGCAGGCTGCCCAGGGGGGTTGTGGAGTCTCCTGCTCTGGAGATGTTCCAACCCCCCCTGGCTGTGCTCTGGGTGCCCTGCCCTTGGGTTGGATGAGCTCTGCAGCTCCCTCCCAGCCCCTGGCACTCTGTGGTGCTGTGAAAGCAATGAGAAGAGTAAAGAGCAAAGGGCAAGGTCAGCCCTGACCCCAAACCCTTCCCTTTTCCATCCACCAAGCTCCAACTTGTCAGGCTCAAGCTGCCTCCTCACTGAGGATCCTTTGAGCCAGGATGAGGCTCCATGGAGAGCTTTGGGGTTAAATCTGCCATGGATAAGTCTGGGGGAAGGGGTTAAGGCCTGGGGGCAGACAGAATCATAGAATCATGGATTTGGTTGGGGTGGCAAAGCTCTCTGAGCTCACCCAGTCCAGCACCAACCCAGCCCCACCATGGCCACCAGACCCTGGCCCCAGCTGCCATGGGCACAGCTTGCTGCAGCACCTCCAGCCATGGGGACTGCATCACCCCCCTGGGCAGCCTCTGCCAGGCCCTGACCACTCTGGCAGCAGAGAGATTCTTCCTCATTCCAACCTAAGCCTCCCCTGGCACAAGTTCAGGACATTGCCTCTGCTTCTAGCACCTCCAGGGCTGGGGTCTCCACCACCTCCCTGGGCAGCCTGCCCCAGCCCCTGCTGCTCCTTGCTGGCTGCTTGGCTTTTCCTTAGGCTTTAGAAGGGAAATCCTTGGCCCTGAGGCTTGGTGAGGCTCTGGCACAGGCTGCCCAGAGAAGTTGTGGAGGTTCCAAGGCTGGAAGTGTTGAAAGCCTGGCTGGCTGAGGCCCTGAGCAAGTTGGGGCTGGGGGGAGGTGTCCCTGCCCATGGCAGGGGGCTGGGGCTGGCTGAGCTCTGAGCTCCCTTCCCCCCCAACCCATTCCATGATTCCATGACACTCAGGAAGGACTTCCAGCTCAGGAAGGACATCCAGCTCAGGGAGGACTTCCAGCTCAGGAAGGACATCCAGCTCAGGAAGGACATCCAGCTCAGGGAGGACAGCCAGCTCAGGAAGGACTTCCAGCTCAGGGAGGACATCCAGCTCAGGAAGGACATCCAGCTCAGGGAGGACATCCAGCTCAGGAGGACATCCAGCTCAGGAAGGACATCCAGCTCAGGGAGGACATCCAGCTCAGGAAGGACATCCAGCTCAGGAAGGACAGCCAGCTCATGAAGGTCTTCCAGCTCAGGGAGGACATCCAGCTCAGGAAGGACATCCAGCTCAGGAAGGACATCCAGCTCAGGGAGGACAGCCAGCTCAGGAAGGACAGCCAGCTCAGGAAGGACAGCCAGCTCAGGGAGGACATCCAGCTCAGGGAGGACATCCAGCTCAGGAAGGACTTCCAGCTCAGGAGGACTTCCAGCTCAGGGAGGACAGCCAGCTCAGGGAGGACATCCAGCTCAGGAAGGACTTCCAGCTCAGGGAGGACTTCCAGCTCAGGAAGGACTTCCAGCTCAGGGAGGACATCCAGCTCAGGGAGGACTTCCAGCTCAGGAAGGACTTCCAGCTCAGGGAGGACTTCCAGCTCAGGGAGCACTTCCAGCTCAGGGAGGACTTCCAGCTCAGGGAGGACAGCCAGCTCAGGGAGGACATCCAGCTCAGGAAGGACTTCCAGCTCAGGGAGGACATCCAGCTCAGGGAGGACTTCCAGCTCAGGGAGGACTTCCAGCTCAGGGAGGACATCCAGCTCAGGGAGGACTTCCAGCTCAGGGAGGACATCCAGCTCAGGGAGGACTTCCAGCTCAGGAAGGACATCCAGCTCAGGGAGGACATCCAGCTCAGGAAGGACATCCAGCTCAGGAAGGACATCCAGCTCAGGGAGGACTTCCAGCTCAGGAAGAACTTCCAGCTCAGGAAGGACATCCAGCTCAGGGAGGACTTCCAGCTCAGGGAGGACATCCAGCTCAGGAAGGACATCCAGCTCAGGGAGGACTTCCAGCTCAGGGAGGACATCCAGCTCAGGAAGAACTTCCAGCTCAGGAAGGACATCCAGCTCAGGGAGGACTTCCAGCTCAGGGAGGACATCCAGCTCAGGAAGGACATCCAGCTCAGGGAGGACTTCCAGCTCAGGGAGGACATCCAGCTCAGGAAGGACTTCCAGCTCAGGAAGGACTTCCAGCTCAGGGAGGACTTCCAGCTCAGGGAGGACATCCAGCTCAGGAAGGACTTCCAGCTCAGGAAGGACTTCCAGCTCAGGGAGGACATCCAGCTCAGGGAGGACTTCCAGCTCAGGGAGGACATCCAGCTCAGGGAGGACTTCCAGCTCAGGGAGGACATCCAGCTCAGGAAGGACTTCCAGCTCAGGGAGGACATCCAGCTCAGGGAGGACTTCCAGCTCAGGGAGGACATCCAGCTCAGGGAGGACATCCAGCTCAGGGAGGACATCCAGCTCAGGGAGGACAGCCAGCTCAGGAAGAACTTCCAGCTCAGGGAGGACTTCCAGCTCAGGGAGGACATCCAGCTCAGGAAGGACATCCAGCTCAGGGAGGACTTCCAGCTCAGGGAGGACATCCAGCTCAGGAAGGACATCCAGCTCAGGGAGGACTTCCAGCTCAGGGAGGACTTCCAGCTCAGGAAGGACTTCCAGCTCAGGGAGGACATCCAGCTCAGGGAGGACTTCCAGCTCAGGAAGGACATCCAGCTCAGGGAGGACATCCATCTCAGGAAGGACTTCCAGCTCAGGGAGGACTTCCAGCTGAGGGAGGACATCCAGCTCAGGAAGGACATCCAGCTCAGTAAGGACATCCAGCTCAGGGAGGACATCCAGCTCAGGGAGGACATCCAGCTCAGGAAGTGCTTCCAGCTCAGGAAGGACAGCCAGCTCAGGAAGGACATCCAGCTCAGGAAGTGCTTCCAGCTCAGGAAGGACATCCAGCTGAGGGAGGACTTCCAGCTGAGGGAGGACTTCCAGCTGAGGGAGGACTTCCAGCTCAGGAAGGACATCCAGCTCAGGAAGGACTTCCAGCTCAGGGAGGACATCCAGCTCAGGAAGGACTTCCAGCTCAGGGAGGACTTCCAGCTCAGGGAGGACATCCAGCTCAGGAAGGACTTCCAGCTGAGGGAGGACATCCAGCTCAGGGAGGACTTCCAGCTGAGGGAGGACATCCAGCTCAGGGAGGACATCCAGCTCAGGGAGGACATCCAGCTCAGGAAGGACATCCAGCTCAGGGAGGACTTCCAGCTCAGGAAGGACTTCCAGCTCAGGAAGGACATCCAGCTCAGGAAGGACTTCCAGCTCAGGAAGGACATCCAGCTCAGGAAGGACTTCCAGCTCAGGAAGGACATCCAGCTCAGGGAGGACATCCAGCTCAGGGAGGACTTCCAGCTCAGGAAGGACATCCAGCTCAGGGAGGACTTCCAGCTCAGGAAGGACATCCAGCTCAGGGAGGACATCCAGCTCAGGGAGGACATGCAGCTCAGGAAGGACATCCAGCTCAGGAAGGACATCCTGCTCAGGGAGGACATCCAGCTCAGGAAGGACTTCCCAGCTGAGGCCATGGCCTGCTGGTCATGGGGGGGTTGGGTAGAAGCTTGGCCTGGAGGAGCTTAGAGGTCTTTTCCAACCCTGAGGACTCTGTCCTGACCCAGGGATGGAGTCAGCATTGCAGAGGTGAGGCTGCACAGGACCAGGCTGGATGAGGCCCTGAGGAGCCTGGGGCTGGTGGGAGGTGTCCCTGCCCCTGGCAGGGGGCTGGGGCTGGATGAGCTTTGGGGTCCCTTCCAACCCAAGCCAGGCATCAGGGCTGTGGGCAGAGGCTGTGGTGATGCCACCAGGTGCCAAGGCAAAGCTGAGCTGAAGTCTCTCTCCTCCCCTCCATGCCTCATTCCCTGCCCCCTGGTCTCTGCTGCCATTGTTTCTTTCCCCTTCCCAGGCTCTGCAAATCAATGAACTGAGTGGGCTGAAATTCTGTGACCAAAGCAACTTCACAGAGCAGGTTGGCAACATCAGCTGCCCCCAGAGCAGCCAGATGTGAGTATTCTGCTGCCTCCAACTGCAGCCCAGCAGCAGGAGATGAGGGAAGCCTAAAGAAGGAACTGTGTGAGAGAGAGCCACAGAGAGCTCTGGGCTGGCAGGGAGCTGCAGAGCCCCTCCAGGCCAAGCCCCTGCCCTCAGCAGGGACATCCTCCCCTGCTGCAGCTTGCCCACAGCCCACTCCAGCCTCCCCTGCAAGCTCTCCAGCCAGGGGGCCACAACCACCTCCCTGGGCAACCTCTTGCAGGCTTCCAGCAGCCTCCTGGGGCAGAACTTGTTCCTCACATCCAATCTCCACTGCTCTGCTCTCATCTCAAACCATTGCTCCAGCAAAGCTGCTGAGGCTCAGCCAGAGCAAGGGCAGGGGCCTGGCCCTGGGCTGGAACAATCCTCACTGCCAGCACAGCCTGGGGAGAGAAAGCAGCCCTGAGGAGAAGGCCTTGGGGGGTGCTGGGGAGGAGGAGAACTGAACAAGAGCAGGCAGGGAGAGGCTGCAGCACAGGAGGCCAAGGGCAGCCTGGGCTGCACCCAAAGCAGGGTGGCCAGAGCTGGAGAGAGGGATCCTGCCCCTCTGCTCTGCTCTGCTCTGGGGAGACCTCACCTGCAGGGCTGGGGCCAGAGCTGGAGCCCTCAGCACAGGAGGGACCTGGAGCTGAGGGAGAGGCTCCAGAGGAGGCCAGCAAGATGCTGAGGGGGTTGGAGCAGCTCTGCTGTGGGGCCAGGCTGAGGGAGCTGGGGGTGTTGAGCCTGCAGAAGAGAAGGCTGCAGGCAGAGCTGAGAGCAGCTCCCAGGCCCTGCAGGGGCTGCAAGCAGGCTGCAGAGGGACTGCTGCCAAAGGGCTGCAGGGACAGCCCCAGGGGCAATGGTTGGAGATGAGAGCAGAGCAGCTGGAGATTGGATGTGAGGAACAAGTTGTGCCCCAGGAGGCTGCTGGAAGCCTGCAGAGGGATTTTTCCTGAGACTGCCTGGAGGACAGGGCAAGGGGGAAGGCTTTGAAGCTGAGGCAGAGCAGGGTCAGACTGGGGCTGAGGAGGAAGTTCTTCAGTAGGAGGCTGGGGAGACTCTGGCCCAGGCTGCCCAGGGAGGCTGTGGCTGCCTCCTGCCTGCAGGTGCTGAGGGCCAGGCTGGATGAGGCCCTGAGCAAGCTGGGACTGGTGGGAGGTGTCCCTGCCCCTGGTAGGGGGTTGGAGGAGATGAGCTCTGAGCTCCCTTCCCCTCTGAGCCAGTCTGGGATTCTCTTGTAGAGCCAAGAGCCACACCAGAGCAGGGCAGGAGGTGGCTGCCCCCTCCCTGGGGGTGCTCAAGGCCCAGCTGGGTGAGACCTGGAGCAGCTGAGCCTGACTGTGGGCAGCTGAGCCTGGCTGTGGGCAGCTGAGCCTGGCTGTGAGCAGCTGAGCCTGGCTGTGGGCAGCTGAGCCTGGCTGTGGGCAGCTGAGCCAACTGTGAGCAGCTGAGCCTGGCTGTGAGCAGCTGAGCCTGGCTGTGAGCAGCTGAGCCTGGCTGTGGGCAGCTGAGCCAACTGTGAGCAGCTGAGCCTGGCTGTGGGCAGCTGAGCCTGGCTGTGGGCAGCTGAGCCAACTGTGAGCAGCTGAGCCTGGCTGTGAGCAGCTGAGCCTGGCTGTGAGCAGCTGAGCCTGGCTGTGAGCAGCTGAGCCAACTGTGAGCAGCTGAGCCTGGCTGTGAGCAGCTGAGCCTGGCTGTGGGCAGCTGAGCCTGGCTGTGGGCAGCTGAGCCAACTGTGGGCAGCTGAGCCTGGCTGTGAGCAGCTGAGCCTGGCTGTGGGCAGCTGAGCCTGGCTGTGGGCAGCTGAGCCTGGCTGTGAGCAGCTGAGCCTGGCTGTGGGCAGCTGAGCCTGGCTGTGGGCAGCTGAGCCTGGCTGTGAGCAGCTGAGCCTGGCTGTGAGCAGCTGAGCCTGGCTGTGAGCAGCTGAGCCTGGCTGTGAGCAGCTGAGCCTGGCTGTGGGCAGCTGAGCCTGGCTGTGGGCAGCTGAGCCTGGCTGTCAGCAGCTGAGCCTGGCTGTGAGCAGCTGAGCCTGGCTGTGGGCAGCTGAGCCAACTGTGAGCAGCTGAGCCTGGCTGTGAGCAGCTGAGCCTGGCTGTGAGCAGCTGAGCCTGGCTGTGAGCAGCTGAGCCTGGCTGTGGGCAGCTGAGCCAACTGTGAGCAGCTGAGCCTGGCTGTGAGCAGCTGAGCCTGGCTGTGAGCAGCTGAGCCTGGCTGTGGGCAGCTGAGCCAACTGTGAGCAGCTGAGCCTGGCTGTGAGCAGCTGAGCCAACTGTGAGCAGCTGAGCCTGGCTGTGAGCAGCTGAGCCTGGCTGTGGGCAGCTGAGCCTGGCTGTGAGCAGCTGAGCCTGGCTGTGAGCAGCTGAGCCTGGCTGTGAGCAGCTGAGCCTGGCTGTGGGCAGCTGAGCCTGGCTGTGAGCAGCTGAGCCTGGCTGCTGGGCAGCTGAGCCAACTGTGAGCAGCTGAGCCTGGCTGTGAGCAGCTGAGCCTGGCTGTGGGCAGCTGAGCCTGGCTGTGAGCAGCTGAGCCTGGCTGTGGGCAGCTGAGCCAACTGTGAGCAGCTGAGCCTGGCTGTGGGCAGCTGAGCCTGGCTGTGAGCAGCTGAGCCTGGCTGTGGGCAGCTGAGCCTGGCTGTGGGCAGCTGAGCCTGGCTGTGGGCAGCTGAGCCTGGCTGTGGGCAGCTGAGCCTGGCTGTGAGCAGCTGAGCCAACTGTGAGCAGCTGAGCCTGGCTGTGGGCAGCTGAGCCAACTGTGAGCAGCTGAGCCTGGCTGTGAGCAGCTGAGCCTGGCTGTGAGCAGCTGAGCCTGGCTGTGAGCAGCTGAGCCTGGCTGTGAGCAGCTGAGCCTGGCTGTGGGCAGCTGAGCCTGGCTGTGAGCAGCTGAGCCTGGCTGTGGGCAGCTGAGCCTGGCTGTGGGCAGCTGAGCCTGGCTGTGAGCAGCTGAGCCAACTGTGAGCAGCTGAGCCTGGCTGTGAGCAGCTGAGCCTGGCTGTGAGCAGCTGAGCCTGGCTGTGGGCAGCTGAGCCTGGCTGTGAGCAGCTGAGCCTGGCTGTGAGCAGCTGAGCCTGGCTGTGAGCAGCTGAGCCTGGCTGTGAGCAGCTGAGCCAACTGTGAGAGCAGCCTGGCCTGGCTGTGAGCAGCAGCCTGGCTGAGCCTGGCTGTGAGCAGCTGAGCCAACTGTGAGCAGCTGAGCCTGGCTGTGAGCAGCTGAGCCTGGCTGTGAGCAGCTGAGCCAACTGTGAGCAGCTGAGCCTGGCTGTGAGCAGCTGAGCCTGGCTGTGAGCAGCTGAGCCTGGCTGTGGGCAGCTGAGCCTGGCTGTGGGCAGCTGAGCCTGGCTGTGAGCAGCTGAGCCTGGCTGTGAGCAGCTGAGCCTGGCTGTGAGCAGCTGAGCCTGGCTGTGAGCAGCTGAGCCAACTGTGAGCAGCTGAGCCTGGCTGTGAGCAGCTGAGCCAACTGTGAGCAGCTGAGCCAACTGTGAGCAGCTGAGCCTGGCTGTGAGCAGCTGAGCCTGGCTGTGAGCAGCTGAGCCTGGCTGTGAGCAGCTGAGCCAACTGTGGGCAGCTGAGCCAACTGTGGGCAGCTGAGCCAACTGTGAGCAGCTGAGCCTGGCTGTGAGCAGCTGAGCCTGGCTGTGAGCAGCTGAGCCTGGCTGTGGGCAGCTGAGCCTGGCTGTGGGCAGCTGAGCCTGGCTGTGAGCAGCTGAGCCTGGCTGTGGGCAGCTGAGCCAACTGTGAGCAGCTGAGCCTGGCTGTGGGCAGAGGCTCCCCGTGGTCCCTCCCAGCCCTCTGCCAGGCTCTGGTTCCATGAGAGCAGCCTGAGCTGCTGCTGGCTGTGTGTCTGTGCTGCTCTGCAGGTGGTGCACTGGAGATGAGTACCTGAAGAGACAAGGCATCGAGGTGAGCCCCTGGGGGCTGTGGCAGAACCACCTGGCCCTGGCCTGCATGACCCTGATCCTGCTCTCCATTGCCTACCTCAAGCTGCACTTCATGAAGAAGTTCTCCTGAAGGCAGAGAGCAGAAGGCAGCTGCTGCTGGACCAGCCCTGGAGGAGAGCTGCCTGCTCAGCCCCCAGTTGCCTGCTCAGCCCCCTGCTGCCTGCTCAGCCCCCTGCTGCCTGCTCAGCCCCCTGCTGCTGCAGGCCCTGGGGAGGGAGCCTTGCTGAGCCCCCTGCTGGGGTGCCTCCTCCCTTCCCCTCACCCTGGGAAGCAGCCAGCACTTCAGTTCTTCCCTTCAGGCTCCAGCTGGGGAGCTGCTCATCAGGGCAGCTGAGATTCCCAAAGCCTTCACCTGAAAGGAAATTCCTGGTTGCATCCTCTGAGCAGCACCAGGCAGCACAGCAGGGCAAGACAGAATTCACCCACAGCTCATCCAACCCAGCACCATCTGGCACCAGCCATGGCACTCAGGGCCCAGGCTCTTCCTGAACACCTCCAGGCATGGGGACTCCACCACCTCCCTGGGCAGCTCATCCCAGTGCCCAATTCCTCTTGCTGGCAAGAACTTTCTCCTCCCTTCCAGCCTCAACCTCCCCTGGCACAGCTTCAGACTGTGTCCTCTTGTTCTGGGGCTGGGGGCCTGGCAGAAGAGACCAACCCCCTGGCTCCAACCTCCCTGCAGGGAGTTGAGAGAGCAAGAAGGTCTCCCTGAGCCTCCTCTTCTCCAGGCTAAGCAACCCCAGCTCCCTCAGCCTCTCCTCACAGGGCTGTGCCCCAGACCCCTCCCCAGCCTTGGGCCCCAGACCCCTCCCCAGCTTTGTTGCCCTTCTCTGGACACCTTCCAGCAGCTCAACCTCTTTCCTAACCTCAGGAGCCCAGAGCTGGACACAGGACTCAAGCTGTGGCCTCAGCAGTGCTGAGCACAGGGCACAAGGACTTCCCTGCTCCTGCTGGCCACACTCTGCCTGCCCCAGGCCAGGATGCCCTTGGCCTTCTTGGCCCCCTGGGCACACTGCTGCCTCCTCTTCAGCTGCTCTCCCCCAGCACCCCCAGCTCCCTCTCTGCCTGGCTGCTCTCAGCCCCTCTGCCCCCAGCCTGTGGCACTGCCTGGGGTTGCTGTGGCCAATGTGCAGCCCCTGGCACTTGGATGTGTTCAATCTCCTGCCCTTGGCCTCTGCCCATCTGCCCAGCCTGGCAAGGTCCCTCTGCAGAGCTCTGCTCCCCTCCAACAGCTCAGCTCCTGCCCCCAGCTTGCTGCCAGCTGCACATTCACTGCTGATGGACTCCATCCCCTCCTCCAGATCATCAATAAAGATATTGATCAGGCTGGGGCCCAGCACTGCTCCCTGGGGCACAGCACTGGTGCCTGGCTGCCAGCTGGCTGTGGCACCATTCACCACCACTCTCTGGGCTCAGCCTGCAGCCAGTTCCTAACCCAGCTCAGAGCTGCTGTCCCAGCCAGGGGCTGACAGCTTGGCCAGGAGCTTGCTGGGGGGGATGGTGGCCAAGGCCTTGCTGCAGTCCAGGCAGACTCCATCCCAGCCTGCCCCACATCCCCCAGGCAGTGCCCTGGGCATGGAAGGAGCTCAGGTTGGTCAGGCAGGCCCTGCCCTGCCTGAATCCCTGCTGGCTGGGCCTGAGCCCTTGGCCATGCTGTGAGTGCTGTGTGATTGCACTCAGGATGACCACTCAAGGTGACCCTAAGCATCCTGACCCTGCCAGCTCCTGGGCCCAGGGCACCCCAGCCTGCATGTGCTGTGCCCAGGGCACCCCAGCCTGCATGGGCTGTGCCCAGCTGCAGCCCAGCCTCACTCTCCTGCTGCTGGCCTGAGCTCTTGCTCTTTCTCATGGCCACCAGGTTCAAGTGTGCAGCCCCAAAGCCTTGGAGCCACAGCTGTGGGAGGCCAGAGGCTGCAGGAGCCCTTCCCTGGCTGCCCAGGACTCCTGCTGCCCACACAGCAACAGCAGCTCAGCTCCTTCCACCTGCTGCAGAGCAGAGGGTCAGAGAATGGCTTTGGCTGGAGAAGGCCTTTAGGATCATGGAGGCCAAGCATCCTCTGCCCAGGCTGGGGCTGAGCCATGGCCTCAGCACCACAGCTCTGAAACCCCTCCAGGGATCAGCATCCAACCCCCTCCCTGGGCAGCCTGGGCCAGGCTTGCAGAGCCCTTGCAGCCAAGAAGTTTCTTCTCCTCTCCAAGCTAAGCCTCCCCTGGGGCAGCCTGAGGCCATTGCCTCTCCTCCTGGCCCTTGTTCCTGGGGAGCAGAGCCCAACCCCCCCTGGCTGCAGCCTCCTCTCAGGGAGCTGCAGAGAGCAAGGAGGTCTCCCTCAGCCTCCTCTGCTCCACACTCCCCACCCCCAGCTCCCTCAGCTGCTCCTCCCCAGCCCTCTTCTCCACACCCTTCCCCACCTTTCTTGCCCTTCCCTGGCCCTGCTCCAGCTCCTCCAGCTCCTTCTTGCAGCCAGGAGCCCAAAGCTCAAGCCAGCCCTCAAGCTGTGGCCTGCCCAGTGCTGAGCCCAGGGGCACAATCCCTGCCCTGCTCCTGCTGCCCAACCATTGCTGCTCCAGCCCAGGCTGCTGCTGCCCTTCTTGCCCCCTGCCCACCCCCTGCCTCCTCTCCAGCTGCTGCCACCCAGCACCCCCAGGCCTTGCTCTGCTGGGCACTTGCCAGCCCCTCTGCCCCCAGCCTGGAGCCTTCCTGGGGTTGCTGTGCCCCAGGCTCAGGACCCAGCCCTTGGCCTTCTTCAGCCTCCTGCAGCTGAGCTCAGCCCTGGCTGCCCCTGGGCACCCCCTGAGGTGCCAAGGCTTTGGGCAGCTGTGAGTCTGGATGGTGACACCAGGGAGATCCTTCCTAATTGCTTTGTAAGGGCTTGACCCTGTGACAGGCATTAGCCTCTCCAGGGGCTCCTAACCCCCCCAGGTGAATGGCCCTGACTCCTTCCTCACAATCCTTCCTCTCCCCCCTCCCCTCATCCTCCTCAGGGGGATTTCAGCAGCATTCCCGCAGGGCCCCGCGGCTCCTTAAGGCTTTTCCTCCTCCATCGGCTCCGAATGGCTCTCGCTGGGAGCCCTGCTGGGCGCTGGCAGGGGCTCAGGAGCTGCTTGAGCCCTGCCCTTGGCTCCCTCGGGCGGGATGCGAGCCGCAGGCTGCCGGGGATCCGGGGCTGGGCGCTGCCCAGGCTCAGGTGCGGCTGCGGCTTAGGGACAGCCAGGGCACGATGCAGCCTCCGCTCCCGGGGAGCTTCGGAGCGGCCCCCGGGCCAGCCGGGCGCTGCGGAGCAGGATCGAGCTGGGCGCTGCGGAGCAGGATCGAGCCGGGCGCTGCGGAGCAGGATCGAGCCGGGCGCTGCGGAGCAGGATCCTGCCGGGCGCTGCGGAGCAGGATCGAGCCGGGAGCTGTGCAGCAGGATCCTGCCGGGCGCTGCGGAGCAGGATCGAGCCGGGAGCTGTGCAGCAGGATCGAGCCGGGCGCTGCGGAGCAGGATCGAGCCGGGAGCTCTGCAGCAGGATCGAGCCGGGAGCTGCGGAGCAGGATCGAGCCGGGAGCTGCGGAGCAGGATCGAGCCGGGCGCTGCGGAGCAGGATCCTGCCGGGCGCTGCGGAGCAGGATCGAGCCGGGAGCTGTGCAGCAGGATCCTGCCGGGCGCTGCGGAGCAGGATCCTGCCGGGAGCTGCGGAGCAGGATCGAGCCGGGCGCTGCGGGCAGGATCCTGCCAGCTGCGGAGCAGGATCGAGCCGGGCGCTGAGCCTGCCGGGAGCTGCGGAGCAGGATCCTGCCGGGAGCTGCGGAGCAGGATCGAGCCGGGAGCTGCGGAGCAGGATCCTGCCGGGAGCTGCGGAGCAGGATCGAGCCGGGCGCTGCGGAGCAGGTTCGAGCCGGGCGCTGCGGAGCAGGATCCTGCCGGGAGCTGCGGAGCAGGATCCTGCCGGGAGCTGCGGAGCAGGATCGAGCCGGGCGCTGCGGAGCAGGATCGAGCCGGGAGCTGCGGAGCAGGATCCTGCCGGGAGCTGCGGAGCAGGATCGAGCCGGGAGCTGCGGAGCAGGATCCTGCCGGGAGCTGCGGAGCAGGATCGAGCCGGGCGCTGCGGAGCAGGATCGAGCCGGGAGCTGTGCAGCAGGATCCTGCCGGGCGCTGCGGAGCAGGATCGAGCCGGGAGCTGCGGAGCAGGATCCTGCCGGGAGCTGCGGAGCAGGATCGAGCCGGGCGCTGCGGAGCAGGATCGAGCCGGGAGCTGTGCAGCAGGATCCTGCCGGGCGCTGCGGAGCAGGATCGAGCCGGGAGCTGCGGAGCAGGATCCTGCCGGGAGCTGCGGAGCAGGATCGAGCCGGGCGCTGCGGAGCAGGATCCTGCCGGGAGCTGCGGAGCAGGATCGAGCCGGGCGCTGCGGAGCAGGATCCTGCCGGGCGCTGCGGAGCAGGATCGAGCCGGGCGCTGCGGAGCAGGATCCTGCCGGGCGCTGCGGAGCAGGATCCTGCCGGCAGAGGCTCACAATCTGCCCATTTTTATCCTTTCCATTGCTTTTTCACCTAGATTCTGACTTATTTTTTTATTACTTTTATCTTCTTTTCCCCCACGATTTTTATAGTTTTTCCCCCGATTATTTTCCTTCCCCTCCCCCGCCCCGAGTTTATTGTTTTAGTTTTATCTTTCTTTTTCAGATTTTTATCCTTTTTTCCTCCGATTTTGATCCTTTTCCATTGCTTTTCGTTTTCCTCCCATTTTTATCCCTTTTTCTCCCCTTTTTCTCCATTTTTTCACCCATTTTTACCCTTTTATCTCCCATTCTTAGCCTTTTTTCCTCCCATTTTATCCTGCTTCTTCGGGTTTTTATCTTTTTCCTCTGATTTTTATCCTTTTCCCCTCCCATTTTTATCCTTTCTCCTTCGATTTCTCTCCTTTCCCTTCGATTTCTCTCTTTTCCCTTCGATTTTTTACCTTTTCCTCCAATTTTTGTCCTTTTCCCTCCTATTTTTCTCCTTTCACTTCATTTTTTTACCCTTTTCTTTTGATTTTTATCATTTTTTCTCTCCCGATTTTATCTTTTCCCTCAATTTTTTAGCCATTTTTCTCCCTTTTCTCAGATTTTTATCATTCATTCTCCGATTTTTGTAGCTTTTTCTCCCATTTTTCTCCTTTTTCTTTATATTTTGTCTCCCACTTTTATCCTTTTCCTCCCATTTTTATCCTTTTTCCTCCCATTTTTATCCTCTTTCCTCCCATTTTTATCCTTTTTTCTCCTATTTCTATCCATTTTCCTCCCATTTTTATCCATTTCCCTCCCATTTTTATCCTTTTTCTTTATATTTTGCCTCTTATTTTTATCCTTTTTCTCCAATTTTTTACCTTTTTCCTCCCATTTTTACCTTTTTCCTCCCATTTTTATCCCTTTCCTCCCATTTTCCTCCCATTTTTACCTTTTTTCTCCCATTTTTATCCTTTTTCCTCCCATTTTTTACCTTTTTCCTCCCTTTTTTATCCTTTTCCCTCCCATTATTTAAGTTTTATCCTCCCATTTTTCTCCTTTTTCTTTATATTTTGCCTCTCATTTTCCTCCTTTTTCTCCAATTTTTTACCTTTTTCCTCCCATTTTCCTCCCTTTCCTCCCATTTTCCTCCCATTTTTATCCTTTTTCCTCCCATTTTTATCTTTCCCTCTGATTTTTATCCTTTTTTTATCCTATTTTTATCTTTTTTCCTCTGAATTTGATCCTTTTTCCCTCCCATTTTTCTCCTTTTCCTCTGATTTATTTTTCCTCCTTTTTTATCCTTTATTCGCCCATTTTATCCTCCTTCTTTTTTATCCTTTTCCTTTTTTATCCTTATCCTCTGATTTTTATCCATTTTCCTCCCATTTTTTATCCTTTTCCTCCAATTTTCATCCTTTTCTCTCCCATTTTTACCCTTTTTCTTCAATTTTCATCTTTTCCCACCGATTTTCCTCCTTTTTTTTTTTCTCTTTCCAGCATTTGATCCCTTCCCCCCCAGATTTTAATCCTTTTTCCTCCCATTTTTATCTCTTCTCAGTTCTTTTCCTTTCCCAATTTGTACCTTTTCTCCCCCAGATGTTTTCCTCCATATTTCTATCTTTTTCTCCATATTTTTATCTTTTTTTTTCGCTCAGATTTTTCTCCTTTTCCCAGATTTTTGTCCTTTCTTTCAGATTTTTATCCCAATGGGCCAGACTTTCCTCCCTCCCCCCGATTTTCCCCCCTCATTTTTCAGCTTTTTCTATTTTTTCTGATTTTCATCCTCTTTTTCCCCACATTTTTCTCCTTTTTTTCCACCCCCCAATTTTTATCCTCATTGAATCTCTCTTATTTGAATTTGTATCCTTTTTTTTTCCCCCAGCTTTTTACCCTTTTTCTCCACTTTTTACCCTTTTCCCTCAGATTTTTAGCCTTTTCCTCAGATTTTTTTTTGCCAGATTTTTATATATATATTTTTTTAAAGATTTGTATCCTTTTTTTCAGATTTTTATCATTTTTTTTCCAGATTTTTATCCTTTTTTTCAGATTTTTATCCTTTCCCCCGATTTTTATGCTTTTTTTTCCCCAGCCTTTTATCCTTTTACTCCGATTTTTCTCTTTTAAAATATCTTTTTCTCCCCCTTATTCTTTATTCAGATTTTTTTCCCCAGGTTTTGAATCTTCCTTTCAAAATTTTTATCCTTTTGCCCAGATTTTTATACTTTTTTCCCCACTCAGATTTTTTCCTCCCCCCCCCCCCCAGATTTTTATCCTTTTCCCCCCAAGATTTTAATCCTTTTTTTCCCCAGATTTTTATCCTTTTTTTCTCTGATTCTTATCTTTTTCATCCATTTTTCCTTTTTCAGCTTTTCCCCCAGATTTTTATCCTTTTCCCCCAGATGTTTATCTTTTTTCCCCCCAAATTTTTATCTTTTCCCCCAAATTCTTATCTTTTTTTCTTCAGATTTTTATCCTTTTCCCCACCAGATTTTTATCTTATTTTCCCCAAATGTTTATCTTTTTTCTCAGATTTTTATCTTTTTCCCCCAATTTTTTATCTCTTTTTCCCCAAATTATCTTTTTTTTCCTCAGATTTTTATCCTTCCCCCCCCCAGATTTTTATCTTTTTTTTCCCCCCAATTTTTTCTCTTTTCCCCCCAATTTATCTTTTTCTTTTCAAATTTTTATCTCCATTTCCCCCACAGATTTTTATCCCTTTCTAAAAGATTTTTTAATCCTTTTCCTCCAATTTTTATCCTTTTTCTCCAATTTCTTTTTTCCACATCCCCCCCCAGATTTTTTTACCTTTTTCCCCCCAGATCTTAGTTTTTTATTTCCCCCCAGATTTTTCATCTCTTTCCCCCCAGATTTTTATCCCATTTCACCAGATTTTAATCTTTTCAGATTTTGATCCTTTTTCTACAATTTTTATCTTTTTTTTTTCCCCTTCAATTTTTCTTTTTTTTTTCAGATTTTCCCCCAGATTTTTACCTCTCCCCCCCCGCAGATTTCTTTCCCCCCCCCGATTTTCTCTGCTGGGCACTTTCCAGCCCCTCTGCCCCCAGCCTGGAGCCTTCCTGGGGTGGCTGTGCCCCAGGCTCAGGACCCAGCCCTTGGCCTTCTTCAGCCTCCTGCAGCTCAGCTCAGCCCTGGCTGCAGCCTGCCCAGGAGCCTCTGCAGAGCCTTCCTCCCCTCCAGCACCTCCTCACTGCCACCTTGGTGCCAGCTGCAGACCCCCTGAGGCTGCCTGGCTGCTCTCCTGCAGCTCCTTGGTGAAGTCCTTAAGGAGAACTGCTCCCAGCCCTGAGCCCTGGGGAGCAGCACTGCTGCCTGGCCCCCAGCTACCTCTCTCCCCATCCCCCACCACTCCCTGGGCAGGGCCAGCAGGCAGCCTTGCACCCACTGCAGCACCCCTGGGCCATGCCCCTCCTCTTCCCCTCCTGGCATTCCCAGGACAGTGGCCCCCAGCCTGGTGTCTCCTCACAGGGTGCACTCACCTCCCTGTCCAGGCTGGCTGTGAGTTACTGACAGGATGCACCAAGCTCCCTGCCTGTGTGCTCCTCCTGTGGCAACACAGCCCTGCAGGGGAGGGCTGAGCAGAGCAGAGGGGCAGAATCCCCTCCCTGCCCCTGCTGCCCACACTGCTGGGGCTCAGCCCAGCACAGCCTTGCTTTCTGGGCTGCCAGCTCCCCTTGCTGCCTCCTGGGGAGCTGCTCCTCCCCCAGCACCCCCAGGGCCTTCTCCTCACCACTGCTCTCTGCCCCTTCCCCACCCAGCCTGGCTCTGTGCTTGGCACTGCCCTCAGCCAGCTGCAGGACCTTGCCCTTGGCCTTGCTGAGCTTCAGGAGGTTGCCTTGGGGCCAGCTCTGCAGCCTGCCCAGGGCCCTCTGGATGGATCCTTCCCTCCCTGCTGGCCCTGGCAGGCTGCTGAGGCTGCCTTGCTCCAGCTGCTTGCTGAGCCAAGCTCAGGTCCCCTCAGCTGCCCCAGCAGCAGGGAGCCTCTGGCAGGGCAGGCACAGAGCTGCTCCTCCCCCAGCAACCCCAAGGCTGCTCTCTGCCCCTTCCCCTCCCAGCCTGGGGCTGTGCCTGGCACTGCCCTGAGCCAGCTGCAGGACCTTGCCCTTGGCCCTGCTTGAGGCTGGCTGGGGCCCAGCTCTGCAGCACCCTGCAGGCACACACGAGGGAGGTGCTCTGAAGTACAAAGGCTTTATTGCAGTTACAGAACCCTTCCCCTCCTCCCTGCCTGCTCCCCAGGCAGCCACTGAAGAGCTGAGTGATGGCAACCCAAGAGCAGGACCTGCCCCTGCTGCCCTCCCTGCTCCCCTGGCACCTTGTGGCTTGGCTCACAAAGCACTGCCAGGGGCTGGCTGGGTGCAGGGGCTGCAGGAAGGGCAAGCCTCAGCCTCCCCAGCTGCACTTTGCTGGGCTGGGGATGCCCAGCAGGACACAAGGCTGCCAGGCTCCATCTCCCAGCTCATTTCCAGCTCTCCTGGCTCCTGACTCTTTGGTTTATGGAGTCTTGAACTCAGCTGTCTGGGGGCTTGGTCTGCCTGGCTCAACTGTCTGAAAATGGAGCTCCTGTCTTAAAAGTACCTCCAGAGCTGCCCCAGAGGAGCTGCTGCTGGCCTCACCTTGGGTCTGAAAAGTACCTCCAGAGCTGCCCCAGAGGAGCTGCTGCTGGCCTCACCTTGGGTCTGAAAAGTACCTCCAGAGCTGCCCCAGAGGAGCTGCTGCTGGCCTCACCTTGGGTCTGAAAAGTACCTCCAGAGCTGCCCCAGAGGAGCTGCTGCTGGCCTCACCTTGGGTCTGGAAAGCACCTCCAGAGCTGCCCCAGAGGAGATGCTGCTCACTGCCCCTTGGGTCTGAAAAGTACCTCCAGAGCTGCCCCAGAGGAGCTGCTGCTGGCCTCACCTTGGATCTGGAAAGCACCTCCAGAGCTGCCCCAGAGGAGCTGCTGCTGGCCTCACCTTGGATCTGGAAAGCACCTCCAGAGCTGCCCCAGAGGAGCTGCTGCTGGCCTCACCTTGGGTCTGGAAAGCACCTCCAGAGCTGCCCCAGAGGAGCTGCTGCTGGCCTCACCTTGGGGCTTAAGTCCCTTGGGAGCTGCCCAGAGGAGCTGCTGCTCACTGCCCCTTGGGGTTAAAAGGGAGGCTCAGCACCACTGAGGGCTGTGCTGCAGGGCTGGGAGTGAGGCTCAGCACCACTGAGGGCTGTGCTGCAGGGCTGGGAGTGAGGCTCAGCACCACTGAGGGCTGTGCTGCAGGGCTGGGAGTGAGGCTCAGCACCACTGAGGGCTGTGCTGCAGGGCTGGGAGTGAGGCTCAGCACCACTGAGGGCTGTGCTGCAGGGCTGGGAGTGAGGCTCAGCACCACTGCTGCACTCCAGGGCTGTCGGGGGGGTGGCTCAGCAGCTGTGCTCCCTCCTCCCTGCTGCTTGCTCCCCACAGCTCAAGAATGAGTCCCTGCAGCCTCTCCCCTGGGAGAGCTTCTCCAGAGCAGGCTGAGTGCAGCTCCTGGCAGGTCCCCTCCTGGGAGCCACCCTTCCACCTCCACCTCCTTCCCTCCGCCCCCAAGTGCTTGCCCGGGCAGCCCCCCAGGGGCTGGGGGAGGTCAGTTCAGGAGGACACAGTGCAGGTTTTGGTTGTTCAGCACAGGTCCCAGGGTGCTGAGCAGCTCTGCAGGGCCTCCTCCCCCAGGCTGGGCCGGCAGGCAGGAGCTCCTCACATGCAGTCCACGACGTTGCTGGAGCCCTGGCCCACGTCCCGGATCTGGCTGCTGAGACAGGAGCACACAGCCACGCCTGCCCCGGCCCTGCAGTGGGACACTGAGCCCACCAGCTCCCACCTGCAGGCCAGAGGGAGAGAGGAAACACAGAAGTCAGTGCCTGGCCCTCTCTCAGCAGCCCTGCAGCAGCTGGCAGTGGCTGAAGTGCTGGCAGCCAGCCCTGCTGGGCAGCCGGCGCCCCCAGAGCCTCAGGGCAGAGCTCCCTGGGGGCAGACCCTGCCTGCCCCTCTGCTCTGCTCTGCTCAGCCCCCACCTGCAGCACTGCCTCCAGCTCTGCAGCCCCCAGCACAAGGACCTGGAGCTGCTGGAGAGGCTCCAGAGGAGGCCACAGAGATGAGCAGAGGGCTGGGGCCAGGCTGGGAGAGCTGGGGCTGTGCAGCCTGGAGAGGAGAAGGCTCCAGGGAGACCTCAGAGCAGCCCAGCAGGGAGGTGGAGAAGGCAGACCCCAAACCCACTGCTGCTGCTCCTTTGCCCCCAGCCTGGGGGGCAGGGCAGGACAATCCCCTTTGCCCTTTCTCCTCCTCCTCCCTCTGCCAGGGGCAGGATGCTCAGCCAGGGGGAGCAGGGCCCAGGGGCACAATCCCAGCCCTTGCCACCAGTCCCTCCCCAGCTCTCCTGCAGCCCTCTTCCAAAGAACATCTCTGTGACCCCCAGACCCTGTCCTGTGGTGCCACATCTGGCACTGGCCCAGGCTGCCCAGGGAGGTGGTGGAGGCCTGCTGTGGGGCCAGGCTGGGAGAGCTGGGGCTGTGCAGCCTGGAGAAGGCTGCAGGGAGACCTCAAAGCAGCCTCCAGTGCCTGAAGGGCTCCAGGAGAGCTGGGGAAGGACTCTGGGCAAGGGCTGGGAGTGCCAGGCTGAGGAACAATGGCTTGGAGCTGGGAGAGGAGAGACTGAGAGTGGAGAGGAGGAAGAGATCCTTGAGAGTGAGGCTGGGGAGACTCTGGCCCAGGCTGCCCAGGGAGGCTGTGGCTGCCTCCTGCCTGGAGGGGTTGAGGGCCAGGCTGGATGAGGCCCTGAGCAAGCTGGGGCTGGGGGGAGGTGTCCCTGCCCATGGCAGGGGCTGGGGCTGGCTGAGCTTTGGGGGTCCCTTCCCACCCAAGCCCTGCTGTGGGTCACTGATTCTCTGATCTCAAAGGCTCAGAGGCAGCCACAGCTCAGCTCAGGACTTTCCCTTCTCCAGCCCAAAGCAGCCTGATGCAACCTGAATGCTTTTGTTCCTAGCAGAGCCAGTCCCCACAGGGCAGGGTTTAAGCCTGGCTCAGGCAGTGCCTGTCCCTGTGCCAGGCACCACCAGCTGCTGGAAGCTCAACCAAGCTCTTATCTGAAGCCCTGTGGGGAGTGCTGGGCAGGGCAAGGGTCCCCCTGGCTGAGTATCCTGCCCCAGGGGATTGTCCTGCCCTGCCCCCCGGGCTGGGGGCAAAGGAGCAGCAGCAGTGGGTTTGGGGTCTGCCTTCTCCACCTCCCTGCTGGGGAGCACTGGCCCTGACCCAGGCTGGGCAGGAAGTGGCTGGAGAGCAGCCCTGGAGGAAAGGCCTTGGGGGTGCTGGGGGAGGAGAAGCTCAGCAGGAGCCAGCAGGGAGCACTTGCAGCCCAGAGAGCCAAGCAGAGGCTGGGCTGCAGCAAGAGAAGTGTGGCCAGCAGGGCCAGGGAGGGGATTCTGCCCCTCTGCTCCACTCTGCTGAGCCCACAGCTGCAGCTCTGGGGCCAGCTCTGCAGCCTCTGTGCCAGGAAGGCTGTGGAGGGGCTGGAAGGTGTCCAGAGCAGGGCCACAAGGACTGGAGCTTCCTGGTTTCCAGTCTGTGCCCACTGCCCCTTGTGCTGTCCCTGGGCACCCCTGAGCAGAGCCTGGCCCCAGCCTCCTGCCCCCCAGCCTTCAGCTCTTGCTGAGCATTGCTCAGCTCCCCTCTGGGGCTGCTCTGCTGCAGGCTCTCAGCCCCAGGGCTCTCAGCCTTTGCTCCTCCCAGAGCTGCTCCAGGCCCCTCAGCAGCTCTGCAGCCTCCCCTGGACCCTCTCCAGCAGTTCCCTGTCCCTCTTGGGCTGGGGAGCCCAGGGCTGGACACAGCACTGCAGATGTGCAGCCTCAGCAGAGCAGGAGGAGAACCTCCCTTGAACCATGAGGAGGGGGAGAGGGAGGGGATGGAAGAGAGGGAGGGGAAGGAGGAGGAGGAGAGGGAGGGAGGCAGAAAGGAGGAGAAGGGGAGGGGAGGTCAGGGGAGGGAAGATTTGGAAAGGTTTGGGGAGGGAAGGAGGGGAGGGAAGGAGGGGAGGGAAGGAGGGGAGGGAAGGAGGGGAAGGGGGGAGGGGAGGAAGGGGAGGGAAGGAGGGGAGGAAGGGGGAGGGAAGGGGGAGGGAAGGGGGAGGGAAGGGGGAGGGAAGGGGGAGGGAAGGGGGAGGGAAGGGGGAGGAAGGAGGGGAGGGAAGGAGGGAGGGAAGGAGGGAGGGAAGGAGGGAGGGAAGGAGGGAGGGAAGGAGGGAGGGAAGGAGGGAGGGAAGGAGGGGAGGGAAGGAGGGGAGGGAAGGAGGGGAGGGAAGGAGGGGAGGAAGGAGGGAGGGAAGGGGGAGGGAAGGGGGAGGGAAGGGGGAGGGAAGGGGGAGGGAAGGGGGAGGGAAGGGGCCGCAGGTGACCTGTTGAGCAGGGGGTCGAAGGCCTCCACGCTGCTGAGGTAGGCGTTGCCGTTGTGGCCTCCCACGGCGAAGATCTTGCCCATGAGGGTGGCGATGCCCACCCCGCCCCGGGGCGTGGTCAGCTCTGCCACCGCCTCCCAGCGGCTGCGGCGGGGGTCGAAGCGCTCCACCGAGCTCAGCGGCGAGTTGTCGTCGAAGCCCCCTGCAGGGCAGCGGCACCGCCTCGCACCCGGCGCCCCCCAGCGGCCGCCGCCCCGCACTGCACCCGCGCGGAGCCAGGGGGCGCCGGCAAACTGCCCTGCTGCTGGCACCCAAGGGGGGATGGCACCCAAGGGGGGATGGCACCCAGGGGATGGCATCTAAGGGGGATGGCACCCAGGGGGATGGACCCGGGGGATGGCACCCAGGGGGATGGCACCCAGGGGATGGCACGGGGGGGATGGCACCCAGGGGGATGGCACCCAGGGGGATGGCACCCAGGGGGAATGGCACCCAGGGGGAATGGCACCCAGGGGGGATGGCACCCAGGGGGGGATGGCACCCAGGGGGATGGCACCCAGGGGGATGGCATCTAAGGGGATGGCACCCAAGGGGGATGGCACCCAGGGGGATGGCATCTAAGGGGATGGCACCCAGGGGATGGTACCCAGGGGGATGGCACCCAGGGGGATGGCACCTAAGGGGGATGGCACCCGGGGGGATGGCACCCAGGGGGGGATGGCACCCAACGGGGATGGCACCGGGGATGGCACCCAGGGGGATGGCACCCAGGGGGATGGCACCCAGGGGGATGGCACCCAAGGGGGGGATGGCACCCAGGGGGGGATGGTACCCATGGGGGATGGTACCCGGGGGGGATGGCACCCGGGGGGGATGGCACCCAAGGGGGAATGGCACCCAAGGGGATGGCACCCGGGGGGGATGGCACCCGGGGGGGATGGCACCCAAGGGGATGGTACCCGGGGGGGATGGCACCCAAGGGGGAATGGCACCCAAAGGGGAATGGCACCCGGGGGGATGGCACCCAGGGGGGGATGGAACCCAAGGGGGGGATGGCACCCAAGGGGATGGCACCCAAGGGGGATGGCACCCAAGGGGATGGCACCTAAGGGGGATGGCACCCAAGGGGGGATGGCACCCAAGGGGATGGCACCCAGGGGGATGGCACCCGGGGGGGGATGGCACCCGGGGGGGGATGGCACCCGGGGGGGGATGGCACCCAAGGGGATGGTACCCAGGGGGGGATGGCACCCAGGGGGGGATGGCACCCAGGGGGGGATGGTACCCGGGGGGGATGGCACCCAGGGGGGGATGGCACCCAGGGGGGATGGTACCCAAGGGGGATGGCACCCGGGGGGGGATGGCACCCAGGGGAGATGGCACCCAGGGGGGGATGGCACCTAAGGGGATGGCACCCAGGGGGATGGCACCCAAGGGTTTGGCACAAAGGGGGATGGCACCCAAGGGGATGACACCCAGGGGAGATGGCACCCGGGGGGGTTGGCATCTAAGGGGGGATGGCACCCAAGGGGGGGATGGCACCCAGGCCTGCTGCTGGCACCCAGGGGGTTGACACCCAGGGCTGCTGGCATCCAAGGGGGCTGCTGGCACCCAGGGCCTGTCCCCTCCCTCTTGACCTCCAGGCCTCAGGTATTTGACAGAGCCACAGAGCTGGCAGGGCTGGAAGGGAGCTCCAGGCCCAGCCAGCCCCAGCCCCCTGCCATGGGCAGGGACACCTCACCCCACAGCAGCTTGCTCACAGCCACCTCCAGCCTGGCTGCAAACACCTCCAGCCAGGAGGCTTCCACCACCTCCCTGGGCAGCCTGGGCCAGGCTCTCACCACCCTCCTGCCCAACAACTTCTTCCTCACAGCCAAGCTCCAGCTCCCCACTTCTACTTCTGCTCCAGCCCCCCCACTCCTAGCCCTCCCTCACCCCCTCCAAAGTCCCTCCCCAGCTTGCTTGCAGCCCCCTGCAGCTCCTGCAAGGCCACCAGAAGCTCTCCTGGGAGCCTTCTCCTCTCCAGCCTGCACAAGCCCAACTCTCTCAGGCTGTGCTCAGAGCAGAGCAGCTCCAGCCCTCTGCTCCTCCTCCTGGCCCTGCTCTGGACACCTTCCAGCCCCTCCACAGCCTTCCTGGCACAGAGGCTGCAGAGCTGGCCCCAGAGCTGCAGCTGTGGGCTCAGCAGAGTGGAGCAGAGGGGCAGAATCCCCTCCCTGGCCCTGCTGGCCACACTTCTCTTGCTGCAGCCCAGGCTCTGCTTGGCTCTCTGGGCTGCAAGTGCTCCCTGGAGAAGGGGGAAGGGATCTCACTCCATTTCCATTTGGATGTTCACCTCTTTTTCCACATCCCTGCCTAATTTGGTTTACCTTAACTGGGGAAGCAAGGAGCAGGGGGAAAGGATCTAACACCATTTCCATTTGGATTTCCATCTATTTCCTCCCCCCCCCAGTGCCTAATTCCCTTTGCCCTTGCTGGGGCAGCAGGGAGCAGGGGGAAGTGATTTAACTCCGCTTCCACTCGGATGTTCACCTCTCTCTTTCCCCCCCTAGTGCCTAATTCCCTTTGCCCTTGCTGGGGCAGCAGGGAGCAGGGGGAAGGGGCTGCGGGGGGAGCTGGCAGGCAGCCGAGCCGCCCGCCGAGGCCGTTCCGCTGCGGGCCGGCAGGGGGCGCGGTGCCTACTCACCCACCACGTAGAGGCAGCCGTGGAGCTCGCTGACGCCGTTGCCGGCTCTCCTCTGCGCCATCTCCTTCACCTCCAGCCACTTGTCCAGGTGGGGGTCGTACTTCTCCACGCTGGACAGGGAGGCCACGCCGTCGTTGCCCCCCACGGCATAGACGTGGTTCTGCAGGGCAGCGGCGCAGAGGGAGGCTGAGCCGGGCTGGGGGGACACACAGCATCCCCCCCTCCCCAGGCAGGGCAGAGCAGGGGCTGGCCCCACAGCCCTTCCTCCCCCCCCCCCCACCCCCCAGCAGCCTCTGCTGAGGGCCCCACAGCTCAGAGTCCCAGCTTGGGAGGGACCCCGAAGAGCAGAGAAGGGAATCAGAGGATCAATAAGGTGGGAAAGGACCTCAGAGGTCATCAAGCTCAACCTGTGACCTAATGCCTAACACCTCCTGACAGCTAAACCATGGAGAGGGGGAGAGGAGGAGAGGAGGAGGAGGGGAAGAGGAGGAGGAGGAGGAGAGGAGGAGGAGGAGGAGAGGGAGGAGGAGGAGGGAGGAGGAGGAGAGGAGGGAGGAGGAGGAGGAGGAGGAGAGGAGGAGGAGGAGGAGAGGAGGAGGAGGAGGGAGGAGGAGGAGGAGGAGGAGGAGGAGGAGGAGGAGGAGGAGGAGGAGGAGGAGGAGGAGGGAGGAGGAGGAGGAGGAGGGAGGAGGAGGAGGAGGAGAGGAGGAGGAGGAGGGAGGAGGAGGAGGGAGGAGGAGGAGGGAGGAGGAGGGAGGAGGAGGAGGAGGAGGAGGAGGAGGAGGAGGAGGAGGGAGGAGGGGAGGAGGAGGGGAGGGAGGAGGAGGAGGAGAGGAGGAGGAGGGAGGGAGAGGAGGGAGGAGGAGGAGGAGGAGGGAGGAGGAGGAGGGAGGAGGAGGAGGGAGGAGGAGGGAGGAGGGAGAGGAGGAGGAGGGAGGAGGAGGGGAGGAGGAGGAGGAGGAGGAGGAGGAGGAGGAGGAGGAGGAGGAGGAGGAGGAGGAGGAGGAGGAGGAGGAGAGGAGGGAGGGGAGGAGGAGGAGGAGGAGAGGAGGAGGAGGAGGAGGAGGGAGGAGGAGGAGGAGGAGGAGGAGGAGGAGGAGGAGGAGGAGGAGGGAGGAGGAGGAGGAGGAGGAGGAGGAGGAGGAGGAGGAGGAGGAGGAGGGAGGAGGGAGGAGGAGGAGGGAGGAGGAGGAGGGAGGAGGAGGGAGGAGGAGGAGGAGGGAGGAGGAGGAGGAGAGGAGGGAGGAGGGAGGAGGGAGGAGGAGGGAGGAGGAGGAGGAGAGGAGGGAGGAGGAGGAGAGAGGAGGGAGGAGGGAGGGAGGAGGAGGAGGGAGGAGGAGGAGGGAGGAGGAGGAGGAGGAGGAGGAGGAGGAGGAGGAGGAGGAGGAGGAGAGGAGGAGAGGAGGAGGAGGAGAGAAGGGAAAGGGAAGAGAGGATTAACCAGGTTGGAAGAGACCTCAGAGCTCATCCAGTCCAACCTCTCCCCCAGCACCATCTGAGCATCTCAGCCATGGCTCCAAGGGCCTCACCCAGGCTCTTCCTGAACCCCTCCAGGGCTGGGGACTCCACCACCTCCCTGGGCAGCTCATCCCAGTGGCCAATTCCTCTTGCTGGCAAGAACTTTCTCCTCCCCTCGAGCAGATCCTCTGCTCCAGGCTGCCCAGGTCAGAGTGCAGCTGCAGTCAGCTGGCTCAGCAGCACTGGAGGCTGCCTTCCAGCCTGATGCAAGCTGTGAGTGTGTGAGCTGGCTGAAGATGTGCTGCCCTGGGCAGGGGGGATGGAGCCTCTCTTCTGCTTGGCTTTACTCACTCCACTGACCTGGTCTCGGCTCCCCTCCCCTAGCCCAGGGGCATCCTGGTTGGCACTGGAGCTGGCACTGCCATGGACTCACAGAGCTGGCAGGGCTGGAAGGGAGCTCCAGGCTCAGCCAGCCCCAGCCCCCTGCCATGGGCAGGGACACCTCACCCCACAGCAGCTTGCTCACAGACACCTCCAGCCTGGCTGCAAACACCTCCAGCCAGGAGGCTTCCACCACCTCCCTGGGCAGCCTGGGCCAGGCTCTCACCACCCTCCTGCCCAACAACTTCTTCCTCACAGCCAAGCTCCAGCTCCCCACTTCTACTGCTCCAGCCCCCCCACTCCTAGCCCTCCCTCACCCCCTCCAAAGTCCCTCCCCAGCTTGCTTGCAGCCCCCTGCAGCTCCTGGGAGGCCACCAGAAGCTCTCCTCGGAGCCTTCTCCTCTCCAGCCTGCACAAGCCCAACTCTCTCAGGCTGTGCTCACAGCAGAGCAGCTCCAGCCCTCTGCTCCTCCTCCTGGCCCTGCTCTGGACACCTTCCAGCCCCTCCAGAGCCTTCCTGGCACAGAGGCTGCAGAGCTGGCCCCAGAGCTGCAGCTGTGGGCTCAGCAGAGTGGAGCAGAGGGGCAGAATCCCCTCCCTGCCCCTCCCACCAGCCCAGCAGGACCAAAGCCTCACCCAACCTGGCCTCCAGCACCTCTGGGGAGGCTCCCATAGGAATTTTGCTGACTGGAGGGGCTCAGCCCCACCAGCTGCCCTTTGTGAGCGTGCAGGAGTGTGGCTGAGCTGTGGGCAGCAGGGGAGGGCCAGGGGGCACTCACCAGGAGGGCCACAGAGCCTACCCCTCCGCGGGGAGTGTTCATGGGGGCCACGGCGCTCCAGCGGTCGCAGTCGATGTCGTACCTCTCCACGTCACTGAAGCAGGTGTTGTCATCCAGGCCTCCTATGGCATAGATGGGGCCCCCAAGGGAGGCCAGGGCAATGCCTCTCCTAGGGGAAAGCACAGCAGGCACAGCTCAGGGCAAGCCTGGAAAGGTTGGGAAGGCAGCGGAGAACTGAAGCGAGCCAGGCTGGGCAGGGAGTGGCTGCAGAGCAGCCCTGGAGGAAAGGCCTTGGGGAGGCTGGGGGAGGAGAAGCTCAGCAGGAGCCAGCAGGGAGCACTTGCAGCCCAGAGAGCCAAGCAGAGCCTGGGCTGCAGCAAGAGAAGTGTGGCCAGCAGGGCCAGGGAGGGGATTCTGCCCCTCTGCTCCACTCTGCTGAGCCCACAGCTGCAGCTCTGGGGCCAGCTCTGCAGCCTCTGTGCCAGGAAGGCTGTGGAGGGGCTGGAAGGTGTCCAGAGCAGGGCCAGGAGGAGGAGCAGAGGGCTGGAGCTGCTCTGCTCTGAGCACAGCCTGAGAGAGTTGGGCTTGTGCAGGCTGGAGAGGAGAAGGCTCCCAGGAGAGCTTCTGGTGGCCTTGCAGGAGCTGCAGGGGGCTGCAAGCAAGCTGGGGAGGGACTTTGGAGGGGGTGAGGGAGGGCTAGGAGTGGGGGGGCTGGAGCAGAAGTAGAAGTGGGGAGCTGGAGCTTGGCTGTGAGGAAGAAGTTGTTGGGCAGGAGGGTGGTGAGAGCCTGGCCCAGGCTGCCCAGGAGGTGGTGGAAGCCTCCTGGCTGAGGTGTTTGCAGCCAGGCTGAGGTGGCTGTGAGCAAGCTGCTGTGGGGTGAGGTGTCCCTGCCCATGGCAGGGGGCTGGGGCTGGCTGAGCCTGGAGCTCCCTTCCAGCCCTGCCAGCTCTGTGGCTCTGTCAAATACCTGAGGCCTGGGGGTCAAGAGGGAGGGGACAGGCCCTGGGTGCCAGCTGCCCCCTTGTGTGCCAGCAGCCCTGGGTATCAGCCCAGCCTGGAGCTCCCCTCCATCCCCAGCAGTTCCATGACTGTATGCCAGCAGCTGCAGCATTACCTGAGCATCAGTGGCTGCAAGCTGTGTCCAACAGAAGAGGGGAAGAGTCAAGTCTGTAACCAATGATCAGTGAGTGGGAAGGGTTGGAAGGGGCCTGAGAGATCAGAGTTCCAGACCCCCTGCCACATGCAGGGACTCTTCCTCCTACACCAACTTGCTCAAGGCCTCATTCAAGCTGGCCTTGGAACACCTCCAAGCCTGGAGCCTCCACAAGCTCTCTGGGCAAGCTGTGCCAGAGCCTCCCCACCCTGCTGGGCAAGAATTGCTTCCTCAGGTCTCATCCCAAGCCAGCTTCCTCCAGGCTGAGGCCATCACTCCTTGCCCTGTCACTCCCTGGCCCTCAGCACCACATCTCTGCCTCTGTCAAACACCTCCAGGGCTGGGGATTCAGCCATCAGGGGATGCTGAGCCTGTGCCAGACTCTGAGAGGCCTGTCAGGGAAGAACTTTGTCTCATGTCCAACCTCAGGGCACCCCCAGGGCATTCTGGAGGGGGAAGCCTTTCCCCTGCCTTTCTGCCCCCTCCCATCCCCAACTGAGATGAGAGGTAGCATTGCCAGCATAGAACCAGGGAGTGGTTTGGGGTGGAAAAGGCCTCCAGGCTCACCCAGCCCAACCTCCAACCCAGCCCAACCTCCAACCCAGCCCAACCTCCAACCCAGCCCCACCATGGCCACCAAGCCCTGCCCCCAGCTGCCATGGCCACAGCTTGCTGCAGCACCTCCAGGCATGGGGACTGCACCACCCCCCTGGGCAGCCTCTGCCAGTCCCTGACCACTCTGGCAGCAGAGAGATTCTTCCTCCTCTCCAACCTAAGCCTCCCCTGGCACAAGTTCAGGACATTGCCTCTCCTGCTAGCACCTCCAGCAATCAGCATCCAACCCCCTCCCTGGGCAGCCTGGGCCAGGCTTGCAGAGCCCTTGCAGCCAAGAAGTTTCTTCTGCTCTCCAAGCTAAGCCTCCCCTGGGGCAGCCTGAGGCCATTGCCTCTCCTCCTGGCCCTTGTTCCTAGGCAGCAGAGCCCAACCCCCCCTGGCTGCAGCCTCCTCTCAGGGAGCTGCAGAGAGCAAGGAGGTCTCCCTCAGCCTCCTCTGCTCCACACTGCCCACCCCCAGCTCCCTCAGCTGCTCCTCCCCAGCCCTCTTCTCCACACCCTTCCCCACCTTTCTTGCCCTTCCCTGGCCCTGCTCCAGCTCCTCCAGCTCCTTCTTGCAGCCAGGAGCCCAAAGCTCAGCCCAGCCCTCAAGCTGTGGCCTGCCCAGTGCTGAGCCCAGGGGCACAATCCCTGCTCTGCTCCTGCTGCCCAACCATTGCTGCTCCAGCCCAGGCTGCTGCTGCCCTTCCTGCCCCCCTGCCCACCCCCTGCCTCCTCTCCAGCTGCTGCCACCCAGCAGCCCCAGAGTGGGATTTAAACCTCAGCTCAGGGCACACCTACCTCTTGGTGTTCATGGATGCCTTCATCATCCACTTGTTAGTGAGAGGATCAAACACTTCCATGCTTCCCAAGTGCTCATTGCCATCGTGGCCACCCACTGCATAGACTTTACCTGCAACACACAGAGCCCCCCCAGCCCCTGTCAGCACAGAGGTGGCTTGGCTCTCATGTACAGCCCTGCATGGAGACAGAAAGCTCAGCTGAAGGCTAAAGGTTTCCAATGTTTTCAGTCTCAGGGCTTCAGGAAGTGCATTTTCAGTAGGGCTGGACCCAGCCAAAGATCTGTTCTGATGTGGACATAGACTCACAGAGCTGTCAGGGCTGGAAGGGAGCTCCAGGCTCAGCCAGCCCCAGCCCCCTGCCATGGGCAGGGACACCTCACCCCACAGCAGCTTGCTCACAGCCACCTCCAGCCTGGCTGCAAACACCTCCAGCCAGGAGGCTTCCACCACCTCCCTGGGCAGCCTGGGCCAGGCTCTCACCACCCTCCTGCCCAACAACTTCTTCCTCACAGCCAAGCTCCAGCTCCCCACTTCTAGCTCTGCTCCAGCCCCCCCACTCCTAGCCCTCCCTCACCCCCTCCAAAGTCCCTCCCCAGCTTGCTTGCAGCCCCCTGCAGCTCCTGCAAGGCCACCAGAAGCTCTCCTGGGAGCCTTCTCCTCTGCAGCCTGCACAAGCCCAACTCTCTCAGGCTGTGCTCAGAGCAGAGCAGCTCCAGCCCTCTGCTCCTCCTCCTGGCCCTGCTCTGGACACCTTCCAGCCCCTCCAGAGCCTTCCTGGCACAGAGGCTGCAGAGCTGGCCCCAGAGCTGCAGCTGTGGGCTCAGCAGAGTGGAGCAGAGGGGCAGAATCCCCTCCCTGGCCCTGCTGGCCACACTTCTCCTGCTGCAGCCCAGGCTCTGCTTGGCTCTCTGGGCTGCACCTTCTTCCTCCACCTCCCTGGGCAGCCTATGCCAGGCTCTCACCATCCTCCTGGGGAACAACTGCTTCCTCACAGCCAATCTCCAGCTCCCCACTCCAAGGCTTTTTTCAGACTGGATGTGAAGAAGAAGTTCTTCACTCTGAGGGTGGTGAGACACCGGCACAGGTTGCCCAGAGACGGCATCTCGGTGGTCTCCTGTCCCCACCTCTCTTTAAGCACCAAAAAGGCCTGGGCCAAGGTGCCCCTGGAGCCTTGCCTTGAGCCCAGCTCTCCCAGCTGGCAGCAGAGCCTCTGCAGCTCGCAGGCCCTGGGAGCGCCGCAGCGGCCAAGCCCCCAGCCCGGGGCAGCAGCCTCCCAGCAGCCAGCAGGGAAAGCAAACCCTGCCAGGGCAGCAGGAGCAAAGAAGAGGCTTTGGCAGGGGTGCTGGGGGGGGGGCTCACTGACCTCCCACGGAGATGACCCCCACGTGCCTCCTCCTGCTGTTCATCTCGGGGCCGAAGAACCAGCTGTTGCTCCTGAGGCAGTAGCACTCGATGCTGCGGAAGGGGTCCCCCGAGCCTCCTCTGCCCCCCACACAGAACAGCACACCTGCAGGAGACACCACAGCACTGGCCAGGGGAGCGAGGGAGGGAGGGGAGGGCTTGAAGCTGGAGAGCAGGGAGGGGAACCCAGCCCCAAGCAGCTGGGGAGAAGTCCCTCCCGCGGGGGCGCCGCACTGCCCGTGTGGGCGCCGGGCTTTGGCCCTGGCCCTGCTGCTATGGCAATGAACTCTCTCCCCTGAGCTCTTGGCAAGCAAAGCCCAGCCCAGCAGGTTCCAGATGTGCTCCTGGGGGATCTGGCTCAGCTCAGGGAGATCAATGGGGTGCTTGTTACCCACAACAAAGGGCAAAGCAGGATCTGCAGCCGCGGGTTGGCAGCGCTCAGCTTCTGGCCCGAGGTCAAGGCCGAGGCAGCTCAACCTTCTCAGCCTGGGCATGGCTTGGAGCTGAGCATAACACCCTCCCCATCCCAGTTTTAACAGACATCCCTCCAGGATAAACCCAGAGGGCTCTGGAGACCCTCCCCATCCCAGTTTTAATAGACCTCATCAGGATAAACCCAGAGGGCTCTGGAGACCCTCCCCATCCCAGCTTTAATAGACCTCATCAGGATAAACCCAGAGTGCTCTGGAGACCCTTCCCATCCCAGCTTTAATAGATCTCATCAGGATAAACCAAGAGTGGTTTGGAGACCCTTCCCATCCCAGCTTTAACAGCTGTCAGGTTAAACAAAGAGTGCTCTGGAGACCCTTCCCATCCCAGCTTTAATAGATCTCATCAGGATAAACCCAGAGTGCTCTGGAGACCCTTCCCATCCCAGCTTTAACAGCTATCAGGTTAAACAAAGAGTGCTCTGGAGACCCTCCCCATCCCAGCTTTAATAGATCTCATCAGGATAAACCCAGAGTGCTCTGGAGACCCTTCCCATCCCAGCTTTAACAGCTATCAGGTTAAACAAAGAGTGCTCTGGAGACCCTTCCCATCCCAGCTTTAACAGCTATCAGGTTAAACAAAGAGTGCTCTGGAGACCCTTCCCATCCCAGCTTTAACAGCTATCCCATCAGGATGAATAAATAGTGCTCTGGAGGTCTTTCCCACCCCAACTCTAATAGCTATCAGGATAGACCAATAGGGGTTTGGAGACCCTCCACATCCCAGCTTCAACAGATCTCATCAGGATAAACAAAGAGTGGTTTAGAGGTCCTCCACACCCCAGCTTTAACAGCTATCCCATCAGGATGAATAAAGTGTTCTGGAGACCCTCCCCATCCCAGCTTTAATAGATATCATCAGGATAAACCAATAGTGCTCTGGAGACCCTTCCCATCCCAGCTTTAATAGATCTCATCAGGATAAACCAAGAGTGGTTTGGAGACCCTTCCCATCCCAGCTTTAACAGCTGTCAGGTTAAACCAAGAGTGCTCTGGAGACCCTTCCCATTCCAGCTTTAACAGCTATCCCATCAGGATGAATAAATAGTGCTCTGGAGGTCTTTCCCACCCCAACTCTAATAGCTATCAGGATAAACCAATAGGGGTTTGGAGACCCTCCACATCCCAGCTTCAACAAATCTCATCAGGATAAAGAAATACTGGTTTGAAGACCCTTCCCATCCCAGCTTTAACAGCTATCAGGATAAACCAAGAGTGGTTTGGAGACCCTTCCCATCCCAGCTTCAACAGATAGCCCACCAGGATAAATAAACAGTGGTTTGGAGACCCTTCCCATCCCAGCTTTAACAGATATCACTCCAGGATAAACAAATAGTGCTCTGGAGACCCTCCCCATCCCAGCTTTAATAGACCTCATCAGGATAACCTAGAGTGTTCTGGAGACCCTCCCCATCCCAGCTTTAATAGACCTCATCAGGATAACCTAGAGTGTTCTGGAGACCCTTCCCATCCCAGCTTTAATAGATACCCTCCAGGATAAACAAATAATGCTTTGGAGACCCTTCCCATCCCAGCTTTAAGAGCTGTCCCATCAGGATGAATAAATAGTGCCCTGGAGGTCTTTCCCATCCCAACTCTAATAGCTGTCAGGTTAAACCAAGAGTGGTTTGGAGACCCTCCACATCCCAGCTTCATCAGATATCTCATCAGGATGAACAAAGAGTGGTTTGGAGACCCTCCCCATCCCAGCTTTAACAGCTATCAGGATAAACCAAGAGTGGTTTGGAGACCCTCCACATCCCAGCTTCAACAAATATCCCATCAGGATAAAGAAATAATGCTTTGGAGACCCTTCCCATCACAGCTTTAATAGATATCAGGATAAACAAAGAGTGGTTTGGAGACCCTTCCCATCCCAGCTTTAACAGCTACCCCCAGCAGGATGAATAAATAGTGCCCTGGAGACCCTTCCCATCACAGCTTCAACAGCTACCCCCAGCAGGATGAATAAATAGTGCCCTGGAGACCCTTCCCATCCCAGCTTCAACAGCTACCCCCAGCAGGATGAATAAATAGTGGTTTGGAGACCCTACCCATCCCAGCTTTAACAGCTACCCCCAGCAAGATTAAACAAGTCATGCTCAGAAGAGGGCCAGTGGCTGCTAAAGCTCTGCTAGGAAAGGGCAGCACAGCCCCTAACTGCCAGAGGAGGAGAATGGCTTCCCCAGGGCTCAGCACAGGTCCACAGCATGGGGTGGGGTTGGAAGGGACCTCAAAACCCATCCAGTCCCAACCCCCCTGCCATGGGCAGGGACACCTCCCAGCAGCCTGGCCCTGAACCCCTCCAGGCAGGAGGCAGCCACAGCCTCGCCGGGCAACCCGGGCCAGAGCCTCCCCAGCCTCACAGGGAAGAACTTCTTCCTGATCTCCAGTCTCCACCTCCCCACCTCAAGCTTCTAGCACCCAAGCCAGGAGCAAGCCCTCTCCAGGCAGCCCCCTGTGAGCCCTTGCCCCCCAGCCCCCCGCTGCTGGAGCCCAGCGAGCCGTTGGCATTACCGGCGGTCTGCTTCCTCGGCGTGGTGCGGATGGAGTACTCGAAGTCTGGCACTGCCCTGCTGCTCAGGTGCAGGTGGTAGTTCCTGGCCTCATCCAGCAGATCCCTGCACTTCAGGTTCTGCTTGACAATCTCCTCCTTGGCCACCACCCCCATCAGGAAGCACACGGGCAGGAGAGGCAGCCGGACCTGAGGGAAGCCAAGAGAGCTTGGAGGAGGCTGCTGGAGGGGCCCAGGCTCAGCCCTGGCCACCTGCCAGGCACCTCACCAGCACCAGCAGGGCCCCAGCTCACCCTGCCCACAACCACCCCAGGCTGTGCCACAGGCACAGGCAGAGGGGCTGAGAGCAGCCAGGCAGAGAGGGACCTGGGGGTGCTGGGGGAGAGCAGCTGAAGAGGAGGCAGCAGTGTGCCCAGGGGGCCAAGAAGGCCAAGGGCATCCTGGCCTGGGTCAGGCAGAGTGTGGCCAGCAGGAGCAGGGAAGTCCTTGTGCCCTGTGCTCAGCACTGCTGAGGCCACAGCTTGAGTCCTGTGTCCAGCTCTGGGCTCCTGAGGTTAGGAAAGAGGTTGAGCTGCTGGAAGGTGTCCAGAGAAGGGCAAGAAACCTGGGGAGGGGTCTGGGGCCCAAGGCTGGGGAGGGGTCTGGGGCACAGCCCTGTGAGGAGAGGCTGAGGGAGCTGGGGTTGCTTAGCCTGGAGCAGAGGAGGCTCAGGGGAGACCTTCTTGCTCTCTGCAACTCCCTGCAGGGAGGTTGTAGCCAGCTGGGGGTTGGTCTCTTCTGTCAGGCCCCAGCAGCCCCAGAACAAGAGGACACAGTCTCAAGCTGTGCCAGGGGAGGTTGAGGCTGGAGGGGGGGAAGTTCTTCCCAGCAAGAGGAATTGGGCACTGGGATGAGCTGCCCAGGGAGGTAGTGGAGTCCCCATGCCTGGAGGGGTTCAGGAAGAGCCTGGCTGAGGCCCTTGGTGCCATGGTTGAGTTGCTCAGATGGTGCTGGGGGAGAGGTTGGCCTAGATGAGCTCTGAGGTCTTTTCCCAAGCTGATCAATTCTGTATTCTGACTACAGCCATGTAGGGCTCAGCAGTACTGCAGAACTGACCCTTGGCCCAGGCTAGGAGCAGAGGAATCAGAGATTCATAGAATGGGTTAGGCTGGAAGGGAGCTGCAGAGCCCCTCCAGGCCAAGCCCCTGCCCTCAGCAGGGACATCCTCCACTGCAGCAGCTTGCCCACAGCCCTCTCCAGCCTCCCCTGCAAGCTCTCCAGCCAGGGGGCCACAACCACCTCCCTGGGCAACCTCTTGCAGGCTTCCAGCAGCCTCCTGGGGCACAACTTGTTCCTCACATCCAATCTCCAGCTGCTCTGCTCTCATCTCCAACCATTGCCCCTGGGGCTGTCCCTGCAGCCCTTTGGCAGCAGTCCCTCTGCAGCCTGCTTGCAGCCCCTGCAGGGCCTGGCAGCTGCTCTCAGCTCTGCCTGCAGCCTTCTCTTCTGCAGGCTCAACACCCCCAGCTCCCTCAGCCTGGCCCCACAGCCTTGTGCCCCAGACCCCTCCCCAGCTTTTTTGCCCTTCTTTGGACACCTTCCAGCAGCTCAACCTCTTTCCTAACCTCAGCAGCCCAGAGCTGGACACAGGACTCAAGCTGTGGCCTCAGCAGTGCTGAGCACAGGGCACAAGGACTTCCCTGCTCCTGCTGGCCACACTCTGCCTGCCCCAGGCCAGGATGCCCTTGGCCTTCTTGGCCCCCTGGGCACACTGCTGCCTCCTCTTCAGCTGCTCTCCCCCAGCACCCCCAGCTCCCTCTCTGCCTGGCTGCTCTCAGCCACTCTGTCCCCACCCTAGATCCTTGACTCTCCCAGGCAGATCCCCGAGTCTCTCAGGCTGACCCCAGGGAGATTCCACACTCTCTCCGGCAGATCCATGACTCTCTCCAGTAGATCCTTGACTCTCCCCACCAGACCCCTGCCTCTCAAGCACATGCCAGCCTCCCTCCCAGGCACCCTCCTGCCTCACCCCCGCAGCCTCTCTCTCCCCCTCAGCCCCTTCCCCCCCTGCAGCCTCTCTGACCCCCAGCCTCTCTCCCGCGCAGCCTCTCTCTCCCGCGCAGCCTCTCTCTCCCCCGCAGCCTCTCTCTCCCCCGCAGCCTCTCTCTCCCCCGCAGCCTCTCCCTCCCTCGCAGCCTCTCTCTCCCCCGCAGCCTCTCTCTCCCCCGCAGCCTCTCTCTCCCCCGCAGCCTCTCTCTCCCCGCAGCCTCTCTCTCCCCGCAGCCTCTCCCTCCTCGCAGCCTCTCTCTCCCCCAGCCTCTCTCCCCCAGCCTCTCTCTCCCGCAGCCTCTCTCTCTCCCCCAGCCTCTCTCCCCCAGCCTCTCCCCCAGCCTCTCTCCCCCGCAGCCTCTCTCCCCTCAGCCTCTCTCCCCCGCAGCCTCTCTCCCCCTCAGCCTCTCTCCCCCTCAGCCTCTCTCTCCCCCTGCAGCCTCTCTCCCCAGCCCTCTCCCCCGCAGCCTCTCTCCCCCCAGCCTCTCTCTCCCCCAGCCTCTCTCTCCCCACAGCCTCTCTCTCCCCAGCCTCTCTCTCCCCCAGCCTCTCTCCCCCAGCCTCTCTCCCCCAGCCTCTCTCCCCCAGCCTCTCTCTCTCCCCAGCCCTCTCTCCCCAGCCTCTCTCCCCCAGCCTCTCTCCCCCAGCCTCTCTCCCCCAACCTCTCTCTCCCCTGCAGCCTCTCTCTCCCCAGCCTCTCTCTCCCCCAGCCCTCTCTCCCCCAGCCCTCTCTCCCCCAGCCTCTCTCTCCCCCAGCCTCTCTCCCCCAGCCTCTCTCTCCCCCAGCCTCTCTCCCCCAGCCTCTCTCTCCCCCAGCCTCTCTCTCCCCCAGCCTCTCCCCCAGCCTCTCTCCCCAGCCCTCTCCCCCAGCCTCTCTCTCCCCAGCCTCTCTCCCCCCAGCCTCTCTCTCCCCCAGCCTCTCTCTCCCTCAGCCTCTCTCCCCCAGCCTCTCTCTCCCCCAGCCCTCTCTCCCCAGCCCTCTCTCCCCCAGCCTCTCTCCCCCAGCCTCTCTCCCCAGCCTCTCTCCCCCCAGCCTCTCTCCCCCAGCCTCTCTCTCCCCCAGCCCTCTCCCCCCTCCCCCAGCCCTCCCCCAGCCTCTCTCCCCCCAGCCTCTCTCCCCCTCAGCCTCCTCCCCCAGCCTCTCTCCCCCCAGCTCTCTCCCCAGCCTCTCTCCCCCAGCCTCTCTCCCCTCAGCCTCTCTCTCCCCCAGCCTCTCTCCCCAGCCTCTCTCTCCCCCAGCCTCTCTCCCCTCAGCCTCTCTCTCCCCTCAGCCTCTCTCCCCCAGCCTCTCCCCAGCTCTCTCCCCCCAGCCTCTCTCTCCCCAGCCTCTCTCCCCCAGCCTCTCTCTCCCCCCAGCCTCTCTCTCCCCTCAGCCTCTCTCTCCCCCAGCCTCTCTCCCCCAACCTCTCTCTGCAGCCTCTCTCTCCCCGCAGCCTCTCTCTCCCCCTCAGCCTCTCTCTCCCCGCAGCCTCTCTCTCCCCAGCCCTCTCTCCCCCCAGCCTCTCTCTCCCCCCAGCCTCTCTCTCCCCTCAGCCTCTCTCTCCCCTCAGCCTCTCCCCTCAGCCCCGCAGCCTCTCTCTCCCCCAGCCTCTCTCCCTCAGCCCAGCTCTCTCCCCTCAGCCTCTCTCTCCCCCAGCCTCTCAGCCTCTCTCCCCTCAGCCTCTCTCTCCCAGCCAGCCTCAGCCTCTCTCCCCTCAGCCTCTCTCCCCTCAGCCTCTCTCTCCCCTCAGCCTCCTCTCCCCTCAGCCTCTCTCCCCTCAGCAGCTCTCTCTCCCCTCAGCCTCTCTCTCCCCTCAGCCTCTCTCCCCCAGCCCTCTCCCCCAGCCTCTCTCTCCCCCAGCCTCTCTCTCCCCCAGCCTCTCTCTCCCCTGCAGCCTCTCTCTCCCCCAGCCTCTCTCTCCCCCTCAGCCTCTCTCTCCCCCTCAGCCTCTCTCCCCGCAGCCTCTCTCTCCCCTCAGCCTCTCTCTCCCCAGCCTCTCTCCCCTCAGCCTCTCTCCCCTCAGCCTCTCTCCCCCTCAGCCTCTCTCTCCCCCAGCCTCTCTCTCCCCCAGCCTCTCTCCCCCAGCCTCTCTCCCCCTCAGCCTCTCTCCCCTCAGCCTCTCTCTCAGCCCCTCAGCCCCCTCTCAGCCTCTCTCCCCGCAGCCTCTCTCTCCCCCAGCCTCTCTCCCGCAGCCTCTCTCCCCTCAGCCTCTCTCTCTCCCCAGCCTCTCTCTCCCCCAGCCTCTCTCTCCCCTCAGCCTCTCTCCCCCAGCCTCTCTCTCCCCTCAGCCTCTCTCCCCCAGCCTCTCTCTCTCTCCCCTCAGCCTCTCTCCCCCTCAGCCTCTCTCCCCCAGCCTCTCTCTCCCCCTCAGCCTCTCTCTCAGCCTCTCTCTCCCCTCAGCCCTCTCTCCTCAGCCCTCTCTCTCCCGCAGCCCCCCAGCCTCTCTCTCCCCCAGCCTCTCTCTCCCCCAGCCTCTCTCCCCCCAGCCTCTCTCTCCCCTCAGCCTCTCTCTCTCTCCCCCGCAGCCTCTCTCCCCTCAGCCTCTCTCCCCTCAGCCTCTCTCTCCCCCTCAGCCTCTCTCTCTCCCCTCAGCCTCTCTCCCCTCAGCCTCTCTCTCCCCTCAGCCTCTCTCCCCTCAGCCTCTCTCAGCCCCTCAGCTCTCTCCCCCTCAGCCTCTCTCCCCAGCCTCTCTCTCCCCCAGCCTCTCCCTCAGCCTCTCTCCCCCAGCCTCTCTCTCCCCCAGCCTCTCTCCCCCAGCCCTCTCTCCCCCTCAGCCTCTCTCCCCCCCAGCCCTCCCTCAGCCTCTCTCTCCCCCAGCCCTCTCTCCCCTCAGCCTCTCTCTCCCCTCAGCCTCTCTCTCCCCTCAGCCTCTCTCTCCCCAGCCCTCTCTCTCTCCCCCAGCCTCTCCCCCCAGCCTCTCCCCTCAGCCTCTCTCCCCCAGCCTCTCCCAGCCTCTCTCCCTCAGCCTCTCTCCCCCAGCCTCTCTCTCCCCCAGCCTCTCTCCCCCTCAGCCTCTCTCTCCCCCAGCCTCTCTCCCTCAGCCTCTCTCCCCCAGCCTCTCTCCCCCAGCCTCTCCCCCAGCCTCTCTCTCCCCCTCAGCCTCTCTCCCCTCCCCTCCCCAGCTCTCCCCCAGCCTCTCCCCCAGCCTCTCCCCCAGCCTCTCTCCCCCAGCCCTCTCTCCCCCAGCCTCTCCCCCAGCCTCTCTCTCCCCCAGCCTCTCTCCCCTCAGCCTCTCTCAGCCCCCCAGCCTCTCTCCCCAGCCTCTCTCCCCCAGCCTCTCCCCTCTCCTCCCCTCAGCCTCCAGCCTCTCTCCCCTCAGCCTCTCTCTCCCCCAGCCTCTCTCCTCAGCCCTCTCCCCCAGCCTCTCTCCCCTCAGCCTCTCTCTCCCCCAGCCTCTCTCCCCTCAGCCTCTCTCTCCCCCAGCCTCTCTCCCCCAGCCTCTCTCTCCCCTCAGCCTCTCCTCCCCCAGCCTCTCTCCCCCAGCCTCTCTCTCCCCCAGCCTCTCTCCCCCAGCCTCTCTCTCCCCTCAGCCTCTCTCTCCCCTCAGCCTCTCTCTCCCCCTCAGCCTCTCTCCCTCAGCCTCTCTCTCCCCCTCAGCCCTCTCTCCCCCAGCCTCTCCCCCAGCCTCTCCTCCCCCTGCAGCCTCTCTCTCCCCCAGCCCTCTCTCCCCCTCAGCCTCTCTCCCCTCAGCCTCTCTCTCCCCCAGCCTCTCTCCCCTCAGCCTCTCCCCCAGCCTCTCCCCTCAGCCCTCTCTCCCCCAGCCTCTCTCTCCCCCAGCCTCTCTCAGCCTCTCTCCCCCAGCTCTCTCCCCCTCTCTCCCCCAGCCTCCCCCAGCCTCTCTCCCCTCAGCCTCTCTCCCCCAGCCTCTCTCCCCAGCCTCTCTCTCCCCCAGCCTCTCTCTCCCCTCAGCCCCCCCAGCCTCTCTCTCCCCCTCAGCCTCCCCTCAGCCTCTCTCTCCCCTCAGCCTCTCTCTCCCCCTCAGCCTCTCTCCCCTCCCCTCAGCCTCTCTCTCCCTCAGCCTCTCTCTCCCCCAGCCTCTCTCTCCCCCAGCCTCTCTCTCCCCTGCAGCCTCTCTCCCCCAGCCTCTCTCTCCCCTGCAGCCTCTCCTCTCAGCCCTCTCTCCCCCAGCCTCTCTCCCCGCAGCCTCTCTCTCTCCCGCAGCCTCTCTCCCCCAGCCTCTCTCCCCAGCCTCCCCCTCAGCTCTCTCTCCCCCTCAGCCTCTCTCCCCTCAGCCTCTCTCCCCCAGCCTCTCTCCCCGCAGCCTCTCTCCCCTCAGCCTCTCTCTCCCCTCAGCCTCTCTCTCCCCTCAGCCTCTCTCCCCCTCAGCCTCTCTCCCCGCAGCCTCTCTCTCCCCAGCAGCCCTCTCTCTCCCCAGCCCTCTCTCCCCCTCAGCCTCTCTCTCCCCGCAGCCTCTCTCCCCGCAGCCTCTCTCCCCTCAGCTCCCCCAGCCTCTCTCTCCCCCAGCCTCTCTCTCCCCTCAGCCTCTCTCCCCCAGCCTCTCTCTCAGCCTCCTCCCCCAGCCTCTCTCCCCCAGCCTCTCTCTCCCCTCAGCCTCTCTCTCCCCCAGCCTCTCTCTCCCCTCAGCCTCTCTCTCCCCCTCAGCCTCTCTCCCCCAGCCTCTCTCTCCCCCTCAGCCTCTCTCTCCCCCTCAGCCTCTCTCCCCCTCAGCCTCTCTCTCTCAGCCCCTCAGCCTCTCTCCCCTCAGCCTCTCTCTCCCCCAGCCTCTCTCCCCCTCAGCCTCTCTCCCCTCAGCCTCTCCCCTCAGCCTCTCTCCCCCTCAGCCTCTCTCTCCCCCTCAGCCTCTCTCCCCGCAGCCTCTCTCTCCTCAGCAGCCTCTCTCCCCCTGCAGCCTCTCTCTCCCCTCAGCCTCTCTCTCCTCAGCCTCTCTCCCCTCAGCCTCTCTCTCTCCCCCAGCCTCTCTCTCCCCCAGCCTCTCTCTCCCCCCTCAGCCTCTCTCCCCCAGCCCTCTCTCCCCCTCAGCCTCTCTCTCCCCCTCAGCCTCTCTCCCCCAGCCTCTCTCTCCCCTCAGCCTCTCTCTCCCCTCAGCCTCTCTCTCCCCCAGCCCTCTCTCCCCTCAGCCTCTCTCCCCCAGCCTCCCTCAGCCTCTCTCCCCCTCAGCCCTCTCTCCCCCTCAGCCTCTCTCTCCCCCAGCCTCTCTCCCCTCAGCCCTCCCTCAGCCCTCTCTCTCCCCTCAGCCTCTCTCTCCCCTCAGCCTCTCTCTCCCCCTCAGCCTCTCTCTCCCCTCAGCCTCTCTCTCCCCCGCAGCCTCTCTCTCCCCCTCAGCCTCTCTCCCCCTCAGCCTCTCTCTCCCCCTGCAGCCTCTCTCTCCCCTCAGCCTCTCTCTCCCCTCAGCCCTCTCTCCCCCGCAGCCTCCTCCCCCAGCCTCTCTCTCCCCTGCAGCCTCTCTCTCCCCCTCAGCCTCTCTCCCCCTCAGCCTCTCTCTCCCCCTGCCTCTCTCTCCCCCAACCTCTCTCTCCCCCAGCCTCTCTCTCCCCGCAGCCCTCTCTCCCCTCAGCCTCTCTCTCCCCCAGCCTCTCTCCCCCAGCCTCTCTCCCCTCAGCCTCTCTCTCCCCCAGCCTCTCTCCCCTCAGCCTCTCTCCCCCAGCCTCTCTCTCCCCTCAGCCTCTCTCTCCCCCTCAGCCTCTCTCCCCCAGCCTCTCTCCCCCCCCTCAGCCTCTCTCCCCCAGCCTCTCTCCCCCAGCTCTCCCCCAGCCTCTCTCCCCCAGCCTCTCTCTCCCCCAGCCTCTCTCTCCCCTCAGCCTCTCTCCCCTCAGCCTCTCTCCCCCTCAGCCTCTCTCTCCCCCTCAGCCTCTCTCCCCCAGCCTCTCTCCCCTCAGCCTCTCTCCCCGCAGCCTCTCTCTCCCCCAGCCTCTCTCCCCCAGCCTCTCCCCCCAGCCTCTCTCCCCCAGCCTCTCTCTCCCCAGCCTCTCTCTCCCCCTCAGCCTCTCTCTCCCCTCAGCCTCTCTCTCCCCTCAGCCTCTCTCTCCCCCAGCCTCTCCTCTCTCCCCCCCTGCAGCCTCTCTCTCTCCCCCTCAGCCTCTCTCCCCCAGCCTCTCTCTCCCCGCAGCCTCTCTCTCCCCCCAGCCTCTCTCAGCCTCTCCCCCAGCCTCTCTCCCCTCAGCCTCTCTCCCCCAGCCTCTCTCCCCTGCAGCCTCTCTCTCCCCCTCAGCCTCTCTCCCCCAGCCTCTCTCTCCCCTCAGCCTCTCTCCCCAGCCTCTCTCTCCCCGCAGCCTCCTCTCCCCCAGCCTCTCTCTCCCCCAGCCTCTCTCTCCCCCAGCCCTCTCTCCCCCAGCCTCTCTCTCCCCCTCAGCCTCTCTCCCCCCAGCCTCTCTCTCCCCCAGCCTCTCTCTCCCCCTCAGCCTCTCTCTCCCCCTCAGCCTCTCTCTCCCCCTCAGCCTCTCTCTCCCCCGCAGCCTCTCTCTCCTGCAGCCTCTCTCCCCTCAGCCTCTCTCTCCCCTCAGCCTCTCTCCCCCAGCCTCTCTCTCCCCTCAGCCTCTCTCTCCCCCAGCCTCTCTCTCCCCCAGCCCTCTCTCCCCTGCAGCCTCTCTCTCCCCCAACCTCTCTCTCCCCTCAGCCTCTCTCCCCTCAGCCTCTCTCTCCCCTCAGCCTCTCTCCCCGCAGCCTCTCTCTCCCCGCAGCCTCTCTCTCCCGCAGCCTCTCTCCCCCTCAGCCTCTCTCTCCCCCTCAGCCTCTCTCCCCCTCAGCCTCTCTCTCCCCCAGCCTCTCTCCCCGCAGCCTCTCTCCCCTCAGCCCTCTCTCCCCTCAGCCTCTCTCCCCTCAGCCTCTCTCCCCTCAGCCTCTCTCCCCGCAGCCTCTCTCTCCCCGCAGCCTCTCTCTCCCCGCAGCCTCTCTCTCCCCGCAGCCTCTCTCCCGCAGCCTCTCTCCCCCTCAGCCTCTCTCTCCCCGCAGCCTCTCTCCCCCAGCCTCTCTCCCCCTCAGCCTCTCTCCCCCAGCCTCTCTCTCCCCCTCAGCCTCTCTCCCCTCAGCCTCTCTCTCCCCAGCCTCTCTCTCCCCCAGCCTCTCTCTCCCCCAGCCTCTCTCTCCCCCAGCCTCTCTCTCCCCCAGCCTCTCTCCCCCAGCCTCTCTCTCCCCCAGCCTCTCTCCCCTCAGCCTCTCTCTCCCCCAGCCTCTCTCTCCCCCAGCCTCTCTCTCCCCCCAGCCTCTCTCTCCCCCAGCCTCTCTCTCCCCCAGCCTCTCTCTCCCCCAGCCTCTCTCCCCCAGCCTCTCTCCCCTCAGCCCTCTCTCCCCCAGCCTCTCTCTCCCCCAGCCTCTCTCCCCCAGCCCTCTCTCCCCCAGCCTCTCTCCCCCAGCCTCTCTCCCCCAGCCTCTCTCCCCCAGCCTCTCTCTCCCCCAACCTCTCTCTCCCCCAGCCTCTCTCTCCCCAACCTCTCTCTCCCCCAGCCTCTCTCCCCCAGCCCTCTCTCCCCCAGCCTCTCTCTCCCCCAGCCTCTCTCCCCTCAGCCTCTCTCTCCCCCTCAGCCCTCTCTCTCCCCTCAGCCTCTCTCCCCCAGCCTCTCTCCCCGCAGCCTCTCTCTCCCCTCAGCCTCTCTCTCCCCCTCAGCCTCTCTCCCCCAGCCCTCTCTCCCCTCAGCCTCTCTCTCCCCTCAGCCTCTCTCCCCCAGCCTCTCTCCCCGCAGCCTCTCTCTCCCCCAGCCTCTCTCTCCCCCAGCCTCTCTCCCCGCAGCCTCTCTCTCCCCACAGCCTCTCTCTCTCCCGCAGCCTCTCTCTCTCCCGCAGCTTCTCTCTCCCCCTCAGCCCCTCTTTCCCTGGCAGCCTCTCTCCCCTTCAGCCCCCGTCTCTCCCCTGGCAGCCCCTCTCCCCAGCACGCCCCTTTCTCTCCCCTGCAGCCTCTCTCCTCCGCTGCCCTCTCTCCCCATCACCCCCTGTCTCTCCCCATCATCCCCCCCGTCTCTCCCGCAGCCTCTCTGCCCGTCACCCCGTCTCCCCATCATCCCCTGTCTCTCCCCATCACCCCCTGTCTCTCCCCGCAGCCTCTCTGCCCGTCACCCCGTCTCTCCCCATCACCCCGTGTCTCTCCCCATCACCCCCTGTCTCTCCCCGCAGCGGCCTGCAGGGGGCAGCCCGCCCCCGCGGGCGTGTGGCGAGCGCCGGCTCCGGGGCAGGAGGAGCAGGAGCCTGACCTGGGCCAGGATGCGGGGCAGCCAGGCGGCGTGGTGCTGGGGGTTGGCCAGCAGCCACTTGAGGGCGGCGCCGTAGACCTGCCGCTCGTCGCGGACGTTGAGGTCGCCGGAGGAGAGCAGCTGGTGGAGGTGCTGGGGGGTGACGGCCACGAAGTCCTCCCCCTCCACCACCTCGGTGAAGTGCTCGCAGGCGTACTGGTCGGCCATGGCCAGCAGGTCCAGGCGGTTGTGGCTCTCGGCGAAGGCCCTGACCGCCAGGCAGTTGGAGGGGTGGAAGTGCAGCTTCATGTACTCGCAGCAGGCCCTGGCCACAGGCTCCACCTGCAGGATGCAGGCGGCGTAGAGCAGGGGCTGGACGGTGTCCACCGTCAGGGTGAGCCGCGAGGAGTAGACGAAGCGCACCAGGCCCTCCACCGCCTCCCCGTCCAGGTCCCGGATCTCCACCAGGCTCTGCCTGGCCTCGGCCATCTCCGACAGGAACATGGCCCTGAAGTAGGGGATGACGCAGGCCAGCACCAGCCGGTGGCAGGAGATCAGCTTGGAGCCCACCTGAGGGGGGAGAGAAAGCACAGAGCTGCAGGGAGAGCGCAGAGCCCGGGGAGAGCGCAGAGCCCCGGGGAGAGCACAGAGCCCCCGGGGAGAGCGCAGAGCCCCCGGGGAGAGCACAGAGCCCCGGGGACAGCGCAGAGCCCCGGGGAGAGCGCAGAGCCCCTGGGAGAGCGCAGAGCCCCTGGGAGAGCGCAGAGCCCGGGAGAGCGCAGAGCCCCGGGAGAGCGCAGAGCCCCGGGGAGAGCGCAGAGCCCCCGGGGAGAGCGCAGAGCCCCGGGGAGAGCGCAGAGCCCCGGGGAGAGCGCAGAGCCCCCGGGGAGAGCGCAGAGCCCCTGGGAGAGCGCAGAGCCCCCGGGGAGAGCGCAGAGCCCCGGGGAGAGCGCAGAGCGCCTGGGACAGCGCAGAGCCCCCGGGGAGAGCGCAGAGCCCCCGGGACAGCGCAGAGCCCCGGGGAGAGCGCAGAGCCCCTGGGAGAGCGCAGAGCCCCTGGGAGAGCGCAGAGCCCCCGGGGAGAGCGCAGAGCCCCGGGGAGAGCGCAGAGCCCCGGGGAGAGCGCAGAGCCCCGGGGAGAGCGCAGAGCCCCGGGGAGAGCGCAGAGCCCCTGGGAGAGCGCAGAGCCCCTGGGAGAGCGCAGAGCCCCTGGGAGAGCGCAGAGCCCCCGGGGAGAGCGCAGAGCCCCGGGGAGAGCGCAGAGCGCCTGGGACAGCGCAGAGCCCCCGGGGAGAGCGCAGAGCCCCCGGGACAGCGCAGAGCCCCGGGGAGAGCGCGGAGCCCCGGGGAGAGCGCAGAGCCCCCGGGAGAGCGCAGAGCCCCCGGGGAGAGCGCAGAGCCCCCGGGGAGAGCGCAGAGCCCCCGGGACAGCGCAGAGCCCCCGGGACAGCGCAGAGCCCCCGGGACAGCGCGGAGCCCCGGGAGAGCGCGGAGCCCCGGGGAGAGCGCGGAGCCCCGGGGAGAGCGCGGAGCCCCGGGGAGAGCGCGGAGCCCCGGGGAGAGCGCGGAGCCCCGGGGAGAGCGCGGAGCCCCGGGGAGAGCGCGGAGCCCCGGGAGAGCGCAGAGACCCCGGGAGCGCAGAGACCCCGGGAGAGCGCGGAGCCCGGGAGAGCGCGGAGCACCGGGGAGAGCGCGGAGCCCGGGAGAGCGCAGAGACCCCGGGAGAGCGCGGAGCCCAGGGAGAGCGCGGAGCACGGGGAGAGCGCGGAGCCCCGGGGAGAGCGCAGAGACCCCGGGAGAGCGCGGAGCCCCGGGGAGAGCGCGGAGCACAGGGAGAGCGCGGAGCCAGGGAGAGCGCGGAGCCCGGGAGAGCGCAGAGCCCCCGGGGAGAGCGCAGAGACCCCGGGGAGAGCGCAGAGACCCGGGGAGAGCGCGGAGCCCCGGGGAGAGCGCGGAGACCCCGGGGAGAGCGCAGAGCCCCGGGGAGAGCGCAGAGCCCCGGGGAGAGCGCAGAGCCTTCCGGAGAGCGCGGAGGCCCGGGGAGAGCGCAGAGCCTTCCGGAGAGTGCGGAGGCCCGGGGAGAGCGCAGAGCCCCGGGGAGAGCGCGGAGCCCCGGGGAGAGCGCAGAGCCCCGGGGAGAGCGCGGAGCCCCGGGGAGAGCGCAGAGCCCCGGGGAGAGCGCGGAGCCCCCGGGGAGAGCGCGGAGCCCCCGGGGAGAGCGCGGAGCCCCGGGGAGAGCGCGGAGCCCCCGGGGAGAGCGCAGAGCCCCGGGGAGAGCGCAGAGCCCCCGGGACAGCGCAGAGCCCCCGGGGAGAGCGCGGAGCCCCCGGGGAGAGCGCGGAGCCCCGGGGAGAGCGCGGAGCCCCCGGGGAGAGCGCGGAGCCCCCGGGGAGAGCGCGGAGCCCCGGGGAGAGCGCGGAGCCCCGGGGAGAGCGCGGAGGCCCGGGGAGAGCGCGGAGGCCCGGGGAGAGCGCGGAGGCCCGGGGAGAGCGCGGAGGCCCGGGGAGAGCACAGAGGCCCGGGGAGAGCACAGAGGCCCGGGGAGAGCGCGGAGCCCCTGGGAGAGCGCAGAGGCCCGGGGAGAGCGCAGAGCCCCGGGGAGAGCGCGGAGGCCCGGGGAGAGCTCAGCAGGGCCAGGCAGGGGATGCTGTGCCCCGGCTCAGACACCCACTGGAGCCACCAGGGCCAGGGAGGGGATTCTGCCCCCTGCCCCAGTCTGCTGAGCCCACAGCTGGAGCTCTGGGGCCAGTTCTGGAGCCTCTGTGCTAGGAAGGCTCTGGAGGGGCTGGAACTGGACACCCCTTCCCCCTTGTGCTGCCCCTGGGCACCACTGAACAAAGCCTGGCCCCATCCTCCTGAGCCTCACCCTTGAAGTATTGATCAGCATTGTTCAGATCCCCCTCAGGCTGCTCTGCTCCAGGCTAAGCAGCCCCAGGGCTCTCAAGGTGGGGAGGGGTGTGGAGAAGAGGGCTGGGGAGGAGCAGCTGAGGGAGCTGGGGGTGGGCAGTGTGGAGCAGAGGAGGCTGAGGGAGACCTCCTTGCTCTCTGCAGCTCCCTGAGAGGAGGCTGCAGCCAGGGGGGGTTGGGCTCTGCTGCCTAGGAACATGGGCCAGGAGGAGAGGCAATGGCCTCAGGCTGCCCCAGGGGAGGCTTAGCTTGGAGAGAAGAAGCTTCTTCCCTGCAAGGGCTCTGCAAGCCTGGCAGTTCTGCGATTGTGATTCACCTACTGCAGTGCTGCTGCCCTGTGAGCAGCTCCCTGCTGGAAGGTGGGGGGTGGCAGATGCTCCCCAGCTGCTCTCCTCTCCCTGCTTTGGGTTATTTCTGTGCTCCTGGCGTGGGGCTGTGAGTTCTGCAGTGATGTCATCCACTCCCACTGCTCCCTTTTTATCTGCTGCCTCCTCCCTGGGTGTTTGCCTGCTGCTCTCAGATGACTGCTCCCCAGGCAGGGCTGCTCTGCTCTTGGGTAGGCAGAGACTCAGGGAAGTCATTTAGGCTGGAAAAGACCTCTAAGGTCATCCAGGCCAAGTCCACTGCTGAGCCATGGCCTCAGCACCACAGCTCTGCCTCCCTGGAACCCCTCCAGGGATGAGCATCCAACCCCCTCCCTGGGCAGCCTGGGCCAGGCTTGCAGAGCCCTTGCAGCCAAGAAGTTTCTCCTCTCCAAGCTAAGCCTCCCCTGGGGCAGCCTGAGGCCATTGCCTCTCCTCCTGGCCCTTGTTCCTAGGGAGCAGAGCCCAACCCCCCCTGGCTGCAGCCTCCTCTCAGGGAGCTGCAGAGAGCAAGGAGGTCTCCCTCAGCCTCCTCTGCTCCACACTGCCCACCCCCAGCTCCCTCAGCTGCTCCTCCCCAGCCCTCTTCTCCACACCCTCCCCCACCTTTCTTGCCCTTCCCTGGCCCTGCTCCAGCTCCTCCAGCTCCTTCTTGCAGCCAGGAGCCCAAAGCTCAGCCCAGCCCTCAAGCTGTGGCCTGCCCAGTGCTGAGCCCAGGGGCACAATCCCTGCCCTGCTCCTGCTGCCCAACCATTGCTGCTCCAGCCCAGGCTGCTGCTGCCCTTCTTGCCCCCCTGCCCACCCCCTGCCTCCTCTCCAGCTGCTGCCACCCAGCACCCCCAGGCCTTGCTCTGCTGGGCACTTGCCAGCCCCTCTGCCCCCAGCCTGGAGCCTTCCTGGGGCTGCTGTGCCCCAGGCTCAGGACCCAGCCCTTGGCCTTCTTCAGCCTCCTGCAGCTCAGCTCAGCCCTGGCTGCAGCCTGCCCAGGAGCCTCTGCAGAGCCTTCCTCCCCTCCAGCACCTCCTCACTGCCACCTTGGTGCCAGCTGCAGACCCCCTGAGGCTGCCTGGCTGCTCTCCTGCAGCTCCTTGGTGAAGTCCTTAAGGAGAACTGCTCCCAGCCCTGAGCCCTGGGGAGCAGCACTGCTGCCTGGCCCCCAGCTGCCTCTCTCCCCATCCCCCACCACTCCCAGGGCAGGGCCAGGGCTCAGTTTGGGGTTTTTTTCCCACTTGGGGAAGGGTGGAAGTGAGATGTGTGGCAAGAGATCCTGTTGGCCAGGGAGCAAAGGGCAGGGCCAGGCTGGAGATAAACATCAGGGATGAAAGTGTCTGCAGAACAAAGGCAGCTGATGATCCACACTGGGAGCTGCCTTAGGAGGCAAACTGGGTGAGATCAAAGCCAGGCCCTTCCTCTCCTGGGCTGGCAGCATCTTCAGTGTTTCCCTTTCAGCTGGCAGCTCTCCAAACAAGCAAGAAAACCCTCTGGGGGCATCTGAAGAAGCCTCAGATCCAACAGGGATGCTGTGGCTGCCATGCTCCTGCCCAAACCCTCTGCCCCCTCCAGCACCTTGACACCAAGGGGCAGTGCTGAATGGCTCCATGCCCAGAGGGAGATGGGTGACAGGTGGAGCCCCTCAGGGGCTGTGCTGGGAGCACAGCTGATCAATATCTTGATCAATGAGACAGGGACACTGAGGCAGCCCCAGGAGGGGGCAGATGGCACCCAGCTGAGTGGTGTGAGGGATGGGAGCCAGCCAGAGGGAGGTGGGCAGGCTGCAGAGAACCTCCTGAGCTTCCACAAGGCCCAGGGCAAGGTCCTGCTGCTGGGTCAGGGTAGTGCCAGAGATCAGTGCAGGCTGGGGGTGAGGAGAGAGAAAGCAGCCCTGAGGAGAAGGCCTTGGGAGTGCTGGGGAGGAGGAGAAGCTGCACAGGAGCAGGCAGTGAGAGACTGCAGCACAGGAGGCCAAGGGCAGCCTGGGCTGCACCCAAAGCAGGGTGGCCAGAGCTGGAGAGAGGGATCCTGCCCCTCTGCTCTGCTCTGGAGAGACCTCACCTGCAGGGCTGGGGCCAGAGCTGGAGCCCTCAGCACAGGAGGGACCTGGAGTTGAGGGAGAGGCTCCAGGGGAGGCCAGCAAGATGCTGAGGGGCTTGGAGCAGCTCTGCTGTGGGGCCAGGCTGAGGGAGCTGGGGGTGTTGAGCCTGCAGAAGAGAAGGCTGCAGGCAGAGCTGAGAGCAGCTGCCAGGCCCTGCAGGGGCTGCAAGCAGGCTGCAGAGGGACTGCTGCCAAAGGGCTGCAGGGACAGCCCCAGGGGCAATGGTTGGAGATGAGAGCAGAGCAGCTGGAGATTGGATGTGAGGAACAAGTTGTGCCCCAGGAGGCTGCTGGAAGCCTGCAAGAGGTTGCCCAGGGAGGTGGTTGTGGCCCCCTGGCTGGAGAGCTTGCAGGGGAGGCTGGAGAGGGCTGTGGGCAAGCTGCTGCAGGGGAGGATGTCCCTGCTGAGGGCAGGGGCTTGGCCTGGAGGGGCTCTGCAGCTCCCTTCCAGCCCAGGGCACCCCAGGTCTCTGCTCTCCCCAGTGGGCAGTGTTGGAAGAGTGGAGCTGGGACAACCTCACCTTCAGAGTCACATCACAGAGCTCTCCAGCTTCAAAGAAGTGAAGCAGAGAGCTGTGGAAATCCTTCCAGGCCTCATTGGCTTCAAAGACAAAGATGTCATCCTCAGCATCACTGCTGGAAGCCCTGGCTGGCTGCTGCCTCCTTTTCCCCTTGGCCTGCTGTGCCTTGGCCTGCTCTGGCACCAGGGATTCTGAAGCCATCAGCTGCTTCTTCTGCCACCAGGTGAAGCTCCAGGTGCTCCTGCCAAGACATAAGCCAGCCCATCAGGAGGCAAGGCCCACACTGCAGAGCCTGCTGGTTGAAGGTAAAACCATCCCAGCACAAAGCAGAGGAGACCCAAGGTGCCTGCTGCTGGGGCTGCAGAGCACAACCCTGCTCTGGATTGCCAGTGGGGAGGCCACAGCTGGAATGCTGGGCTCAGGCTTGGGGCCCTCACTACAGAAACACAGTGAGCAGCTGGAGAGCATCCAGAGAGGGCAGAGGGGCTGGAAAGTGCCCAGCAGGGAAAGCCCTGGGGGTGTTGGGTGGCTGCAAGTGCTCCCTGCTGGCTCCTGCTGAGCTTCTCCTCCCCAGCACCCCCAGCCCCTGCTCTCTCAGTTCAGCTGCAGCTCTTCTGCAGGTCTGAAACACAGCCCTGGAGAAGCTCTGAGACTGGTGAAAGGGTTGGCAAGGGCAGAGCTGGGGCAGAGACCCCCAGGCAGCCCCTCCTGGACAGCAGCAGGCAGGGCACAGCCTGCCAGGGAGGTGGTGGAGTCCCCATGGAATCACAGAGCTGTTAGGGCTGGGAGAGACCCCAGGAGCAGAGGAGGCAGGGGGTGGGCAGGGGGGCAAGAAGGGCAGCAGCAGCCTGGGCTGGAGCAGCAATGGTTGGGCAGCAGGAGCAGGGCAGGGATTGTGCCCCTGGGCTCAGCACTGGGCAGGCCACAGCTTGAGGACTGGCTTGAGCTTTGGGCTCCTGGCTGCAAGAAGGAGCTGGAGGAGCTGGAGCAGGGCCAGGGAAGGGCAAGAAAGGTGGGGAAGGGTGTGGAGAGGAGGGCTGGGGAGGAGTAGCTGAGGGAGCTGGGGGTGGGGAGTGTGGAGCAGAGGAGGCTGAGGGAGACCTCCTTGCTCTCTGCAGCTCCCTGAGAGGAGGCTGCAGCCAGGGGGGGTTGGGCTCTGCTGCCTAGGAACAAGGGCCAGGAGGAGAGGCAATGGCCTCAGGCTGCCCCAGGGGAGGCTTAGCTTGGAGAGGAGAAGAAACTTCTTGGCTGCAAGGGCTCTGCAAGCCTGGCCCAGGCTGCCCAGGGAGGGGGTTGGATGCTGATCCCTGGAGGGGTTTCAGAGCTGTGGTGCTGAGGCCATGGCTCAGCCCCAGCCTGGGCAGAGGATGCTTGGCCTCCATGATCCTAAAGGCCTTCTCCAGCCAAAGCCATTCTCTGACCCTCTGCTCTGCAGCAGGTGGAAGGAGCTGAGCTGCTGTTGCTGTGTGGGCAGCAGGAGTCCTGGGCAGCCTGCACAAGCCCAACTCTCTCAGGCTGTGCTCAGAGCAGCTCCAGCCCTCTGCTCCTCCTCCTGGCCCTGCTCTGGACACCTTCCAGCCCCTCCACAGCCTTCCTGGCACAGAGGCTGCAGAGCTGGCCCCAGAGCTGCAGCTGTGGGCTCAGCAGAGTGGAGCAGAGAGGCAGAATCCCCTCCCTGGCCCTGCTGGCCACACTTCTCTTGCTGCAGCCCAGGCTCTGCTTGGCTCTCTGGGCTGCAAGTGCTCCCTGCTGGCTCCTGGGGAGCTTCTCCTCCATTCCTCGTTCCTCTCAGTGTCTCCTAGCTCCTACCCCTTTCTCTTTCTGTTCCATTCCCCCTCTCATTACCTGACACCCTCGAGAGTCCCTCCCCTGCTTCTCTCCGCCCCCAGCCCCCCCGGGGGAGCGCAGCCCGGCGGTGGGGACGAGCCCCGCAGCCTTTTATCGCCTGGGCTTGTGGCCAGGGCCGGCTCCAGAGGGCCGAACCCAGCCTGGGTTTGGTGTCGGGGAAGCTACGGTGGGTGCGGATCACCCCCCCGGGAGAGCGGGCAGGGGGTGGCCGGCAGCCGGGGCTGGCCTCTCACCACCCCCAGGGCAGGTCCTGCGCAGCCCAGGTCCCAGCAGGGAGGCAAAGCCAGCAGACAAACCCCGCTGGGAGCCCCAGGTCTGCCCAGCTGCTGCCTGAGAACGTGTGGCCAGCAGGGCTGGGGAGGTTCTGCTCCCCCTCTGCTCTGCCCTGCCCTGCTGAGCCCACAGCTGCAATCTTGTGCCCAGCTCTGGGCTCCCCAGGTGCAGAGAGACAGAGAGCTGCTGGGGAGAGCCCCAGGGAGAGGTAGGAGGAGGAGTTGGGGACCTGAGCATCTCCCCTGTGCAGAGAGGCTGAGAGCCCTGGGGGTGGTTAGCCTGGAGAGGAGAAGGCTGAGAGGGATCTGATCAATGCCTATCAATAGCTGAGGGCTGGGGGGCAAGGGGAGGAGGCCAAGCTCTGCTGGGTGCTGCTCAGGAGTCACCCAAGGAGCAATGGACACAGACTGGAAGCCAGGAGGTTCCACCTCAGCAGGAGGAGAAACTTCTTTGGGGTGAGGCTGCTGGAGCCTGGAGCAGGCTGCCAGAGAGGTTGTGGAGTCTCCTGCTCTGGAGAGCTTCCAACCCCCCCTGGATGCATCCCTGTGAGGACTGCCCTGGGTGATGCTGCTCTGGCAGGGGGTTGGGCTGGAGGATCTCTGGAGGTCTGCTTCCAACCTCTGACATTGTGTGATTCCATGAGCAGGGGCTGAGAAAGCAGCTTGGTGTTGGCAGAAAGCAGAGACCACTTCCCTCACCCCAGGCTTCATATTTCTTGTGTTCAAAAGCAGCTGCTGGGCAGAGAGAGCATCAGGAGCTCCCAGGCTCTCTTGATTCTCAAATGAGCAGCAGCAGCTGCAGCCAGAGAAGTGTGGCCAGCAGGGCCAGGGAGGGGATTCTGCCCCTCTGCTCCACTCTGCTGAGCCCACAGCTGCAGCTCTGGGGCCAGCTCTGCAGCCTCTGTGCCAGGAAGGCTGTGGAGGGGCTGGAAGGTGTCCAGAGCAGGGCCAGGAGGAGGAGCAGAGGGCTGGAGCTGCTCTGCTGTGAGCACAGGCTGAGAGAGTTGGGCTTGTGCAGGCTGGAGAGGAGAAGGCTCCCAGGAGAGCTTCTGGTGGCCTTGCAGGAGCTGCAGGGGGCTGCAAGCAAGCTGGGGAGGGACTTTGGAGGGGGTGAAGGAGGGCTAGGAGTGGGGGGGCTGGAGCAGAAGTAGAAGTGGGGAGCTGGAGCTTGGCTGTGAGGAAGAAGTTGTTGGGCAGGAGGGTGGTGAGAGCCTGGCCCAGGCTGCCCAGGGAGGTGGTGGAAGCCTCCTGGCTGGAGGTGTTTGCAGCCAGGCTGGAGGTGGCTGTGAGCAAGCTGCTGTGGGGTGAGGTGTCCCTGCCCATGGCAGGGGGCTGGGGCTGGCTGAGCCTGGAGCTCCCTTCCAGCCCTGACCGTTCCACGGGGGTCTCCCCTGGGCAGGCAGCGAGGGGGAAGCTGATCCCGGGCAGCGCAGGGGCGCCCCTCGCCCCCGCACCTGAGGGCAGGTGAAGGCAGGCAGCGCCAAGGCGCCATGGCGGCGGCGCGCCCCGAGCGAGGAGCAGCGCTGCACCGTGGCGGGGGGCGGCGGCGGCAGCAGCGAAAAGGCCCCCGTGCGGGGGTGTGCAGCCCTCCCGCTGCCGGGGCGCGGCGGCCGGCCGCCTTTCCGCCGGGCTAAGAGGAGCCCTGGTTCCCTCCCGGCGCCCGCCCCGCTCACCTGCGCCGCTGCCGGCGCCGTTTGTGCCGCTCCCGGCGCCGCCGCGAAGAGCTGGGGTCCGGCGGAGGCCCGGCGGGAGGCAGCGCGCCCGCGCCCGGCACGGCGGCGGCAGCGATGGGGACGCATGCGCCGGGCGGGGCCGCGGGGGCGGGCTCGGGCGATCGGGCTCCGGCGCTCGAGTTAGGGTTCGGGTTGGGCTCGGGCGCTCGGGTTCGGGTTGGGCTCGGGCGATCGGGTTCGGTCTGGGCTCGGGCGCTCGGGTTCGGGTTGGGCTCAGGCGATCGGGCTCGGGCGCTCGGGTTCGGGTTGGGCTCGGGCGATCGGGCTCGGGCGCTCGGGTTCGGGTTGGGCTCGTGCGATCGGGCTCGGGCGATCGGGTTCGGGGTGGGCTCGGGCGATCGGGCTCGGGCGATCGGGTTCGGGTTGGGCTCAGGCGATCGGGCTCGGGCGCTCGGGTTCGGGGTGGGCTCGGGCGATCGGGCTCGGGCGCTCGGGTTCGGGTTGGGCTCAGGCGATCGGGCTCGGGCGATCGGGTTCGGGGTGGGCTCGGGCGATCGGGCTCGGGCGCTCGGGTTCGGGTTGGGCTCGGGCGATCGGGCTCGGGCGATCGGGTTCGGGGTGGGCTCGGGCGATCGGGCTCGGGCGATCGGGTTCGGGCTCGCCTCGGACTCGGGCGCTCGGGTTCGAGCTCGCCTCGGGCTGGGGTTCAGGCGCTCGGGTTCGGGTTCAGGCGCTCGGGTTCGGGCTCGGGCGCTCGGGTTCGGGCTGGGCTCGGGCTCTCGGGGGCTCGGGCGCTCGGGTTCGGGCTCCCCTCGGACTCGGGCGCTCGGGTTCGATCTGGGCTCGGGCTCTCGGGGACTCGGGCGCTCGGGTTCGGGCTGGGCTCGGGTTCGGGCTCGGCTCGGGCTCTCGGGGGCTCGGGCGCTCGGAGGTTCGGGTTCGAGCGCTCGGGCTGAGGTTCGGGCTCGTCCGCTCGGAGGCTCGGGCGCTCGGGTTCGGGCTCGGGCGCTCAGGCTCCGGGGCTCGGGCGCTCGGTTTGGGGCTTGGGGCTGCCGGCGGCAGGGGCCGCCGTAGGGATGCTCCTGAGGAGCCTTTGAAGGGTGGTCGTTGGGGGGCGCTCGTGAGTGGTCTTTAAAGCGGTGATTGTTGGGGGGGTTCACTTGAGGGGTTCTTTGAGGGGTGGTCGTTGGGGGCTGTTCTTGAAGAACCTTTGAGGGGTGGTCGTTGGGAGCCACTCTTGAGCCTTCAAGGGTGGTTGTTGAGGACTGCTCTTGAGGGGTCTTTGAGGGGTGGTGGGGGCTGCTCTTGAGGGGTGTTCAAGGGATGGTCGTTGGGGGCTGCTCTTGAGGAGCCTTTGAGGGGTGGTGGTTGGGAACCACTCAGGGCTGTTGAGGGGTTTCCAGGCTGTTGAGGGGCTGCTGCAGGGCCTGGGGGGGACTGCTGGGGGGCTCCCCTCCTGACCCAGCCTCCCTCATGCCCCTTGCTCCTGCAGGGCTATTTCTGCCTTGGGCCTGTGGTGTCATGGAAGTGCAGCACTGCTCCTTCCCCCCAGCACCTCCAGAGCAAGCCTGGCTGGGGCTGGGCTGATAGCTCCTCCCCGACTGCTCTTAACCTTCCACTGGAGCTCTGCAGTACCCAGTGGGCAGAGGCTGTGCTGCCAGGGCTCCAGGGTCATAGAATCATAGAATCAACCAGGTTGGAAAAGACCTCAGAGCTCATCCAGTCCAACCTGGGACCTAATCCCCAACCCCTCCTGACAGCCAAACCCTGGCTCCAAGTGCCACATCCAAGCCTTGCCTGAACCCCTCCAGGGGTGGGAACTCCACCACCTCCCTGGACAGCTCATCCCAGTGCCCAATCTCTCCTGTTGGCAAGAACTTTCTCCTCCCCTCCAGCCTCAACCTCCCCTGGTACAGCTTGAGACTGTGTCCTCTTGTTCTGCTGCTGGGGGCCTGGCAGAAGAGACCAACCCCCCCTGGCTCCAACCTCCCTGCAGGGAGTTGGAGAGAGCAAGAAGGTCTCCCCTGAGCCTCCTCTTCTCCAGGCTAAGCAACCCCAGCTCCCTCAGCCTCTCCTCCCAGGGCTGTGCTCCAGCCCCCTCCCCAGCCTTGGGCCCCAGACCCCTCCCCAGCCTTGGGCCCCAGACCCCTCCCCAGCTTTCTTGCCCTTCTCTGGACACCTTCCAGCAGCTCAACCTCTTTCCTAACCTCAGGAGCCCAGAGCTGGACACAGGACTCAAGCTGTGGCCTCAGCAGTGCTGAGCACAGGGCACAAGGACTTCCCTACTCCTGCTGGCCACATTCTTCCTGACCCAGGCCAGGATGCCCTTGGCCTTCTTGGCCCCCTGGGCACACTGCTGGCTCCTCTTCAGCTGCTCTCCCCCAGCACCCCCAGCTCCCTCTCTGCCTGGCTGCTCTCAGCCCCTCTGTCCCCCTGCACAGGGCTGTCCTGCTACTTCCAGGGTCACCTTTGCAGAGCCGTGGGCAGCTGGAGGGCAGGCAGCTGTGCTGGGGAGAGTTCTGCTGCTGTGCTGGAAGGAGAGCAGAGAGGCCAGCTTGGCAGGGGAGGCAGAACAGGACCCCCCTGGCTGTTTAGCAGTGGGCCAGCAGCAGGCTGTGAGGCTTTCCTCAGGCCCTTTATGGTGACTGCAGGAAGCAGCTGCTGGGGCTCTCCATGAGCAGGCTTCACACAGCAGCCCAGCAGAGTGAGGGTTGGAAGAGACCTCTGGAGCTCACCCAGTCCACCCCCCTGGGCTCCAGCAGGGCACCCCCAGCACGTTGCCCAGGAGCACAATGGCCAGGAGGGGGTTGGAATCTCTGCACAGAAGGAGACTCCACAACCTCTCTGGGCAGCCTGCTCCAGGCCTCTGGGACCCTCACACCCAATGAAGGTCTCTTAATGCTTAAGTGAATCCTCCTGGGTTCCAGTTTGTGTCCCCTGTGTCCCATCACTGGGCACCACTGCACAAAGAGCCTGGCCCCAGGTTTCAGGCTGGCCCCATGGAGCCCCTGTTACAAGAAGGATCTGGAGATACTGAAAGGGTCTAGAAATGGATGAGAAGTTCCACAGGAGCCACCAGAGAGCACTTGCAGCCCAGAGAGCTACACAACTCAGAGGGATCTGACTGTTGCAAACACTGAACAGCTCCAGCTCTCTCAGGCTGTGCTCAGAGCAGAGCAGCTCCAGCCCTCTGCTCCTCCTCCTGGCCCTGCTCTGGACACCTTCCAGCCCCTCCAGAGCCTTCCTGGCACAGAGGCTGCAGAGCTGGCCCCAGAGCTGCAGCTGTGGGCTCAGCAGAGTGGAGAAGTGAGGAAGATGCTCCAAGTGAGCAGCCTCTGTGCCTCTCTGTGCAGCATCCAGAAGGAGTTCCCATGCAGTGCTAGAACCATCTGCCAGGTGCAGCTTCCAGTGGCTGCAGTGGTGCTGGAGCCACCTTCTGGAACAGCTGCTTCTGCCCAGGGGGGTGGTTGAGGTCTCATCCCTGGAGATGAGCCAGTGTGAGGCTCATCAGGGCTCTGGGCAACCTGATCCAGTGGAGAAGCTCAGCAGGAGCCAGCAGTGAGCACTTGCAGCCCAGAGAGCCAAGCAGAGCTTGGGCTGCAGCATCTCCCCTGTGGAGAGAGGCTGAGAGCCCTGGGGGTGGTTAGCCTGGAGAGGAGAAGGCTGAGAGGGATCTGATCAATGCCTATCAATAGCTGAGGGCTGGGGGGCAAGGGGAGGAGGCCAAGCTCTGCTGGGTGCTGCTCAGGAGTCACCCAAGGAGCAATGGACACAGACTGGAAGCCAGGAGGTTCCACCTCAGCAGGAGGAGAAACTTCTTTGGGGTGAGGCTGCTGGAGCCTGGAGCAGGCTGCCAGAGAGGTTGTGGAGTCTCCTGCTCTGGAGAGCTTCCAACCCCCCCCCTGGATGCATCCCTGTGAGGACTGCCCTGGGTGATGCTGCTCTGGCAGGGGGTTGGGCTGGAGGATCTCTGGAGGTCTGCTTCCAACCTCTGACATTGTGTGATTCCATGAGCAGGGGCTGAGAAAGCAGCTTGGTGTTGGCAGAAAGCAGAGACCACTTCCCTCACCCCAGGCTTCATATTTCTTGTGTTCAAAAGCAGCTGCTGGGCAGAGAGAGGAGCAGGAGCTCCCAGGCTCTCTTGATTCTCAAATGAGCAGCAGCAGCTGCAGCCAGAGAAGTGTGGCCAGCAGGGCCAGGGAGGGGATTCTGCCCCTCTGCTCCACTCTGCTGAGCCCACAGCTGCAGCTCTGGGGCCAGCTCTGCAGCCTCTGTGCCAGGAAGGCTGTGGAGGGGCTGGAAGGTGTCCAGAGCAGGGCCAGGAGGAGGAGCAGAGGGCTGGAGCTGCTCTGCTCTGAGCACAGCCTGAGAGAGTTGGGCTTGTGCAGGCTGGAGAGGAGAAGGCTCCCAGGAGAGCTTCTGGTGGCCTTGCAGGAGCTGCAGGGGGCTGCAAGCAAGCTGGGGAGGGACTTTGGAGGGGGTGAGGGAGGGCTAGGAGTGGGGGGCTGGAGCAGAGCTAGAAGTGGGGAGCTGGAGCTTGGCTGTGAGGAAGAAGTTGTTGGGCAGGAGGGTGGTGAGAGCCTGGCCCAGGCTGCCCAGGGAGGTGGTGGAAGCCTCCTGGCTGGAGGTGTTTGCAGCCAGGCTGGAGGTGGCTGTGAGCAAGCTGCTGTGGGGTGAGGTGTCCCTGCCCATGGCAGGGGGCTGGGGCTGGCTGAGCCTGGAGCTCCCTTCCAGCCCTGACAGCTCTGTGATGATTCTATGATTTGTTGTGCCTCTGCCTGCGGGGCAATGAGGCTGAATCTTCATCCCACTGTGCTTAAAGCTTGACTTGAGAAGCTGAAAAGAGGCAGCTTGGAACATTTTACAGGCTGCTAGAGCTGAAGAAAGAGCTCATTAAGGCATTACATGGCCTGGGAAGCAGGGAGCCTCCGCTGAGTGCCTCGCAGGGGAGCAAGCAGGGGCAGCCTGCAGCCTCCCAGCCAGCCCAGCTCAGCTTGTCCCCAGCTGCAGAGCTGCAGGCTGGGCTCTGCTCCTGCTGCCAACTCCATCCCTGTGAACTCTGCAGAATACTTCTAGGATTTCCTCTTTTTTTTGTGGTTGTTTTCCCCCTGAACACCACACAGCTCTGCTGGAAAGCAGGGAGCTGTGCTCCAAATCTCTGCTTCCCTGGAAGTGAGGGCTGGAGGTTCGTGGGTCCACGTGGAGCACACAGGGAAAGCGTTGTGGCCAGCAGGGCTGGGGAGGTTCTGCTCCCCCTCTGCTCTGCCTTGCCCTGCTGAGCCCACAGCTGCAATCCTGTGCCCAGTTCTGGGCTCCCCAGGTGCAGAGAGACAGAGAGCTGCTGGGGAGAGGCCAGGGAAGGGGAAGGGGGAGAGGAAGGGGAAGGGTAGGGGGGAGGGGAAGGGGAAGGGGAAAGAGGAAAGGGAAGGGGAAGGGGAAGGGAAGAGGAAGGGAGGGGGAACGAAAGGGGAAGGGAAGTAACCAGGTTGGAAAAGACCTCAGAGCTCATCCAGTCCAACCTCTCCCCCAGCACCATCTGAGCAACTCAACCATGGCACCAAGGGCCTCAGCCAGGCTCTTCCTGAACCCCTCCAGGGATGGGGACTCCACTACCTCCCTGGGCAGCTCATCCCAGTGCCCAATTCCTCTTGCTGGCAAGAACTTTCTCCTCCCCTCCAACCTCAACCTCCCCTGGCACAGCTTCAGACTGTGTCCTCTTGTTCTGCTGCTGGGGGCCTGGCAGAAGAGACCAACCCCCAGCTGGCTCCAACCTCCCTGCAGGGAGTTGGAGAGAGCAAGAAGGTCTCCCCTGAGCCTCCTCTTCTGCAGGCTAAGCAACCCCAGCTCCCTCAGCCTCTCCTCACAGGGCTGTGCCCCAGACCCCTCCCCAGCCTTGTGCCCCAGACCCCTCCCCAGCTTTGTTGCCCTTCTCTGGACACCTTCCAGCAGCTCAACCTCTTTCCTACTCTCAGGAGCCCAGAGCTGGACACAGGACTCAAGCTGTGGCCTCAGCAGTGCTGAGCACAGGGCACAAGGACTTCCCTGCTCCTGCTGGCCACACTCTGCCTGCCCCAGGCCAGGATGCCCTTGGCCTTCTTGGCCCCCTGGGCACACTGCTGCCTCCTCTTCAGCTGCTCTCCCCCAGCACCCCTAGGTCCCTCTCTGCCTGGCTGCTCTCAGCCCCTCTGCCCCCAGCCTGTGGCACTGCCTGGGGTTGCTGTGGCCAATGTGCAGCCCCTGGCACTTGGATGTGTTCAATCTCCTGTCCTTGGCCTCTGCCCATCTGCCCAGCCTGGCAAGGTCCCTCTGCAGAGCTCTGCTTCCCTCTCACAGCTCAGCTCCTGCCCCCAGCTTGCTGCCAGCTGCACATTCACTGCTGATGGACTCACTATCCCCGGGCTGAGCCCAGCCTCCTGCTGCTTTGGCCACAGCCTTGCTGATCTTGTCTGCAGGAGGCTGGGCTGGCTCCAGCTGGGGCATCCCCTGCCAAGCAGTTTCCTCTCTGCTTCTGAGGCTTCATTCTCTTGCTAATTAGCACATCGACCATCGGGCCAGACCCTAATTGCACGGCTCAGGGGGCTGGCATTTCCCTGGCTCCTCGCTGCTGTGGCCGAGGAGGAGGAGGAGGCAGGGAGGGCAGAGCAGTGCCCAGGGCACCCCCGGGGGGAGGCAGAGCACAGTCACTAACCTCAGTGATGAGGGAGAGCCAGGGTGGGAGGGACTGCTCCTCAGAGGCGGCTTGGACTTGCTGGGGGTGGCTTTATGAAGCTTGCCTGCAGCCACCCATAACAGCCAGGCTTTGGGATGGCCTTCATCTGTCTGCTAGGGGCTGGAAGGGAGCCCTGGAGAGCTCCCAGTGGCAGCCCCCTGGCAGAGCAGCAGCAGAGGATCCAGCCCAGGGCACACAGAACACATCCAGCCAGGGCTGCAAAGGCTCCACAGAAGGAGACTCCACAACCTCTCTGGGCAGCCTGCTCCAGGCCTCTGGCAGCCTCCCAGCCAACAAGTTCCTCCTCAGGCTGAGCTGCAACCTCCTGGGCTGCACTTTCCATCCCATGCCCCTTGGCCTGTGCCAGGGCATAGTCAGGAAGTTCTTCCCTGAGTCCTGTGTGCAGTTCTGGGCTCCTCAGATAAGGAAAGAGGTTGAGCTGCTGGAAGGTGTCCAGAGAAGGGCAACAAAGCTGGGGAGGGGTCTGGGGCACAAGGCTGGGGAGGGGTCTGGGGCACAGCCCTGTGAGGAGAGGCTGAGGGAGCTGGGGTTGCTTAGCCTGCAGAAGAGGAGGCTCAGGGGAGACCTTCTTGCTCTCTCCAACTCCCTGTAGGGAGGTTGGAGCCAGCTGGGGGTTGGTCTCTTCTCCCAGGCCCCCAGCCCCAGAACAAGAGGACACAGTCTCAAGCTGTGCCAGGGGAGGTTGAGGCTGGAGGGGAGGAGAAAGTTCTTGCCAGCAAGAGGAATTGGGCCCTGGGATGAGCTGCCCAGGGAGGTGGTGGAGTCCCCAGCCCTGGAGGTGCTCAGGAAGAGCCTGGCTGAGGCCCTTGGTGCCATGGTTGAGTTGCTCAGATGGTGCTGGGGTTAGTCTGGATGAGCTCTGAGGCCTTTTCCAGCCTGGATGATTCTGTGTATCCTGTCTGTCCTCTCAGCAGGAGCTGAGCATGGAGCTCAGGAAAACCCAGCCCCAGGGGCAGCACAAACCAAAGAACTTCTTTCAGAGCAGAGATGACATAAAATGACTGAGACCTAGGGGATGGCTCTGAGCCAGGGGCAACAGACTGACAAATTGCCTCCTTCACCCTGCAACACCTCCAAGCATGAGTCCCTTGAAAGCTTTTGGGGTTCAGAGGCTTGGGGTCTTAACCCCAGCCTATCTCTCACCCACTTTACTTGGCCCTCAGCAGCTCCCCTGCAGTTTCCAGCCCCCTGCTGCATTCTCTTTCCTGCCTCCAGGAAGCAGAAGTAGCCAGGCTCAGGCTTTGACACCCCCTCAGTGTGTTGCAGGAGGGAAAGGAGATCATTTTGCTGCCACCCAGCACCCACTGGTGCTGCCAGCCCCTGGCACCACCTCAGAGCAGCAGGGCTGGGTGAGGAGAGCTCTCCCACTGCTGAGCAGCCTCACTTTGCAGAAGCAGATGGAATGCTGAGGGGAGTGGGATGGAGCCTTCTGGAAGCCACCCAGCTGCAGCTGTGCCAAGGCTGGCAGCGGGCCCAGGCCTCCCTGGGGGGCTCTGAGCCCCCACAAGCTCTCCACAAGGAGGGGGAGAGCTCAGCTGAGCCCTGCAGAGGACTCTGACCTCTGTTCCATCAGCTGCTGCTGCTCTCTTGTGCCATAGGGCAAAGCCCTCTGGGGCTTTCACCTCCTGCTCAGGCTGTGTCCCAGCACAGCAGGCTGCTGGGGAGGCTCAGCTGGAGCCTTTCTCCCTGCCTCCCCTGCCCCAGCACCCCCATTTCAGCCTGGCCTTGGCCCCAGCCCTGGTGTGGCTGTGCTGGTGCTGAGCTGTGCCTGGCCCTGTGCCTCCCTGCTGCTGCTGTGGCTTCCTGCTGGCCCTGGGGACCTGCCTGTCCCTGCAGCCTGGCCTGGGGCTCTGCAGCCTCTGGCTGACCCTCTCCCTGCTCTGCCATCCTTGCTGGGGGCTGCTTCCCACTTCCAGAGCTGGCAGACAGCACCTGTGCAGTGCCTCCCCCTGGCAGGGACCCCTGCCCTGCTGTCCCACTGCTCCTGGAGGGAATAGTGTTGGCTGTAGCAGCTTCTCTGGCCGGGCAGAGTGCAGCACAGGAGCCCTCAGCCTGCTGCAAGAGTGCATGGAGTGGCAGGAGGAAGACTCTTGTGTCCTGACTGGGAGAAGCTGGATTGAGATCACAGCATCAAGCAGGAAGGAAAAGACCTCAGAGCTCATCCAGTCCAACCTGGGACCTAATCCCCAGTCCCTCCTGACAGCTAAACCCTGGCTCCAAGAGCCACAGCCAAGCCTTGCCTGAACCCCTCCAGGGATGGGGACTCCACCACCTCCCTGGGCAGCTCATCCCAGTGCCCAATTCCTCTTGCTGGGAAGAACTTTCTCCTCCCCTCCAGCCTCAACCTCCCTGGCACAGCTTGAGACTGTGTCCTCTTGTTCTGGGGCTGGGGGCCTGGCAGAAGAGACCAACCCCCAGCTGGCTACAACCTCCCTGCAGGGAGTTGGAGAGAGCAAGAAGGTCTCCCCTGAGCCTCCTCTTCTCCAGGCTAAGCAACCCCAGCTCCCTCAGCCTCTCCTCACAGGGCTGTGCCCCAGACCCCTCCCCAGCTTTCTTGCCCTTCTCTGGAGCAGAGGGAGGGTGGAGGAAGTTTGTGTCTTGTGCCCACGTGGCTGTGATGAATGTATTAATTAGTCAAGGTGAAGGCAAATACTGAGCAGCTGCCAAGAGTTGAGACCTCCTTTTGCATTGCACACAGCTGCAGCAGCCCTGTGGCCTTGGGCTTGTGCAGGCTGGAGAGGAGAAGGCTCCCAGGAGAGCTTCTGGTGGCCTTGCAGGAGCTGCAGGGGGCTGCAAGCAAGCTGGGGAGGGACTTTGGAGGGGGTGAGGGAGGGCTAGGAGTGGGGGGGCTGGAGCAGAAGTAGAAGTGGGGAGCTGGAGCTTGGCTGTGAGGAAGAAGTTGTTGGGCAGGAGGGTGGTGAGAGCCTGGCCCAGGCTGCCCAGGGAGGTGGTGGAAGCCTCCTGGCTGGAGGTGTTTGCAGCCAGGCTGGAGGTGGCTGTGAGCAAGCTGCTGTGGGGTGAGGTGTCCCTGCCCATGGCAGGGGGCTGGGGCTGGCTGAGCCTGGAGCTCCCTTCCAGCCCTGCCAGCTCTGTGGCTCTGTGACACTCAGCCCAAACCAAGAGCACAGCCAAGGGCAGCAAGGAGCCAGCCCCAGAGTGAGGAAGTGAGAAGACAGAAAGGAAGTTCCCAGACCTGGCTGAGCCTTGAGCTCCCTTCCAGCCCTGACCCTTCTGTGGTTCTAAACAGCAGGTGAACAAAGGCTCTCCTGGCTCAGCACCACCTTGCTCAGCACCACCTTGCTCTGCTCTTCTGCCAGGGAGTCTGCCATCAAAGCTGAAGCAGAGAGACAGCAGCTCCCACTGGCTTGGATGGTGTTTGCCTTGTAAAGCAAGGAGCAAAGCAGTCCAGCTTGGTCTGCATCCTCCTGGGACCCAAATCCATGCCCTAGCAGGCAGGAAATGCAGGAGGCCACCCAGGAGGGTGTGAAGGAAGACTGCCCTGGATTCCCACAGAGACCTCTGAAAGGGGCCTGGGAGCTGCAGATGAGCAGGGAGAAATGGCCAGGGAGAGAGTCTGTCCCTTGACACCCCCCTCAAATGCCCCTCCAGGTCCTGGCTCCCACAGCAGGCAGCTCTGGGGTTCAAATCACTGCATTTATTCTGAGCAAGGCACATGGATGGTGCCAGGGGGGAAGCTGAGCACCCAGGGCACCAGGGATTGCATCAGGCCTAAGGCTGCAGCACTGCAGGTCCCCACACCAAGGCACAGGACGTTCAGAGCCATTTGTAGAGGTTAAAAAGGGACAACCTGAGGGGCAAGAGGCCTCCCTCCTCTTCTCCTCATTGCTCCTTGCAAGGCATCTTTGCTGAGGGCTGAGCCCAGGCTCTGCTCAGGCCATCCCTCTGCCCCAAGGCAGGCAGCTGTGCCGGCCCCAGGGGGCTCTGCAGCAGCTCCTGGCTGCCTCAGCACCAGAGGTGCTGTGAGTGCAGCCAGGGCAGCCCTTTGGACCTCCAGAGCTGCAGCTTTGCCCTGGCAGCAGCCCACGGGGTGCAGGCTTGGCCCTGCTGCAGCTGGGGGGTGAAGCCTTGGGTGTGCTTTGGGGCTGGGGGCCTGGCAGCAGCTCCCTGGCTCCTGCTGGGAAGCAGAGGAGCTGAAGGAGCCTCAGCAGACCTCCTGCTTTTCCCTGGTGCCACTGGGCAAGGAGAAGCACTTCTCACTGGGTGCTCCTCTGCCCAACAACTGCATCAAACTTGACGTCAGTCAGCTTCTTCAGGAAGTTCAGAGCACGCTCTGGGAACAGCCTGCAAGAGAGAATGGCACAGGGTCAAAGATGGGAGGAGAGGCTTAAATCACAGGGGATAAAACAAAGGGGCACAGGGGGTGAGGGAAGAGCTGCTCTGGGAGCAGGAGGAGGAGGAGAGGAGGAGGAGGAGGAGGAGGAGGAGGAGGAGGAGGAGGAGGAGGAGGGGGAGGAGGAGGAGGAGGGGGAGGAGGAGAAGGAGGGGGAGGAGGAGAAGGAGGGGGAGGAGGAGGCATTTGCTTTCTCTTTGTTTGCAAAACCTGATGTGGGTTACCTGGTGGCAAAAAGAAAAGAAGAGCCCCAAAGAGTTTACAGCTCCCCCTAAACACTCAGCTTTGGATTCAGGCAAGGCAGGTCCTGCCTGACCAACCTGAGCTCCTTCCATGCCCAGGGCACTGCCTGGGGGATGTGGGGCAGGCTGGGGATGGAGTCTGCCTGGACTGCAGCAAGGCCTTGGCCACCATCCCCCCCAGCAAGCTCCTGGCCAAGCTGTCAGCCCCTGGCTGGGACAGCAGCTCTGAGCTGGGTTAGGAACTGGCTGGAGGCTGAGCCCAGAGAGTGGTGGTGAATGGTGCCACAGCCAGCTGGCAGCCAGGCACCAGTGCTGTGCCCCAGGGAGCAGTGCTGGGCCCCAGCTTGATCAATATCTTCATTGATGATCTGGAGGAGGGGATGGAGTCCATCAGCAGTGAATGTGCAGCTGACAGCAAGCTGGGGGCAGGAGCTGAGCTGTGAGAGGGGAGCAGAGCTCTGCAGAGGGACCTTGCCAGGCTGGGCAGATGGGCAGAGGCCAAGGGCAGGAGATTGAACACATCCAAGGGCCAGGGGCTGCACATTGGCCACAGCAACCCCAGGCAGTGCCACAGGCTGGGGGCAGAGTGGCTGAGAGCAGCCAGGCAGGGAGGGAGCTGGGGGTACTGGCTGATGGTAGGCTGAACATGAGCCTTCAGTGTGCCCAGGGGGCCAAGAGGGCCAAGGGCATCCTGGCCTGCATCAGGAACAGTGTGGCCAGCAGGAGCAGGGAGGTCATTCTGCCCCTGTACACTGCACTGGTTGGGCCACAGCTTGAGTCCTGTGTCCAGTTCTGGGCCCCTCAGTTTAGGAAGGAGGTTGAGTTGCTGGAAGGTGTCCAGAGAAGGGCAGCAAAGCTGGGGAGGGGTCTGGAGCACAGCCCTGTGAGGAAAGGCTGAGGGAGCTGGGGTTGCTTAGCCTGCAGAAGAGGAGGCTCTCTACAACTACCTGAAAGGTGGTTGTAGCCAGGAAGGGGTTGGTCTCTTCTCTCTACCAAGCAGCACCAGAACAAGAGGACACAGTCTCAGGCTGTGCCAGGGGAGGTTTAGAATAAAAACCAAAAAAAATAGAATAAAACCAAACCAGGTTGGAAGAGACCTTCAAGATCATCGTGTCCAACCCATCAACCAATCCAACCCACTTAAAAAACTCAACCGTGGCACCAAGCACCCCATCGAGTCTCCTCCTGAACACCTCCAGGGATGGGGACTCCACCACCTCCCCGGGCAGAGCATTCCCATGGGCAATCACTCTCTCTGGGTAGAACTTCTTCCTAACATCCAACCTAAACCTCCCCTGGTGCAGCCTGAGACTGTGTACTCTTGTTCTGCTGCTGGAGGCCTGGGAGAAGAGACCAACCTCTGCCTGTCTACAACCTCCATGCAGGCAGTTGTAGAGAACAATAAGGTCACCCCTGAGCCTCCTCCAGGCTAAGCAACCCCAGCTCCCTCAGCCTCTCCTCACAGGGCTGTGCTCCAGACCCCTCCCCAGCTTTGTTGCCCTTCTCTGGACGCCTTCCAGCAAGTCAACCTCCTTCCTGAACTGAGGGGCCCAGAACTGGACACAGGACTCAAGCTGTGGCCCAACCATTGCAGTGTACAGGGGCAGAATGACCTCCCTGCTCCTGCTGGCCACACTCTTCCTGCCCCAGGCCAGGATGCCATTGGCCCTCTTGGCCCCCTGGGCACACTGCTGGCTCCTCTTCAGCTGCTCTCCCCCAGCACCCCCAGCTCCCTCTCTGCCTGGCTGCTCTCAGCCACTCTGCCCCCAGCCTGTGGCACTGCCTGGGGTTGCTGTGGCCAATGTGCAGCCTCTGGCACTTGGATGTGTTCAATCTCCTGCCCTTGGCCTCTGCCCATCTGCCCAGCCTGGCAAGGTCCCTCTGCAGAGCTCTGCTCCCCTCTAACAGCTCAGCTCCTGCCCCCAGCTTGCTGTCAGCTGCACATTCACTGCTGATGGACTCCATCCCCTCCTCCAGATCATCAATGAAGATATTGATCAGGCTGGGGCCCAGCACTGCTCCCTGGGGCACAGCACTGGTGCCTGGCTGCCAGCTGGCTGTGGCACCATTCACCACCACTCTCTGGGCTCAGCCTGCAGCCAGTTCCTAACCCAGCTCAGAGCTGCTGTCCCAGCCAGGGGCTGACAGCTTGGCCAGGAGCTTGCTGGGGGGGATGGTGGCAAAGGCCTTGCTGCAGTCCAGGCAGACTCCATCCCCAGCCTGCCCCACATCCCCCAGGCAGTGCCCTGGGCATGGAAGGAGCTCAGGTTGGTCAGGCAGGCCCTGCCCTGCCTGAATCCCTGCTGGCTGGGCCTGATCCCTTGGCTATCCTGTCAGTGCTGTGTGATTGCACTCAGGATGACCTGTTCCATCATCTTGCCTGGCACTGAGGTCAGGCTGACAGGCCTGGAATTGCCTGGCTCATCCAACCGGCCCTGCTTGTGGATGGGCACCACGTTGGCAGCTTCCATTCCTCTGGGACCTCTCCAGTGAGCCAGGACTGCTGAAAAATGATGGAGAGCGGCTTGGCCAGCTCCTCTGACAGCTCTCTCAGCACCCTAGGATGGGTCCCATCTGGTCCCATGTGGGGATCCAAGCTGCTAAGGAGAGTTCCAACCACCTGCTCATGGAACATAGGGAAACTGTGCAGCTCCCTGGCTCCTTCTGCCAGCTCTGCTGGCCAGCTGTCTGGAAGACATTCTGTCCTGCTAGCACCAGAACAAGAGGACACAGTCTCAAAGTGTGCCAGGGGAGGTTTAGGATGGAGGTGAGGACAAAGTTCTTCCCTGAGAGAGTCATTCGCCATTGGAATGTGCTGCCCAGGGAGGTGGTGGAGTCCCCATCCCTGGAGGTGTTCAAGAGGGGATTGGATGTGGCACTTGGTGCCATGGTCTAGTCATGAGGTCTGTGGTGACAGGTTGGACTCGATGATCTTTGAGCTCTCTTCCAACCTCGGTGACCCTGTGACCCTGTGACTCTGTGAGCTGATCTGCTTTGTGGCTTCCCTGCTGGGCACTTGCCTTTCAAAGAGCAGAGCAGCACTTTGGCTGGCTGGCACAAAAACCATCTTCTTGTTGGTCAGGATCCCTTCCATCAGGGCCTCAACGACTTCCTCAACCTCCAGGATCTTGCCCAGCCTGGGGAGCAGAGCAGAGAGGTCAGAGGCAGGGTGGGAAGCAGAGGAGAGGCAGCAGCTGCCCCAGCAGGCTCCAGGCAGCAGCGCTGGGCTGGGGGAGAGGGAATGGCTGCAGGCTGCCTTCAGTCAGGTGCCAGCCAGAGGGGCAGCCAGGCCTGGAGCTGGGCAGAGTGGCAGTGCCCTGAGGCAGCCTGGAGCCTTACCTGGTGGTGGGGTTCTTGACAAAGCCAGTGTTGATGAAGACTGGGCACAGGCAGGTGGTTTTGATGCCATCCTTCCCCAGGGCAGCCAGCTCCTCTGTCAGGGCTTTGTGGAAGCCAACTGCAGCAAACTTGCTGGAGCTGCAGCCAGGCCAGGGGCACAAAGGGGAAGGCACAGAGACTGTTTCCAGCTGGCTGCAATGCCAGGGGCCTCAAAGGGCAGGCAGCACCCAGCAGGAGGCAGCACCACCCTGGCTGCTCTGAGCTGGCTGCAGCAGAAGGCACAGCTGCCAACAGGGGTGCAGAGAGCTGCTGCCCAAACCACTTACCAGTAACCCACCATGAAAGGAATCACTAAGTGCCCTGCAACTGAAGCCACAGTGACAATGTGGCCGTGGTTGGCCTCCATCATGGCTGGCAGAAAGGCTCTGGTGGTCTGCAGCAGGCACAGGTGGGGAGGGGGAAGGAGGAGAGGAGTTGCTTAGGCACATGCCACACTGCCCCTGCCCTTCATGCAGCCTCTGCTGCTGTGGCTCCTGCTGCCAGCTGCCCTCAGCTCCCCACAGCCACACTGACCCCTGCTCCCTCTGCAGCTGGCACAGCTGGCAGCTGCTTGGCCAGCAGCAAGGTCCCAGGCAGCCAGGTGCCAGCAGGAGCTGATTCTCCCCTCCTTGCCGAGCTGCCTTCCCCATGCCAGCTGCTGGCAGCAGCCCTGCCAGTGGCTCAGCCCAGGGCTGCTCCCTCTGCAGCTTCTCCTGCCTGCTGCTGCCAGCAAGGAGCCTGAAGAGCTGCAGCAGCCCTGCCAGTGGCTCAGCCCAGGGCTGCTCCCTCTGCAGCTTCTCCTGCCTGCTGCTGCCAGCAAGGAGCCTGAAGAGCTGCAGCAGCCCTGCCAGTGGCTCAGCCCAGGGCTGCTCCCTCTGCAGCTTCTCCTGCCTGCTGCTGCCAGCAAGGAGCCTGAAGAGCTGCAGCAGCCCTGCCAGTGGCTCAGCCCTGCCGGCTGCTGCCCCTCTGCCCCTGGCTGGGGTTGGCAGGAATGGGCACTGGGCAGCTGCCCAGCCCCAGGGGCACGGGGAGGGTGGTGGCCCTTACCCACATGTGAGCAAGGATGTTGACTTCAAACATCCTCTGGAGCTGGTGGTCCTGAGTGGAGAGCAGGTCGGCAGTTGTGATCACCCCAGCGTTGTTCACCAGGATGGAGACATCCCCAAGCTCCTTCTTCACCTGGGGCACACACAGCAGCACAGCAGCAGCTCAGCACACATCCAACCCCAGCCAGGGAGGGCCAACCCTTGGCACTCCAGATGCTGTTTCCTTTGGGGAGGGGATGCTGCCTGCCCCACTGTGTGGCAGGGAACAGCAGCAGGGCCAGGAGATAGAGTTTGGAGCTGTGGCTTCTCCCTCCCTAGTGCTGTGCCCCAGGGATCAGGGCTGGGCCCCAGCCTGATCAATATCTTCATTGATGATCTGGAGGAGGGGATGGAGTCCATCAGCAGTGAATGTGCAGCTGACAGCAAGCTGGGGGCAGGAGCTGAGCTGTTGGAGGGGAGCAGAGCTCTGCAGAGGGACCTTGCCAGGCTGGGCAGAGGGACAGAGGCCAAGGGCAGGAGATTGAACACATCCAAGTGCCAGGGGCTGCACATTGGCCACAGCAACCCCAGGCAGTGCCACAGGCTGGGGGCAGAGGGGCTGAGAGCAGCCAGGCAGAGAGGGAGCTGGGGGTGCTGGGGGAGAGCAGCTGAAGAGGAGGCAGCAGTGTGCCCAGGGGGCCAAGAAGGCCAAGGGCATCCTGGCCTGGGGCAGGCAGAGTGTGGCCAGCAGGAGCAGGGAAGTCCTTGTGCCCTGTGCTCAGCACTGCTGAGGCCACAGCTTGAGTCCTGTGTCCAGCTCTGGGCTCCTGAGGGTAGGAAAGAGGTTGAGCTGCTGGAAGGTGTCCAGAGAAGGGCAAGAAAGCTGGGGAGGGGTCTGGGGCACAAGGCTGGGGAGGGGTCTGGGGCACAGCCCTGTGAGGAGAGGCTGAGGGAGCTGGGGTTGCTTAGCCTGCAGAAGAGGAGGCTCAGGGGAGACCTTCCTGCTCTCTCCAACTCCCTGCAGGGAGGTTGTAGCCAGCTGGGGGTTGGTCTCTTCTCCCAGACCCCCAGCAATAGAACAAGAGGACACAGTCTCAAGCTGTGCCAGGGGAGGTTGAGGCTGGAGGGGAGGAGAAAGTTCTTCCCAGCAAGAGGAATTGGGCCCTGGGATGAGCTGCCCAGGGAGGTGGTGGAGTCACCATCATTGGAGGTGTTCAGGAAGAGCCTGGCTGAGGCCCTTGGTGCCATGGTTGAGTTGCTCAGATGGTGCTGGGGGAGAGGTTGGACTGGATGAGCTCAAAGTTCTTTTCCAGCCTGGTTAATTCTATTCCATTCCATTCCATTCCATTCCATTCCATTCCATTCCATTCCATTCCATTCCTGCCAGCAGCTAAGGGCTGCCACACACTGCCCTCAGCCAGGCTGTGCTCTGGGGGTCCCAGCTGGGGCTGGCCAGGGACAGGCTGTTTCCAGCCAGCTGCACCTTGGCCTCTGCAAGTAAATGGTTTTCACATGGCCCCAATGCTGTCTGGGGGCTGTTCAGGAGACTGAAGAGCAGGAGCAAGCCTGGCACCCAGGCCAGAGCCTCACAGGAGAGGCTGAGCCTGGCCTCAGAATGCTGCTGCCCTCTCCCTGCAGCAAGCAGCAAGGAGTGGGGAGGTCCCAGGGCCTGCCATGAGTGGGGCATGAGGCCTCCTCTCTTCTTTCCCTGGAGCATGTTTGGGGAAGCCTTGGGCAGTGCCCCTGCTCCCTCCCTGCAGCACTGTAGAGCTCCTCCCTCTTGCTGCAGTCCACCACAAAGCTCTGAGCAGAGCCTGGCCCCAGCCTCCTGCCCCCCAGCCTTCAGCTCTTGCTGAGCATTGCTCAGCTCCCCTCTGGGGCTGTCCTTCTGCAGGCTCTCAGCCCCAGGGCTCTCAGCCTTTGCTCCTCCCAGAGCTGCTCCAGGCCCCTCAGCAGCTCTGCAGCCTCCCCTGGACCCTCTCCAGCAGTTCCCTGTCCCTCTTGGGCTGGGGAGCCCAGGGCTGGACACAGCACTGCAGATGGGAAGTCACCAGGGCAGAGCAGAAGGGGAGAGGAACCTCCCTTGCCCTGCTGGCCACACTCTCCTCCACGCCCCCCAGGAGATCATTGGCATTCCTGTGCCCACCAGGGCACCTTGCAGGCTCCTGGGGAGCTCCTTGCCCACCACCCCCCCAGGTCCTTCCCTGCAGAGCTGCTTCCCAGTAGCTTCCCCCTCAGCTGCACTGCTGCAGGAGGTTACTGCTGCCCAGGGGCAGGACTCTACCCTTGCCTTTGAGCTTCAGGAGGTTGCCCTGTGCCACCCACTGAGGCTGAGGCCTGCCATGGCCTCAGAAGTGCTGCTGCCCTCTCCAGTGCCCCTGCTGCCCACCTTCTCTGCAGCACTGTAGATCTCCTCCCTCTTGCTGCAGTCCACCACAAAGCTCTGAACAGTGGCTCCCAGCTTCTGGCATTGTGCTGCTGTCTCCTCCAGGCCGTGCTGCAAGAGGCACCAAGGACAGACACAGCTGTGCCACTGCCCCCTGCCCACCTGGGGCTGCTGGGGCAGCCTGGCAGACCAGCCACAGGCTGCAGGTTTCTCCTTGATGGACTTCACCACAGCCAAGGGCAGGAACAGCTCCTGGCTGCCCAGGGAGTGAGCTGCCGCCGGGTCCCTGGCAGGGCAGAGCTTCCAGCCTCACCCTTTGGCTGCCAGGAAGGGAAGCTGGCAGCCAGAGGCAGCTTGCCCTGGCAGAGCAGCCAGAGCTGGGCTGCAGGCAGGGGGCACTGGGAGGCTGCCCCAGCACAGCAGGCAGAGCCCCTGGCTCTAAGCACAGCTCTGCAAACACAGCCCCTGGCTGCCAGCCCAGACAGGGACAGTGGCTGTGAGCCCTTCTGCACCCAGGGGCTGGGTGTGAGCAGGGAGCTGAGCTCCAGACTGCTCCAGGGAGACTCTGCTCAGGACAACAGCAGCTGGCACACAGGGAGGCTCCCCTGACCCACAGCAACACACTGAGGCCAGAGGAGACTTTGTTGGAGCCTTCTCCCCAGGGGCCAGAGGGCCAGGGGGGACCTGTGCAGCAAACAGCCCCTGGGGCTCAAAGGGCTTAGGGCAGCTTAGCTCTTGGCAGCAGCTGTGCCATGCCCCTGGGGTGCTGCCTGGGCAGCTCTCCTCAGCCCAGCTGCTGCTGCTGAAGGCGGCAGGCCCCCAGCAATGAGGCTGGGGCAGGGCACTCCTAAAGCCTCCCAGCCCCCCCAGCTGCTCTGCCAGGGTGTTTGGGTGGCTGCTTGCTTGCACCCAGCCTCTCAAGGCACTTCCCAGCACCGCCGCCAGGGCTCCTTCGCTGCCATCGATTCCTCTCGCAGGTCAGGGCACACGGACAGCACTGCACCTGGCAGCACCCTTGCCACGCCGGGGGAGCAGAGCTGTGCCCCTGCCAGCTGCACACAGGCGGAGCTCCGCGCAGCGGTGCCCTCCGCAGGAGCCCTGCAGCCAGCTCCTGCACAGCGCCCAGCAAGAGCTGGGGCAGGGCACAGCGAGCAGGAGGGGAAGCTGCTGCTGAGCACCAGCAGGCTCCGGCCCGAGCCTGCCTCTGCTGCCAGTCCCGGCCCCGGCTCCTGCTCCGGCTCCTGCCTTAGCCCGGCCGCGGCTCCGGCTTCAGCTCCTGCTCCTGCCTTAGCCCGGCCGCGGCTCCGGCTCCTGCTCCTGCCCCGGCCCTGGCTCCTACTCCAACGCCAGCCGCGGCTCCTGTCCCAGACCCAGCTCCTGCCCCGGCTCCGGCTCCGGCTCCTGCTCCTGCCCCTGTCCCAGCCCCTGCCCCGGCTGCTGCCCCAACCCCGGCTCCTGCTCCTGCCACAACCCCGGCTCCTGCCCCTGCCCCGACATCGGCCCCGGCCGCGCCTCCTGTCCCAGCCCCGGCTCCTGTCCAGCCCCGACCCCGGCTCCAGCCCCCAGCCCGGCTCCTGCCCCGGCTCCGGCTCCTGTCCAGCCCCGACCCCGGCTCCTGCCCCGGCTCCGGGCTCCTGCCCCGGCTCCGGCTACTGCCCCGATCCCGGCCCCCTGCGCTGCCTCCTGCGGCTCTCTGGCTGCTGTGCTGCTGCCCTGAGGGCCCCCAGCGAGGGGCTGCGGGACCAGACCCCTGCGGCACCGCTGCCCCAAGCGGGCTCCGACCTTCTCCTGGCGCTGGCTGTCGCCGGCGGGAGGCGATGCGGGCCCGGGGGCCCTGCAGCCCCTGCCGAGGCGCCGCCAACGCCGCGGGCTCGGAGCCGGCCGCGCCCCGCCGGCGGCGCAGCCCAACCCTTACCTGGTTGATGTCCCACAGCACCAACCTGCTGTGGCGCTTGGCGAACTCGAGGGCAGTGGCTCTGCCCACGCCGTGCCCGGCGCCCGTCACCAGCACCAGCTCGCCGCTGACCGACTTCCTGCGCACGGGCAGCAGGAGCTTCAGCAGCGCCTCCAGGTAGGAGTAGAGCAGCGTGGCCAGGAAGAGCAGCAGGTCCAGCACCGCCCTCATGCTTCTCCCGCAGAGCCTTCGCCGCTCACCGACCTTCGCCCCGGCCGCCCAAGCCCTCTCTGACCCCGTTGCTGCCGGCCCCGGGCAGTGCCCCCGGCACGAACCGCCCCTGCCCACCGCCCTCCCCGGGCAGAGGCTGGACCGGCGCGGCCGGGGCAGGGCGCTGGGGGAGCCTGGGCGGCTGCCGGGCAAGGGCCGGGGGGCGGCAGCGGGGAGCAGGCAGCCTCGGCCGGCGCCGCCCTGAGCTCAGCCGGGCACGGCTGGCAGGGGGCTGCTGGGGGGCTCCGGGCGGGCTCGGCAGCGCTGCCCTCAAACGGCCGTGGACCTTCCCTAGCGCTGCACATCCAGGCGGAGCAGGAACCGTGGGGAACACTGCCTTGTGCATCATTTGCTTGTCCTTGGGGTCGAGTTTTCCCTCTGTGTTGTTTCCTACCTTCGTCTCCGTTTCTCCCCTTGATTATTCCTGGAGCTCTTGACCCGCTTTTGTCTCGACTTTCCCTTCCCTCTCCTCTGCGGTTCCTTTCCTCCCACTGGGGGGCTCTGAGCAGGGTCTCTGCGGTGCTGCCGACCCGGGGGACAGTCCCTTCAGGGGGGCAGCGTGGGCTGAGACAAGGCCAGATCCGAGCAGAGATGTTCCAACAGCTCTATTACTGCCTGGGTGCCCAAGCTGCTGCTCACAGTCTTGATGCCTTTGCTCTCCAAGCTGGTGGGGCTGGTCCTGAAGCTCAGCTTCCCCCTCCTAGCAGCGGCTGCTCCCTGGGGTGCTGCTCATCACCCGGGGGCTGGAGTCCCCTCCTTGCTGGTGGTCTTTGTGAGAGGAGAGTGCTGCTGAAGAAAGTCAGCTGGGGTTTCTCCTCAGCACTGTCACCTCTGCTCCTCAGGAGCTAGCTGCTGCTGGAGACTATTCATCATCTCACCTTGGAGCTCTGCTCCTCGGGGAGCCAAGCTGTGGAGCAGGGCTCTTCCCCCAGCCTGCCCTTCTCTGCCAGGCTAATCACATCTGTGGGGCTTGGGCTTGGAAGGGTCCCTGGAGATCACCTAGTTCCATCTCCCCTGCCATGGGCAGGGACACCTCCTGCCAGAACACCTTGCTCAGGGCCTCATCCAGCCCAGCTTGGAGCATTGCTGTGGCTGGAGCCCTCCACAAGCTCTCTGAGCCCCTGTCTCAGCCCAGCAGCCACAGCACACAGCTGGGTGCCCTTGGCAGCTTGCTGAGGGCCTGCAGCCCACTGCCCATGATGCCAACAGAGATGTTGAGCAGTGCTGGTGCCAGGACCCACCCCTGAGGAGCTCACTGGGCTCGACATGGACATGGAGCTGCTGACTTGAACTCTTGGGAGTGTGGCCATCCAGGCAGCTCCTTCTCCACCCAGTGCTCCAGCCCAGGGAGAAGGATCTCAGGCAGGGCAGTGTGGAATGCTTTGCACAGCTCCAGGAGGAGGAGGTCAGTTGCTCCTCCCTCCTTCCCCAGGGCTGCTGAGGGCCAGGCCCTGTCCTGGGAATGTTCCAGGAGCTAAAAGGGAAACCATTCTGGTGTCACCCAGCACCTCCAGCACCCACTGGTGCTGCCAGCCCCTGGCACCACCTCAGAGCAGCAGGGCTGGGTGAGGAGAGCTCTCCCACTGCTGAGCAGCCTCACTTTGCAGAAGCAGATGGAATGCTGAGGGGAGTGGGATGGAGCCTTCTGGAAGCCACCCAGCTGCAGCTGTGCCAAGGCTGGCAGCGGGCCCAGGCCTCCCTGGGGGGCTCTGAGCCCCCACAAGCTCTCCACAGGGAGGGGGAGAGCTCAGCTGAGCCCTGCAGAGGACTCTGACCTGTGTTCCATCAGCTGCTGCTGCTCTCTTGTGCCATAGGGCAAAGCCCTCTGGGGCTTTCACCTCCTGCTCAGGCTGTGTCCCAGCACAGCAGGCTGCTGGGGAGGCTCAGCTGGAGCCTTTGCCCCTGCCTCCCCTGCCCCAGCACCCCCATTTCAGCCTGGCCTTGGCCCCAGCCCTGGTGTGACTGTGCTGGTGCTGAGCTGTGCCTGGCTCTGTGCCTCCCTGCTGCTGCTGTGGCTTCCTGCTGGCCCTGGGGACCTGCCTGTCCCTGCAGCCTGGCCTGGGGCTCTGTAGCCTCTGGCTGACCCTCTCCCTGCTCTGCCATCCTTGCTGGGGGCTGCTTCCCACTTCCAGAGCTGGCAGACAGCCTCGGGGTACAAAAGTGCCTTTATTGGGCAAAGGTGGTGCCAGTGCAGAGCTGGGCATGGCCATGGCACCAGGGCTGACATTCAACACAAGCCTGCAGCACTGCAGGGACTCACTGCCAGAGCACACAGAGCTGAGTGTTCCTCAGAGCAGACCTTGGGAGAGCTGAAAAGGCAACCTGAGGGGCAAGAGGCCTCCCTCCTCTTCTCCTCATTGCTCCTTGCAAGGCATCTTTGCTGAGGGCTGAGCCCAGGCTCTGCTCAGGCCATCCCTCTGCCCCAAGGCAGGCAGCTGTGCCAGCCCCAGGGGGCTCTGCAGCAGCTCCTGGCTGCCTCAGCACCAGAGGTGCTGTGAGTGCAGCCAGGGCAGCCCTTTGGACCTCCAGAGCTGCAGCTTTGCCCTGGCAGCAGCCCACGGGGTGCAGGCTTGGCCCTGCTGCAGCTGGGGGGTGAAGCCTTGGGTGTGCTTTGGGGCTGGGGCCTGGCAGCAGCTCCCTGGCTCCTGCTGGGAAGCAGAGGAGCTGAAGGAGCCTCAGCAGACCTCCTGCTTTTCCCTGGTGCCACTGGGCAAGGAGAAGCACTTCTCACTGGGTGCTCCTCTGCCCAACAACTGCATCAAACTTGACCTCATTCAGCTTCTTCAGGACATTCAGAGCACGCTCTGGGAACAGCCTGCAAGAGAGAATGGCACAGGGTCAAACCTCAGCAGCCCCTGGTGTGGGAGAGACCTTCCAAAGCACCCAGCTCCAACCCTCCCTGCCACGGGCACAGAGGAGCTGGGACAGCCAGAGCAGCTGCTCAGGGCCCCAGTGCAGCCTGGCTGTGACCTCCTCCAGGGCTGGAGCCTCCACAGCTCAGCACAGGCAGAAACCTGGGAGAAGAAACTGAAACTGCAGGGGAAAGCAGCAGCAGAGGTGAGGGAGGAGCTGGCCTGGGAGCCTCAGAGGCAGGCACACAGAGACACAGCAAGGCTGCCCCTGGGCCCTGCTGCAGCCCTCTCCAGGCTCTGCCTGCTGCAGTTCCAGGCCCCCCTGGGGCCTCTCATGTCAGCTCCAAGGCTCAGCAGCCACAGGGCAGTGCTTGGGTTGCAATACTGCTGCAGAGTGCAGTCAGGCTCAGAACTGCAGAGAGACACAGCCACAGCCAGGGCCATGCTCTGGGATGCAGCAGGAAGCTGAGATGTCACAACTGGGCTGCACTTCCCTCTCCCAGGAGGTCTTCTCTCTGTGTCTCCCTGCCCCAGGCTGAGTCACAGCAGCAAAGTTACCCCAAGGGCTTTGGCAGCATCAGGCCCTGAGTCCTCTGTGCCCCTGCAGCCTTGCACAGGCAGCTCCTGAAGATGCAGAGAGGCTGAAAAGCTTTTCCCCACTGCCTGCTCTTGGCTTTGGCCTCAAGGCATTGCCAAATGTTTCATGAAATGGAGCAGAAGGGAACTGAGAAGGGAACTGAGTTGTGATGTGAGCTGCAGAGCTGGGACCTGAGCTCTGCTGAAAACATCTCCTGAGCAGGGCAGCTCCACTGCATGGAGAAGAGCTGGAGGAGGACAAATCCTGCTGTATGTGGCAGGCAGCAGCAGTGGAGACCACTCTGAAGCTGGCAGGGCTGGAAGGGAGCTCCAGGCCCAGCCAGCCCCAGCCCCCTGCCATGGGCAGGGACACCTCACCCCACAGCAGCTTGCTCACAGCCACCTCCAGCCTGGCTGCAAACACCTCCAGCCAGGAGGCTTCCACCACCTCCCTGGGCAGCCTGGGCCAGGCTCTCACCACCCTCCTGCCCAACAACTTCTTCCTCACAGCCAAGCTCCAGCTCCCCACTTCTACTTCTGCTCCAGCCCCCCCACTCCTAGCCCTCCCTCACCCCCTCCAAAGTCCCTCCCCAGCTTGCTTGCAGCCCCCTGCAGCTCCTGCAAGGCCACCAGAAGCTCTCCTGGGAGCCTTCTCCTCTCCAGCCTGCACAAGCCCAACTCTCTCAGGCTGTGCTCACAGCAGAGCAGCTCCAGCCCTCTGCTCCTCCTCCTGGCCCTGCTCTGGACACCTTCCAGCCCCTCCACAGCCTTCCTGGCACAGAGGCTCCAGAGCTGGCCCCAGAGCTGCAGCTGTGGGCTCAGCAGAGTGGAGCAGAGGGGCAGAATCCCCTCCCTGGCCCTGCTGGCCACACTTCTCTTGCTGCAGCCCAGGCTCTGCTTGGCTCTCTGGGCTGCAAGTGCTCCCTGCTGGCTCCTGCTGAGCTTCTCCTCCCCCAGCACCCCCAAGGCATTTCCTTCAGGGCTGCTCTCAACTTTCTTTGTCCTCAGTGCCTGGTGAGGAGCTGCAGGAACCAATGCTGCCCAGCAGCAGGTCCTCAGCCCTGCCTGGCACTCCCCTGAGGCCTCAGGTTCAGTGCTATGTGCAGGCAAAAGGGAGATGCTGAGCTGGGGAGGAGAAGTGGTCTCCTGTTTCCCCCCTCCATCCCCAGCAGCCTCCAGAGCAGCTGAGTTCTCTGCTGGGAACAGTTTGCTGCAGGAAAGTGGATCCCAGGGCCCTGTGGGAAGGCTCAGCACAACCCTGCTCTGGGTGGTGCCTGCTGGGCACCGTGGCACTGCTGGGTGCCCTCCTGAGGTGCTCTCCTGCTCCAACATCTGAGCTGAGTGGTGGCTTCCCAAGTGCCTTTCTCTCCTGCAGGCAGCTGCAGAGCAGCCTGCTCCCAGAGGCAGTTTGGTGCCACAGCTGGGCTGCCAAGTCACTGAGGAGGATGATGCCAGGCACTGAAGGGCATCCAAAGGGCAGAGGGTGGAGGGGCAACTTCTGCTGCCCAGCTGCCATCCCACAGTTTCCTCTGTGCTCCCAGACCATCTCCTTTCCTCCCATGGCTGCACAACACCTCAGGTCCAACTGAACCTGGGGCCAGGCCTGGCTCATTTGCTGCTTGCTGCTCAGGCAGCTCCCCCTGGAATGGTTTCCTACCTCCAGCCCCCCCTGAGCCCTTCTGCTACTCACATCTCAGAGAGCAAAGCAAAGCTGAGCTGGGGTGGCACAAAAACCATCTTCTTGTTGGTCAGGATCCCTTCCATCAGGGCCTCAACGACTTCCTCAACCTCCAGGATCTTGCCCAGCCTGGGGAGCAGAGCAGAGAGGTCAGAGGCAGGGTGGGAAGCAGAGGAGAGGCAGCAGCTGCCCCAGCAGCCTCCAGGCAGCAGCGCTGGGCTGGGGGAGAGGGAATGGCTGCAGGCTGCCTTCAGTCAGGTGCCAGCCAGAGGGGCAGCCAGGCCTGGAGCTGGGCAGAGTGGCAGTGCCCTGAGGCAGCCTGGAGCCTTACCTGGTGGTGGGGTTCTTGACAAAGCCAGTGTTGATGAAGACTGGGCACAGGCAGGTGGTTTTGATGCCATCCTTCCCCAGGGCAGCCAGCTCCTCTGTCAGGGCTTTGTGGAAGCCAACTGCAGCAAACTTGCTGGAGCTGCAGCCAGGCCAGGGGCACAAAGGGGAAGGCACAGAGACTGTTTCCAGCTGGCTGCAATGCCAGGGGCCTCAAAGGGCAGGCAGCACCCAGCAGCAGGCCAGGCCAGGAGCGATGCTGCTGGCACACAGGGCAGGGAGCAAGGCCAGAGGGCAGAGCTGGGACAGACCTTGAGTGCTGCTGGGGGAGGGACTGTGGAGGGCAGAGGGGAGGTCTGCCAGGCCAAGTCCCCTCCGTGCTGCACAGGCAGGGCAGCACCAGGAGCCCTTAGGGAGGGATCCCTCAGGTGCACTGCTTGCCGAAGCACAGCTGCCAGGGGCACTCTGCTGTGCCAGGGGCACTCTGCTGTGCCAGGGGCTGCTCTCTCCAGGGCTGGATCTCACCCTGCTGGCAATGTGCAGCCCCACAGCTTCTTCTGGAGTCTCCCTCTCTGGAGATACTCAAGCCCTGCCTGGATGTGCTCCTGGGTGACCTGCTCTAGGCAGGGGGCTTGGGCTGGATGAGCTTTGGAGGTCCCTTCCAGCCCCTGACACTCTGTGCTTCTCCCTGCAGGCTCCCTGAGCTTCTAACCACCTCTGAAGCAATTTGATCTCATGCTGGCAGCAGCATTTTGTGCCCTACAGCCACTGCCACTGTGCAGCACAGCTCCAGAGCTGCTTGCCAGGGGCTGACTTGCCAGCAGTGCCACTGTGTGAGGAGCAGAAGGAAGGAGGATCTCTGCTCTGCTAAGCAACAGCCTGGGGCAGGGAAGGAGAGAGAAAAGAGAAGCTCTCAGTAGTTGCTGTGCCCCACAGCTCTCCCTTCACACAGGCACTGCTTCTGACTCCCTCAGAGCTGAGCAGCAGATGGTTGGGGCAGCTCCAGGCACCCTCAGGTGCTGGCTGTGCTGCTCCTTTCCTCCTGGGCAGGGCTCCTTGGGTGCTCCAGGGGCACTGGCAGCACCACCCTGGCTGCTCTGAGCTGGCTGCAGCAGAAGGCACAGCTGCCAACAGGGGTGCAGAGAGCTGCTGCCCAAACCACTTACCAGTAACCCACCATGAAAGGAGTCACCAAGTGCCCTGCAACTGAAGCCACAGTGACAATGTGGCCGTGGTTGGCCTCCATCATGGCTGGCAGAAAGGCTCTGGTGGTCTGCAGCAGGCACAGGTGGGGAGGGGGAAGGAGGAGAGGAGTTGCTTAGGCACATGCCACACTGCCCCTGCCCTTCATGCAGCCTCTGCTGCTGTGGCTCCTGCTGCCAGCTGCCCTCAGCTCCCCACAGCCACACTGACCCCTGCTCCCTCTGCAGCTGGCACAGCTGGCAGCTGCTTGGCCAGCAGCAAGGTCCCAGGCAGCCAGGTGCCAGCAGGAGCTGATTCTCCCCTCCTTGCCGAGCTGCCTTCCCCATGCCAGCTGCTGGCAGCAGCCCTGCCAGTGGCTCAGCCCAGGGCTGCTCCCTCTGCAGCTTCTCCTGCCTGCTGCTGCCAGCAAGGAGCCTGAAGAGCTGCAGCAGCCCTGCCAGTGGCTCAGCCCAGGGCTGCTCCCTCTGCAGCTTCTCCTGCCTGCTGCTGCCAGCAAGGAGCCTGAAGAGCTGCAGCAGCCCTGCCAGTGGCTCAGCCCAGGGCTGCTCCCTCTGCAACTTCTCCTGCCTGCTGCTGCCAGCAAGGAGGCTGAAGAGCTGCAGCAGCCCTGCCAGTGGCTCAGCCCTGCCGGCTGCTGCCCCTCTGCCCCTGGCTGGGGTTGGCAGGAATGGGCACTGGGCAGCTGCCCAGCCCCAGGGGCACGGGGAGGGTGGTGGCCCTTACCCACATGTGAGCAAGGATGTTGACTTCAAACATCCTCTGGAGCTGGTGGTCCTGAGTGGAGAGCAGGTCGGCAGTTGTGATCACCCCAGCGTTGTTCACCAGGATGGAGACATCCCCAAGCTCCTTCTTCACCTGGGGCACACACAGCAGCACAGCAGCAGCTCAGCACACATCCAACCCCAGCCAGGGGCTCCCCAGTGCTGCCTGGGTGCTGCTCAGCAGGCTCAAAGGCAGGAATGCCTTCAGGGCCTGCAAGTCTCAGGAGGAAAGCTGGCAAGGAGCCACGGCTAGGGCAGAGCCTCAGAGAAGGAGGGGGAGGGCAGAATGCCCAGAGCTGGAAGGGACCTCTGGAGCTCACCCACTCCAACCCTCTGCTCCAGCAGGGCACCCACAGCAGCTTGCCCAGGAGCACAATGGCCAGGGGGGGTTGGAAGCTCCCCACACCAGGAGACTCCACAACCCCTCTGGGCAGCCTGCTCCAGGCTCCAGCAGCCTCAGAGAAAGATTCTCTTCATGTTCCAGCAGAACCTCCTGATTTCCAGTTTGTGCCCACTGCCCCTTGTGCTGTCCCTGGGCACCCCTGAGCAGAGCCTGGCCCCAGCCTCCTGCCCCCCAGCCTTCAGCTCTTGCTGAGCATTGCTCAGCTCCCCTCTGGGGCTGCCCTTCTGCAGGCTCTCAGCCCCAGGGCTCTCAGCCTTTGCTCCTCCCAGAGCTGCTCCAGGCCCCTCAGTAGCTCTGCAGCCTCCCCTGGACCCTCTCCAGCATTTCCCTGTCCCTCTTGGGCTGGGGAGCCCAGGGCTGGACACAGCACTGCAGATGGGAAGTCACCAGGGCAGAGCAGAGGGGGAGAGGAACCTCCCTTGCCCTGCTGGCCACACTCTCCTCCACGCCCCCAGGAGATCATTGGCATTCCTGTGCCCACCAGGGCACCTTGCAGGCTCCTGGGGAGCTCCTTGCCCACCACCCCCCAGGTCCTTCCCTGCAGAGCTGCTTCCCAGCAGCTTCCCCCTCAGCTGCACTGCTGCAGGAGGTTACTGCTGCCCAGGGGCAGGACTCTACCCTTGCCTTTGAGCTTCAGGAGGTTGCCCTGTGCCACCCACTGAGGCTGAGGCCTGCCATGGCCTCAGAAGTGCTGCTGCCCTCTCCAGTGCCCCTGCTGCCCACCTTCTCTGCAGCACTGTAGATCTCCTCCCTCTTGCTGCAGTCCACCACAAAGCTCTGAACAGTGGCTCCCAGCTTCTGGCATTGTGCTGCTGTCTCCTCCAGGCCGTGCTGCAAGAGGCACCAAGGACAGACACAGCTGTGCCACTGCCCCCTGCCCCTTGGCCTGTTGCCAGGGCCCAGTGAGCAGAGGCTGTCCCTGTGCCTCCCTTCCTGCCCCCCAGCCCTCAGCTCTTGAGAGACATTGCTCAGCTCCCTCTCAGCCTTCTCCTCTCCACACTCAGCACCCCCAGGGCTCTCAGCCTCTCCTCCCCAGGCACTGCTGCAGTCCCTTCAGCAGCCTTGCAGCCTGCCTTGGCCTCTGCAGCAGCTCCCTGTCCCTCCTGAGCTGGGCAGCCCAGGGCTGGATGCAATCCTCCAGGGGAGGTCTCAGCAGGGCAGAGCAGAGCAGAGGGGGAGCAGAACCTCCCTGGCCCTGCTGGATGCCCCCCAGGACCCCCTTGGCCTTCTTGGCCCCCAGGGCCCCTTGCTGCCCCATGCAGAGCTTGCTGCCCAGCAGCACTGCCAGCTGCTCCTCCTTGGGGCTGCTCTGCAGCAGATCCCCTCCCAGGCTGTGCTGCTGCAGCTGCAGGACTCTGCTCTCCTCCTGGGGAGCCTCAGCAGCTTCCTCCCTGCCCAGCTCTCAGCCTGCCCAAGGCTCTGAATGGCCTCACAGCCTTCAGGGGTCTCAGCCAAGCCTCCCAGCTTGGTGTCCTCACAGCCTTGCTGAGCAGCCCCTCTGTGCCCTCCTTGTTGGCACATCCCTTAGGCTACCCTTGGCTGCTGGGTTTTTCTCTCTCTGTGGTGGGTTTTTCTCCCTCTCTGATGCAGCCCTGTGTCAGAAACCTTCCCTGTGCACAGCCAACCCCCTCCCTGCACAGCACTTTGCCTTGATCCCTACTGAATGCCCCCCTGCCTGCCTGGCCAGGTCCACCCTGCCCGTGCCAAAGCCTCCGGTGCTGGGCAGCGTTTAGCTGAAGCAGAGCTGAGCCCAGCGCCAGCATTCGGCGAGGGGCAGCTGCCCATAAGGAGCAGCGGGCGGCAGGGCTCTGCCAGCTCCTGCAGCCAGAGCTGGGGCAGGGCACAGCCAGCAGGAGGAGAAGCTGCTGCTGAGCACCAACACGACCCGGCCGAGCCTGCCCCGGCCCCGGCTCCTGCCCCGGCCTCGGCAGCGTCTCCTGTCTCATACCCGGTCCCAGCGCCGTCTCCATCCCGGCCCCAGCCCAGGCAGCACCTCCAGTCCCACTCCCAGCCCCGGCCCCCGCCCCGGCAGCGCCTCCTCTCACGGCCCCAGCCCCGGCCCCTGCAGCGCCTTCGTTCGCGATCCCAACCCCGGCCCCGGCAGCGACTCCTGCCCCGGCTCCGGCTCCTGTCTCATACCCGGTCCCAGCGCCGGCTCATCCCGGCCCCAGCCCAGGCAGCACCTCCTGTCGCGATCACAGCCCCAGCCCCGGCAGCGCCTCCTGTCGCGATCACAGCCCCAGCCCCGGCAGCGCCTCCTGTCGCGATCCCGGCCCCGGCCTCGGCAGCGCCTCCTGTCGCGATCCCGGCCGCAGCGCCGGCAGCGCCTCCTGTCGCGGCTCGGCCTCGGCCGCGCCTCCTGCCCCGACCCCAGCTCCTGTCTCATACCCAGTCCCAGCCCCGGCCCCGGCTCCATCCCAGCTCGGCCCCGCAGCGCCTCCTGCCCCAGCCCCGGCAGCGCGTCCTGTCGCGGCCCCGGCCCTGGCTCCGGCAGCGCCTCCTGTCGCAGCCCCAGCCCCGACAGCGCCTCCTGCCCCGACCCCAGCTCCTGTCTCATATCCAGCCCCAGCCCCGGCAGCGCCTCCTGCCGCGATCCCGGCCCCGGCAGCGCCTTCTGTCGCAGTCCCACCCCGGTAGCGCCTCCTGTCGCGGCCCCAGCTCCTGTCTCATATCCAGCCCCAACCTCGTCCCCGGCTCCATCCCGGCTCGGCCCCGGCCGCGCCTCCTGTCATGGCACCAGCCCCAGCCCAGGCAGCCCCTCCTGTCACGACCCCTACCCCGGCCCCGGCAGCGCTTCCTGTCGCGATCCCGGCCCCAGCCCCGGCAGCGCCTCCTGTCGCGATTCCAGACCCGGCCCCGGCAGCGCCTCCTGTCGCGATCCCAGACCCCGCAGCGCTTTCTGTCGCAGCCCCACCCCGGTAGCGCCTCCTGTCGCGGCCCCAGCTCCTGTCTCATACCCAGCCCAAGCCCCGGCAGCGCCTCCTGCCCGGCCCCGGCCCCAGCCCCGGCAGCGCCTCCTGTCGCGATCCTGGCCCTGGCCCCGGCAGAGCCTCCTGTCGCGGCCCCAGCCCCGGCAGTGCCTCCTGCCCCGACCCCAGCTCCTGTCTCATATCCAGCCCTAGCCCCGGCAGTCCCTCCTGCCCCAGCCCCGGCAGCCCCTCCTGTCGCGATCCCAACCCCGGCCCCGGCAGCCCCTCTGCCGCGATCCCTACCCCAGCCCCGGCAGTGCCTCCTGTCACAGCCCCAGCTCCTGTCTCATACCCAGCCCCAGCCGCGGCTCCGGCTCCGGCTCCATCCCGGCTTGGCCCCAGTAGCGCCTCCTGCCCCGGCCCTAGCCCCAGCCCCGGCAGCGCCTCCTGTTGCGATAGCAACGCCGGTTCCGGCCCCGGCAGTGCCTTCTGTCGCGGCTCGAGCCCCCGCCCCGGCAGCGCCTCCTGTCGCGATAGCAACGCCGGCTTCGGCCCCGGCAGCGCCTCCTGTCGCGATCCCAGCCCCGGCCCCGCCTCCTGTCGCGATCCCAGCCCCGGCTCCTGTCCCAGTCCCGGCCGCGGCTCTTTCCCCAGCCCCTGCCCATGCACCTGCCCCGCCCCCGCCCCCCTGCGCTGCCTCCTGCGGCGCTCTGGCTGCTGTGCTGCTGCCCTGAGGGCCCCCAGCGAGGGGCTGCGGGACCAGACCCCTGCGGCACCGCTGCCCCAAGCGGGCTCCGACCTTCTCCTGGCGCTGGCTGTCGCCGGCGGGAGGCGATGCGGGCCCGGGGGCCCTGCAGCCCCTGCCGAGGCGCCGCCAACGCCGCGGGCTCGGAGCCGGCCGCGCCCCGCCGGCGGCGCAGCCCAACCCTTACCTGGTTGATGTCCCACAGCACCAACCTGCTGTGGCGCTTGGCGAACTCGAGGGCAGTGGCTCTGCCCACGCCGTGCCCGGCGCCCGTCACCAGCACCAGCTCGCCGCTGACCGACTTCCTGCGCACGGGCAGCAGGAGTTTCAGCAGCGCCTCCAGGTAGGAGTAGAGCAGCGTGGCCAGGAAGAGCAGCAGGTCCAGCACCGCCCTCATGCTTCTCCCGCAGAGCCTTCGCCGCTCGCACACCGACTCCGCTCACCCTCCGCCAGCCGGGACCGAGCCCCGAGCTCCGCTCGACTGGGCGGGGCCGCGGGAGGGGCGGGACGGGCACGGCCGGGGCGGGACAGGGCCGACCACGCCCCCAGCGCGCTGCACCCAATGGCAGAGCGACGTTGAGCCTGGGGGCGTGCCTCTGGGCGTGTCGAAGCCTGGCGGCGCTGCCAATTGGCGGCTCTCTGGCCAATGAGGAGGGAGGTTGTTGCGGCGTCGCTGCGCGCAGGCCGCGGAGGGGTTCCGGTGGTCAGCACCGGGGCCATAGCTGTGCGGGGGCTGCCTGTGCCCGGTCCGAGTCCCAGTCCCCATCCCGGGTGTGAGTCGCGGCCCGGCCCCGTGCAGCTGCGGCGGGGTGGCTGCCGCCGGGCTGGGGTCGGCGGGGGGGGGTCCATGCCGCTGCTTGCCGGCGCCCTGCGAGTGGCCGCGGCCCGCGGGCTCTCCCGGACTCTCGCTGTGTTTTCGCTCTCGGTGGCGCTGTCCATCCAGCCTGCCCGGTTTGTTCTCCAGCGCCGGCTGCCCCTCAGGTATCGTGGGCCTGGTGGTGGTGGCGGTCGGTGGTGCCCAGGCCGGGCTGGGGCTCTGGGTGCGGTGTTGGCTCCTGGCCTCCGCTGCGCTGTTGTCCTGCTCTGGAGGTAGCAGCCACCAGGCCACCGCGCCCGGAGTGGCCTTGCCCTCCCCTGCCACCTGAGGGGGAGCTTGGCATAGCCTGTGTGTAGCTGCGGGGAGGACCCTTGGGGGCATGGCAGAAACAAACTCCTGGCTGACCTTTGAGACTGAACTGCTGTGGCTCTTGGAGGACACAGAAGTGTCTGCAGGACCTGTGGAGTGTGGCTTTGTGCCAGGCTGGGAAAGGCTGAATGAGCCTCAAGTGAGTTGTGTTGGTGGAACCTCACCTCAGCAGTGAGTGCTGTGACTGTGACTGGAGAGCCAAAGGTGATTCCAAGCTGGGAGGCTTGGTTGAGGCCCCTGGAGGCTGTGAGGCCATTCAGAGCCTTGGGCAGGCTGAGAGCTGGGCAGGGAGGAAGCTGCTGAGGCTCAGGCAGGAGGAGAGCAGAGTCCTGCAGCTGCAGCAGCACAGCCTGGGAGGGGATCTGCTGCAGAGCAGCCCCAAGGAGGAGCAGCTGGCAGTGCTGCTGGGCAGCAAGCTCTGCATGGGGCAGCAAGGGGCCCTGGGGGCCAAGAAGGCCAAGGGGTCCTGGGGGGCATCCAGCAGGGCCAGGGAGGTTCTGCTCCCCCTCTGCTCTGCTCTGCCCTGCTGAGACCTCCCCTGGAGGATTGCATCCAGCCCTGGGCTGCCCAGCTCAGGAGGGACAGGGAGCTGCTGCAGAGAGGCCAAGGCAGGCTGCAAGGCTGCTGAAGGGACTGCAGCAGTGCCTGGGGAGGAGAGGCTGAGAGCCCTGGGGGTGCTGAGTGTGGAGAGGAGAAGGCTGAGAGGGAGCTGAGCAATGGCTCTCAAGAGCTGAGGGCTGGGGGGCAGGAAGGGAGGCACAGGGACAGCCTCTGCTCACTGGGCCCTGGCACAGGCCAAGGGGCAAGGGAGGGAAAGTGCAGCCCAGGAGGTTGCAGCTCAGCCTCAGGAGGAACTTCAAATCTTTTTCACTGAGAGCTTTAGGAACACCTTGGGGTTCAGAGCAGGTTGTAGTCCTTTGCTGAGCTCTGAGCCTCTTATCTTAGAGGAAAGTTCTTTATTGTTGGCAGCAGTTCTAAGTCAGTTGGAGTCCAGGAGGGCAGCAGAGTGTGCTAAAGGGAATCTGTGCAGGGTGTTTGAGAGCTGCTGAAGCATAGAATCACAGGATGGGTTGGGTTGGAAGGGAGCTCAGAGCTCAGCCAGCCCCAACCCCCTGCCATGGGCAGGGACACCTCACCCCACAGCAGGTTGCTCACAGCCACCTCCAGCCTGGCTGCAAACACCTCCAGGGGTGAGGATGCTTGAATGAGCACTTGTAACCCAGTCTGCCCTGAAGGATGTTGTTGCTGATTGCTCTTGCAGCAAAATAAAAGCTCAAGAGTTCTCCAGTATCCTTTTTGCCTTGATAAGAGCTGAGAGGTAAGGTAAGGTGCAAACCACGAGGGGAAGAGTGACCCTTGAGGAGCAGCTGAGGGAGCTGGGGGTGGGCAGTGTGGAGCAGAGGAGGCTGAGGGAGACCTCCTTGCTCTCTGCAGCTCCCTGAGAGGAGGCTGCAGCCAGGGGGGGTTGGGCTCTGCTGCCTAGGAACAAGGGCCAGGAGGAGAGGCAATGGCCTCAGGCTGCCCCAGGGGAGGCTTAGCTTGGAGAGGAGAAGAAACTTCTTGGCTGCAAGGGCTCTGCAAGCCTGGCCCAGGCTGCCCAGGGAGGGGGTTGGATGCTGATCCCTGGAGGGGTTTCAGAGCTGTGGTGCTGAGGCCATGGCTCAGCCCCAGCCTGGGCAGAGGATGGTTGGGCTGATGCTCTTAAAGGTCTTCTCCAACCAAACTGTTGCTGTGCTTCTATGAATCAGTTGCCAGCAGGGCTTGCTCAGGCCTGGACATGATGTCTGTTAGCAGGGGCAGGGCTTTGCCAGGCTGATCATCTCTGTCCAGCTCTGCAGCCTCTGTGCCAGGAAGGCTCTGGAGGGGCTGGAAGGTGTCCAGAGCAGGGCCAGGAGGAGGAGCAGAGGGCTGGAGCTGCTCTGCTCTGAGCACAGCCTGAGAGAGTTGGGCTTGTGCAGGCTGCAGAGGAGAAGGCTCCCAGGAGAGCTTCTGGTGGCCTCCCAGGATCTGCAGGGGGCTGCAAGCAAGCTGGGGAGGGACTTTGGAGGGGGTGAGGGAGGGCTAGGAGTGGGGGGGGCTGGGAGAGGAGCCCCGGGAGCAGCTTGGCTCCGGCGGTCGCTGGCTGAGCCGCAGCAGCAGCCGCGGGGCCGCGCAGGGGAAGCAGCAGGCTGCGAGCCGGGGGCAGGAGCTGAGCTTTTCTCCACTTCCTTCTCTTTCAGCAGCTCCTCAGCGCCTGGCTGGTCGTGCCTGGGGCCCGGGAGCATGCCCGGCGGCTGCGGGGTGGGGCTGCAGCACAGCAAGGCTCTCACCTCCCCCTACCCCGGCTCGCAGGTGCAGCGCAGCCCGGTGCCCCGGGCCAAGGTGGGCTGGCTGACCCAGTGGGAGGACTACAGGCCCGTGGAGTACACTGCCAGGGCTGTTCTGGCTGGACCCAGCTGGGCTGACCCCCAGATCAAGTGAGTGGGAGCTGCTGCTTCGTCCCTGTGAGCCTGGAAGCCGGCAGCAGCTCCCAGCTGCCAGCTCCCCTGGCTGCCTCCTGGGGAGCTGCTCCTCCCCCAGCACCCCCAGGGCCTTCTCCTCACCACTGCTCTCTGCCCCTTCCCCACCCAGCCTGGCTCTGTGCTTGGCACTGCCCTCAGCCAGCTGCAGGACCTTGGTCTTGGTGGGATAAGGGCTGGAGAGGCTCTGGGGAGGTGTGGGAGCCAAGGCTGAATGCTTTGGGTGGGGAGGGAGCATCCAGCTCCAGCCCCCTGCTGTGGGCAGGGACACCTCCCTGCTTGCTCAGCAACTTCTCCCTCAGCTCCAGCCCAACCCTGCTCTGCCTCAGCTCCAAACCATCCCCCCTTGGCCTGGCTCCAGACACCAGCTCCTGGCTTCCAGCACTGCCAGGCTTGGAGCCTCCACAGCTCCTCTGGGCAGCCTGTGGCAGTGCCTCACCACCCTCCTGGGCAAGGATTGCTTCCTCAGGTCTCATCTCCTTGAGTCCTGTGTCCAGCTCTGGGCTCCTGAGGGTAGGAAAGAGGTTGAGCTGCTGGAAGGTGTCCAGAGAAGGGCAAGAAAGCTGGGGAGGGGTCTGGGGCCCAAGGCTGGGGAGGGGTCTGGGGCACAGCCCTGTGAGGAGAGGCTGAGGGAGCTGGGGTTGCTTAGCCTGCAGAAGAGGAGGCTCAGGGGAGACCTTCTTGCTCTCTCCAACTCCCTGCAGGGAGGTTGGAGCCAGGGGGGGGTTGGTCTCTTCTGCCAGGCCCCAGCACCAGAACAAGAGGACACAGTCTGAAGCTGTGCCAGGGGAGGTTGAGGCTGGAGGGGAGGAGAAAGTTCTTCCCAGCCAGAGGAATTGGGCACTGGGATGAGCTGCCCAGGGAGGTGGTGGAGTCCCCATCCCTGGAGGGGTTCAGGCAAGGCTTGGATGTGGCTCTTGGAGCCAGGGTTTGGCTGTCAGGAGGGACTGGGGATTAGGTCCCAGGTTGGAGCTGATGAGCTCTGAGGTCTTTTCCTTCCTGGTTGATGCTGTGATCTCAATCCAGCTTCTCCCAGTCAGGACACAAGAGTCTTCCTCCTGCCACTCCATGCACTGGCAGCAAGTCCCTCCCCAGCTCTCCTGGAGCCCCAAGGTCTCCCTGCAGCCTTCTCTTCTCCAGGCTGCACAGCCCCAGCTCTCCCAGCCTGGCCCCACAGCAGAGGCTCTGCAGCCTCTGCTCCTCTCTGTGGCCTCCTCTGGAGCCTCTCCAGCAGCTCCAGCTCCTTGTGCTGGGGGCCCCAGAGCTGCCCCAGCCCTGCAGGGGAGGGCTGAGCAGAGCAGAGGGGCAGAATCCCCTCCCTGCCCCTGCTGCCCACACTGCTGGGGCTCAGCCCAGCACAGCCTTGCTCTCTGGGCTGCCAGCTCCCCTTGCTGCCTCCTGGGGAGCTGCTCCTCCCCCAGCACCCCCAGGGCCTTCCCCTCACCACTGCTCTCTGCCCCTTCCCCACCCAGCCTGGCTCTCTGCTTGGCACTGCCCTCAGCCAGCTGCAGGACCTTGCCCTTGGCCTTGCTGAGCTTCAGGAGGTTGCCTTGGGGCCAGCTCTGCAGCCTGCCCAGGGCCCCCTGGATGGATCTTTCCCTCCCAGCCTGGGGTCACTGGCAAGCTGCTGAGGCTGCCTGCACCCCGCTGCTTCTGGCACCCCCCCAGCACTGCTCCCAGTCCCCCTCCCTGAGGGCCACCACAGGTCTCAGCTTTGCACTGTGGAAGCCTTTGCCACCCAACTCTGCTGAGGTGGAGGCTGAAGCAGGAGTGGTGCTGCTGGGGCTGCTGCTGCTGGGAGCTCTGAGCTGAGGCAGAGGTCAGTGGAGTTTGGGGAGTGTTGCCATGGTGCTGCTTTATTCCTGCAGTGAATGTGAGGTGGGAAGAGCCTGAAAGGAGAAGTGAGCTGCTGAGCTGAGCCTTGTGTGACTCAGGGGACCTGGCAGGGGCTGCCTGTGACTCACTTCTTGTTTTGAGGAAGAGCTGAATTTGAATGGCTGTGTGCAGAGCTCCTCTGAAGGGAGGGAGGGAGGGAGCTGGGATTGCTTAGCCTGCAGAAGAGGAGGCTCAGGGGAGACCTTCTTGCTCTCTCCAACTCCCTGCAGGGAGGTTGGAGCCAGCTGGGGGTTGGTCTCCCAGGCCCCCAGCCCCAGAACAAGAGGACACAGCCTCAAGCTGTGCCAGGGGAGGTTGAGGCTGGAGGGGAGGAGAAAGTTCTTCCCAGCCAGAGGAATTGGCCACTGGGATGAGCTGCCCAGGGAGGTGGTGGAGTCCCCAGCCCAGGAGGGGTTCAGGAAGAGCCTGGATGAGGCCCTTGGAGCCATGGCTGAGTTGCTCAGATGGTGCTGGGGGAGAGGTTGGCCTGGATGAGCTCTGAGGCCTTTTTCCAACCTGGTCTATTCCCTTGGAGAGCTTCTGCCTCCCTGAGAGGAGGCTGGAGCCGGGGGGGGGGGTTGGGCTCTGCTCCCTAGCAACAGGGGACAGGAGGAGAGGAAATGTTCTCAGCCTGCCCCAGGGGAGGGTTGGGTTGGAGAGGTGAAGAAACTTCTTGGCTGGAAGGGTTCTGCAAGCCTGGCCCAGGCTGCCCAGGGAGGTGGTGGAGTCCCCATCCCTGGAGGGGTTCAGGCAAGGCTTGGCTGTGGCTCTTGGAGCCAGGGTTTGGCTGTCAGGAGGGGTTGGGGATTAGGTCCCAGGTTGGAGCTGATGAGCTCTGAGGACTTTGTCAACCTTATTGATTCTGTGATTGCTTTAAGGAGTGCAGTTGGCTGCTTGCTCAGGAAGTGAGATGGATGCACCTTGTGTAACTTGTGGGGTGTGACATGGGGTGGGTGAGCAGCTGTGCAGCAAGGCTGGAACAATCCTCACTGCCAGCACAGGCTGGGGGAGGAGGGGAGAGAAAGCAGCCTTGAGGAGAAGGCCTTGGGGGTGCTGGGGCAGGGGGAGAAGCTGAACAGGAGCAGGCAGTGAGAGACTGCAGCACAGGAGGCCAAGGGCAGCCTGGGCTGCAGCCAAAGCAGGGTGGCCAGAGCTGGAGAGAGGGATCCTGCCCCTCTGCTCTGCTCTGGGGAGACCTCACCTGCAGGGCTGGGGCCAGAGCTGGAGCCCTCAGCACAGGAGGGACCTGGAGCTGAGGGAGAGGCTCCAGAGGAGGCCAGCAAGGTGCTGAGGGGGTTGGAGCAGCTCTGCTGTGGGGCCAGGCTGAGGGAGCTGGGGGTGTTGAGCCTGCAGAAGAGAAGGCTGCAGGCAGAGCTGAGAGCAGCTGCCAGGCCCTGCAGGGGCTGCAAGCAGGCTGCAGAGGGACTGCTGCCAAAGGGCTGCAGGGACAGCCCCAGGGGCAATGGTTGGAGATGAGAGCAGAGCAGCTGGAGATTGGATGTGAGGAACAAGTTGTGCCCCAGGAGGCTGCTGGAAGCCTGCAAGAGGTTGCCCAGGGAGGTGGTTGTGGCCCCCTGGCTGGAGAGCTTGCAGGGGAGGCTGGAGAGGGCTGTGGGCAAGCTGCTGCAGGGGAGGATGTCCCTGCTGAGGGCAGGGGCTTGGCCTGGAGGGGCTCTGCAGCTCACTTGTGGCCTGGACCATTCTATGAGGAGCTGGTGGGCAGGAAGGAGTCCCTGTGGCCTGGCCTGGTTGCCATTGCTGTGTGGAGATGTGCTGCTGTTTGCTCTCAGCTTGGTTAGCATCCTGCTGCCTGCAGGCAGTCAGCTCCCCAAGCTCCACAGGGCTGCTGCTCTCCTGCCAAGGCAGAGCTGGGAAGCCTGAGGTCACCTTCTAGTGGAGGGTTGGAGTTGCAGAGTGGCTTTGAGGACTCAGAGGTTTTATGGTCAGTGGGGCAGGGCCTAGTTGGAGGGCTGTGGCTGGTGGTGTCCCCACAGGGGTGAGTGTCTAGGGCCAGCCCTATTCAATCTGGTGTGGATGAAACACAGAATCAGCCAGGAGGGAAAAGACCTCAGAGCTCATCAAGTCCAACCTGGGACCCAATCCCCAACCTCTCCTGACAGCCAAACCCTGGCTCCAAGGGCCTCATCCAAGCCTTGTCTGAACCCCTCCAGGGCTGGGGACTCCACCACCTCCCTGGGCAGCTCATCCCAGTGGCCAATTCCTCTTGCTGGCAAGAACTTTCTCCTCCCCTCCAGCCTCAACCTCCCCTGGCACAGCTTCAGACTGTGTCCTCTTGTTCTGGGGCTGGGGCCTGGCAGAAGAGACCAACCCCCAGCTGGCTCCAACCTCCTCTCAGGAGAGGAATCACAGAATCAGCCAGGCTGGCAAAGACCTCAGAGCTCATCAGCTCCAACCTGGGACCTAAGCCCCAACCCCTCCTGACAGCCAAACTCTGGCTCCAAGAGCCACATCCAAGCCTTGCCTGGACACCTCCAGGCATGGGGACTCTACCACCCTGGAGGTGTTGCCAGGAGACAGAGCTGTGGTGCTGAGGGCCCTGGCTCAGCCCCAGCTTGGGCAGAGGCAGTCCCCCAGGGCCCTGTCCCTGGAGGTGTTTAAGCCCAGGCTGGCTGAGGCTCTGGGCAGCCTGCTCTAGTGTGGGGTGTCCCTGCCCATGGCAGGGGGGTTGGAACTGGATGCTCCTTGTGGTCTCTTCCAGCCCTGACTGATTCTATGATACTGTTTCAGGACAACTCTTTACCTCTCTACTTCCAGGCCAGCTCCAAATTACTGCTTGCTGGATTTGCTCCTTCCCTTCCCTTTATCCCCACCTCTTTGTTGGGAGGGAGGAGGTGGGGGAGGAGGGGGGAGAGATCCTCAGCCTTGCTCCCAGCTGGGCTCTTAACCCCCACTCAAGGCTCAAACCACCACAATTGTTGGCACCCAACGTGGGGCTTGAACCTGCGTCCCGGAGACTGAGAGCCTTCTGATCTACCAACTGAACCGCTTGGGGGGTGTGTCCCCCCCATGTGGTTCCCCCTCCTTAGTCACCTGCTGTGCCCCAGCTCACCAGGGCACTGCTCATCTCCTCCTTGCTGTCACATCTCTGATCAATGATTGCTTTGGTTTCCCCCACAGTGAGGAAGGTTTTGCTCCCAAGTTCAACGAGAGGGATGGAGAGGTGGACAGGCAGAGCCTGCATGGCTTCTACCTGGTGGAGAATGGGAGGCCCAGGTGAGTCTGGGCTTGGAGTGCCTCTTGCTCCCAGGGATGCAGCCCTGGCAGCTCCTGCAGGGCTCTCAGCTCTGCTGCATGCTGCCTGCTGGAGTACAGGCAGAGGACAGCAAGCTGGGGGCAGGAGCTGAGCTGTGAGAGGGGAGCAGAGCTCTGCAGAGGGACCTTGCCAGGCTGGGCAGATGGGCAGAGGCCAAGGGCAGGAGATTGAAGACATCCAAGTGCCAGGGGCTGCACATTGGCCACAGCAACCCCAGGCAGTGCCACAGGCTGGGGTCAGAGGGGCTGAGAGCAGCCAGGCAGAGAGGGAGCTGGGGGTGCTGGGGGAGAGCAGCTGAAGAGGAGGCAGCAGTGTGCCCAGGGGGCCAAGAAGGCCAAGGGCATCCTGGCCTGGGTCAGGAAGAGTGTGGCCAGCAGGAGCAGGGAAGTCCTTGTGCCCTGTGCTCAGCACTGCTGAGGTCACAGCTTGAGTCCTGTGTCCAGCTCTGGGCTGCTGAGGGTAGGAAAGAGGTTGAGCTGCTGGAAGGTGTCCAGAGAAGGGCAAGAAAGCTGGGGAGGGGTCTGGGGCACAGCCCTGTGAGGAGAGGCTGAGGGAGCTGGGGTTGCTTAGCCTGGAGAAGAGGAGGCTCAGGGGAGACCTTCTGCTCTCTCCAACTCCCTGCAGGGAGGTTGGAGCCAGCTGGGGGTTGGTCTCTTCTGCCAGGCCCCCAGCCCCAGAACAAGAGGACACAGTCTGAAGCTGTGCCAGGAGAGGTTGAGGCTGGAGGGGAGGAGAAAGTTCTTGCCAGCAAGAGGAATTGGCCACTGGGATGAGCTGCCCAGGGAGGTGGTGGAGTCCCCATGCCTGGAGGTGTTCAGGAAGAGCCTGGATGAGGCCCTTGGTGCCATGGTTGAGTTGCTCAGATGGTGCTGGGGGAGAGGTTGGACTGGATGAGCTCTGAGGTCTTTTCCAACCTGGTTGATTCTATTGTGCTGGAGCATGCTGAGGGCTCTGGGCTGCAGGCAGCCTGTGTGTATTCCTTCTGCTCTGGCAGCAGCCATCCTCCCCCTCTCCTGCTGGCCAAGTGCAGCCAGGGGAGCCTGCTGCTGGCAGGATGTGCCCTGGAGGGAGTCACAGAATCAATAAGGTTGGAAAAGACCTCAGAGCTCAGCAAGTCCAACCTGTAGCCTAATCCCTAACCCCTCCCATGGCAGGGGGGGTTGGAGCTGGCTGAGCCCTGGGGTCTCTCCCAGCCCTGGCAGTTCTGTGCCTCTCTGCACCCAGAGCTTCCTGGGGAGCAAACCTTGCCCTGGCTCTCTGCTCTCCCAGGTGGCAGGGATCTGTGCTGCCCTCCTCTTCCTTTTTCCTGGTGTTGAGGCTGCTTCTGTTGGGGTTTTGGGGGTACTGGGAGGGTGCTGGGGCTGTGGGGTCTCAGAGCTGTCCCCTGTGCTGTGCTGCTTGCAGGAACCCAGCAGGCAGGACTGGGCTGACAGGCAGAGGGCTGCTGGGGCGCTGGGGGCCGAACCATGCTGCTGATCCTGTGGTGACCAGGTAAGGGACAGCTGTCCTCAAGGGCTCCTGCAGCACAGCTGCAGACTGCTGCATTTTGCCTGCCTTGGCCATTTCTGGGCTGGTGGTTCCCTTTCCAGGGCCTCCTGCCTGTGTTGCTCTCTGTGTGAGGCAGCTGAGGGCTGGGGGTCTGGGTGGGGAGAGGGGAACAGAAGCTGTGTCCCTGTGTGGGGCTTTGCCTCTGGGCAACAGTTCTGGAGCCACTGCAGGGGGGAAGGATAAACACCCCCAGGAGCTTTCACTTGAGGAGGAATTGGCCTGGAGGAATGAAGAAGGAAGCTGCAAGGTGGTACTGGGGGAGAGCTGCAATGCTCTGGGTGTGGAATCTTCCCTTCAGTGCCTTCAGCAGTGCTGTGGCTGAGGGGACTGAGGCAGCCTCAGGGGGTCTGCAGCTGGCACAAAGGTGGCAGTGAGGAGCTGCTTGAGGCCAGGAAGGCTCTGCAGAGGCTCCTGGGCAGGCTGGAGCCAGGGCTGAGCTGAGCTGCAGGAGGCTGAAGAAGGCCAAGGGCTGGGTCCTGAGCCTGGGGCACAGCAGCCCCAGGAAGGCTCCAGGCTGGGGGCAGAGGGGCTGGCAAGTGCCCAGCAGAGCAAGGCCTGGGGGTGCTGGGTGGCAGCAGCTGGAGAGGAGGCAGGGGGTGGGCAGGGGGGCAAGAAGGGCAGCAGCAGCCTGGGCTGGAGCAGCAATGGTTGGGCAGCAGGAGCAGGGCAGGGATTGTGCCCCTGGGCTCAGCACTGGGGAGGCCACAGCTTGAGGGCTGGCTTGAGCTTTGGGCTTCTCAGCTTAGGAAAGAGATTGAGATGTTAGAAGGTGTCCAGAGAAGGGCAACAAAGCTGGGGAGGGGTCTGGGGCACAAGGCTGGGGAGAGAGGCTGAGGGAGCTAGGGTAGCCTGGAAAAGAGGAGGCTCAGGGGAGACCACCTTGCTCTTGCTGGGAAGAACTTTCTCCTCCCTTCCAGCCTGAACCTCTCCTGGCACAGCTTGAGACTGTGTCCTCTTGTTCTGGTGCTGGGGGCCTGGGAGAAGAGACCAACCCCCCCCTGGCTACAACCTCCCTGCAGAGAACTGAAGAGAGCAAGAAGGTCTCCCTTGAGGCTCCTCTTCAAGCCCAGCTCCCTCAGCCTCTCCTCACAGGGCTGTGCTTGAGCAGCTGCTCCTCTCCAGGGTGGCCCTGGGGTGGTTCCTGCCCTGCTGGCAGAGGAAAGCAGAGCTGGGAGAGGTGTGGGAAGAGCTCAGGGGTTGCTCAGCCTTGCTGGACACCTCCCTGTGTCCAGGACTCGTCTTCCACTGCTTTGGTTGCCTGCCCCCAGCCCCAGCACAGGGCCCAGCACCACTTGCCTTGCAGGTAGCTCCCCCCAGGCCCTCCTTCTGCCTTGCAGCAGCCAAAGGCTTTTCCTTCTCTGCCCTCTGCTGCAGGTGGAAGAGAGATGGAAGTGGTCAGAAGGTTGCTCACCCAGTGAGTGGCAAAAACATCCTGCAGTTCATAGCCATCAAGAGGAAGGACTGTGGGGAGTGGGCACTTCCAGGGGTAAGAGCCACCCAGGGTGAGTATGGGGGAGCTGCATGGGCACTTTGGGTGAGTGGCCTCAGGCTGCAGGGGGAAGGAGAAATGCTCCTGAAGCAAGCTCTGCCCAGACCCCAGTTACTGGGGCTCTGCTGCCCCTGCCTGGCAAGGCTGGCACTCACCTGGGGCAGGAGCAGCTCAGCAGGAGCTGCTGGTGGCACCCTGGAGGGAAGGATCCATCCAAGGGGCCCTGGGCAGGCTGCAGAGCTGGCCCCAAGGCAACCTCCTGAAGCTCAGCAAGGCCAAGGGCAAGGTCCTGCAGCTGGCTGAGGGCAGTGCCAAGCACAGAGCCAGGCTGGGTGGGGAAGGGGCAGAGAGCAGTGGTGAGGAGAAGGCCCTGGGGGTGCTGGGGGAGGAGCAGCTCCCCAGGAGGCAGCAAGGGGAGCTGGCAGCCCAGAGAGCAAGGCTGTGCTGGTCTGAGCCCCAGCGGGGGCCAAGAAGGCCAAGGGCATCCTGGCCTGGGTCAGGAAGAGTGTGGCCAGCAGGAGCAGGGAAGTCCTTGTGCCCTGTGCTCAGCACTGCTGAGGCCACAGCTTGAGTCCTGTGTCCAGCTCTGGGCTGCTGAGGTTAGGAAAGAGGTTGAGCTGCTGGAAGGTGTCCAGAGAAGGGCAAGAAAGCTGGGGAGGGGTCTGGAGCACAGCCCTGTGAGGAGAGGCTGAGGGAGCTGGGGTTGCTTAGCCTGCAGAAGAGGAGGCTCAGGGGAGACCTTCTTGCTCTCTCCAACTCCCTGCAGGGAGGCTGGAGCTGAGGGGGGTTGGTCTCTTCTCCCTGGCCCCCAGCAGCAGAACAAGAGGACACAGTCTCAAGCTGTGGCAGGGGAGGTTGAGGCTGGAGGGGAGGAGAAAGTTCTTGCCAGCAAGAGGAATTGGGCACTGGGATGAGCTGCCCAGGGAGGTGGTGGAGTCCCCATCCCTGGAGATGTTCAGCAAGGCTTGGATGTGGCTCTTGGTGCCATGGTTTAGCTGTCAGGAGGGGTTGGGGATTAGGTCCCAGGATGGACTTGCTGAGCTCTGAGGTCTTTGCCAACCTGGTTGATTCTGTGATGGCTCTCTGAACTTTTCTTTCTTTCCTTTCCCTTCTTTCCCCTCTGCCAGGGCATGGTGGACCCGGGGGAGAAGATCAGTGCCACCCTGAAGAGAGAGTTTGGGGAGGAGGCCTTGAACGCCCTGCAGAAGTCCCCTGAGGAGAAAGCAGAGCTGGAGCAGCAACTCCAGAAACTCTTCAGCCAGGAGAACTTCGTGGTGAGCTTTCTGCTGCTGCTGCTCAGAGCCTTTGGAGCCATGCAGGGAGCTCCAGCTGGCTGGGGGAGGAGAAGATCTGGTTGGGATGGAAAGAAGCTGTGAGGGCTGCAGACAGCTCTGCAAGGACAAAGCTGAGGAAGAGGAGGATGCAGGGAGCGGAGCGAGGTGCAGGGAGTGGAGTGGGGAGCGGGGCTGGGGTGCGGGGAGCGGGCAGCGGAGCGGGGTGCGGGGTGCGGGCAGCGGAGCGGGAGGGGAGCGGGCAGCGGAGCGGGGTGCGGGCAGCGGAGCGGAGCGGGCAGCGGAGCGGGCAGCGGAGCGGGTGCGGGCAGCGGAGCGGGTGCGGGTGCGGAGCGGGCAGCGGGAGCGGAGCGGGAGTGGGGTGCGGGGAGCGGAGCGGGCAGCGGAGTGGGGGTGCGGGGAGCGGGGTGCGGGGAGCGGAGCGGGCAGCGGAGCGGGGCGCGGAGCGGGGCGCGGGGAGCGGAGCGGGCAGCGGAGCGGGGCGCGGGGAGCGGAGCGGGGCGCGGAGCGGGGCGCGGGGAGCGGAGCGGGCGCGGGGAGCGGGGAGCGGAGCGGGGCGCGGGGCGGGGCGCGGGGAGCGGAGCGGGGCGCGGGGAGCGGGCGCGGAGCGGGCGCGGGAGCGGAGCGGGCGCGGGAGCGGGCGCGGAGCGGGGCGCGGGAGCGGAGCGGGGCGCGGGAGCGGAGCGGGAGCGGAGCGGGCGCGGGAGCGGAGCGAGGGAGCGGAGCGGGAGCGGGCGCGGGGAGCGGAGCGGGAGCGGAGCGGGAGCGGAGGGAGCGGGAGAGAGCGGGAGCGGAGCGGAGCGGAGCGGGCGGGAGCGGGGAGCGGAGCGGGAGCGGAGCGGGGCGGAGCGGGGCGGGGAGCGGAGCGAGGAGCGGAGCGGAGCGGGCGCGGGAGCGGGAGCGGGAGCGGGGCGCGGGAGCGGAGCGGGAGCGGAGCGGGGCGCGGGAGCGGAGCGGGAGCGGAGCGGGCGCGGAGCGGGCGCGGGAGCGGAGCGGGCGCGGGGAGCGGAGCGGGCGCGGAGCGGGCGCCGAGCGGAGCGGGGCGCGGGAGCGGAGCGGGGCGCGGAGCGGGGCGCGGGAGCGGAGCGGGCGCGGAGCGGGCGGGAGCGGAGCGGGGCGCGGGAGCGGAGCGGGAGCGGAGCGGGCGCGGGAGCGGAGCGGGCGCGGAGCGGGGCGCGGGAGCGGAGCGGGCGCGGAGCGGGGCGCGGGAGCGGAGCGGGCAGCGGGAGCGGCACGGGCGCGGAGCGGGGCGCGGGGAGCGGAGCGGGGCGCGGGAGCGGAGCGGGGCGCGGGAGCGGAGCGGGCGCGGAGCGGGGCGCGGGGCGCGGAGCGGGCGCGGGAGCGGAGCGGGGCGCGGAGCGGGGCGGGGAGCGGAGCGGGGCGCGGGAGCGGAGCGGGCGCGGGAGCGGAGCGGGCAGCGGGAGCGGAGCGGAGCGGAGCGGGCGCGGGAGCGGAGCGGGCAGCGGGAGCGGCACGGGCGCGGAGCGGGGCAGCGGGAGCGGAGCGGCAGCGGAGCGGGGCGCGAGGGAGCGGAGCGGCAGCGGAGCGGGGCGCGGGAGCGGAGCGGGAGCGGAGCGGGGCGTGGGGAGCGGAGCGGGGCGCTGGGAGCGGAGCGGGAGCGGAGCGGGCGCGGGAGCGGAGCGGGCAGCGGGAGCGGCACGGGCGCGGAGCGGCAGCGGGAGCGGAGCGGGCAGCGGAGCGGGCGCGGGAGCGGAGCGGCAGCGGAGCGGGCGCGGGGAGCGGAGCGGGGCGAGGCAGCGGAGCGGGCGCGGGAGCGGAGCGGGCGGGAGCGGAGAGGGCAGGAGCGGGCGCGGGAGCGGAGCGGGGCGCGGGAGCGGAGCGGGCAGCGGAGCGGGGCGCGGGAGCGGAGCGGGGCGCGGGGAGCGGAGCGGGCAGCGGAGCGGGGCGCGGGAGCGGGCGCGGGAGCGGAGCGGGAGCGGAGCGGGAGCGGAGCGGGCGCGGGAGCGGAGCGGGAGCGGAGCGGGCGCGGGAGCGGAGCGGGCAGCGGAGCGGGGCGCGGGAGCGGGCGCGGGAGCGGAGCGGGGCGCGGGAGCGGAGCGGGCAGCGGAGCGGGAGCGGGCGCGGGGCGCGGGAGCGGGCGGGGCGCGGGAGCGGAGCGGGCAGCGGAGCGGGAGCAGGGCGCGGGGCGCGGGAGCGGGCGGGGCGCGGGAGCGGGCGCGGGAGCGGGCGGGCGCGGGAGCGGAGCGGCAGCGGAGCGGGGCGCGGGAGGGGAGCGGGGCGCGGGAGCGGAGCGGGGCGCGCAGCGGAGCGGGGCGGGCAGCGGAGCGGGGAGCGGAGCGGGGCGCGGGGAGCGGAGCGGGGCGGGGCGGAGCGGGAGCGGAGCGGGGCGCGGGAGCGCGGGGAGCGGGGCGGGCGCGGGAGCGGGCGCGGCAGCGGGCGGGGCGCGGGAGCGGGGCGCGGGAGCGGGGCGGGGCGCGGGAGCGGAGCGGGCAGCGGAGCGGGGCGCGGGAGCGGGGCGCGGGGAGCGGGGCGGGGCGCGGGAGCGGAGCGGGCAGCGGAGCGGGGCGCGGGAGCGGGAGCGGGGCGCGGGAGCGGAGCGGGGCGCGGGAGCGGAGCGGGCAGCGGAGCGGGCGCGGGAGCGGGCGCGGGGAGCGGGCGGGGCGCGGGAGCGGAGCGGGCAGCGGAGCGGGGCGCGGGAGCGGGGCGCGGGAGCGGGGCGGGGCGCGGGAGCGGGAGGCAGCGGGGCGGGGCGCGGGGCGGGGCGCGGGGCGGGGCGCGGGAGCGGAGCGGGCGCGGGAGCGGAGCGGGGCGCGGGAGGGAGCGGAGCGGGAGCGGAGCGGGGCGCGGGAGCGGCGGGCGCGGGAGCGGAGCGGGAGCGGAGCGGGGCGCGGGAGCGGAGCGGGGCGCGGGGAGCGGGGGCGGGAGCGGAGCGGGGCGCGGGAGCGGGGCGCGGGAGCGGAGCGGGGCGCGGGAGCGGAGCGGGCAGGCGGGCGCGGGGCGCGGGGAGCGGAGCGGGCAGCGGGGCGCGGGGCGCGGAGCGGGGCGCGGGAGCGGAGCGGGAGCGGGGCGGGCGCGGAGCGGGAGCGGAGCGGGCAGCGGGGCGCGGGAGCGGAGCGGGGCGCGGGAGCGGAGCGGCAGCGGAGCGGGGCGGGGTGGGGAGCGGAGGGAGCGGAGCGGGGAGCGGGAGCGGGGAGCGGAGCGGAGCGGAGCGGGTGCGGAGCGGGAGCGGAGCGGAGCGGGAGCGGAGCGGTGCGGAGCGGGTGCGGAGCGGGTGCGGAGCGGGAGCGGAGCGGAGCGGGAGCGGGAGCGGAGCGGGGAGCGGAGCGGAGCGGGGAGCGGAGCGGAGCGGGGTGCGGAGCGGAGCGGGGAGCGGAGCGGGGAGCGGAGCGGAGCGGAGCGGAGCGGGGAGCGGAGCGGAGCGGAGCGGAGGGGAGCGGAGCGGGAGCGGGAGCGGAGCGGGAGCGGGAGCGGAGCGGGAGCGGAGCGGAGCGGGAGCGGAGCGGGAGCGGAGCGGAGCGGGAGCGGAGCGGGAGGGAGCGGAGCGGAGCGGGAGCGGAGCGGAGCGGGAGGCGGAGCGGGAGCGGAGCGAGCTTTGGGCGGAGCGGAGCGGGAGCGGGAGCGGAGCGGGAGCGGAGCGGGAGCGGAGCGGAGCGGGAGCGGAGCGGGAGCGGAGCGGGAGCGGGGAGCGGAGCGGAGGGGTGCGGAGCGGGGAGCGGGGCGGAGCGGGGAGCGGAGCGGAGCGGGGTGCGGAGCGGGAGCGGAGCGGAGCGGGGGCGGAGCGGGAGCGGAGCGGAGCGGGTGCGGAGCGGGAGCGGAGCGGAGCGGGAGCGGAGCGGAGCGGGTGCGGAGCGGGAGCGGAGCGGAGCGGGAGCGGAGCGGAGCGGGTGCGGAGCGGGAGCGGAGCGGAGCGGGGCGGAGCGGAGCGGGTGCGGAGCGGGAGCGGAGCGGAGCGGAGCGGAGCGAGCGGGAGCGGAGCGGGTGCTGGAGCGGGAGCGGAGCGGAGCGGGTGCGGAGCGGGGCGCGGGAGCGGAGCGGAGCGGGGCGCGGGGAGCGGAGCGGGGAGCGGAGCGGGGTGCGGAGCGGGGAGCGGAGCGGGGAGCGGAGCGGAGCGGGGTGCGGAGCGGGGAGCGGAGCGGAGCGGGGTGCGGAGCGGGGAGCGGAGCGGAGCGGGAGCGGAGCGGGGAGCGGAGCGGGGAGCGGAGCGGAGCGGGGAGCGGAGCGGAGCGGGTGCGGAGCGGAGCGGAGCGGAGCGGGTGCGGAGCGGGTGCGGAGCGGGAGCGGAGCGGAGCGGGTGCGGAGCGGGAGCGGAGCGGGAGCGGAGGAGCGGGAGCGGAGCGGGAGCGGAGCGGGGGCGGAGCGGGGCGCGGAGCGGGAGCGGGAGCGGAGCGGTGCGGAGCGGGTGCGGAGCGGGAGCGGAGCGGAGCGGGTGCGGAGCGGGTGCGGAGCGGGAGCGAGCGGAGCGGAGCGGAGCGGGAGCAGAGCGGAGCGGGTGGGAGCGGGTGCGGAGCGGGAGCGGAGCGGGTGCGGGGCGCGGGAGCGGGCGGGGCGCGGGAGCGGAGCGGGCAGCGGAGCGGGGAGCGGGCGCGGGGCGGGGAGCGGGGCGGGGCGCGGGAGCGGGGCGCGGGAGCGGGGCGGGGCGCGGGAGCGGAGCGGGCAGCGGAGCGGGGCGCGGGGAGCGGGGCGCGGGAGCGGAGCGGGGCGCGGGGAGCGGAGCGGGCAGCGGAGCGGGCGCAGGGAGCGGGCGCGGGAGCGGGCGGGGCGCGGGAGCGGAGCGGGCAGCGGGGCGGGGCGCGGGAGCGGGGCGCGGAGCGGGGCGGGGGCGGGAGCGGAGCGGGCAGCGGAGCGGGGCGCGGGAGCGGGGCGCGGGAGCGGGGCGGGGCGCGGGAGCGGAGCGGGCAGCGGGCGGGGCGCGGGAGCGGGAGCGGGGCGCGGGAGCGGAGCGGGCGGGAGCGGAGCGGGCAGCGGAGGGGCGCGGGAGCGGGGGCGGGAGCGGAGCGGGGCGCGGGAGCGGAGCGGGCAGCGGAGCGGGCGCGGGAGCGGGCGCGGGGCGGGGCGGGGCGCGGGGCGGAGCGGGCAGCGGGCGGGGCGCTGGGAGCGGGGCGCGGGAGCGGGCGGGGCGCGGGAGCGGAGCGGGCAGCGGAGCGGGGCGCGGGAGCGGGGCGCGGGAGCGGGGCGGGCGCGGGCGCGGGCAGCGGGGCGGGGCGCGGGGGCGGGGCGCGGGGGCGGGGCGCGGGAGCGGGGCGCGGGAGGGAGCGGAGCGGAGCGGGGCGCGGGAGCGGAGCGGGAGCGGAGCGGGCGCGGGAGCGGAGCGGGGCGCGGGGAGCGGGGCGCGGGAGCGGAGCGGGGCGCGGGAGCGGAGCGGGCAGCGGGGGGGGCGCGGGAGCGGAGCGGGCAGCGGGGCGCGGGAGCGGAGCGGGGCGCGGGAGCGGAGCGGGCAGCGGGCGCGGGGCAGAGCGGAGCGGAGCGGCAGCGGGGCGCGGGAGCGGAGCGGAGCGGGCGGGAGCGGAGCGGGAGCGGAGCGGGAGCGGAGCGGGGTGCGGAGCGGGAGCGGGGGTGGGAGCGGAGCGGGGCGGAGCGGGAGCGGGAGCGGAGCGGGAGCGGGCGGAGCGGGCGGAGCGGGAGCGGAGCAGCGGAGCGGGTGCGGAGCGGGAGCGGAGCGGGAGCGGAGCGGAGCGGGGAGCGGAGCGGGGAGCGGAGCGGAGCGCGGAGCGGAGCGGGGTGCGGAGCGGGGAGCGGAGCGGAGCGGGGTGCGGAGCGGGGTGCGGAGCGGGAGCGGAGCGGAGCGGGTGCGGAGCGGGAGCGGAGCGGGAGCGGAGCGGAGGGTGCGGAGCGGGAGCGGAGCGGGGAGCGGGAGCGGAGCGGGAGCGGAGCGGGAGCGGAGCGGAGCGGGAGCGGAGCGGGAGCGGGAGCGGGAGCGGGAGCGGAGCGGGAGCGGAGCGGGAGCAGGGAGCGGAGCGCGAGGGAGAGTTTGGAGTTTGTTTGAGCGAGCGGGAGCGGAGCGGTTTGTTTGGAGCGGAGGTTTGTTTGGTTTTGTTTGTTTGAGCGGTTTGTTTGGTTTGGTTTGAGCGGAGCGGGAGTTTATTTGGGAGCGGAGCGGGAGCGGAGGAGCGGGAGCGGAGCGGAGCGGAGCGGGAGCGGAGCGGAGCGGGAGCGGAGCGGAGCGGAGCGGAGCGGAGCGGAGCGGAGCGGGAGCGGGCGGAGCGGGAGCGGAGGAGCGGGAGCGGAGCGGGAGCGGAGCGGAGCGGGAGCGGAGCGGAGCGGGAGCGGAGCGGGAGCGAGGAGCGGGAGCGGAGCGAGCGGGAGCGGAGCGGAGCGGGAGCGGAGCGGAGCGGAGGAGTGGGAGCGGAGCGGAGCGGGAGCGGAGCGGGAGCGGAGCGGGAGCGGGAGCGGAGCGGGAGCGGAGCGGAGCGGAGCGGAGCGGGAGCGAGCGGGAGCGAGCGGGAGCGGAGCGGAGCGGAGCGGGAGCGGAGCGGGAGCGGAGCGGGAGCGGAGCGGGCGCGGAGCGGGAGCGGAGCGGGGAGCGGAGCGGAGCGGGGAGCGGAGCGGGGAGCGGAGCGGAGCGGAGCGGAGCGGAGCGGGAGCGGAGCGAGGAGCGGGAGCGGAGCGGGAGCGGAGCGGGAGCGGAGGAGCGGAGCGGGAGCGGGGAGCGGGGAGCGGGAGCGGAGCGGGAGCGGAGCGGGGAGCGGAGCGGGGAGCGGAGGGAGGGAGCGGAGGGGGAGCGGGAGCGGAGCGAGGAGCGGGAGCGGAGCGGGAGCGGAGCGAGGAGCGGAGCGGGAGCGGAGCGGGAGCGGAGCGAGCGGGAGCGGAGCGGGAGCGGGCGGGAGCGGGAGCGGAGCGGAGCGGGCGGGAGCGGAGCGGGAGCGGGTGCGGAGCGGGAGCGGGAGCGGAGCGGGAGCGGAGCGGGTGCTGGAGCGGGAGCGGGAGCGGAGCGGAGCGGAGCGGAGCGGAGCGGGAGCGGAGCGGAGCGGGTGCGGAGCGGGTGCGGAGCGGGAGCGGAGCGGAGCGGGAGCGGAGCGGGAGCGGAGCAGAGCGGGAGCGGAGCGGGAGCGGAGCGGAGCGGGGTGCGGAGCGGGGAGCGGAGCGGAGCGGGGAGCGGAGCGGGGAGCGGGAGCGGAGCGGAGCGGGAGCGGGAGCGGAGCGGGAGCGGGAGCGGAGCGGAGCGGAGCGGGAGCGGAGCGGGTGCGGGAGCGGAGCGAGCGGCAGCGGAGCAGGGAGCGGCAGCGGAGCAGGGAGCGGAGCGGGCAGCGGAGCAGGGAGCGGGCAGTGGAGCAGGGAGCGGAGCGGGGAGCGGGGAGCGGAGCGGGCAGCGGAGCAGGGAGCGGGCAGCGGAGCAGGGAGCGGAGCGGGAGTGGGAGCGGAGCGGCAGCGGAGCAGGAGCGGAGCGGAGCGGGCAGCGGAGCGGGAGCGGAGCGGGAGCGGGTGCGGGAGGGAGCGAGAGGTGCGGGAGCGGGAGGTGGGAGCGGGAGAGGTGCGGGAGCGGGAGGGGAGCGAGCGGGAGAGGTGCGGGAGCGGGAGGGAGCGAGCGGGGAGCGGGAGCGGGAGGAGGAGCGGGGAGGGGTGCGGGAGAGGAGCGGGAGCGGAGCAGGGAGCGGGAGCGGAGGGAGCGGAGCGGGAGCGGGAGCGGAGTGTAGGCAGCGGAGCAGGGAGCGGGCAGCGGAGCAGGGAGCGGAGCGGGGAGTGGGGAGCGGAGCGGGCAGCGGAGCAGGGAGCGGAGCGGGGAGCGGGCAGCGGAGCGGGAGCGGAGCGGGTGCGGGAGCGGGGCGGGGGAGGAGCGGGAGAGGTGCGGGAGCGGGAGGGGAGCGAGCGGGAGAGGTGCGGGAGCGGGAGGGGAGCGAGCGGGAGCGGGTGCGGGGAGCGGGAGGGAGCGAGCGGGAGCGGGGTGCGGGAGCGGGGGAGCGAGCGGGAGCGGAGCAGGGTGCGGGAGCGGAGCAGGGTGCGGGGAGCGGAGCGGGGAGCGGAGCAGGGTGCGGGGAGCGGAGCGGGGAGCGGAGCAGGGAGCGGAGCGGGGAGCGGAGCAGGGTGCGGGGAGCGGAGCAGGGAGCGGAGCGGGCAGCGGAGCGGGAGCGGGAGCGGGAGCGGGGGGGGTGCGGGGGAGCGGGAGGGAGCGGGTGCGGGAGCGGGGGGGAGCGGGGTGGGGAGCGGAGCGGGAGGGAGGGAGCGGGAGCGGAGCAGGTGCGGGAGCGGGTGCGGGGAGCGGGAGCGGAGCGGGGTGCGGGAGCCGGGAGCGGAGCGGGGTGCGGGGTGCGGGGGGGGTGGGGTGGGGAGCGGAGCAGGGAGCAGGGTGCGGAGCAAGGAGTGGGGAGCGGAGCATGCTGTAGGGAGCAGAGCAAAGTGCAGGGAGCGGAGCCGGGTCCCCAGCAGAGCCTGAGGCAGCTGAGGGCTCTGCAGCTTGCAGAGGGGGAGCCTGAGGGGGAGCTGAGTGCTGGGGATGAAGCTGTGCAGGGGCAGTGCCCAGGGGCTGGAGCCAGGCTCTGCTGGGGGCTGCCCAGTGCCAGCCCCAGGGGCAGGGGTGGAAGCTGAGCCAGAGGAAGTGCCATGGACACAGGAGGAGAATTCTTTCCCTGGGAGGGTGCCAGAGGCCTGGAGCAGGCTGCCCAGGGGGGTTGTGGAGTCTCCTGCTCTGGAGATGTTCCAACCTCCCTTGGCTGTGTTCTGGGTGCCCTGCCCTGTCAGGGCTTGGGTTGGATGAGCTCTGCAGCTCCCTTCCAGCCCCTGACACTGTGGAGGCTCTCAGAGGCCAAGGGAAGGATGTTGCTGGCTGCCCCTTGGCTGTGGTGAGCCTGAGCCTGGCTGTGTGCCTCAGGTGTACAGAGGCTATGTGGATGACCCCAGGAACACTGACAATGCCTGGATGGAGACTGAGGCTGTCAACTACCACGATGAGACAGGTGAGAGCCTGCTGCCTGCCCCTGCCTGCCCTCACCTCCCTCTCTTGCCTTCCAGCTGGGCAATCAGCCTGGGGAAGCAGCCAGGTCTGGTGTGGAGTACAGGGCTGAAGCCAAGGGGCCTGGCGGGCTCTTGGCAGCTGGGGTTCAGTCATGGGAAGGTTAAGTTAGAGGGCAGAAGGGCTCTGCAGAGGGACCTTGCCAGGCTGGGCAGATGGGCAGAGGCCAAGGGCAGGAGATTGAACACATCCAAGTGCCAGGTGCTGCACATTGGCCACAGCAACCCCAGGCAGTGCCACAGGCTGGGGGCAGAGTGGCTGAGAACAGCCAGGCAGAGAGGGAGCTGGGGTGCTGGGGGAGAGCAGCTGAACAGGAGCCAGCAGTGTGCCCAGGGAGGCAAGAAGGCCAAGGGCATCCTGGCCTGGGTCAGGAAGAGTGTGGCCAGCAGGAGCAGGGAAGTCCTTGTGCCCTGTGCTCAGCACTGCTGAGGCCACAGCTCGAGTCCTGTGTCCAGCTGTGGGCTCCTGAGGTTAGGAAAGAGGTTGAGCTGCTGGAAGGTGTCCAGAGAAGGGCAACAAAGCTGGGGAGGGGTCTGGGGCCCAAGGCTGGGGAGGGGTCTGGGGCACAGCCCTGTGAGGAGAGGCTGAGGGAGCTGGGGTTGCTTAGCCTGCAGAAGAGGAGGCTCAGGGGAGACCTTCTTGCTCTCTCCAACTCCCTGCAGGGAGGTTGGAGCCAGCTGGGGGTTGGTCTCTTCTGCCAGGCCCTCAGCAGCAGAACAAGAGGACACAGCCTCAAGCTGTGCCAGGGGAGGTTGAGGCTGGAGGGGAGGAGAAAGTTCTTGCCAGCAAGAGGAATTGGGCACTGGGATGAGCTGCCCAGGGAGGTGGTGGAGTCCCCATCCCTGGAGGGGTTCAGGCAAGGCTTGGATGTGGCACTTGGTGCCATGGTTTGGCTGTCAGGAGGGGTTGGGGTTTAGGTCCCAGGTTGGACTTGCTGAGCTCTGAGGTCTTTTCCAACCTGGGTGATTCTCTGAACTAGCAGGGAGAGAAGGAGCTGCCCCAACCTGTGCCCCTGAGCTGTGCCTTCCAGTGGTGCAGTTAGGAGCAAGATTTGTGGCCCAGGGGCCTTGAGCAGGTCCCTTGGGGCTCCCTCTGTGGAGCAGCTGCAGGGCTGCTGCCTGTGGGGGAGCCCCAGGGAAGGGTGGAAGGGGTCAGCTGCCAAAGGGGCAGGCCAGGAGATGTCCAGGAGAAGGTGGCCAGGAGCCCTGCCCTGCCTCCTGTTGTGTGCCCAGGTGAGACCATGGAGAAGCTGCCTCTGGAAGCTGGGGATGATGCTGGCCTGGTGCAGTGGGTTGACATCAGTGAGGAGCTGCAGCTGTATGCCAGCCACAGCCACTTCCTCCAGCTTGTGAGTGAGAAGCTGGGAGCCCACTGGTAGCAGGGCCCTGCTGCTGCTGAGTGCCAGCAGTGATGGGGGGCAGGGAGCCCAGGGAGGAGCCTCTGAGGTGGGCACTGGGGGGGATGCAGCTGGCAGCAGCCAGGGAAGGCTTCTGCAGAGCCCCGCAGCTGGCAGCAGCCAGGGAAGGCTTCTGCAGAGCCCCGCAGCTGGCAGCAGCCAGGGAAGGCTTCTGCAGAGCCCCGCAGCTGGCAGCAGCCAGGGAAGGCTTCTGCAGAGCCCCGCAGCTGGCAGCAGCCAGGGAAGGCTTCTGCAGAGCCCCGCAGCTGGCAGCAGCCAGGGAAGGCTTCTGCAGAGCCCCGCAGCTGGCAGCAGCCAGGGAAGGCTTCTGCAGAGCCCCGCAGCTGGCAGCAGCCAGGGAAGGCTTCTGCAGAGCCCGCAGCTGGCAGCAGCTTCTGCAGAGCCCGCAGCTGGCAGGAAGGCTTCTGCCCAGCTGGCAGCAGCCAGGAAGGCTTCTGCCCAGCTTCTGCAGAGCCCCGCAGCTGGCAGCAGCCAGGGAAGGCTTCTGCAGAGCCCCGCAGCTGGCTGCTGTGGGTTGCCCAGCTGATGTCAGCTGCAGGGGAGGCTCTACCCTGCTCTGATTTCTTGGCCTGTAGTTTTTGCAGCCATTGCCCTTGGCCCCTGGCCAGCAGGGCTTCCCCCTTGGCCCTTTGCCCCCTGGCCAGCAGAGTTCCCCCCCTTGCCCTCTGGCCAGCAGGGTTCCCCCCTTGGCCAGCAGGTTCCCCCCTTGCCCCCTTTGCCCCCTGGCCAGCAGGACTCCTCCCTTGCCCCCTGGCCAGAAGGGTTCCCCCCCTTCCTCCCTTGCCCCCTGGCCAGAAGGGTTCCCCCCCTTCCTCCCTTGCCCCCTGGCCAGCAGGGTTCCCCTTGCCCCTGGCCCCACAGCTCCCTGCCTGCTGTAGGCCCTGAGGCTGCTCCCTTGGGCTCTGGGGGGGCTGCTCTGATTTCTTGCTGGGCTGTGACCCCTGCAGGTTTGTGATTCCTGGCTGAGGACTGAATAAAGCCTTGGAAGTGCTGCTGTGCTTTGTCTTGGTCTCAGGAGGGCTCCTGGCCCCCTTTGCCCCAGCATCCTTGCAGCCAGGCTGAGGCAGGGGGGGCTGGAGGCTCAGGGAGGGAGGGGGAGAAGTTGTTGGAGGAGAGAAGTCAAAGGGACAGAGTCTGGGGGATGGGGAGGCCTGGGGCTGGTGGAGGCCCTCAGGGTTCAGCCCTGGGAGCAGAACGCTTCAATATTTTCCTCAACCACCTGGCTGAGGGCACAGAGGGCACTGCCAGCAGGGTTGCTGCTGGCACAGAGCTGGCAGCAGTGGGGGCAGCCCTCAGGCTCTGCTGCCATGCAGCCAGGCCTGGGCAGGCTCAGAGCTGGGCAGGGAGGGGTGGAAAGAAGCCCAAGAGGGGCAAGGGCAGAGGCTGGCAGCTGGGGAAGAACAATCCCAGGGAGCAGAGCAGGTTGGGGACTGAGCTGCTGCGGAGCAGGGCAGGGGAAAAGGCCCTGGGGGCTGGGGGGTGGGAGGTGCCCAGGAGCCAGCAATGTGCTCTGGGGGCCAAGGAGGCCAAGGGCAGCCTGGGCTGCAGCAGAAGGGCTGTGGGGAGGAGGGCAGAGAGGTTCTGCTGCCCCTCTGCTCTGCCCTGCTGAGGCCACAGCTGCAATCTTGGCTCCAGCTCTGGGCCCCTCAGCTGGGGGAATGGAGCAGTGCCACAGGTAGCATAGGCTGACCCCAGATGGAGCTGAAGAGAGGGATCCTGCCCCTCTGCTCTGGGGAGACCTCACCTGCAGGGCTGGGGCCAGAGCTAGAACCCTCAACACAGGAGGGACCTGGAGCTGAGGGAGAGGCTCCAGAGGAGGCCAGCAAGATGCTGAGGGGCTTGGAGCAGCTCTGCTGTGGGGCCAGGCTGAGGGAGCTGGGGGTGTTGAGCCTGCAGAAGAGAAGGCTGCAGGCAGAGCTGAGAGCAGCTCCCAGGCCCTGCAGGGGCTGCAAGCAGGCTGCAGAGGGACTGCTGCCAAAGGGCTGCAGGGACAGCCCCAGGGGCAATGGTTGGAGATGAGAGCAGAGCAGCTGGAGATTGGATGTGAGGAACAATTTGTGCCCCAGGAGGCTGCTGGCAGCCTGCAAGAGGTTGCCCAGGGAGGTGGTTGTGGCCCCCTGGCTGGAGAGCTTGCAGGGGAGGCTGGAGAGGGCTGTGGGCAAGCTGCTGCAGGGGAGGATGTCCCTGCTGAGGGCAGGGGCTTGGCCTGGAGGGGCTCTGCAGCTCCCTGCCAGCCCAGCCAGGACTGGGGGAAGAGGACTCTCTGCTTTCTCTCCAGGGTAGATGAAGAGCACTCAGACATCTGATGCTCAGCAGTTGTTATTGAAGCTTCACAAGCAGGGGGAGAAGGTTTGGGAGGTGCACACTGGCCCCCACACAGCCTTCAGAGGTGCTGGGGGATGTGAGGCAGGTCCTGGGTGTTGCTGTACCCTCAGTTTCCAGTGGCTTGGTAAGACAGAAGGTGGGAGGCAGCTGGGGGAAGCTGAAGGTTATCCAGGAGCAAGGGTTCTGTGGGAGACCTCTGTAGGGATCTGCAGAGGGAGAAGAGAAAGAGCAGCCTGGGGGGGGGTCAGGTGGTGACAAAGTGCCCAGGAGCCAGCAGTGGTCCCTGGCAGCCCAGAGGCAGCTGAGTGCTGAGCTGCAGCCAGAGCAGGGAGAGCAGCAGCACAGGGAGGGGATTCTGCCCCTCTGCTCTGCTCAGCCCCCACCTGCAGCACTGCCTCCAGCTCTGGGGCCCCCAGCACAAGGAGGACCTGGAGCTGCTGGAGAGGCTCCAGAGGAGGCCACAGAGATGAGCAGAGGCTGCAGAGCCTCCCCTGTGGGACCAGGCTGGGAGAGCTGGGGCTGTGCTTCTGCTCCATCCCCCCAAGTCCTATTCCTCCCTCACCCCCTCCAAAGTCCCTCCCCAGCTTGCTTGCAGCCCCCTGCAGCTCCTGCAAGGCCACCAGAAGCTCTCCTGGGAGCCTTCTCCTCTGCAGCCTGCACAAGCCCAACTCTCTCAGGCTGTGCTCAGAGCAGAGCAGCTCCAGCCCTCTGCTCCTCCTCCTGGCCCTGCTCTGGACACCTTCCAGCCCCTCCAGAGCCTTCCTGGCACAGAGGCTGCAGAGCTGGCCCCAGAGCTGCAGCTGTGGGCTCAGCAGAGTGGAGCAGAGGGGCAGAATCCCCTCCCTGGCCCTGCTGGCCACACTTCTCTTGCTGCAGCCCAGGCTCTGCTTGGCTCTCTGGGCTGCAGGTGCTCCCTGCTGGCTCCTGCTGAGCTTCTCCTCCCCCAGCACCCCCAAGGCCTTTCCTTCAGGGCTGCTCTCAACTTTCTTTGTCCTCAGTGCCTGGTGAGGAGCTGCAGGAACCAATGCTGCCCAGCAGCAGGTCCTCAGCCCTGCCTGGCACGCCCCTGAGGCTGCAGGTTCAGAGGCAGTGCTGTGTGCAGGCAAAAGGGAGATGCTGAGCTGGGGAGGAGAAGTGATCTCCTGTTTCCCCTCCTCCATCCCTGGCAGCCTGGCACAGAGGCTCCAGAGCTGGCCCCAGAGCTCCAGCTGGGGTCTCAGTGGGATCCAGCCCAGTCCCTCCCCAGCTGCTGCTGTCTCTGGGGCTGGTGCAGTGCCCCCTGGGCTGCTGGAGCTTCCTGGGGCCCCCTGGTGCTGCCCCCCTGAGTACCTCAGAGGCGCCTGCGGGCCAGCAGGAAGCGAAGCACTGGCTCCCCAAGGGGGTTCTGGAGGACATTCTGGGGCTTCCTTGGGGGCTGTGGAAAGAAAAGGCCTCTGGGGTCAGGGCTTTGCTGAGCAGGAACCAACTGCCTGCTTCAGCACACCTGTGGAGGGCAGCCTGGTGCTGCTCAGGCCCCCAGGGAGCACTTACCTCCTCCTCCTCCAGGCTGTCGGAGCCTGAGCTCTCCATGCTGCTGGCCTGGGGGACAAGAGAGGAAGCTGCATGGAGTCACAGCCTGCCTCGGAGGGGACCTTCAGCATCACCCAGTGCCCACCCCCTGCCATGGGCAGGGACACCTCCCCCCAGCCCAGCTTGCTCAAGAGCTTCTTCCTCAGCTCCACTGTAACCCTGCTCTGCCTCAGCTCCAAACCCTTCCCCCTGGGCCTGGCTCAGACCCCCTCAGGAGCAGTTCCTCTGCAGCCTTCCTGCAGGATCCCTTCAGCTCCTGGCAGCAGCTCTGAGGTGCCCCTGGAGCCTTCTCCTCTGCAGGCTGCACAGCCCCAGCTCCCTCAGCCTGTGCTCCCAGCAGAGCTGCTCCAGCCCTGGCAGCATCTTTGTGTTCAGAATCCCTCCCCAGCTCTCCTGGAGCCCTTCAGATCCTCAGAGGTTGCTCTCAGGTCTCCCTGCAGCCTTCTCCTAGGGGAAGTTATGAATGGAATAGAATAGACCAGACCAGGTTGGAAGAGACCTTCAAGATCAACGTGTCCAACCTATCAACCAATCCAACACCACCTAATCAACTAACCCTTGAAACCAAGCACCCCATCAAGTCTCACCTCCAGTGATGGTGACTCCACCACCTCCCTGGGCAGCTCATCCCAGTGGCCAATCTCTCTCTCGGTGTAGAACTTCCTCCTCCCCTCCAGCCTCAACCTCCCCTGGCACAGCCTGAGACTGTGTCCTCTTGTTCTGGTGCTGGGTGCCTGGGAGAAGAGACCAACCCCCAGCTGGCTCCAACCTCCCTGCAGGGAGTTGGAGAGAGCAAGAAGGTCTCCCCTGAGCCTCCTCTTCTGCAGGCTAAGCAACCCCAGCTCCCTCAGCCTCTCCTCATAGGGCTGTGCCCCAGACCCCTCCCCAGCTTTGTTGCCCTTCTCTGGACACCTTCCAGCAAGTCAACCTCCTTCCTAAACTGAGGGGCCCAGAACTGGACACAGGACTCAAGCTGTGGCCTCAGCAGTGCAGTGTACAGGGGCAGAATGACCTCCCTGCTCCTGCTGGCCACACTGTTCCTGATGCAGGCCAGGATGCCACTGGCCCTCTTGGCCCACTGGGCACACTGAAGGCTTATGTTCAGCCTACCATCAGCCAGTACCCCCAGCTCCCTCTCTGCCTGGCTGCTCTCAGCCACTCTGTCCCCAGCCTGTAGCACTGCCTGGGGTTGCTGTGGCCAAAGTGCAGCCCCTGGCCCTTGGATGTGTTCAATCTCCGGCCCTTGGCCTCCGCCCAGTCTGGCAAGGTCCCTCTGCAGAGCTCTGCCTCCCTCTAACAGCTCAACTCCTGCCCCTAGCTTGCTGTCAGCTGCACATTCACTGCTGATGGACTCCATCCCCTCCTCCAGATCATCAATAAAGATATTGATCAGGCTGGGGCCCAGCACTGCTCCCTGGGGCACAGCACTGGTGCCTGGCTGCCAGCTGGCTGTGGCACCATTCACCACCACTCTCTGGGCTCAGCCTGCAGCCAGTTCCTAACCCAGCTCAGAGCTGCTGTCCCAGCCAGGGGCTGACAGCTTGCCCAGGAGCTTGCTGGGGGGATGGTGGCCAAGGCCTTACTGGAGTCCAGGCAGACTTCATCCACAGCCTGCCCCACATCCACCAGGCAGTCACCTGATCATGGAAGGAGCTCAGGTTGGTCAGGCAGGACCTGCCCTTCCTAAATCCATGCTGGCTGGGCCTGATCCCTTGGCTATCCTGTAAGTGCTGTGTGATTGCACTCAGGATGACCTGTTCCATCATCTTGCCTGGCACTGAGGTCAGGCTGACAGGCCTGTAATTCCCTGGCTCATCCGACCAGCCCTGCTTGTGGATGGGCACCACGCTGGCCAGCTTCCATTCCTCTGGGACCTCTCCAGTGAGCCAGGACTGCTGAAAAATGATGGAGAGTGGCTTGGCCAGCTCCTCTGACAGCTCTCTCAGCACCCTAGGATGGGTCCCATCTGGTCCCATGGACTTGTGGGGATCCAAGCTGCTGAGGAGAGCTCCAACCACCTGCTCCTGGAACATAGGGAAACTGTGCAGCTCCCTGGCTCCTTCTGCCAGCTCTGCAGGCCAGCTGTCTGGAAGACATTCTGTCCTGCTAGTAAAAATTGAGGCAAAGAAGGTGTTAAGTACCTCTGCCTTTTCCTTATCCTTTGTTACAACATTCCCCTCCATGTCCACCAAGGAGTGGAGGTTGTCCTTGCCCTTTCTCTTGCTATTCATGTATTTATAGAAGGACTTTTTGTTGTCCTTCACAGCAGAGGCCAGGCTAAGCTCCAAATGTGCTTTTGCCTCCCTCATTTTCTTCCTCCATGACCTAGCAACATCTTTAAACATTCCATGGGTTGCCTCCCCTTTCTTCCAAAGATGATACACCCTCTTTCTCTCCCTTAGTTCCTTCAGAAGCTCATTGCCCATCCAGGCCGTCTGCCCCGGTGGCTCATCTTCTGGCACATTGGCACAGCCTGTCCCTGCACCTGCAAGAGTTCTTCCTTGAAGAAGATGTAGCCCTCCTGGACCCCTTTGTGTTTAAGAGCTTTATCCCAAGGAACCCTCTGAATTAGTTCCTTGAGTAACCTGAAGTCTGCCCTCTGGCAGGCCAGAGTGGAGGTCTTCTTGCTGCCCCTCTTAGCTTGGCTGAATATTGAACACTCAATTATCTCCTGGTCACTGGCCCCTAAACACCCTCTGACCACCACATCCCCACCAGCCCTTCCCTGTTGGTGAAGAGGAGGTCAAGCAGAGCCTTACCCCTGGTATGCTCTCGCAGCACCTGGGATAAGAAGCTGTCCTCCATGCATTCTAAGAACCTCGCTCTCCATCATTTTCTCCAGTCCTGGCTCACTGGAGAGGTCCCAGGTGACTGAAACTGGCTCATGTGGTCCCCATCCACAAGAAGGGTCGGATGGAGGAACCTGGAAGCTCCAGGCCTGGCAGCCTGACCTCAGTGCCAGGGAAAGTGATGGAGCAGATTATCCTGGGGGCAATAACTGCGCACCTGAAGGGTGGCCGAGGGCTCAGGCCCAGCCAGCAGGGATTCAGGCAGGGCAGGTCCTGCCTCTCCAACCTGATCTCCTTCTATGATCAGGTGACTGCCTGGTGGATGTGGGGCAGGCTGTGGATGTGGTCTACCTGCACTCCAGCAAGGCCTTTGCCACCATCCCTCCCAGCAAGCTCCTGGCCAAGCTGTCAGCCCCTGGCTTGGACAGCAGCTCTGAGCTGGGTTAGGAACTGGCTGGAGGCCAAGCCCAGAGAGTGGTGGTGAATGGTGCCACAGCCAGCTGGCAGCCAGGCACCAGTGGTGTCCCCCAGGGATCACTGCTGGGCCCTGTGCTCTTTAACATCTTCATTGATGATCTGGATGAGGGGATTGAGTCAGTCATCAGCAAGTTTGCAGATGACACCAAGTTGGGAGCAGATGTTGGTCAGTTAGAGGGCTGAAGGGCTCTGCAGAAGGACCTCGACCGACTGGACAGATGGGCAGAGGCCAACAGGATGGCATTCAACAAATCCAAGTGCCAGGGGCTGCACATTGGCCACAGCAACCCCAGGCAGAGCTACAGGCTGGGGTCAGAGTGGCTGAGAGCTGCCAAACAGAGAGGGACCTGGGGGTGGTGATTGACAGCTGCCTAAACATGAGCCAACAGTGTGCCTAGGTGGCCAAGAAGGCCAATGGCATCCTGGCCTGCATTAGGAAGAGTGTGGCCAGCAGGAGCAGGGAGGTCATTGTGCCCCTGTACTCTGGTTTGGTTAGGCCACAGCTTGAGTCCTGTGTCCAGTTCTGGGCCCCTCAGTTTAAGGAGGACATTGAGAGACTTGAAGGTGTCCAGAGAAGGGCAACGAGGCTGGGGAGAGGCCTTGAGCACAGCCCTATGAGGAGAGGCTGAGGGAGCTGGGGTTGCTTAACCTGGAGAAGAGGAGGCTCAGGGGTGACCTCATTGCCCTCTACAACTCCCTGCAAGGAGGTTGTAGCCAGCTGGGGGTTGGTCTCTTTTCCCAGGCCCCCAGCACCAGAACAAGAGGACACAGTCTCAAGCTGTACCAGGGGAAGTTTAGGCTGGGGGGGAGGAGAAAGTTCTTCACCGAGCGAGTCATTCGTCATTGGAATGTGCTGCCCAGGGAGGTGGTGGAGTCCCCATCCCTGGAGGTGTTGAAGAGGGGATTAGATGTGGCACTTGGAGCCATGGTTTAGTCATGAGGACTGTGGTGACAGGTTGGACTGGATTATCCTTGAGGTCTCTCCAACCTTAGTTATACTGTGATACTGTGATAGACTGCCTCCTCTCTGCTGTGCTGAGATCCCAGCAGATGTCAGGCAGGTTGAAGTCGCCCATGAGAACAAGGTCAGGCGATCCTGAGACAGCCCTAAGCTGCCTATAGAATGCTTCAGCAACATCTTCCTCCTGGTTGGGTGGTCTATAACAGACTCCAACCAGGATGTCTGCCCTGCCGGTCTTCCCTCTAATTCTCACCCACAAGCACTCAACCTGATGGTCCCTGATCTCCAGCTCAATGGCATCTAGTGCCTCCCTGATGTACAGGGCCACCCCTCCACCCCTTCTTCCTTGCCTGTCTCTCCTGAAGAGCTTGTAACCGTCAACTGCAGCGCTCCAGTCATGTGAGTCGTCCCACCACGTCTCTGTGATGGCAACTACATCGTAACTCTCCTGCTGCAGCAAGGCTTCCAGCTCCTCTTGTTTGTTGCCCATGCTTGTGCATTAGTGTACATGCACTGCAGCTGGGCTGCTGGTTTCACCTCTGGCTCCAGCTTATCACCCCCAGACTCCTGCCTGAGGGCACTGGTTTCAGCTCCTTCCCCATTCTAATCTAGTTTAAAGCCCTGTCAATGAGACCTGCCAATTCCCTTCCCAGGATCTGTTTCCCTTTGGGGGACAGGCCGTTCTCATATACTGTGACCTTTCCCCTCCTCTGGGACAGATGTACTCCAGCTGTTGCCAGCTGACCTGCAGCAGTAGAAAGTCCTCAAAGATGGAAAACCCCAAAATTCTTTTGACTGCCCCAGCCTCTAAGCCACTTGTTGACTCTAGCTGCTGACCTGTTCCTCATGGTGTTCCCTCCTGCAACTAAGGGTATGGATGAAAAAATTATTTGTGCCCCTGACCCCTCAACCAGATCCCCCAGGGCCCTGAAGTCATCTCTGATAGCCCTGGGAGCTCTGGTTGCAACATCATCATTCCCTAACTGCATGACTAGTAACTGATGGTAGTCAGAGGGCTGCACCAGGCTAGGCAGCCTTCTAGGAGCATCATTAACTTGGGCTCCTGGGAGGCAGCAAACTTCCCTATGAGATGGGGCTGGCCATGCTCAGAGGATGTAGAGCCTCTGCTGTGGGGCCAGGCTGGGAGAGCTGGGGCTGGTGGAGAGAGAAGAGAAGGCTGCAGGGAGAGCTTCTGGAGGCCTTGCAGGGCTTCAAGGGCTGCTCAGCAAGCTGGGGACAGAGTTTGTCTCAGGGGCTGCTGTGCCAGGCCAGGGGGGGATGGTTGGAAAGCCAAAGAGGGAGAGCCAGAGTGGAGAGAAGAAGAAATGTTTGCCCCTGAGGGTGGTGAGAGCCTGTCCCAGGCTGCCCAGAGAGAGCTGAGGGCTACCCAATGCCTGGAACCCTTCCAGCTCAGGTTGCTTTGGGGCTCTGAGCAGCCTGCTCTGCTTGGGGATGGCCCTGCAGGGGGGCTGGGACTGGCTGGGCTTTAAGACAGAGCACTCTGTGATGGTGTGAGGAGGAAGTTGAGCATCTGGAGTGGCTGTAACAGAGAGAGAAGCTGAGGCCAGTGCCAGACAGCTGAGTGCCAGCTCCCAGTGCTGGCCTTTCCCACCTTGAATCGCTCCTCAGTGTCTTCAGGACCTCTTTTGTGTGGAGCTGCAAGAGCCAGGCTCAGGACACAGGAGAGCAGCAGGAGCTGCAAGGTGAGAGAGAGCCCTGGGGAGGGGGGAAAGAACCACAACAAAGGGTTAGATGTGCTGGGCATGGCCAAAAGAAAGCCTTGGGGGTGGGGAGACTGAGAGCAGCCCTGCAGAGAAGGCCTTGGGGGTGCTGGGGAGGGGAGAAGCTGAACAGGAGCAGGCAGGGTGAGGCTGCAGCACAGGAGGCCAAGGGCAGCCTGGGCTGCACCCAAAGCAGGGTGGCCAGAGCTGGAGAGAGGGATCCTGCCCCTCTGCTCTGCTCTGGGGAGACCTCACCTGCAGGGCTGGGGCCAGAGCTGGAGCCCTCAGCACAGGAGGGACCTGGAGCTGAGGGAGAGGCTCCAGAGGATCCCAGCAAGATGCTGAGGGGGTTGGAGCAGCTCTGCTGTGGGGCCAGGCTGAGGGAGCTGGGGGTGATTCCATCAAGATGGAATGGAATGGAATGGAATGGAATAGAATAGAATTAACCAGGTTAGAAGAGACCTCAGAGCTCATCCAGTCCAACCTCTCCCCCACCACCATCTGAGCAACTCAACCATGGCACCAAGGGCCTCATCCAGGCTCTTTCTGAACCCCTCCAGGGATGGGGACTCTACCACCTCCCTGGGCAGCTCATCCCAGTGGCAAATTCCTCTTGCTGGCAAGAACTTTCTCCTCCCCTCCAGCCTCAACCTCTCCTGGCACAGCTTGAGACTGTGTCCTCTTGTTCTGCTGCTGGGGGCCTGGCAGAAGAGACCAACCCCCAGCTGGTTCCAACCTCCCTGCAGGGAGCTGGAGAGAGCAAGAAGGTCTCCCCTGAGCCTCCTCTTCTGCAGGCTAAGCAACCCCAGCTCCCTCAGCCTCTCCTCCCAGGGCTGTGCCCCAGACCCCTCCCCAGCTTTCTTGCCATTCTCTGGACACCTTCCAGCAGCTCAACCACTTTCCCAACCTCAGGAGCCCAGAACTGGACACAGGACTCAAGCTGTGGCCTCAGCAGTGCTGAGCACAGGGCACAAGGACTTCCCTGCTCCTGCTGGCCACACTCTACCTGACCCAGGCCAGGATGCCCTTGGTCTTCTTGGCTCCCTGGGCACACTGCTGGCTCCTCTTCAGCTTCTCTCCCCCAGCACCCCCAGCTCCCTCTCTGCCTGGCTGCTCTCAGCCCCTCTGCCCCCAGCCTGTGACACTGCCTGGGGTGGTTGTGGCCAGTGTGCAGCCCCTGGCACCCAGGGACACAGCTTCTGTTCCCCTCTCCCCACCCAGACCCCCAGCCTGGAGCCTTCCTGGGGTTGCTGTGCCCCAAGTGCAGGACCCAGCACTTGCTAAACCTCCTTCAGGTGACTTCAGCCCTGGCTGCAGCCTGGCCAGGTGCCTCTGCAGAGCCTTCCTCCCCTCCAGCAGGTCACCTCTCCCTCCCTGCTCATCCTCAGCCCCCTGCATTACCTTTGTGCTGCATGGTGCAGAGCTGGGCAGCAGAGCTGGGCAGCAGAGCTGGGCAGCAGAGCTGGGCAGCGGAGCAGGGCTGGCTGCAAGGCTGGGGGTGCTGTGGGGAGGGCTCCTGGCCATATATACAGCTGGGGGAGCTGGGGTTTGCATCAGAAAACCACAAGGGGTCACAGGTGAGAGCTCATGGAGGCCTTTGGGGTGTTTGGATTGCTTCTCAGCTGATAAGGAAGGCAGGTTGTTACCTCTGAGCCCTCTTAATCCCTGCAGGGTTGACAGGTTTGGAGCTGGCAGGGGGAGAGGAGAGGAGGGGAGAAGGGGAGAGGGAGGGTGGTGTTTGTCCAGGGGATGTTGCTTGGCTGTGTTCTCAGTGCAGATGTTCTGACTGCAGGCTGCTGGGGAGGGCTTTGGTCCAGGAGAAGGATCTGTGGTTTGTGTTCAGAGCATCAGAGAAGAGTTTGGGTTGGAAGAGAGCTCCAGGCTCAGCCAGCCCCAGCCCCCTGCCATGGGCAGGGACACCTCACACCACAGCAGCTTGCTCACAGCCACCTCCAGCCTGGCTGCAAACACCTCCAGCCAGGAGGCTTCCACCACCTCCCTGGGCAGCCTGGGCCAGGCTCTCACCACCCTCCTGCCCAACAACTTCTTCCTCCCAGCCCCCCCACTCCTAGCCCTCCCTCACCCCCTCCAAAGTCCCTCCCCAGCTTTCTTGGAGCCCCCTGCAGATCCTGGAAGGTCACCAGAAGGTCTCCTGGGAGCCTTCTCCTCTCCAGCCTACACAAGCCCAACTCTCTCAGCCTGTGCTCAGAGCAGAGCAGCTCCAGCCCTCTGCTCCTCCTCCTGGCCCTGCTCTGGACACCTTCCAGGCCCTCCAGAGCCTTCCTGGCACAGAGGCTCCAGAACTGGCTCCTGTTCAGCTGCTCTCCCCCAGCACCCCCAGGTCCCTCTCTGCCTGGCTGCTCTCAGCCACTCTGTCCCCAGCCTGTGGCACTGCCTGGGGTTGCTGTGGCCAATGTGCAGCCCCTGGCACTTGGATGTGTTCAATCTCCTGCCCTTGGCCTCTGCCCATCTGTCCAGCCTGGCAAGGTCCCTCTGCAGATCTCTGCCCCCCTCTAACAGCTCAACTCCTGCCCCCAGCTTGCTGTCAGCTGCACATTCACTGCTGATGGACTCAATGCCCTCCTCCAGATCATCAATGAAGGTATTGATCAGGCTGGGGCCCAGCACTGAGCCCTGGGGCACAGCACTGGTGCCTGGCTGCCAGCTGGCTGTGGCACCATTCACCACCACTCTCTGGGCTCAGCCTCCAGCCAGTTCCTAACCCAGCTCAGAGCTGCTGTCCCAGCCAGGGGCTGACAGCTTGCCCAGGAGCTTGCTGGGGGGGACAATGTCAAAGGCCTTGCTGGAGTGCAGGCAGACCACATCCACAGCCTGCCCCACATCCCCCAGGCAGTCCCCTGGGCATGGAAGGAGGTCAGGTTGGTCAGGCAGGCCCTACCCTTCCTAAACCCATGCTGGCTGGGCCTGATCCCTTGGCCATCCTGTCAGTGCTGTGTGATTGCACTCAGGATGACCTGTTCCATCATCTTGCCTGGCATTGAGGTCAGGCTGACAGGCCTGGAATTGCCTGGCTCATCCGACCAGCCCTGCTTGTGGCTGGGCACCACCTTGGCCAGCTTCCACACCACAAAAGGAGGATACACAGCACTGCAAGCACATTAGACACAAAAACAACAAGAAAGAAAAAACCAAACCAAACTGGCAAAGCAGCAGGCAAATAAAGCAACACTTGGCTACAAGTGTGAAACAAAATTGAGTGCTGTTTCCTAGGCTTGTGTCTCAAGGTGGAAACACCACAGGCAGAAACAACGACTCAGACAAAGGGATTGCAAAAGGGATGGAAAGTTTAAATAGGAAAACAATAAAAAACAACAATGGAAGCTTTTCAGAGAACCACAAGCACCGTGACAAAAGAGAGAAATCCCACAACATACCCAAGAACATCCCATCCCCACCTGGGGGTACACCCAAACCTCCAGGGCTCTTTCCTCCCCCCCCCCCCAACCCAGCCTTGGGCCTGGGTAGGCCCAAGGGAGGCGGCTCACGCCATTTTATCTAGGCAGCAGCTGGGGATGAAAGAGGAAGTGAAGACCCCGCATGGGCATTTACAGGGGAGCAGGGCACTATGGGAATGCAATACCTGGTTTCCTGTGACCACCCCCTGGCCTGGGCCCACCCCTTGGGACCTCCCAGGTGTGGTCTCTGCAGTGGCACACGGGCCAGCACCCAGCCTAAACCACCACACGCCACCCCTTATTCCATACCATAATCCCTGCACCCAGAACATATCATCAAATTGGAACTCTTCTGCTGACATGTCTAGCAACAGTCCAGGTCTTCATCTGGGCATCCTTCCACACAGTCTCTCATTCAGGCTCAAGTATCAGTCCATTCCAGTTCTTCTTCCTCATAGGATGGAACCTCCCAGCGACACAGATTCATTCTCCTGCAGTGTGAATTCCTTGTGGACTCGTTGGGATATCCTGGTCCCCTGGAAATACCTCACAACTTCTCAGCCAAGCTTTTATTCTCATTTACATTTACTCAACGGCTTTTTCCACCCCTGGGGCAAACTGGTCGGAGCAATCAGGCTCCACGACCGCTTTGTTCCATCCCTTCAGGGAGCCGCAGCCGACCGCTTCCAGCCGCGGTCCGAAACTACACAAATGCACATCGCAGGCACATCGCAGGCACATCGCAGATATATCGTCCCCTACTGGGTGTTTGCGTACAGAAGCATCACCGCATCCAGTTCACAGCCCTGCCCCGGCAGAGGGGGCGGCTGCAGCACAACTCGCTGAGAAGAGAGGAGGCGGAGCCAGGTGCTCGGCGCCATTCTCGGAGCATGTCCGAAAACACCAAGGAAAGATTTACAGCTGCCGCCTCCGCTTGAACGCAGCCCGGCCCGGCCCCCGCCGTCTCTGTTGCCGCAATGCAGAGTCCAAGTCACCTCCACCCCTTCGGGCATCCAATCGGATGCTTCAGCCAAAGCCACGAGCGCGTACTCAGGGCCATTGAGAACAGCTTTCCAGCTGAAGTCCCCGCTCGCCCTCGGGTTTCAGAAGCCGTCACTCGTCTGCTCGCCGTGGGTGGCCCTCCCCTGCAGTGGCCACAGGCCGACCCTGCTCTGCTTGCTGCTGCCCCTCCTCCGCTCTGCTCCCTGCCGCTCGTTGCTCTGCAGAGCACAAGGAGGAGAAGGCAGGTCTCGCCTTCTTAGGCTCCTCGAGCATTCTTAAGCCACCCTGGGCAGAAAGTCACAGAAAGAGCCACCCCTCGCTGTTCCCAAGCAACAGGAGGGACTTCCATGCCATCAGCCACGCACCAGGTGTCCTTCTGCAGTCCACAGGAGTTCACACAGTCGCCCTGGCAACAAAACTTGGGCCCAAACTGCCAAACCCAAACCGACACCCAGAACTACATTTAAACTCTCCATCGTTTGCAATCAATCTGCAGAGTGGGCACAGCAGCAGCCCCACATTGGGCGCCAAAATGTAATGGGTTGGGGCAGATCCCCTCCCCACCACAGGCAGAAACAACGACTCAGACAAAGGGATTGCAAAAGGGATGGAAAGTTTAAATAGGAAAACAATAAAAAACAACAATGAAAGCTTTACAGAGAACCACAAGCACCGTGACAAAAGAGAGAAATCCCACAACATACCCAAGAACATCCCATCCCCACCTAAGGGTACACCCAAACCCCCAGGGCTCTTTCCTCCCCCACCCCCCACCCCCCACCCCAGCCTTGGGCCTGGGCAGGCCCGAGGGAGGCAGCTCACGCCATTTTACCTAGGCAGCAGCTGGGGATGAAAGAGGAAGTGAAGACCTCACATGGACATTTTATAGGGGAGCAGGGCATTATGGGAATGCAATACCTGGTTTCCTGTGACCACCCTCTGGGCTGGGCCCACCCCTTGGGACCTCCCAGGGGAGGTCTGTGCAGTGGCATCCGGGCCAGCACCCAGCCAAAACCACCACATTGCCCTTCTCTGGACTCATTCCAGCAAGTCAACCTCCTTCCTAAACTGAGGGGCCCAGAACTGGACACAGGACTCGAGGTGTGGCCTAACCAGTGCAGTGTACAGGGGCAGAATGACCTCCCTGCTCCTGCTGGCCACACTGTTTCTGATGCAGGCCAGGATGCCATTGGCCCTCTTGGCCTCCTGGGCACTCTGCAGACTCATGTTCAGCCTACCATCGACCAGTACCCCCAGATCCCTCTCTGCCTGGTTGCTCTCAGCCACTCTGTCCCCAGCCTGTAGCTCTGCACAGGGTTGTTGTGGCCAATGTGCAGAACCTGGCACTTGGATGTGTTCAATCTCCTGCCCTTGGCCTCTGCCCATCTGCCCAGCCTGGCAAGGTCCCTCTGCAGAGCCTCTCCTGCCCTCCACCAGATCAACTCCTGCCCCCAGCTTGGTGTCATCAGCAAGTTTACTGATGGTGAACTCAATGCCCTCATCCAGATCATCAATGAAGATGTTAAAGAGCACAGGGCCCAGCCCTGCTCCCTGGGGCACAGCACTGGTGCCTGGCTGCCAGCTGGCTGTGGCACCATTCACCACCATTTTCTTCCAGATGATCTAGAACTGGAGCCTCTCATTTTGCAAGTGGGCTCAGTTTCTTTCAAGGAAGTTTAGAAAACAGGTCAGAATTCATCTCCTGTACCACGGACACGGACAGATTGAGAAGGAACATGAGCCACTCCCAGCTGCTCTTTGCAACTGTCCTTTGTTGCTATGGCAGCAGATCATCGGAAGAAAATGCAAGCTCCTCTATTTTAGTTCAAGCAGCACTTAACTTCTAAGCAAAATTATTTATGATCTGTTAACAGTGCCTGTTAGCTCACACCACCATCCCCTTGTTTGAAATAACAACCATCTGTTTTACAGAGAGGAACTTTTAGCCACTTAGTAACCTTACAATTCTGAAGTTAATTTCATTTTTTGAAGTATGCAACTTATTCAGAGAATTGAAACGTTCCATCTCCCCATGAGCTGACAGCAGAAACTTCATGGAAGCAGCTGAATGACACAAAGCAATGTAGGGTTTTATTTTATGTCTGGCATGCTAAAATATGACTGCCATAAAGAACAGCTTACGTGCTGCATCAAAGGCATTCAGAGCATCATAGTACAAGAGTATCAGTCAGGGTTGGAAGGGACCACAAGGAGCATCTAGCTCCAACCCCCCTGCCATGGGCAGGGACACCCCACACTAGATCAGGCTGCCCAGAGCTTCAGCCAGCCTGGGCTTAAACACCTCCAGGGACAGAGCCCCAACCACCTCCCTGCACAACCCATTGCAGGGCTTCACCACTCTCATGGGGAAGAACTTCCTCCTCCCCTCCAGCCTCAATCTCCCCACCTCCAGCTTCATTCCATTCCCCCTAGTCCTATCACTGCCTGAGATCCTGAGCAGTCCCTCCTCAGCCTTCCTGTAGCCCCCTTCAGATACTGGAAGGCCACAATGAGGTCACCTGGGAGCCTTCTCTTCTCCAGACTGAACAGCCCCAACTCCTTCAGTCTGTCCTCATAGGAGAGGTGCTCCAGCCCTCTGATCATCCTCGTGGCCCTTCTCTGGACACCTTCCAGCACCTCCACATCCCTCTTGTCACAGGGGCTCCAGAACTGGAGGCAGTACTCCAGGTGGGGTCTCCCCGGAGCTGAGCAGAGGGGGAGGATCACCTCCCTTGCCCTGCTGGCCACACTTCTCCTGATGCAGCCCAGGATCTGGTTGGCTTTCTGGGCTGCAAGTGCACATTGAGAGCTCCTGTTGAGCTTCTCCTCCCCCAGCACCCCCAAGGCTCTCTCCTCAGGGCTGCAGAGAAAGCTATAGGAAAAATAAAACCCACCTGGAAGCTTGCATGAGAATCCTTGATGACCTAGAAAAAAATAGACCTGAACAAAATGAAAAGTCTGAAACAGGAGTTTGTATTGGAGGAGTGGCACCATCCTCAAACTCATGATCTGGGAAGAAAAGCTCAAGCTTTTGGACATGGCAGGATTTTAACACCTGTCCCTTTTCCAGCAGCTTGCTGCACATTACTGATGAAGCAAAACCTACTAGTTTTGTACTGATTAATCTGATCCCACATGCAGCTGAAGAAGAGTGGAAAGGGCACTGCCAAGTTGGCCCAGAGCAGCCTGGCTACCTGCTGGGGAGGCAGCAGGGCAGCTGTTGGTCCTAAGGCACAGAGGGGCAAAGCTTTGAAGAGGATTTGCTGCCTGCTTGGGCAGCTGCTCCTTGCCTAGCTGGAATGGTTGCCCTCTTGGAGGCCTCATCCAAGCTCCAAGGGTTTGGGCTGGAGCTCTGCAGAAGGTCAACCAAATGCTCAACAGCTCAGGGAATGGAGAAATGGGAAGGGTAAAAACATCTCTGAGTTAAGGCAGAGGAGGAAGGAGGGAAGAGAAGGGCTGATGGGGGCAGCTGTCCTGCGTTGGCCACCCCTGCCCTTCATCACCTTACCACTTGGGGAGTCAAGGCTGATGGTTGGAGCTGCAGAACAGGATGATCCCTCCCAACCCCCACCAGCTCTGGTCCCATCATGTCCCTCCTGGGCTGCAGGAGCTCAGACTCAGATGCCAGGAAAACTCAGAGAAAACTCAGACTGGATGCCAGGAAGAAGTTGTTGGGCAGGAGGGTGGTGAGAGCCTGGCCCAGGCTGCCCAGGGAGGTGGTGGAAGCCTCCTGGCTGGAGGTGTTTGCAGCCAGGCTGGAGGTGGCTGTGAGCAAGCTGCTGTGGTGTGAGGTGTCCCTGCCCATGGCAGGGGCTGGGGCTGGCTGAGCCTGGAGCTCCCTTCCAGCCCTGGCAGTTCTGTGATGCTTCTGCTCCTGTAACTGCAACATCTCTGCAGACATTTCTCTGCTGCAGTGCCAAAACAGAGCAGCAGCCTCCCAGAGAGCCTCCAAGCAGCTGGGAGCTGATTTGCTGCTTCATGCATTAGGTGCTTCAGACACCCACAGCTGTCAGCAGCTTAGCAGAGAATCCTAGAGTGGCTTAGAAGGGCTGGCAGGGAGCTGCAGAGCCCCTTCAGGCCAAGCCCCTGCCCTCAGCAGGGACATCCTCCACTGCAGCAGCTTGCCCACAGCCCTCTCCAGCCTCCCCTCCAAGCTCTCCAGCCAGGGGGCCACAACCACCTCCCTGGGCAACCTCTTGCAGGCTTCCAGCAGCCTCCTGGGGCACAACTTGTTCCTCACATCCAATCTCCAGCTGCTCTGCTCTCATCTCCAACCATTGCCCCTGGGGCTGTCCCTGCAGCCCTTTGGCAGCAGTCCCTCTGCAGCCTGCTTGCAGCCCCTGCAGGGCCTGGCAGCTGCTCTCAGCTCTGCCTGCAGCCTTCTCTTCTGCAGGCTCAACACCCCCAGCTCCCTCAGCCTGGCCCCACAGCAGAGCTGCTCCAAGCCCCTCAGCACCTTGCTGGCCTCCTCTGGAGCCTCTCCCTCAGCTCCAGGTCCCTCCTGTGCTGAGGGCTCCAGCTCTGGCCCCAGCCCTGCAGGTGAGGTCTCCCCAGAGCAGAGCAGAGGGGCAGGATCCCTCTCTCCAGCTCTGGCCACCCTGCTTTGGGTGCAGCCCAGGCTGCCCTTGGCCTCCTGTGCTGCAGTCTCTCACTGCCTGCTCCTGTTCAGCTTCTCCCCCTCCCCAGCACCCCCCAAGTCCATCCTGGTGATGGTTGTTGGTTGGCTGCCAAAGGAAACTCTTCCCTCTTTGCCCTGATGACTTCCACTTCCTTCTGGCTTGCTCCAGCCCTTGCTGGGGGCAGAGCTGTGCTGCGTGTTGGCCTCAGGGCAGAGTAGCTCAGCCCCTGGTGAGCTGCCCTTGACTCAGCTGCATCTGGCTGCTTGCTCTGGTGGGGAAAGAGCAAATCAGCTGCAGTGAGGCAGGGAGAAGAAGTCAGCTTGACTTCCTCCCCGAGGCTGCAGAGGAAGGAACTTCACACAGGATTAGCACAGAGGACATTCTTTGGATGCAGCCCAGGCTGCCCTTGGCCTCCAGTGCTGCCAGTGCCCACTGCTGGCTCCTGGCCAGCTTCTCCCCCTCCCCAGCCCCCCCAAGGCCTTCTCTGCAGGGCTGCTCTCAGCTTACTCATCCCCACCCCTCCCAGCCCCAGGGCTTTCCTTTGGCCCAGCCCAGCACAGTGTCACAGAGTCACCAAGGTTGGAAGAGATCTCAAAGCTCATTGAGTCCAAGTGCCACATTCAATCCCCTCCTGAACACCTCCAGGGATGGGGACTCCACCACCTCCCTGGGCAGCACATTCCAATGGCCAACAACTCTCTCAGGGAAGAACTTTCTCCTCCCCTCCAGCCTCAACCTCAACCTCAGTCTCAGCTTGAGACTGTGTCCTCTTGTTCTGCTGCTGGGGGCCTGGCAGAAGAGACCAACCCCCAGCTGGCTCCAACCTCCCTGCAGGGAGCTGTAGAGAGCAAGAAGGTCTCCCCTGAGCCTCCTCTTCTGCAGGCTAAGCAACCCCAGCTCTCTCAGCCTCTCCTCACAGGGCTGTGCCCCAGACCCCTCCCCAGCCTTGTGCCCCAGACCCCTCCCCAGCTTTCTTGCCCTTCTCTGGACACCTTCCAGCAGCTCAACCTCTTTCCTACCCTCAGGAGCCCAGAACTGGACACAGGACTCAAGCTGTGGCCTCAGCAGTGCTGAGCACAGGGCACAAGGACTTCCCTGCTCCTGCTGGCCACACTCTGCCTGACCCAGGCCAGGATGCCCTTGGCCTTCTTGGCCCCCTGGGCACACTGCTGCCTCCTCTTCAGCTGCTCTCCCTCAGCGCCCCCAGCTCCCTCTCTGTCTGGCTGTTCTCAGCCCCTCTGCCCCCAGCCTGTGGCACTGCCTGGGGTTGCTGTGGCCAAAGTGCAGCCCCTGGCACTTGGATTTGTTCAATGCCATCCTGCTGACCTCTGTCTATCTCTCCAGCCTGGCAAGGGCCTTGGCTTTTCACTTTCCTCTCGGGGCTCTGCAGGTCAGGAGGATTCCTGGTGGGCAGGGGCCTCGGGCCAGGTCGTGCCCTCGCAGCCTGCTCGGGATGGGCAGCCTGAGGTTGGCTGTGGGAGGTTCGAATCCCGCCCGGCCTGTGCCCACGGTGCCATTGTGGCTGCAGAGCCTCTCTGATGCTGGCAGGAACAAAGAAACAACAAACCAAATCCCAGCATCTCCCCAGACACAGCTGCTGCAGCAGCATGCTGGAGTCCAGGCTGCTGGCTGCAGAGTGCTTCAGCCTGGCACTTGGGATGGAGGGGAGAGGAGAGAACTCGTGTGCCAGGTGTGAGCAGGCGAACGGTCTCCTCAGCCTGCTGGCAGAGCTGAAGGATGAAGTGGCTGAGCTGAAGGAGGAGCTGTCTAGGGTGAGTTCAATAAGGGAAAGCCAAAGGGAGTTAGATTTGTGGGAGAAGGCTCTGCAGATCTTCCCTGCTGAGGGAAGGGTCCCTGGAAACGGGGAGGGATGGCTACAGGTCCCTGCCAGGGGTGGCAAGAGAAATCCATCCCAGCCCTCTCCTCCTCTGCTGCCCTTGCATAGTATCATAGTATCATAGTATCAGACAGGGTTGGAAGGGACCACAAGGATCATCTAGTTCCAACCCCCCTGCCATGGGCAGGGACACTCCACACTAGATCAGGCTGCCCAGAGCCTCATCCAGCCTGGGCTTAAACACCTCCAGGGATGGGGCCTCAACCACCTCCCTGGACAACCCATCCCAGGGCTTCACCACTCTCATGGGGAAGAACTTCCTCTTCCCCTCCAGCCTGAATCTCCCCACCTCCAGCTTCATTCCATTCCCCCTAGTCCTATCACTCCCTGAGATCCTGAGCAGTCCCTCCCCAGCCTTCCTGTAGGTGCCCTTCAGATCCTGGAAGGCCACAATGAGGTCACCTGGGAGCCTTCTCTTCTCCAGACTGAACAGCCCCAACTCCTTCAGTCTGTTCTGTGTATTTCTGTGTGTTTGGGCAGAGGTCTGGATGGGGGTGGGCCCTCTGCCTCTGTCTCCATGCAGTCATGCCTCCACGCTCATCACACATCAGGAAACAGGTGGTGAATCCCTTGTCTCACCATCCTGTCTTCCCAGGGTACTTGATGGGTGGAGATTATCTTGTCTCACGCGTCTTCCCGAAGGTGGCCTCGGTCCATTGCTGTCAGGCCAGCTGTGGCCCAGCGAGCAATGTTACCTTTGCACCTTCCAAGAGTGGTTCCAGTGGCTCTGCCCAACACATATCAGCTATTGATATTGAGATATTGAGTCTCCTGTGAGGACAGACTGAAGGAGTTGGGGCTGTTCAGTCTGCAGAAGAGAAGGCTCCCAGGTGACCACGTTGTGGCCTTCCAGTATCTGGAGGGGGCCTCTGGGGTTCTCCCTGAGGTTAAACAGCCTAAGGTTAAACAGTGTAAGGCAAAGCAGCCTAAGGTTAAGGAGCCTTCCCCTGGCATCAGGACCTGCTCCCTCAAAAACAAGAGGAGGGTAATTGTTATTGGTGATTCCCTCCTGAGGGGAACAGAGGGCCCCATATGTTGGCCAGACCCATCTCATAGGGAACTCTGTTGTCTCCCAGGAGCACAAGTTAATGATGCTCCCAGAAGGCTGCCTAGCCTGGTGCAGCCCTCTGACTACCATCAGTTACTAGTCATGCAGTTAGGGAATGATGATGTTGCAACCAGAGCTCCCAGGGCTATCAGAGATGACTTCAGGGCCCTGGGGGATCTGGTTGAGGGGTCAGGGGCACAAATAATTTTTTCATCCATACCCTTAGTTGCAGGAGGGAACACCATGAGGAACAGGTCAGCAGCTAGAGTCAACAAGTGGCTTAGAGGCTGGGGCAGTCAAAAGAATTTTGGGGTTTTTTGATCTTGGGGAACTTTCTACTGCTGCAGGTCAGCTGGCAACAGCTGGAGTACATCTGTCCCAGAGGAGGGGAAAGGTCACAGTATATGAGAATGGCCTCCCCAAAGGGAAAAAGATCCTGGGAAGGGAATTGGCAGGTCTCATTGACAGGGCTTTAAACTAGATTTGAATGGGGAAGGAGCTGAAACCAGTGCCCTCAGGCAGGAGTCTGGGGGTGATAAGCTGTAGCCAGAGGTGAAACCAGCAGCCCAGCTGCACTGCATGTACACTAATGCACGAAGCATGGGCAACAAACAAGAGGAGCTGGAAGCCTTGCTGCAGCAGGAGAGTTATGATGTAGTTGCCATCACAGAGATGTGGTGGGATGACTCACATGACTGGAGTGCTGCAATTGATGGCTACAGGCTCTTCAGGAGAGACAGGCAAGGAAGAAGGGGTGGAGGGGTGGCCCTGTACATCAGGGAGGCACTAGATGCCATTGAGCTGGAGATCAGGGACCATCAGGTTGAGTGCTTGTGGGTGAGAATTAGAGGGAAGACCGGCAGGGCAGACACCCTGGTTGGAGTCTGTTATAGACCACCCAACCAGGAGGAAGATGTTGCTGAAGCATTCTATAGGCAGCTTAGGGCTGTCTCAGGATCGCCTGACCTTGTTCTCATGGCCGACTTCAACCTGCCTGACATCTGCTGGGAGCTTAACACAGCAGAGAGGAGGCAGTCTAGGAGGTTCTTAGAATGCATGGAGGACAGCTTCTTATCCCAGGTGCTGCGAGAGCATACCAGGGGTAAGGCTCTGCTTGACCTCCTCTTCACCAACAGGGAAGGGCTGGTGGGTGGTGTGATGGTCAGAGGGTGTTTAGGGGCCATGACCTCCTCTTCACCAACAGGGAAGGGCTGGTGGGTGATGTGGTGGTCAGAGGGTGTTTAGGGGCCAGTGACCAGGAGATAATTGAGTGTTCAATATTCAGCCAAGCTAAGAGGGGCAGCAAGAAGACCTCCACTCTGGCCTGCCAGAGGGCAGACTTCAGGTTACTCAAGGAACTAATTCAGAGGGTTCCTTGGGATAAAGCCCTTAAACACAAAGGGGTCCAGGAGGGCTGGACCTACTTCAGTGAAGAACTCTTGCAGGTGCAGGGACAGGCTGTGCCAGTGTGCCGGAAGATGAGCCGCCGAGGCAGACGGCCTGGATGGGCAATGAACTTCTGAAGGCACTAAGGGAGAAAAAGAGGGTGTATCATCTTTGGAAGAAAGGGGAGGCAACCCATGGAATGTTTAAGGATGTTGCTAGGTCATGGAGGAAGAAAATGAGGGAGGCAAAAGCACATTTGGAGCTTAGCCTGGCCTCTGCTGTGAAGGACAACAAAAAGTCCTTCTATAAATACATGAATAGCAAGAGGAAGGGCAAGGACAACCTCCACTCCTTGGTGGACATGGAGGGGAATGTTATAACAAAGGATAAGGAAAAGGCAGAGGTACTTAACACCTTCTTTGCCTCAATTTTTACTAGCAGGACAGAATGTCTTCCAGACAGCTGGCCTGCAGAGCTGGCAGAAGGAACCAGGGAGCTGCACAGTTTCCCTATGTTCCAGGAGCAGGTGGTTGGAGCTCTCCTCAGCAGCTTGGATCCCCACAAGTCCATGGGACCAGATGGGACCCATCCTAGGGTGCTGAGAGAGCTGTCAGAGGAGCTGGCCAAGCCGCTCTCCATCATTTTTCAGCAGTCCTGGCTCACTGGAGAGGTCCCAGAGGACTGGAAGCTGCCAACGTGGTGCCCATCCACAAGCAGGGCCGGTTGGATGAGCCAGAGAATTATAGGCCTGTTCAGCCTGACCTCAGTGCCAGGCAAGATGATGGAACAGGTCATCCTGAGTGCAATCACACAGCACTGACAGGATGGCCAAGGGATCAGGCCCAGCCAGCAGGGATTCAGGCAGGGCAGGGCCTGCCTGACCAACCTGAGCTCCTTCTACGATCAGGAGACTGCCTGGTGGATGTGGGGCAGGCTGTGGACGGAGTCTGCCTGGACTGCAGCAAGGCCTTTGACACCATCCCCCCCAGCAAGCTCCTGGCCATGCTGTCAGCCCCTGGCTGGGACAGCAGCTCTGAGCTGGGTTAGGAACTGGCTGGAGGCTGAGCCCAGAGAGTGGTGGTGAATGGTGCCACAGCCAGCTGGCAGCCAGGCACCAGTGCTGTGCCCCAGGGATCAGTGCTGGGCCCCAGCCTGATCAATATCTTCATTGATGATCTGGAGGAGGGGATGGAGTCCATCAGCAGTGAATGTGCAGCTGACAGCAAGCTGGGGGCAGGAGCTGAGCTGTTAGAGGGAAGCAGAGCTCTGCAGAGGGACCTTGCCAGGCTGGGCAGAGGCCAAGGACAGGAGATTGAACACATCCAAGTGCCAGGGGCTGCACATTGGCCACAGCCAAGCAACATCCCCTGGACAAACACTATCCTCCCTCTCCCCCTCTCCCCCTCCTCTCCTCTCCCCCTCTCCCCCTCCTCTCCTCTCCCCCTGCCAGCTCCAAACCTGTCAACCCTGCAGGGATTAAGAGGGCTCAGAGGTAACAACCTGCCTTCCTTATCAGCTGAGAAGCAATTCAAACACCCCAAAGGCCTCCATGAGCTCTCACCTGTGACCCTTTGTGGTTTTCTGATGCAAGCCCCAGCTCCCCCAGCTGTATATATGGCCAGGAGCCCTCCCCACAGCACCCCCAGCCTTGCAGCCAGCCCAGCTCCGCTGCCCAGCTCTGCACCATGCAGCACAAAGGTAATGCAGGGGGCTGAGGATGAGCAGGGAGGGAGAGGTGACCTGCTGGAGGGGAGGAAGGCTCTGCAGAGGCACCTGGCCAGGCTGCAGCCAGGGCTGAAGTCACCTGAAGGAGGTTTAGCAAGTGCTGGGTCCTGCACTTGGGGCACAGCAACCCCAGGAAGGCTCCAGGCTGGGGGTCTGGGTGGGGAGAGGGGAACAGAAGCTGTGTCCCTGGGTGCCAGGGGCTGCACACTGGCCACAACCACCCCAGGCAGTGTCACAGGCTGGGGGCAGAGGGGCTGAGAGCAGCCAGGCAGAGAGGGAGCTGGGGGTGCTGGGGGAGAGCAGCTGAAGAGGAGCCAGCAGTGTGCCCAGGGGGCCAAGAAGGCCAAGGGCATCCTGGCCTGGGGCAGGCAGAGTGTGGCCAGCAGGAGCAGGGAAGTCCTTGTGCCCTGTGCTCAGCACTGCTGAGGCCACAGCTTGAGTCCTGTGTCCAGCTCTGGGCTCCTGAGGGCAGGAAAGAGGTTGAGCTGCTGGAAGGTGTCCAGAGAAGGGCAACAAAGCTGGGGAGGGGTCTGGGGCACAAGGCTGGGGAGGGGTCTGGGGCACAGCCCTGTGAGGAGAGGCTGAGGGAGCTGGGGTTGCTTAGCCTGGAGAAGAGGAGGCTCAGGGGAGACCTTCTTGCTCTCTCCAACTCCCTGCAGGGAGGTTGGAGCCGGGGGGGGGTTGGTCTCTTCTGCCAGGCCTCCAGGAGCAGAACAAGAGGACACAGTCTGAAGCTGTACCAGGGGAGGTTGAGGCTGGAGGGGAGGAGAAAGTTCTTGCCAGCAAGAGGAATTGGCCACTGGGATGAGCTGCCCAGGGAGGTGGTGGAGTCCCCATCCTTGGAGGTGTTCAGGCAAGGCCTGGATGTGGCACTTGGTGCCAGGGTTTAGCTGTCAGGAGGGGTTGGGGATTAGGTCCCAGATTGGACTTGGTGAGTTCTGAGGTATTTTCCAACCTGGCTGACCTACTCTACTCTACTCTACTCTACTCTACTCTACTCTACTCTACTCTACCCCATTCCATTCCATACCATTCCCATTGCATTCCCATTCCCATTCCATTCCATCCCATTCCCATTCCCATTGCATACCATTCCCATTCTATTCCCATTCCCACTCCCATTCCATTCCATTCCCATTTCATTCTCTTCCATTGCCATTCCATACCATTCCCATTCCATTCTCTTCCATTCCCAATCCATTCCATTCCCATACCATTCCCATTCCATTCCATACCATTCCCATTTCATTCTCTTCCACTCCCATTCCATTCCATTCCATCTTGATGGAATCACCCCCAGCTCCCTCAGCCTGGCCCCACAGCAGAGCTGCTCCAACCCCCTCAGCATCTTGCTGGGATCCTCTGGAGCCTCTCCCTCAGCTCCAGGTCCCTCCTGTGCTGAGGGCTCCAGCTCTGGCCCCAGCCCTGCAGGTGAGGTCTCCCCAGAGCAGAGCAGAGGGGCAGGATCCCTCTCTCCAGCTCTGGCCACCCTGCTTTGGGTGCAGCCCAGGCTGCCCTTGGCCTCCTGTGCTGCAGCCTCACCCTGCCTGCTCCTGTTCAGCTTCTCCCCTCCCCAGCACCCCCAAGGCCTTCTCTGCAGGGCTGCTCTCAGTCTCCCCACCCCCACCCCCAAGGTTTTCTTTTGGCCATGCCCAGCACATCTAACCCTTTGTTGTGGTTCTTTCCCCCCTCCCCAGGGCTCTCTCTCACCCTGCAGCTCCTGCTGCTCTCCTGTGTCCTGAGCCTGGCTCTTGCAGCTCCCCAGGGAGGAGGTCCTGAAGACACTGAGGAGCGATGCAAGGTGGGAAAGGCCAGCACTGGGAGCTGGCACTCAGCTGTCTGGCACTGGCCTCAGCTTCTCTCTCTGTTACAGCCACTCCCGATGCTCAGCTTCCTCCTCACACCATCACAGAGTGCTCTGTCTTAAAGCCCAGCCAGTCCCAGCCCCCCCCTGCAGGGCCATCCCCAAGCAGAGCAGGCTGCTCAGAGCCCCAAAGCAACCTGAGCTGGAAGGGTTCCAGGCATTGGGCAGCCCCCAGCTCTCTCTGGGCAGCCTGGGACAGGCTCTCACCACCCTCAGGGGCAAACATTTCTCCTTCTCTCCACTCTGGCTCTCCGTCTCTGGCTTTCCAACCATCCCCCCCTGGCCTGGCACAGCAGCCCCTGAGACAAACTCTGTCCCCAGCTTGCTGAGCAGCCCTTGAAGCCCTGCAAGGCCTTCAGAAGCTCTCCCTGCAGCCTTCTCTTCTCTCTCCATCAGCCCCAGCTCTCCCAGCCTGGCCCCACAGCAGAGGCTCTGCAGCCTCTCAGTATCTCTGTGGCCTCCTCTGGAGCCTCTCCAGCAGCTCCAGGTCCTTGTGCTGGGGGCTGCAGAGCTGCCCCAGCCCTGCAGGGGAGGGCTGAGCAGAGCAGAGGGGCAGAATCCCCTCCCTGCCCCTGCTGCCCACACTGCTGGGGCTCAGCCCAGCACAGCCTTGCTTTCTGAGCTGCAACAGCACATTGCCAACTCACCTCCAGCTTTTCAGCCCCAAACACAACCAAGTCCTTCTCCTCCAGGCTGTTCTCAACGCCTTCCCCACCCAGCCTGGCTCTGTGCTTGGCACTGCCCTGAGCCAGCAGCAGGACCTGGCCCTTGGCCTTCTTGAGCCTACTGAGGGCAGAGCAGAGCAGAGGGGGAGCCCTGCTGGCCACACTCTTCCTGCTGCCCCCCAGGCCCCCATTGCCTCCCTTGGCCCCCAGGGCCCTTTGCTGTCCCCTGCAGACCTTGCTGCCCAGCAGCACTTCAAGGCCTTCTGCCCTGGAGCTGCTCTGCACAGACTCTGGCACAGGCTGCCCAGGGAGGCTGTGGCTGTCTCCTGCCTGGAGGGCTTTAGGGCCAGGATGGATGTGGCCCTGAGCAAGCTGGGGCTGGGGGGAGGTGTCCCTGCCCATGGCAGGGGGCTGGAGCTGGCTGAGCTCTGAGCTCCCTTCCAAGCCCCTGTGTTTCTATGACTCCCCAGGAGCCAGCAGTGCCTCCTGCAGCCCTCAGGCAGCTGTGTGCTGGGCTGTAGCCAGAGCAGGGTGGGCAGCAGGGCAGCAGAGGAGATTCTGCCCCTGGGCTCTGCTCTGCTCAGCCCTCAGCTCCAATCCTGCCTCCAGCTCTGCTGTCCCCAGCAGCAGAAGGACTCAGAGCTGCTGGAGAGAGCCCAGAGGAGGCCACAGAGATGCTGCCAGGGCTGGAGCAGCTCTGCTGGGAGCACAGGCTGAGGGAGCTGGGGCTGTGCAGCCTGCAGAGGAGAAGGCTCCAGGGGCACCTCAGAGCTGCTGCCAGGAGCTGAAGGGATCCTGCAGGAAGGCTGCAGAGGAACTGCTCCTGAGGGGGTCTGAGCCAGGCCCAGGGGGAAGGGTTTGGAGCTGAGGCAGAGCAGGGTCAGAGTGGAGCTGAGGAAGAAGCTCTTGAGCAAGCTGGGCTGGGGGGAGGTGTCCCTGCCCATGGCAGGGGGTGGGCACTGGGTGATGCTGAAGGTCCCCTTCGAGCCAGGCTGTGACTCCATGCAGCTTCCTCTCTTGTCCCCCAGGCCAGCAGCACGCAGAGCTCAGGCTCTGACAGCCTGGAGGAGGAGGTAAGTGCTCCCTGGGGGCCTGAGCAGCACCAGGCTGCCCTCCACAGCTGGGCTGAAGCAGGGACTTGGTTCCTGCTCAGCAAAGCCCTGACCCCAGAGGCCTTTTCTTTCCACAGCCCCCAAGGGAGCTCCCCAGTCCCCTCGAGAAGGTCCTTGATGACAAAAGGATTCGGGACCTGCTGTCATACTGAGGTACCCAGGGGGGCAGCACCAGGGGGCCCCAGGAAGTTCCAGCAGCCCAGGGGGCACTGCACCAGCCTCAGAGTCAGCAGCAGCTGGGGAGGGACTAGGCTGGATCCCACTGAGCCCACAGCTGCAGCTCTGGGGCCAGCTCTGCAGCCTCTGTGCCAGGAAGGCTGTGGAGGGGCTGGAAGGTGTCCAGAGCAGGGCCAGGAGGAGGAGCAGAGGGCTGGAGCTGCTCTGCTCTGAGCACAGCCTGAGAGAGTTGGGCTTGTGCAGGCTGGAGAGGAGAAGGCTCCCAGGAGAGCTTCTGGTGGCCTTGCAGGAGCTGCAGGGGGCTGCAAGCAAGCTGGGGAGGGACTTTGGAGGGGGTGAGGGAGGGCTAGGAGTGGGGGGGCTGGAGCAGAAGCACAGCCCCAGCTCTCCCAGCCTGGCCCCACAGGGGAGGTTCTGCAGCCTCTGATCATCTCTGTGGCCTCCTTGGAGCCTCTCCAGCAGCTCCAGGTCCTCCTTGTGCTGGGGGCCCCAGAGCTGGAGGCAGTGCTGCAGGTGGGGGCTGAGCAGAGCAGAGCAGAGGGGCAGAATCCCCTCCCTGTGCTGCTGCTCTCCCTGCTCTGGCTGCAGCTCAGCACTCAGCTGCCTCTGGGCTGCCAGGGACCACTGCTGGCTCCTGGGCACTTTGTCACCACCTGACCCCCCCCAGGCTGCTCTTTCTCTTCTCCCTCTGCAGATCCCTACAGAGGTCTCCTACAGAACCCTTGCTCCTGGATAACCTTCAGCTTCCCCCAGCTGCCTCCCACCTTCTGTCTTACCAAGCCACTGGAAACTGAGGGTACAGCAACACCCAGGACCTGCCTCACATCCCCCCAGCACCTCTGAAGGCTGTGTGGGGGCCAGTGTGCACCTCCCAAACCTTCTCCCCCTGCTTGTGAAGCTTCAATAACAACTGCTGAGCATCAGAGGTCTGAGTGCTGTTCATCTTTCCTGGAGAGAAAGCACAGAGTCCTCTTCCCCCAGTCCTGGCTGGGCTGGAAGGGAGCTGCAGAGCCCCTCCAGGCCAAGCCCCTGCCCTCAGCAGGGACATCCTCCCCTGCAGCAGCTTGCCCACAGCCCTCTCCAGCCTCCCCTCCAAGCCCTCCAGCCATGGGGCCACAACCACCTCCCTGGGCAACCTCTTACAGGCTTCCAGCAGCCTCCTGGGGCACAACTTGTTCCTCACATCCAATCTCCCTCTGCTCTGCTCTCATCTCCAACCATTGCCCCTGGGGCTGTCCCTGCAGCCCTTTGGCAGCAGTCCCTCTGCAGCCTGCTTGCAGCCCCTGCAGGGCCTGGGAGCTGCTCTCAGCTCTGCCTGCAGCCTTCTCTTCTGCAGGCTCAACACCCCCAGCTCCCTCAGCCTGGCCCCACAGCCTTGTGCCCCAGACCCCTCCCCAGCTTTGTTGCCCTTCTCTGGACACCTTCCAGCAGCTCAACCTCTTTCCTAACCTCAGGAGCCCAGAGCTGGACACAGGACTCAAGCTGTGGCCTCAGCAGTGCTGAGCACAGGGCCCAAGGACTTCCCTGCTCCTGCTGGCCACACTCTTCCTGACCCAGGCCAGGATGCCCTTGGCCTTCTTGGCCCCCTGGGCACACTGCTGCCTCCTCTTCAGCTGCTCTCCCCCAGCACCCCCACCTCCCTCTCTGCCTGGCTGCTCTCAGCCACTCTGCCCCCAGCCTGTGGCACTGCCTGGGGTTGCTGTGGCCAATGTGCAGCCCCTGGCACTTGGATGTCTTCAATCTCCTGCCCTTGGCCTCTGCCCATCTGCCCAGCCTGGCAAGGTCCCTCTGCAGAGCTCTGCTCCCCTCTCACAGCTCAGCTCCTGCCCCCAGCTTGCTGCCAGCTGCACATTCACTGCTGATGGACTCCATCCCCTCCTCCAGATCATCAATGAAGATATTGATCAGGCTGGGGCCCAGCCCTGCTCCCTGGGGCACAGCACTGGTGCCTGGCTGCCAGCTGGCTGTGGCACCATTCACCACCACTCTCTGGGCTCAGCCTGCAGCCAGTTCCTAACCCAGCTCAGAGCTGCTGTCCCAGCCAGGGGCTGACAGCTTGGCCAGGAGCTTGCTGGGGGGGATGGTGGCCAAGGCCTTGCTGCAGTCCAGGCAGACTCCATCCCCAGCCTGCCCCACATCCCCCAGGCAGTGCCCTGGGCATGGAAGGAGCTCAGGTTGGTCAGGCAGGCCCTGCCCTGCCTGAATCCCTGCTGGCTGGGCCTGAGCCCTTGGCCATCCTGCAGGTGCTCAGTGACTGCCCCCAGGATAATCTGCTGCATCCTTTTCCCTGGCACTGAGGTCAGGCTGCCAGGCCTGGAGCTTCCAGGTTCCCCTCCTGGCTGTGGTTGGTTTTTGCCCTGCTGTGTGCTGGGAGCAGAATGGGCAGTGGGCAGCAAGCCCTGGCTGAGGGGACTGAAGCTGTCCTTGCAGCTGGCTTTGGAGGGGATGGATCTGTGCTCCCTGGGTGAGGAACCCTGTGTGCAGGAGGAGCTGCAGCAGCCAAGCCTCTTCTGTCCACTCTGCTTCCTTTCCATCCCCTCTGTGGCTTCCACCCCTCTGGCTTTCTCCCCAGGGTTCTCTTAATTGCTCCTCACAGAGTGGCTCAGGTTGGAAGGGACCTCAGGGATCAGCTCCTGCCACCCCCTGCCATGGGCAGGGACACTTCTCAACGAGGCTCAGCTGCCCAAGGCCTCATCCAGTCTGTTTTGAGCACCTCCAGGGAAGGGGCATCCAGCAGCCTCCCTGGGCAGCCTGTGCCAGAAGGGCTCCCTGGAGCCTGGAGACATTCAAGGTCAGACTGGATGTGGCCCTGGGAAGCTGGATCTAGTTGGAGATGTCCCAGCTGCCTGCAGCGGGCTTGGGCAAGATGCCCTTGGAGGCTCCCTTCCAACCCAACAGAATCCACTCCAGCCATTATCCATCCTCTGCCCAGGCTGGGGCTGAGCCATGGCCTCAGCACCACAGCTCTGAAACCCCTCCAGGGATCAGCATCCAACCCCCTCCCTGGGCAGCCTGGGCCAGGCTTGCAGAGCCCTTGCAGCCAAGAAGTTTCTTCTCCTCTCCAAGCTAAGCCTCCCCTGGGGCAGCCTGAGGCCATTGCCTCTCCTCCTGGCCCTTATTGCTAGGGAGCAGAGCCCAACCCCCCCTGGCTGCAGCCTCCTCTCAGGGAGCTGCAGAGAGCAAGGAGGTCTCCCTCAGCCTCCTCTGCTCCACACTCCCCACCCCCAGCTCCCTCAGCTACTCCTCCCCAGCCCTCTTCTCCACACCCTTCCCCACCTTTCTTGCCCTTCCCTGGCCCTGCTACTTCAGGGAAGAAGATTCTTATGATGTCCAGCCTAAACCTTCCCTGGGGCAATGTCACAGGTCATAGAAACACAGAGCTGCCAGGGCTGGAAGGGAGCTCCAGGCTCAGCCAGCCCCAGCCCCCTGCCATGGGCAGGGACACCTCACCCCACAGCAGCTTGCTCACAGCCACCTCCAGCCTGGCTGCAAACACCTCCAGCCAGGAGGCTTCCACCACCTCCCTGGGCAGCCTGGGCCAGGCTCTCACCACCCTCCTGCCCAACAACTTCTTCCTCACAGCCAAGCTCCAGCTCCCCACTTCTACTTCTGCTCCAGCCCCCCCACTCCTAGCCCTCCCTCACCCCCTCCAAAGTCCCTCCCCAGCTTGCTTGCAGCCCCCTGCAGCTCCTGCAAGGCCACCAGAAGCTCTCCTGGGAGCCTTCTCCTCTCCAGCCTGCACAAGCCCAACTCTCTCAGGCTGTGCTCAGAGCAGAGCAGCTCCAGCCCTCTGCTCCTCCTCCTGGCCCTGCTCTGGACACCTTCCAGCCCCTCCAGAGCCTTCCTGGCACAGAGGCTGCAGAGCTGGCCCCAGAGCTGCAGCTGTGGGCTCAGCAGAGTGGAGCAGAGGGGCAGAATCCCCTCCCTGGCCCTGCTGGCCACACTTCTCCCTCTCCAGTTTTCCTGTAGGCCTCCTTAGGATATTGGAAGGCATCTTAAAGACAGCCCAGTTCCAGCAGCCCTGCTGTGGGCTCCAGCCCAGCTTTCTGAAGGCCATTTTTGCCAGCAGGAGCTCTCCTGTGGGGCACTGGCAACATCACTGCTGTGCTCCCAGGGGTGGGGGAAGGAGGATCTGAAGGGAAGAGTTTCTTTCCCCCTGGGGTTGAAGGATGATGTGTGAAGGAGTGACCTGTGTGTGTGACCTACACTGCAGCTGCATAGGCCCTTGCCCCAGCCCCCAGCCCAGCCCCAGCCCTGCATCCAGCTGTGCCCCAGCCCAGCCCCAGCCCCGGCCCCAGCCCACACCCCTGGCCCCAGCCAAGCCCCCAGCCCATCCCCAGCCCATCCCCAGCCCAGGCCCAGCCCAGCCCAGCCCCAGCCCAGCCCCAGCCCTGCCCCAGCCCTGCCCCAGACCTGGCCCCAGCCCTGCCCCAGACCTGCCCCAGCCCCGGCCCCAGCCCCAGCCCCAGCCCTGGCCCCAGCCCTGCCCCAGCCCAGCCCCAGCCCCAGCCTAGCCTCCAGCCCAGCCCTGCCGCAGCCCCAGCCTAGCCTCCAGCCCAGCCCTGCTCCAGCCCCAGCCTCAGCCCATCCCCAGGCCATCCCCAGCCCAGCCCCAGACCTGCCCCGAGCCCAGCCCAAGCCCTGGCCCTAGCCCCCAGCCCAGTCCTGCCCCAGCCCCGGCCCAGCCCCCAGCCCTGCCCCCAGCCCTGCGCCATCCCCGACCCCACCCTGGCCTTAGCCCAGCCCCAACTCTGCCCCAGCCCTGCCCCAACCTAGCCACAGCTATGCCCCAGCCCTGCCCCCAGCCCAGCTCCACCTCAGACCCTGTCCTGACCCAGCTCTACCCCCAGCCTAGCCCCAGCCCAGCCCTGCCCCAGCCCAGACCCGAGCCCAGGCCCCAGTCCCAGACCCAGCCCAGCCCCAGCTCAGCCCCCAGCCCCGCCCCCAGCCCTGCCTCATCCCTGGCCCCAGCCCCTGCTCAGCCCCAGCCCAGCCCCGGCCCCGGCCCCGGCCCCAGCCCTGCCCCCATCCCCAGCGCAGCCCTGGCCCCAGCCCAGCCCCAGTCTAGCCCTGACCCTGCCCCAGTCCAGCCCCAGCACAGGCCCCAGCCCAGTACCCAGCCCAGCCCCAGCCCTGTCCCCAGCCCAGCCCCAGCTCAACCCTAGCCCTCAGCCCAGCCTCCAGCCTCAGCCCAACCCCAGCCAAGCCCCAGCCCAGCCCCAGCCCCAGCCCAGCCTCCAGCCCCAGCCCCCAGCTCAGCCTCCAGCCCTACCCCAGACCCCAGCCCAGCCCTAGCCCCAGGCCAGCCTCCAGCCCCAGCCCAGGCCCAGCCCAGCCCCCAGCTCAGCCCCAGTCCAGCCCCAGCCTTAGTCCCAGCCCAGCCCAAACCCAGCCCTGCCCCAGCCCCTAGCCCAGCCTCCAGCCCCAGCCCAGCACCCAGCCCAGGCCCTGCCCAGCCCCAGCCCCGCCCCAGCCCTGCCTCAACCCAGCCCCCAGCCCTGCCTCAATCCAGCCCCCAGTCCAGCCTCCAGCCTCCAGCCCCAGCCCAGCACCCAGCCCAGGCCCAGCCCAGCCCCAGCCTGGCCCCAGCCCTGCCTCAACCCAGCCCCCAGCCCAGCCTCCAGCCCCAGCCCAGCCCAGCCTCAGCCCCCAGCCCAGCCCCCAGCCCAGTCTCAACCGAGCCCCAGCCGAGCCCCAGCCCCAACCAAGCCGTGCCTTAGCCCTGCCCCTACCCAGCCCCCAGCCCTAGCCCCAGGCCAGCCTCCAGCCTCAGACCCAGCTCAGCCCTAACCCAGCCCCAGCCCCAGCCCAGCCCTGCCCCAGCCCCAGCCCAGCCCTGCCCCAGCCCCGGCCCCAGCCCAGCCCCAGCCCACCCTCCAGCCTCAGACCCAGCTCAGCCCTACCCCAGCCCCAGCCCCAGCCCAGCCCTGCCCCAGCCCAGCCCAGCCCCAGCCCCAGCCCTGCCCCAGCCCTGCCCCAGCCCTGCCCCAGCCTATCCCCAGCTCAGCCCCAGCTCAGCCCCAGACCTGCCCCAGCCCCGGCCCCAGCCCCAGCCCTGGCCCCAGCCCTGCCCCAGCCCTGCCCCAGCCCCAGCCCCAGCCCATCCCCAGCCCATCCCCAGCCCAGCCCCAGACCTGCCCGAGCCCAGCCCAAGCCCTGGCCCTAGCCCCCAGCCCAGTCCTGCCCCAGCCCCGGCCCAGCCCCCAGCCCTGCCCCCAGCCCTGCGCCATCCCCGACCCCACCCTGGCCTCAGCCCAGCCCCAACTCTGCCCCAGCCCTGCCCCAACCTAGCCACAGCTATGCCCCAGCCCTGCCCCCAGCCCAGCTCCACCTCAGACCCTGTCCTGACCCAGCTCTACCCCCAGCCTAGCCCCAGCCCAGCCCTGCCCCAGCCCAGACCCGAGCCCAGGCCCCAGTCCCAGACCCAGCCCAGCCCCAGCTCAGCCCCCCAGCCCCGCCCCCAGCCCTGCCTCATCCCTGGCCCCAGCCCCTGCTCAGCCCCAGCCCAGCCCCGGCCCCGGCCCCAGCCCTGCCCCCATCCCCAGCGCAGCCCTGGCCCCAGCCCAGCCCCAGTCTAGCCCTGACCCTGCCCCAGTCCAGCCCTGACCCTGCCCCAGTCCAGCCCCAGCACAGGCCCCAGCCCAGTACCCAGCCCAGCCCCAGCCCTGTCCCCAGCCCAGCCCCAGCTCAACCCTAGCCCTCAGCCCAGCCTCCAGCCTCAGCCCAACCCCAGCCAAGCCCCAGCCCAGCCCCGGCCCCGGCCCCAGCCCTGCCCCCATCCCCAGCGCAGCCCTGGCCCCAGCCCAGCCCCAGCCCAGCCCTACCCCCAGGCCAGCCTCCAGCCCCAGCCCAGCCCCAGCCCAGCCCCCAGCCCAGGCCCAGCCCAGCCCCCAGCTCAGCCCCAGCCCAGCCCCAGCCTTAGTCCCAGCCCAGCCCAAACCCAGCCCAGCCCCCAGCTCAGCCCCAGCCCAACCCCAGCCTTAGTCCCAGCCCAGCCCAAACCCAGCCCTGCCCCAGCCCCTAGCCCAGCCTCCAGCCCCAGCCCAGCACCCAGCCCAGGCCCTGCCCAGCCCCAGCCCGGCCCCAGCCCTGTCTCAACCCAGCCCCCAGCCCTGCCCCCAGCCCAGACCCAGGCCTGGCCCAGCCCAGTCCCAGCCCTAGCCCAGTCCACAGCCCAGCCCTAGCCCAGCCCCCAGCCCCAGCCCAGCCTCCAGCCCAGCCCTCAGCCCAGCCCCAGCCAAGCCCCAGCCCAGCCCCAGTCCCAGCGCAGCCTCCAGCCCTACCCCAGCCCTCAGCCCCAGCCCTAGCCCCAGGCCAGCCTCCAGCCCCAGCCCAGTCCCAGCCCTGCCTCAATCCAGCCCCCAGTCCAGCCTCCAGCCTCCAGCCCCAGCCCAGGCCCAGCCCAGCCCCAGCCTGGCCCCAGCCCTGCCTCAACCCAGCCCCCAGCCCAGCCTCCAGCCCCAGCCCAGCCCAGCCTCAGCCCCCAGCCCAGCCCCCAGCCCAGTCTCAACCAAGCCCCAGCTGAGCCCCAGCCCCAACCAAGCCGTGCCTTAGCCCTGCCCCTACCCAGCCCCCAGCCCAGCCCCAGCCCACCCTCCAGCCTCAGACCCAGCTCAGCCCTACCCCAGCCCCAGCCCAGCCCAGCCCCAGCCCCAGCCCTGCCCCAGCCCTGGCCCCAGACCTGCCCCAGACCTGCCCCAGCCCCAGCCCCAGCCCTGCCCCAGCCATGGCCACAGCTCTGCACCAGCCCAGCCCAGCCCCAGCCCCAGCCCTGCCCCAGACTGCCCCAGACCAGGCCCAGCCCCGGACCCAGATCACAGCCCCGGCCCCAGCCCTGCCCCAGCCCTGCCCCAGCCCATCCCCAGCTCAGCCCCAGCTCAGCCCCAGCCCTGCCCCAGCCCTGGCCCCAGCCCTGCCCCAGCCCTGCCCCAAGCCCAGCCCAAGCCCTGGCCCTAGCCCCCAGCCCAGTCCTGCCCCAGCCCCGGCCCAGCCCCCAGCCCCGCCCCCAGCCCTGCGCCATCCCCGACCCCACCCTGGCCTTAGCCCAGCCCCAGCTCAGCCACAGCCCTGCCCCAGACCTGCCCCAGCCTAGCCACAGCTATACCCCAGCCCTGCCCCCAGCCCAGCTCCAGCTCAGACCCTGTCCTGACCCAGCCCTTCCCCCAGCCCTGCGCCATCCCCGACCCCACCCTGGCCTTAGCCCAGCCCCAGCCTAGCCCCAGCCCCCTCCCTGGCACTGCCCCAGCCCTGCCCCAGCCCGGCCCAGACCCGAGCCCAGGCCCCAGTCCCAGACCCAGCCCAGCCCCAGCTCAGCCCCCAGCCCAGCCCCAGCCCTGTCCCCAGCCCAGCCCCAGCTCAACCCTAGCCCTCAGCCCAGCCTCCAGCCTCAGCCCAACCCCAGCCAAGCCCCAGCCCAGCCCTACCCCAGCCCAGCCTCCAGCCCCAGCCCAGCCCCAGCCCAGCCCCCAGCCCAGGCCCAGCCCAGCCCCCAGCTCAGCCCCAGCCCAGCCCCAGCCTTAGTCCCAGCCCAGCCCAAACCCAGCCCTGCCCCAGCCCCCAGCCCAGCCTCCAGCCCCAGCCCGGCCCAGCCCCCAGCTCACCCTCAGCCCAACCCCAGCCTTAGTCCCAGCCCAGCCCCAGCTCACCTCAGCCCAACCCCAGCCTTAGTCCCAGCCCAGCCCCCAGCTCACCCCCAGCCCAACCCCAGCCTTAGTCCCAGCCCAGCCCAAATCCAGCCCTGCCCCAGCCCCTAGCCCAGCCTCCAGCCCCAGCCCAGCACCCAGCCCAGGCCCTGCCCAGCCCCAGCCCGGCCCCAGCCCTGTCTCAACCCAGCCCCTAGCCCAGCCTCCAGCCCCAGCCCAGCCCCAGGCCTGGCCCAGCCCAGTCCTAGTTCTAGCCCAGTCCACAGCCCAGCCCCACCCCAGCCCTAGCCCCAGCGCAGCCTCCAGCCCAGCCCTCAGCCCAGCCTCCAGCCTCAGCCCAGCCCCAGCCCAGCCCCAGTCCCAGCGCAGCCTCCAGCCCAGCCCCCAGCCCAGCCTCCAGATCCAGCCCAGCTCCAGCCCAGCCCATCGCAGCCTCCAGCCCTACCCCAGCCCTCAGCCCCAGCCATAGCCCCAGCCCAGCCTCCAGCCCCAGCCCAGCCTCCAGCCTCCAGCCCAGCCCAGCCTCAGCCCCAGCCCAGCCCAGCCCCAGCCCTGCCTCAACCCAGCCCCCAGCCCAGCCTCCAGCCCCAGCCCAGCCCAGCCTCAGTCCCCAGCCCAGCCCAGCCCCAGCCCTGCCTCAACCCAGTCCCCAGCCCCAGCCCAGCCCTGCCCCAGCTATGCCCCAGGCCAGCCTCCAGCCCCAGCCCAGCCTCCAGCCTCCAGCCCCAGCCCAGCACCCAGCCCAGGCCCAGCCCTAGCCCAGTCCACAGCCCCAGCACTGCCCCCAGCCCAGCCCCAGCACAGCCCCCAGCCCCAGCCCAGCCCTGCCCCAGCCCCAGCCCTGCCTCCAGCACAGCCCCAGCCCAGGCCCCAGCCTCCAGCCCAGCCCCAGCACACAGCCCCAGCCCAGCCCCAGCCCATCCCTTACTCTGCCCCAGTCCCAGCCCTAGCCCAGTCCACAGCCCAGCTCCAGCCCAACCCCAGGCCTGGCCCAGCCCAGTCCCAACCCTAGCCCAGTCCACAGCCCAGATCCAGCCGAGCCCCAGCCCTGCCCCAGCCCCAGCCCTGCCTCCAGCACAGCCCCAGCCCAACCTCAGTCCAGCCTCTAGCCCCAGCCCTGCCCCCAGCCCTGTCCCAGCCCCAACACAGCCCCAGTCCCAGCCCAGCCCAGCCCCAGCCCAGCCACAGCTCAGCCCCAGCCCAGCCCAGCCCCAGCCCAGCCACACCTCAACCCCAGCCCAGCCCAGCCCCAGCTGAGCCCCAGATCAGCCCCAGCCCAGCCCCCAGCCCAGTCCTGCCCCAGCCCCAGCCCCCAGCCGGCCCCAGCCCTGCCCCAGTCCTGCCCCAGCCCCACCCCTGCCCCAGCCTTGCCGCAGCCCTGTCCCCAGCCCTGCCCCGCCCAGCCTCCAGCCCCAGCCCAGCACCCAGCCCAGGCCCTGCCCAGCCCCAGCCCGGCCCCAGCCCTGTCTCAACCCAGCCCCAGCACAGCCTCCAGCCCCAGCCCAGCCCCAGCCCCATCCCCCCGCCCAGCCCTGCCCCCAGCCCAGCCCCAGGCCTGGCCCAGCCCAGTCCCAGCCCTAGCCCAGTCCACAGCCCAGATCCAGCCCTAGCCCAGCCCTAGCCCCAGCCCAGCCTCCAGCCCCAGCCCCAGCCCTGCCCCAGCCATGGCCACAGCTCTGCACCAGCCCTGCCCCAGCCCCAGCCCCAACCCTGCCCCAGAGTGCCCCAGACCAGGCCCAGCCCCGGACCCAGATCACAGCCCCAGCCCCAGCCCTGCCCCAGCCAATCCCCAGCTCAGCCCCAGCCCTGCCCCAGCCCTGCCCCAGCCCCAGCCTAGCCTCCAGCCCAGCCCTGCTCCAGCTCCAGCCCCAGCCCCAGCTCAGCCACAGCCCTGCCCCAGACCTGCCCCAGCCTAGCCACAGCTATACCCCAGCCCTGCCCCCAGCCCAGCTCCAGCTCAGACCCTGTCCTGACCCAGCCCTTCCCCCAGCCCTGCGCCATCCCCGACCCCACCCTGGCCTTAGCCCAGCCCCAGCCTAGCCCCAGCCCCCTCCCTGGCACTGCCCCAGCCCTGCCCCAGCCCCGGCCCAGACCCGAGCCCAGGCCCCAGTCCCAGACCCAGCCCAGCCCCAGCTCAGCCCCCAGCCCAGCCCCAGCCCTGTCCCCAGCCCAGCCCCAGCTCAACCCTAGCCCTCAGCCCAGCCTCCAGCCTCAGCCCAACCCCAGCCAAGCCCCAGCCCAGCCCTACCCCCAGCCCAGCCTCCAGCCCCAGCCCAGCCCCAGCCCAGCCCCCAGCCCAGGCCCAGCCCAGCCCCCAGCTCAGCCCCAGCCCAGCCCCAGCCTTAGTCCCAGCCCAGCCCAAACCCAGCCCTGCCCCAGCCCCCAGCCCAGCCTCCAGCCCCAGCCCGGCCCAGCCCCCAGCTCACCCTCAGCCCAACCCCAGCCTTAGTCCCAGCCCAGCCCCCAGCTCACCCTCAGCCCAACCCCAGCCTTAGTCCCAGCCCAGCCCCCAGCTCACCCCCAGCCCAACCCCAGCCTTAGTCCCAGCCCAGCCCAAATCCAGCCCTGCCCCAGCCCCTAGCCCAGCCTCCAGCCCCAGCCCAGCACCCAGCCCAGGCCCTGCCCAGCCCCAGCCCGGCCCCAGCCCTGTCTCAACCCAGCCCCTAGCCCAGCCTCCAGCCCCAGCCCAGCCCCAGGCCTGGCCCAGCCCAGTCCTAGTTCTAGCCCAGTCCACAGCCCAGCCCCACCCCAGCCCTAGCCCCAGCGCAGCCTCCAGCCCAGCCCTCAGCCCAGCCTCCAGCCTCAGCCCAGCCCCAGCCCAGCCCCAGTCCCAGCGCAGCCTCCAGCCCAGCCCCCAGCCCAGCCTCCAGATCCAGCCCAGCTCCAGCCCAGCCCATCGCAGCCTCCAGCCCTACCCCAGCCCTCAGCCCCAGCCATAGCCCCAGCCCAGCCTCCAGCCCCAGCCCAGCCTCCAGCCTCCAGCCCAGCCCAGCCTCAGCCCCCAGCCCAGCCCAGCCCCAGCCCTGCCTCAACCCAGCCCCCAGCCCAGCCTCCAGCCCCAGCCCAGCCCAGCCTCAGTCCCCAGCCCAGCCCAGCCCCAGCCCTGCCTCAACCCATCCCCAGCCCCAGCCCAGCCCTGCCCCAGCTATGCCCCAGGCCAGCCTCCAGCCCCAGCCCAGCCTCCAGCCTCCAGCCCCAGCCCAGCACCCAGCCCAGGCCCAGCCCTAGCCCAGTCCACAGCCCCAGCACTGCCCCCAGCCCAGCCCCAGCACAGCCCCCAGCCCCAGCCCAGCCCTGCCCCAGCCCCAGCCCTGCCTCCAGCACAGCCCCAGCCCAGGCCCCAGCCTCCAGCCCAGCCCCAGCACACAGCCCCAGCCCAGCCCCAGCCCATCCCTTACTCTGCCCCAGTCCCAGCCCTAGCCCAGTCCACAGCCCAGCTCCAGCCCAACCCCAGGCCTGGCCCAGCCCAGTCCCAACCCTAGCCCAGTCCACAGCCCAGATCCAGCCGAGCCCCAGCCCTGCCCCAGCCCCAGCCCTGCCTCCAGCACAGCCCCAGCCCAACCTCAGTCCAGCCTCTAGCCCCAGCCCTGCCCCCAGCCCTGTCCCAGCCCCAACACAGCCCCAGTCCCAGCCCAGCCCAGCCCCAGCCCAGCCACAGCTCAGCCCCAGCCCAGCCCAGCCCCAGCCCAGCCACACCTCAACCCCAGCCCAGCCCAGCCCCAGCTGAGCCCCAGATCAGCCCCAGCCCAGCCCCCAGCCCAGTCCTGCCCCAGCCCCAGCCCCCAGCCGCGGCCCCAGCCCTGCCCCAGTCCTGCCCCAGCCCCACCCCTGCCCCAGCCTTGCCGCAGCCCTGTCCCCAGCCCTGCCCCCGCCCAGCCTCCAGCCCCAGCCCAGCACCCAGCCCAGGCCCTGCCCAGCCCCAGCCCGGCCCCAGCCCTGTCTCAACCCAGCCCCCAGCACAGCCTCCAGCCCCAGCCCAGCCCCAGCCCCATCCCCCCGCCCAGCCCTGCCCCCAGCCCAGCCCCAGGCCTGGCCCAGCCCAGTCCCAGCCCTAGCCCAGTCCACAGCCCAGATCCAGCCCTAGCCCAGCCCTAGCCCCAGCCCAGCCTCCAGCCCCAGCCCCAGCCCTGCCCCAGCCATGGCCACAGCTCTGCACCAGCCCTGCCCCAGCCCCAGCCCCAACCCTGCCCCAGAGTGCCCCAGACCAGGCCCAGCCCCGGACCCAGATCACAGCCCCAGCCCCAGCCCTGCCCCAGCCCATCCCCAGCTCAGCCCCAGCCCTGCCCCAGCCCTGCCCCAGCCCCAGCCTAGCCTCCAGCCCAGCCCTGCTCCAGCTCCAGCCCCAGCCCCAGCTCTGCCCCAGCCCAGCCCAAACCCAGCCCAGACCCAGCCCAAGCCCCGGCCCAGCCCCCAGCCCCGCCCCCAGCCCTGCGCCATCCCCGACCCCACCCTGGCCTTAGCCCAGCCCCAGCTCAGCCACAGCCCTGCCCCAGACCTGCCCCAGCCTAGCCACAGCTATACCCCAGCCCTGCCCCCAGCCCAGCTCCAGCTCAGACCCTGTCCTGACCCAGCCCTTCCCCCAGCCCTGCGCCATCCCCGACCCCACCCTGGCCTTAGCCCAGCCCCAGCTCAGCCACAGCCCTGCCCCAGACCTCCCCCAGCCTAGCCCCAGCCCCCTCCCTGGCACTGCCCCAGCCCTGCCCCAGCCCCGGCCCAGACCCGAGCCCAGGCCCCAGTCCCAGACCCAGCCCAGCCCCAGCTCAGCCCCAGCCCAGCCCCAGCCCTGTCCCCAGCCCAGCCCCAGCTCAACCCTAGCCCTCAGCCCAGCCTCCAGCCTCAGCCCAACCCCAGCCAAGCCCCAGCCCAGCCCAACCCCAGCCCAGCCTCCAGCCCCAGCCCAGCCCCAGCCCAGCCCCCAGCCCAGGCCCAGCCCAGCCCCCAGCTCAGCCCCAGCCCAGCCCCAGCCTTAGTCCCAGCCCAGCCCAAACCCAGCCCTGCCCCAGCCCCCAGCTCAGCCCCAGCCCAACCCCAGCCTTAGTCCCAGCCCAGCCCCCAGCTCACCCTCAGCCCAACCCCAGCCTTAGTCCCAGCCCAGCCCAAACCCAGCCCTGCCCCAGCCCCTAGCCCAGCCTCCAGCCCCAGCCCAGCACCCAGCCCAGGCCCTGCCCAGCCCCAGCCCGGCCCCAGCCCTGTCTCAACCCAGCCCCTAGCCCAGCCTCCAGCCCCAGCCCAGCCCCAGGCCTGGCCCAGCCCAGTCCTAGTTCTAGCCCAGTCCACAGCCCAGCCCCACCCCAGCCCTAGCCCCAGCGCAGCCTCCAGCCCAGCCCTCAGCCCAGCCTCCAGCCTCAGCCCAGCCCCAGTCCCAGCGCAGCCTCCAGCCCAGCCCCCAGCCCAGCCTCCAGATCCAGCCCAGCTCCAGCCCAGCCCATCGCAGCCTCCAGCCCTACCCCAGCCCTCAGCCCCAGCCATAGCCCCAGCCCAGCCTCCAGCCCAGCCCAGCCCAGCCTCAGCCCCCAGCCCAGCCCAGCCCCAGCCCTGCCTCAACCCAGCCCCCAGCCCAGCCTCCAGCCCCAGCCCAGCCCAGCCTCAGTCCCCAGCCCAGCCCAGCCCCAGCCCTGCCTCAACCCAGCCCCCAGCCCCAGCCCAGCCCTGCCCCAGCTATGCCCCAGGCCAGCCTCCAGCCCCAGCCCCAGCCCAGCACCCAGCCCAGGCCCAGCCCAGGCCCAGCCCTAGCCCAGTCCACAGCCCCAGCACTGCCCCCAGCCCAGCCCCAGCACAGCCCCCAGCCCCAGCCCAGCCCTGCCCCAGCCCCAGCCCTGCCTCCAGCACAGCCCCAGCCCAGGCCCCAGCCTCCAGCCCAGCCCCAGCACACAGCCCCAGCCCAGCCCCAGCCCATCCCTTACTCTGCCCCAGTCCCAGCCCTAGCCCAGTCCACAGCCCAGCTCCAGCCCAGCCCCAGGCCTGGCCCAGCCCAGTCCCAACCCTAGCCCAGTCCACAGCCCAGATCCAGCCGAGCCCCAGCCCTGCCCCAGCCCCAGCTCTGCCTCCAGCACAGCCCCAGCCCAACCTCAGTCCAGCCTCTAGCCCCGGCCCTGCCCCCAGCCCTGTCCCAGCCCCAACACAGCCCCAGTCCCAGCCCAGCCCAGCCCCAGCCCCAACCCCTGACCCAGCCTTGCCCAAGCCCTTCCCCAGCCCTGCCCAACCCACAGCCCAGCCCCAGCCCAGCCCCCAACACCAGGCCCAGCCCCACCCCAGCCCCAGGCCCAGCCCCAGCCCCAGCCCCAGCCCAGCCCCAGCCCTGATCCCAACCCTGTCCCAGCCCAGCCCCAGCCCAGCCTCCAGCCCAGCCCAACCCCAGCCCTGCCCCCAGCCCTGTCCCAGCCCCAGCCCAGCCCCAGCCCTGATCCCAACCCTGTCCCAGCCCTGCCCCCAGCCCAGCCTCCAGCCCAGCCCAGCCCCAGCCCTGCCCCAGCCCTGTCCCAGCCCCAGCCCAGCCCCAGCCCTGCCCCAGCCCCGGCCCCCGGCCCCCTGCCATGTCCCAGCCCGGGCCCAGGCCAGCCCCCAACCCCAGACCTGCGCCCAGCCCTTCCCCCAGCCCCAGCCCTGGCTCCAGGACCCAGCCCTGGCCCTAGCTCTGCCCCCAGCCCTGCCCCAGCCCAACCTCAGCCCCGGCTCCAGCTCTTCCCCAGCCCCAGCCCTGGCTCCAACACCCAGCCCCGGCCCCAGCCCAGCCCCAGCCCCAGCCCCTAGTCCAGCCTCAGCACAGCCTCAGCCCAGCCCCCAGCCCAGCCCCCAGCCCAGCCCCCAGCCCTGCCCCAACCCAGCCCCAGCCCTGCCCCCAGCCCTGCCCCAGACCAGCCCCAGACCAGCCTCCAGCCCAGCCCCAGCCCCAGCCCCAGCCCAGCCCCAGCCCACCCCCAGTCCTGCCTCAGCCCAGCCCCAGCCCTGCCCCAGCCCCGGCCCCCGGCCCCCTGCCATGTCCCAGCCCGGGCCCAGGCCAGCCCCCAACCCCAGACCTGCGCCCAGCCCTTCCCCAGCCCCAGCCCTAGCTCCAGGACCCAGCCCTGGCCCTAGCCCTGCCCCCAGCCCTGCCCCAGCCCAACCTCAGCCCCGGCCCCAGCTCTTCCCCAGCCCCAGCCCTGGCTCCAACACCCAGCCCCGGCCCCAGCCCAACCCCAGCCCCAGCCCCTAGTCCAGCCCCAGCACAGCCTCAGCCCAGCCCCCAGCCCAGCCCCCAGCCCAGCCCCCAGCCCTGCCCCAACCCAGCCCCAGCCCTGCCCCCAGCCCTGCCCCAGACCAGCCCCAGACCAGCCTCCAGCCCAGCCCAGCCCCAGCCCCAGCCCCAGCCCAGCCCCAGCTCAGCCCCAGCCCAGCCCCAGCCCAGCCGCAGCCCAGTCCCAGCTCAGCCCCAGTCCAGTCCTAGCTCAGCCCCAGCCCAGCCCAACCCAGCCACAGCACAGACCTAGCTCAACCCCAGCCCAGCCCCAGCCCAGCCCCAGCTCAGCCCAATCCTAGCCCCAGGCCGCCCCCAGCCCTGCCCCCAGCCCTGCACCAGTCCCCAACCCATCCCCAACCCAGCCCAGACCTGCACCCAGCCCAGCCCAGCCCCAGCCCCAACCCAGCCCCAGCACAGCCCCAGCACATGCCCTGCCCAGCCCCAGCCAGGCCCCAACCAAGTCCCAGACCAGGCCTAGCCTCAGCCCAGCCCCAGCCCAGACCCAGCTCAGTCCCAGCCCAGCCCAGCCCCAGCCCAGCCCCAGCTCAGCCCCAGCCCAGCCCAGCCCCAGCCCAGCCCCAGCCCCAGCCCTAACCCCAGCCCAGCCCCCAGCCTAGCCCTGCCCTAGCCCTGGCCCCAGCCCAGCCCCAGCCTTACCCTGAGCCCAGGCCCAGCCCAGCCCAGCCCCCTGCACAGGCCCAACCGCCAACCCAGCCCAGGCCCCAACCCAGCCCCAGCCCTGCCCCCAGCCCTGCACCAGCCCCTAGCCCATCCCCAACCCAGCCCCAGCCCTGCCCCAGCCCTGCCCCAGCCCCGGCCCCAGCCCTGCCCAAGCCCTGCCCCCAGCCCAGCCCCAGCCCAGCCCTGCCCCAGCCCCAGCCCTGCCCCAGCCCAGCCCCAGCCCAGCTCCCAGCACTGTCCCAGCCCCAGCCCAGCCTCAGCCCTGCCCCAGCCCCAGTCCAGCCCCAGCCCAACCCCAGCCCTGCCCCCAGCCCTGTCTCAGCCTGTCGTAGTTTGGGCTGGGTGCCCTCTGCTACAGGGGTGTTTCCTGTGTCCAGAAGTCCAGCCCAGTGGGTGGACACAGGAAATTAGGTTATTTCCTACCATGATCCCTTGCACTACTATAAGTCTCACGGCGGGGTCTGGCACTTCCTCTTTCCTTCCTCCTCGCCGCCTGGTAACTGGGGAGAAGATCTCCCGGCCATGGGCCTGGTTAGGCCCAAGGCCACGGGGGGATGGGCAGTCTCAGATCTGGCCAGCTGAGACTAGCCTAGCAGTGGGGGGGGGAAGGAGGAGCCCTGAGGGTTTGGGTGTACCCTCAGGTGGGGGATGGGATTTCTCTGGGTCTGTTTTGGGTTTCTCTCTTGTCACTGTGTTTCTAGTTCTCTGCACGCACTCACTGTTCTATTTAAACTTTCCATCACTTTTGCAATCCGTTTGTCTGAGTCGTCATTTCTGCGCGTGGTGGGGAGGGGGTCTGCCCCAACCCATTACAATCCCCCAGCCCCAGCCCTGGCTCCAGCACCCAGCCCCAGACCCAGCCCCGGCCCCAGCCCAGCCCCGGCCCCAGCCCACAGCCCAGCCCCAGCCCAGCCCCAGCCCAGCCCCAGTCCAGTCCCAGTCCTGCCCCAGCCCAGCCCACCCCCAGCTCTGCCCCAGCATTGCCCCAGCCCAGGCCCACCGCAGACCCAGCTGAACCCCAGCCCAGCTCAGTCCCAGCCCTGCCCCATCCCAGCCCGTAGCCCCAGCCCTGCCCCAGCCCAGCACAGACCCAGCACAGACCCAGCACAGACCCATCCCAGCCTGTAGCCCCAGCCCTGCCCCAGCCCAGCCCAGCCCCAGCACAGACCCAGCTCAGACCCAGCCCAGCCCAGACCCAGCTCAGCCCCAGCCCAGACCCAGCCCTGCCCCAGCCCAGCACAGCCCCAGCACAGACCCAGTTCAGACCCAACCCAGCTCAGCCCCAGCCCAGACCCAGCTCAGCCCCAGCCCAGCCCCAGCCCAGCCTCCAGCCCTGCCCCCAGCCCTGGCCCAGCCCCCAGCCCATCCCCAACCCAGCCCCAGCCCTGCCCAGCCCTGCCCCCAGCCCCCAGCCCAGCCCTGCCCCCAGCCCAGCCCAGACCCAGCCCCAACCCAGCCCCAGCACAGCCCCAATAATGGCCCTGCCCAGCCCCAGCCAGGTCACAACCAAGTACCAGCCCAGGCCTAGCCCCAGCCCAGACCCAGCCCAGACCGAGCTCAACCCCAGCCCAGCCAAACCCTAGACCAGACCCAGCACAGCCCCAGCCCAGCCCCAGCACAGCCCCAGTACAGCCCAGCCACAGCTCAGCCGCAGCCCAGCTCAGCCCCAGTCCAGCCCCAGCTGTCCCCCAGCCCAGCCCCTAGACCCAGCCCAGACCCAGCTCAACCCCAGCCCAGCCAAGCCCCAGCCCAGACCCAGCACAGCCCTAGCCCACACCCAGCACAGCCCCAGCACAGCCCAGCCCCAGCACAGCCCCAGCCCCAGCCCAGCCCCAGCTCAGCCACAGCCCAGCCCATCCCCCAGCCCTGCCCCCAGCCCTGTCCTAGCCCCTGCCCTGCCCCAGCCCTGCCTCAGCCCCAAGCCCCAGCCCACACCCAGCCCCAGCCCTACCCTAGCCTTACTCCAGCCCTAAGCCCCAGCCCTGCCCCAGCTCAGCCCCAGCCCACACCCAGCCCAGCCCCAACCAAGTCCTAGCCCCAGCTCAACCCCAGCCCCCAGCCCCAGCCCAGCCCCCAGCCCTACCCCAGCCCAGCCCCCAGCCCCAGTCCTGGCTCAGCCCTGGCCACAGCCCCAGCCCACCCCTACCCCAGCCCAGCCAAGCCCGTCCCCAGCCCAGACCCAGCTCAGCCCCAGCCCAGCCCTAGCCCTGCCCCCAGCCCTGCCCCCAGCCCTGCACCAGCCCCCAGCCCATCCCCAACCCAGCCCCACTCCCGGCCCCAGCCCAGCCCCAGCCCCAGTCCAGCCCAGCCCAGCCCCAGCCCAGCCCCATCCCCACCCCAGCCCTGCCCCAGCTCAGCCTCCAACCCCAGGCCCAGCCCCAGCCCAGCCCCAGTCCAGTCCCAGTCCTGCCCCAGCCCAGCCCACCCCCAGCTCTGCCCCAGCCTTGCCCCAGCCCAGGCCCACCACAGGCCCAGCTGAACCCCAGCCCAGCTCAGTCCCAGCCCTGCCCCATCCGAGCCCCTAGCCCCAGCCCTGCCCCAGCCCCGCCCCAGCCCCAGTCCAGCCCAGCCCAGTCCCAGCCCAGCCCCAGTCCTGCCCCAGCCCTGCCCCAGCCGCAGCCCAACCCCGACTCAGGCCCAGCCCAGCCGCAGTCCTGCCCCAGCCCAACCACAAGCCCAAGCCGTGCCCCAGCCTCCAGCCGACCCCCAGCCCAGCCCCAGCCCAGCCCCAGCCCAGCCCCAGCCCGAGCCCTGACTCCAGCCCAGACCCAGCCCAGCCCCTGCACAGGCCCAAACCAGTCCCAGCCCAGGCCCCAACCCAGCCCCAGTCCTGCCCCAGCCCAGCCCCAGCCCCGCCCCAGCCAAGCCCCAACCCAGCCCCAGCCCAGGCCGAACCCAAGCCCAGCCCCAGCCAAGCCCCAGCTCAGCACCAGCCCAGCTCAAGCCCTGCCCAAGCCCAGACCCAGCCAAGCCCACTCCTGCCCCAGCCCAGCCCCAGCCCTGCCCCAGCCCAGCCCCAGCTCAACCCTAGCCCAGCCTCCAGCCCTACCCCAGCCCAGCCCCCAGCCCCAGTCCTGACTCAGCCCCGGCCACAGCCCCAGCCCAGCCCTGCCCCAGCCCAGCCCTGACCCTGCCCCAGTCCAGCCCCACCACAGGCCCTAGCCCAGCCCACAGCCCAGCCCCAACCCAGGCTCAGCCCAGGCCCAGCCCTGGCCCAGTCCACAGCCTAGCTCCAGCCAAGCCCCAGCCCAGCCCCCAGCCGGACCCCAGACCAGCCCCCAGCCCCAGTCCTGCCTCAGCCCCCAGCCCGAGCCCTGACCCAGCCCAGACCCAGCCCAGCCCCCTGCACAGGCCCAAACCAGTCCCAGCCCAGGCCCCAACCCAGCCCCAGCCCTGCCCCAGCCCAGCCCCAGCCCAGCCCCAGCTCAGCCCCAGCCCAGCCCAGCCCAGCCTCCAGCCCAGCCCCCAGCCCAGCCCCAGCCCTGCCCCCAGCCCTGCCCCCAGCCCCCAGCCCAGCCCTGCACCCAGCCCAGCCCAGACCCAGCCCCAACCCAGCCCCAGCACAGCCCCAGCACAGGCCCTGCCCAGCCCCAGCCAGGCCCCAACCAAGTCCCAGACCAGGCCTAGCCCCAGCCCAGACCCAGCACAGCCCCAGCTCAGCCGCAGCCCAGCTCAGCCCCAGTCCAGCCCCAGCTGTCCCCCAGCCCAGCCCCTAGACCCAGCCCAGACCCAGCTCAACCCAAGCCCAGACCCAGCTCAACCCCAGCCCAGCCCCAGCACAGCCCCAGCCCAGCCCCAGCACAGCCCCAGCACAGCCCAGCCCCAGCACAGCCCCAGCCCCAGCCCAGCCCCAGCTCAGCCGCAGCCCAGCTCAGCCCCAGTCCTGCCCCAGCTGTCCCCCAGCCCAGCCTCTAGCCCCAGCCCTGACCCAGCTCAGCCCCAGCCCTGTCCCGGCCCCCAGCCCCAGACCAGCTTCAGCCCTGCCGCAGCCCAGCCCAGCCCCCAGCCCTGCCCCAGCCCTGCCCCAGCCCAGGCCCAGCCCCTGCCCAGCCCCAGTCCTAGCCCAGCCCAGCCCCCAACCCAGCCCCAGGCCTGCCCCAGCCCCAGCCCAGCCCCAGCCCTGCCCCAGCCTCCAGCCCAAGCCCAGCCCCAGTCCTGCCCTAGCCCTAGCCCCAGCCCAGCCCCCAGCCCCGGCTCCAGCCCTGGACCCAGCTCCGGCCCCAGCCCCAACCCCTGACCCAGCCTTGCCCAAGCCCTTCCCCAGCCCTGCCCAACCCACAGCCAAGCCCCAGCCCAGCCCCCAACACCAGGCCCAGCCCCAGCCCAGCCCCAGCCCAACCCCAGCCCCCAGCCTGCAGCTCAACCCCAGCCCAGCCCCCAGCCCCAGTCCTGGCTCAGCCCTGGCCACTGACCCAGCCCAGCTCAGCCCCAGCCCAGCCCCAGCCCTAGCCCAAACCCAGCCTCTAGCCCAGCCCCCAGCACAGCCTCCAGCCACAGCCCAGCCCAGCCTCAGCCCTGCCCCAGCCCCATCCCAGCCCCAGCCCTGTCCCAGCCCTGATCCCAACCCTGTCCCAGCCCAGCCCCAGCCCAGCCTCAGCCCTGTCCCAGCCCCAGCCCACCCCCAGCCCTGTCCCAGCCCAGCCCCAGCCCAGCCTCCAGCCCAGCCCCAGCCCAGCCCAGCCCCAGCCCAGCCCCAGCCCTGTCCCAGCCCCAGCCCAGCCCCAGCCCTGCTCCAGCCCCAGCCCTGCCCCCAGCCCTGTCCCAGCCCCTGCCCAGCCCCAGCACAGGCCCTGCCCAGCCCCAGCCAGGCCCCAACCAAGTCCCAGACCAGGCCTAGCCCCATCGCTGCCCCAGCCCCAGCACAGCCCCAGCGCAGACCCAGCTCAGCCCCAGTCCAGCCCAGCCCCAGCCAAGACCCAGCTCAACCCCAGCCCAGCCCCAGCCCAGCCACAGCCCTGTCCCAGCTAAGCCCCAGTCCAGACACAGCTCAGCCCCAGCCCAGCCCAGCCACAGCACCAGCCCAGCCCCAGCCCTGCTCCAGCCCCAGCCCTGCCCCAGCACAGCCTCCAGCCACAGCCCAGCCCCAGCCCCAGCCTCAGCCCTGCCGCAGCCCTGCCCCCAGCCCCCAGCCCAGCCCTGCATGCAGCCCAGCCCCAGCCCCAGCCCCAGCTCCAGCCCCACCTGCAGCCCCGGCTCTATCCCTGGACCCAGCTCCGGCCCCAGCCCCAACCCCTGCCCCAGCCCTGCCCCAGCCCATCCCCAGCCCAGCCCAACCACCAGCCCAGCCCCAGCCCTGGTCCCAGCCCTGCCCCAGCCCAGCCCCAGCCCAGCCCCCAGCCCGAACCCTGACCCAGCCCAGCCCAAGCCCAGCCCCAGCCCAGCCCCAGCCCAGCCCCCACCCGGACCCCTGACCCAGCCCAGCTCAAGCCCAGCCCCAGCCCAGCCCCAGCCCAGCCCCCAGCCCGAACCCTGACTCCAGCCCAGCCCAAGCCCAGCCCCAGCCCAGCCCCAGCCCCCCAGCCCGAACCCTGACTCCAGCCCAGACCCAGCCCAGACCCAGCCCAGCCCTAGCATAGCCCTGACCCAGCCCAGCCCTAGCCCCAGCCTCAGCCCTGCCCCAGCCCCAGCCCAGCCCCAGCCCTGCCCCAGCCCCAGCCCTGCCCCCAGCCCTGTACCAGCCACAACACAGCCCCAGCCCCAGCCCAGCCCCAGCCCAGCCTCCAGCCCACCCCTGCCCAGCCCGAGCCCTGCCCCAGCCCAGCCCCAGCCCTGCTCCCAGCACTGTCCCAGCCCCAGCTCAGCCCCAGCCCAGCCCAGCCCCAGCCCAGACCCAGCTCAGCCCCAGCCCAGACCCAGCCCAGCCCCCAGCCCTGCCCCCAATCCTGCTCCCAGCCATGCACCAGCCCCCAGCCCATCCCCAACCCAGCCCCAGCCCTGCCCCCAGCCCCCAGCCCGAACCCTGCCCCAGCCCAGCCCCAGCCCTGCCCCTAGTCCTGTCCCAGCGCCAGACCCCAGCCCAGCCCCAGCACAGCCCCAGCTCAGGCCCAGCCCAGCCTCAGCCAGGCGCCAGTCCCAGCCCAGGCCTAGCCCCAACCCCCAGCCCCATCTCAGCCACAGCTCAGCCCCAGCTCAGCCCCAGCCCAGACCCGGCTCAGCCCCACCCCAGTCCATCCCCAGCCCCCAGCCCTATCTCAGCCCCATCTCAGCCCCAGCTCAGCCCCAGCCCAGACCCAGCTCAACCCCAGCCCAGCCAAGCCCCAACCCCCAGCCCCATCTCAGCCCCAGCTCAGCCCCAGCTCAGCCCCAGCCCAGACCCAGCTCAGCCCCAGCCCAGTCCAGCCCCAACCCCCAGCCCCATCTCAGCCCCAGCTCAGCCCCAGCTCAGCCCCAGCCCAGACCCAGCTCAGCCCCAGCCCAGTCCAGCCCCAGCCCCCAGCCCCAGCTCAGCCCCAGCTCAGCCCCAGCTCAGCCCCAGCCCAGACCCAGCTCAACCCCAGCCCAGCCAAGCCCCAGCCAAGACCCAGCTCAGCCCCAGCCCAGTCCAGCCCCAGCCCCCAGCCCCATCTCAGCCCCAGCCCCCAGCCCCATCTCAGCCCCAGCCCAGCCCTGCCCCAGCCCCAGCCCAGCCCCAGCCCTGGCCCCAGCCCAGACCAACCACCAGCCCAGCCCCAGCACCTAGCCCCAGCACCTAGCCCCAGCCCTGCCCCAGCCGCAGCCCAGCCCCAGCCCAGCCCCAGCTCAGCCCCAGCCCAAGCCCAGCCCCAGCCCAGCCCCAGCCCCCAGCCTGAACCCTGACCCAGCCCAGACCCAGCCCAGACCCAGCCCACTCCAGCCCGGCCCCAGCCCAGCCCCATCCCAGCCCTAGCATAGCCCTGCCCCAGCCCAGCCCTAGCCCCAGCCTCAGCCCTGCCCCAGCCCCAGCCCAGCCCCAGCCCTGCCCCCAGTCCTGTCCCAGCCCCAACACAGCCCCAGCCCCAGCCCAGCCCCAGCCCAGCCTCCAGCCCAGCCCTGCCCAGCCCCAGCCCTGCCCAAGCCCAGCCCCAGCCCTGCTCCCAGCACTGTCCCAGCCCCAGCCCAGCCCCAGCCCAGCCCCAGCTCAGCCCCTGCCCTGCCCCAGCCCCGGCCCCCGGCCCTCTGCCCGGGGCCCAGGCCAGCCCCCAACCCCAGACCTGGGCCCAGCCCTTCCCCCAGCCCCAGCCCTGGCTCCAGGACCCAGCCCTGGCCCTAGCCCTGCCCCATCCCCATGCCCCAGCCCCCATCTCAGCCCTAGCATAGCCCTGCCCCAGCCCAGCCCTAGCCCCAGCCTCAGCCCTGCCCCAGCCCCAGCCCAGCCCCAGCCCTGCCCCAGCCCCAGCCCTGCCCCCAGCCCTGTCCCAGCCACAACACAGCCCCAGCCCCAGCCCCAGCCCAGCCTCCAGCCCAGCCCCAGCCCTGCCCCAGCCCAGCCCCAGCCCTGCTTCCAGCACTGTCCCAGCCCCAGCCCAGCCCCAGCCCTGCCTCAGCCCCCAACCCTAGACCTGGGCCCGGCCCTTCCCCTAGCCCCAGCCCTGGCTCCAGGACCCAGCCCTGGCCCTAGCCCTGCCCCCAGCCCTGCCCCAGCCCTGCCCCAGCCCAACCTCAGCCCCGGCCCCAGCTCATCCCCCAGCCCTGGCTCCAGCACCCAGCCCCGGCCCCAGTCCAGCCCCAGCCCCTAGTCCAGCCCCAGCACAGCCTCAGCCCAGCCCCCAGCCCAGCCCCCAGCCCAACCCCAGCCCATCCCCAACCCAGCCCCAGCCCTGCCCCCAGCCCCCAGCCCACCCCTGCACCCAGCCCAGCCCAGCCCCAGCACAGGCCCAACCCAGCCCCAGCACAGGCCCAACCCAGCCCCAGCCAGGCCCCAACCAAGTCCCAGTCCAGGCCTAGCCCCAGCCCAGACCCAGCCCAGACCCAGCCCACCCCCAACCCCAGGCCCAGGCCTAGCCAAGCCCCAGCCCAGACCCAGCACAGCCCCAGCACATCCCAGCCCCAGCACAGCCCCAGCCCCAGTCCTGCCCCAGCTGTCCCCCAGCCCAGCCCCTAGCCCCAGTCCAACCCCAGCCCCAGCCCCACACCTGCGCTAGTCTCCAGCCCCAGCCCAGCCTTGCCCAGCCCTACCCAGCCCTGCCCCATCCCCAAGCCCCAGCCCAGCCCCAGCTCAGCCCCAGCCCTGCCCCAGACCCCAGCCCCAGCCCAGCTTCAGCCCTGCCGCAGCCCAGCCCCAGCCCCCAGCCCTGCCCCAGCCTTGCCCCAGCCCAGGCCCAGCCCCTGCCCAGCCCCAGTCCTAGCCCAGCCCAGCCCCCAGTCCAGCGCCAGCCCTGCCCCAGGCCCCAGACCTGCCTGCAGCCCTGGCTCCAGCCCTGGACCCAGCTCCGGCCCCAGCCCCAACCCCTGCCCCAGCCCAGCCCAAACCCAGCCCAGACCCAGCCCAGCCCCAGCTCAACCCCAGCCCAGCCCAGCCCCCAGCTGAGCCCCAGCTCAGCCCCAGCCCAGCCCCAGCCCTGCCCCAGGCCTCAGACCCACCTGCAGCCCTGGCTCCAGCCCTGGACCCAGCTCCGGCCCCAGCCCCAACCCCTGCCCCAGCCCTGCCCCAGCCCTTCCCCAGCCCAGCCCAACCACCAGCCCAGCCCCAGCCCTGGTCCCAGCCCTGCCCCAGCCCAGCCCCCAGCCCCAGCCTAGCCCAAGTCTAGCCACAGCCCTGCCCCAGCCCCCAGCCCCAGCCCACCCCAGCCCTAGCCCAGCCCCAGCTCAACCCCAGCCCAGCCAAGCCACAGCCCAGACCCAGCCCAGCCTCCAGCCCAGCCCCCAGCCCTGCCCCCAGCCCTGGCCAGCCCCCAGCCCATCCCCAACCCAGCCCCAGCCCTGCCCAGCCCTGCCCCCAGCCCCCAGCCCAGCCCTGCCCCAGCCCAGCCCAGACCCAGCCCCAACCCAGCCCCAGCACAGCCCCAATAATGGCCCTGCCCAGCCCCAGCCAGGTCACAACCAAGTACCAGCCCAGGCCTAGCCCCAGCCCAGACCCAGCCCAGACCGAGCTCAACCCCAGCCCAGCCAAACCCTAGACCAGACCCAGCACAGCCCCAGCCCAGCCCCAGCACAGCCCCAGTACAGCCCAGCCACAGCTCAGCCGCAGCCCAGCTCAGCCCCAGTCCAGCCCCAGCTGTCCCCCAGCCCAGCCCCTAGACCCAGCCCAGCCCCAGCACAGCCCCAGCCCCAGCCAGGCCCCAACCAAGTCCCAGACCAGGCCTAGCCTCAGCCCAGCCCCAGCCCTGCCCCAGCACAGCCCCAGCACAGCCCCAGCCCCAGCCAGGCCCCAACCAAGTCCCAGACCAGGCCTAGCCTCAGCCCAGCCCCAACCCTGCCCCAGCCCAGCCCCAACCCTGCCCCAGCTCAGCCCCAGCCCTGCCCCAGCCCAGCCCTAGCCCCAGCCTCAGCCCTGCCCCAGCCCCAGCCCAGCCCCAGCCCTGCCCCCAGTCCTGTCCCAGCCCCAACACAGCCCCAGCCCCAGCCCTGGCTCAGCCCTGGCCACAGCCCCAGCCCACCCCTACCCCAGCCCAGCCAAGCCCATCCCCAGCCCAGCCCCAGCTCAGCCCCAGCCCAGCCCTAGCCCTGCCCCCAGCCCTGCCCCCAGCCCTGCACCAGCCCCCAGCCCATCCCCAACCCAGCCCCACTCCCGGCCCCAGCCCAGCCCCAGCCCAGCCCCCAACCCCAGGCCCAGCCCCAGCCCAGCCCCATCCCTGCCCCAGCCCTGCCCCAGCTCAGCCTCCAACCCCAGGCCCAGCCCCAGCCCAGCCCCAGTCCAGTCCCAGTCCTGCCCCAGCCCAGCCCACCCCAGCTCTGCCCCAGCCTTGCCCCAGCCCAGGCCCACCGCAGACCAAGCTGAACCCCAGCCCAGCTCAGTCCCAGCCCTGCCCCATCCGAGCCCCTAGCCCCAGCCCTGCCCCAGCCCCGCCCCAGCCCCAGTCCAGCCCAGCCCAGTCCCAGCCCAGCCCCAGTGTTGCCCCAGCCCTGCCCCAGCCGCAGCCCAACCGCGACTCAGGCCCAGCCCAGCCGCAGTCCTGCCCCAGCCCAACCACAAGCCCAAGCCGTGCCCCAGCCTCCAGCTGACCCCAGCCCAGCCCCAGCCCAGCCCCAGCCCAGCCCCCAGCCCGAGCCCTGACCCAGCCCAGACCCAGCCCAGCCCCCTGCACAGGCCCAAACCAGTCCCAGCCCAGGCCCCAACCCAGCCCCAGCCCTGCCCCAGCCCAGCCCCAGCCCCGCCCCAGCCAAGCCCCAACCCAGCCCCAGCCCAGGCCGAACCCAAGCCCAGCCCCAGCCAAGCCCCAGCTCAGCCCTAGCCCAGCTTCAGCTCAGCCCCAGCCCCAGCCCAGCCCCAGCTCAGCACCAGCCCAGCTCAAGCCCTGCCCAAGCCCAGACCCAGCCAAGCCCACTCCTGCCCCAGCCCCAGCCCCAGCCCAGCCTCCAGCCCAGCCCTGCCCCAGCCCTAGCTCAGCCCATAGCCCCGGCCCCAGCCCTGCCACAGCCCAGCCCCAGCCCTGTCCCCACTCCCGGCCCTAGCCCCAGCCCCAGCCTTCAGCCCAGCCCCAGCCCTGCCCCAGCCCTGCCCCAGCCCCAACCCCTGCCCTGTTCCCAGCCCAGCCCCCAGCCCCGGCTCCAGCCCTGGACCCAGCCCTGCCCCAGCCCTTCCCCAGCCCTGCCCAACTCACAGCTCAGCCCCAGCCCTGTCCCCAGTCCCGGCCCTAGCCCCAGCCCCAGCCTTCAGCCCAGCCCCAGCCCTGCCCCAGCCCTGCCCCAGCCCAACCCCAGCCCTTCCCCCAGCCCAGCCCCAGCCTTGGCCCCAGCTCAGCCCCAGTCCAGCCCAGACCCAGCTAAACACCAGCCCAGCCCAGTCCAGCCCCAGCCCAGCCCTAGTTCAGTCCAGTCCAGCCCCAGCCCAGCCCCAGCCCAGCCTACAGCCCAGCCCAGCCCAGCCCCAGCCCCAGCCCAGCCCCAGCTCTGCTCCAGCCCCAGCCCTGCCCCCAGCCCTGTCCCAGCCCCAGCCCTGCCCCAGCCCCACACCCAACTCTGCCCCCAGCCCCAGCCCCAGCTGAGTCCCAGCCCACCCCAGCCCTGCCCCCAGCCCTGCCCGAGCCCCGGCCCCAGCCCAGCCCCAGCCCTGTCCCCAGTCCCGGCCCTAGCCCCAGCCCCAGCCCCAGCCTTCAGCCCAGCCCCAGCCCTGCCCCAGCCCAGACCCAGACCCAGCCCGGCCCAAGACCCAGCCCAGCACCCTGCCCCGGACCCAGCTCCAGACCCACCCCTGCCTCACCCCTGCCCCACCCCTGCCCCACCCCTGCCCCAGCCCAGCCCCCAGCCCCAGCCCTGCCCCCAGCCCAGACCCAGCCCCAGCCCAGACCCAGCCCTGCTCCAGCCCCAGCCCTGCCCCCAGCCCTGTCCCAGCCCCAGCCCAGCCCCAGCCCTGCCCCCAGCCCTGCTCCACTCCTGCCCCAGCCCCAGCCCAGCCCTCAGCCCCGACCCCAGCCCTGCCCCAGCCCAGCCCCAGCCCAGCCCCTGCCCAGCCCCCAGGCCCGGCCCCACCCCTACCCCACCCTTGCCCCAGCCCTGCCCCAGCCCCACACCCAACTCTGCCCCCAGCCCCAGCCCCAGCTGAGCCCCAGCCCACCCCAGCCCTGCCCCCAGCCCTGCCCGAGCCCCAGCCTTCAGCCCAGCCCCAGCCCTGCCACAGCCCCAGCCCAGCACCCTGCCCCGGACCCAGCTCCAGACCCAGCCCTGCCCCACCCTTGCCCCACCCCTGCCCCAGCCCAGACCCAGCCCTGCCCCCAGCCCCAGCCCTGCCCCTTCCCTGCCCCAGCCCCAGCCCCGGCCCCAGCCCTGCCCCCAGCCCCGGTCATAGCCCTGGCCTCAGCCCCCAGCCCTGCCCAAGCCCTGCCCCAACCCTGCTCCATCCCCGGCCACAGCCCCGGCCCTATCCCAGCCCTGCCCCAGCCCTGCCCCTGTCCCAGCCCAGCCTCCAGCCCAACCCTACTGCAGCCCCACCCCCAGCCCCAGCCCCCAGCCCTGCCCCAGCCCTACCCCTGCCTTGGCTCCAGCACACCGCCCAGCCGCAGCCCCGGCTCCAGCCCCGGCTCCAGCCCAGCCACAGCCCCAACCCCAGCCCAGCCCACAGCCCAGCCCCAACCCAGGCCCAGCCCTGCCCCCAGCCCCAACCCAGCCCCAGCCCTGCCCCAGCCCTTCCCCAGCCCTGCCCAACTCACAGCTCAGCCCCAGCCCTGTCCCCAGTCCCGGCCCTAGCCCCAGCCCCAGCCTTCAGCCCAGCCCCAGCCCTGCCCCAGCCCTGCCCCAGCCCAACCCCAGCCCTTCCCCCAGCCCAGCCCCAGCCATGGCCCCAGCTCAGCCCCAGTCCAGCCCAGACCCAGCTAAACACCAGCCCAGCCCAGTCCAGCCCCAGCCCAGCCCCCAGCACAGCCTCCAGCCACAGCCCAGCCCAGCCTCAGCCCTACCCCAGCCCCAGCCCCAGCCCAGCCCCAGCTCTGCTCCAGCCCCAGCCCTGCCCCCAGCCCTGTCCCAGCCCCCGCCCAGCCCCAGCCCTGCTCCAGCCCCAGCCCTGCCCCCAGCCCTGTCCCAGCCCCAGCCCTGCCCCAGCCCCACACCCAACTCTGCCCCCAGCCCCAGCCCCAGCTAAGTCCCAGCCCACCCCAGCCCTGCCCCCAGCTCTGCCCGAGCCCCGGCCCCAGCCCAGCCCCAGCCCTGTCCCCAGTCCCGGCCCTAGCCCCAGCCCCAGCCTTCAGCCCAGCCCCAGCCCTGCCCCAGCCCAGACCCAGCCCAGCCCCAGCCCAGCCCCTGCCCAACCCCCAGGCCTGGCCCCAGCCCTACCCCAGCTCTGCCCCAGGCATGCCCCAGCCCCACACCCAACTCTGCCCCCAGCCCCAGCTGAGTCCCAGTCCACCCCAGCCCTGCCCCCAGCCCTGTCTGAGCCCCGGCCCCAGCCCAGCCCCAGCCCTGTCCCCAGTCCCAGCCCTAGCCCCAGCCCCAGCCTTCAGCCCAGCCCCAGCCCTGCCCCAGCCCAGACCCAGACCCAGCCCCGGCCCAAGACCCAGCCCAGCACCCTGCCCCGGACCCAGCTCCAGACCCACCCCTGCCTCACCCCTGCCCCACCCCTGCCCCCAGCCCCGGCCCTAGCTCCGGCCCTAGCCCCAGCCTTCAGCCCAGCCCCAGCCCTGCCCCAGCCCAGACCCAGACCCAGCCCTGCCACAGCCCCAGCCCAGCACTGTTGTGGATTGCTTTGAGCAAGAGGGGCCTTGGGTCCCAGGAACGCCTGTGCAATTCAGGCCTTGAAGAATTCTCTGTTGACAATATAGTGGCGGAGTAAGAGATGTGAGAAAGTGCTGATTGCTTGGTATGCTGAAGTCCAGCTGCCCCTGAGATGGGAGGCAAGCAAGATAAGGAGGAGGCGAGATCTGGGAGAGAGCAATTAGACCGGATAGAAGAATTCCACAGAGTTGTGAAAACAATGATGTAACCTTTCAGAGAGCAACCAATAGTATGTTGCCAAGTGGGCATAATTATAGCAAACTGTATATAAGATGTGTCTGATGCTCAATAAAGTTGGATTCCGCTGATCACGTTGGTCGTATAGCGTCCCCTTCTTGCAGTACAGCACCCTGCCCCGGACCCAGCTCCAGACCCACCCCTGCCCCACCCCTGCCCCACCCCTGCCCCAGCCCAGACCCAGTCCAGCCCCCAGCCCCAGCCCTGCCCCTTCCCTGCCCCAGCCCCAGCCCCGGCCCCAGCCCCGGCCCCAGCCCAGCACCAGCCCTGCCCCAGCCCCGGTTGTAGCCCTGGCCTCAGCTCCCAGCCCTGCCCAAGCCCTGCCCCAACCCCATCCCTTCCCAGCCCCTAGTCCCGGCCCCAGCCCTGCCCCAACCCTGCTCCATCCCCGGCCACAGCCCCGGCCCTATCCCAGCCCTGCCCCAGCCCTGCCCCTGTCCCAGCCCAGCCTCCAGCCCAACCCTACTGCAGCCCCACCCCCAGCCCCAGCCCCCAGCCCTGCCCCAGCCCTACCCCTGCCTTGGCTCCAGCACACCGCCCAGCCGCAGCCCCGGCCCCAGCCCTGGCTCCAGCACACCGCCCAGCCCCGGCCCCAGCCCCAGCCCTGGCCCCAGCCCAGCCCCCAGCCCCAGCTCTAGCCCCGGCACCAGCTACGGCCCCAGCCCCCAGCCCTGGCTCCAGCCCCGACCCCAGCCCAGCCCACAGCCCAGCCCCAACCCAGGCCCAGCCCTGCCCCCAGCCCCAGCCCAGCCCCAGCCCTGCCCCCAGCCCTGCTCCACTCCTGCCCCAGCCCCAGCCCAGCCTCCAGCCCAGCCCTGCCCCAGCCTCAGCCCCGGCCCCCAACCCTGTCCCAGCCCTGCCCCAGCCCCGGCCCCAGCCCAGCCCAGCCCCAGCTCAGCCCCAGCCCCAGCCCCAGCCCCAGGCCCGGCCCTAGCCCAGCCCCAGCCCAGTCCCAGCCCAGCCCCGGCCCCAGCCTTACCCCAGCCCTACCCCAGCCCTGTCCCAGCCCAGCCCCAGCCCAGCCCCCAGCCCCGGCCCCAGCCCTGCCCCAGCCCCAGCCCCAGGCCCTGCCCCAGCCCAGCCCCAGCCCAGCCCCCAGCCCCGGCCCCAGCCCTGCCCCAGCCCCAGCCCCAGTCCCAGCCCCAGCCCAGCCCCAGCCCAGCCCCCAGCCCCGGCCCCAGCCCTGCCCCAGCCCCAGCCCCAGCCTTACCCCAGCCCCGGCCCCAGCCCTGCCCCAGCCCAGCCCCAGCCTAGCCCCCAGCCCCGGCCCCAGCCCTGCCCCAGCCCTGCCCCAGCCCTGCCCCGGCCCTGTCCCAGCCCCACACCCATCTCTGCCCCCAGCCCCAGCCCCAGCTGAGTCCCAGCCCACCCCAGCCCTGCCCCCAGCCCTGCCCGAGCCCCAGCCCCAGCCCTGCCACAGCCCAGCCCCAGCCCTGTCCCCACTCCCAGCCCTAGCCCCAGCCCCAGCCTTCAGCCCAGACCCAGCCCTGCCCCAGCCCCGGCCCCAGCCCAGCCTCCAGCCCAGCCCTGCCCCAGCCCTAGCCCAGCCCATAGCCCTGGCCCCAGCCCTGCCACAGTTCAGCCCCAGCCCTGTCCCCACTCCCGGCCCTAGCCCCAGCCCCAGCCTTCAGCCCAGCCCCAGCCCTGCCCCAGCCCAGACCCAGACCCAGCCCCGGGCCAAGCCCCAGCCCAGCCTCTAGCCCTGCCCTGCCCCAGCCCCAGCCCAGCACCCAGCCCCGGACCCAGCTCCGGACCCAGCCCTGCCCCAGCCTAGCCCCCAGCCCCAGCCCCAGCCCTGCCCCAGCCCAGCCCCAGCCCAGCCCCTGCCCAGCCCCCAGCCCCGGCCCCAGCCCTGCCCCAGCCCTGTCCCAGCCCCACACCCAACTTAGCCCCCAGCCCCAGCCCCAGCTGAGTCCCAGCCCAGCCCCAGCCCTGTCCCCAGTCCCAGCCCTAGCCCCAGCCCCAGCCTTCAGCCCACCCCCAGCCCTGCCCCAGCCCAGACCCAGACCCAGCCCCGGCCCAAGCCCCAGCCCAGCACCCTGCCCCGGACCCAGCTCCAGACCCACCCCTGCCTCAGCCGTGCCCCACCCCTGCCCCACCCCTGCCCCAGCCCAGCCCCCAGCCCCGGCCCTAGCCTCGGCCCCAGCCTTCAGCCCAGCCCCAGCCCTGCCCCAGCCCAGCCCCAGCCCAGCCCCCGGCCCCAGCCCTGCCCCTTCCTGCCCCAGCCCAGCCCCAGCCCAGCCCCCAGCCCCAGCCCTGCCCCTTCCCTGCCCCAGCCCTGACCCCAGCCCCAGCCTGTGATAGTCTAATAAGTTTGTCTCTCTTGATGTGAGTCAACAAAGATAAACTGATAGCAGAACCGCTGGAAAGAAGGTGGAAAGAATCCTGTCTACCAATCCTGGATGCAAATCAGCTTGTGATTGCATCGTGATAACACGGGACTACAACAATGGACCCAAGGACCCAGCCATCACGCTTTTAGGGCAAGATAATCTCCACCCATCAAGTACCCTGGGCAGGGTAACACAATGTTTTTTACCACCTGTTTCCTGCTGTGTAATGAATGTGGGGGGCTTGTATATGGGGGAGACGGAGATTCACCCCCCCCCATCCAAAAATCTTGCCCAAACACACAGCAATACACAGAACCTAAGGATTATTTCCTGCCCCTGGAATTCCTGAGGGACAGGACTAAAAACTGTATAAAAGACTGGAGTAACTACTGGTTTGTAGTGAGAGAAACAGAGGAGAAAAACGGGGAGAAAAACGGGGATGAAGGAAAACACAGGAGACGGGCCAGGCCGCTGAGAAGGGAAAGCTGGGACAATGCTGCTCCGGAGAAAAGAGGCTGCCTGGAGGAACACAGCTCTTCTCCAGCCCAAGCCTCAGCACCCTTTCTCTACAGACCCAGGCTGCCCAGAGGAGCCTCAGTACCGTTCCTGTACCAACCCAGTATCTCCCCAGAGGACCACCGCTCCAGCCAAAACCTCAGCACCCTTTCTCTACAGACCCAGGCTGCCCAGAGGACCACAGCCCTTCTCCAGCCAAAACCTCAGCACCCTTTCTCTACAGACCCAGGCTGCCCAGAGGACCACAGCCCTTCTCCAGCCAAAACCTCAGCACCCTTTCTCTACAGACCCAGGCTGCCCAGCAAAAGCCTCAGCACCGTTTCTCTACAAACATAACATCTCCTGCAGCACCTTTCCTCCACAGACTTTAACTGTCTTGGGGGGGATGAGGGGTGTGGTAGTATAATTCCTTTCCTCTTCTCTCTCTCTCCCTCTCTCTTTTCTCCCTCTCCCCTTCTTATGTCCACTTTATTTATGTAATAAATAGTCTAGCTGTTGATACTTTGGCCTCGTTTGTGCCTCTAATTTCACATCACGGGAATACTTGAAAGAACCGTGTCTCCGGACCAAGACATTTAATGTCTCCGGATCTTGACAGCCTCCTGCCTGGAGGTGTTTGCGGCCAGGCTGGAGGTGGCTGTGAGCAAGCTGCTGTGGTGTGAGGTGTCCCTGCCCATGGCAGGGGCTTGGGGCTGGCTGAGCCTGGAGCTCCCTTCCAGCCCTGGCAGTGAGCTCTGTTATCCTTCCCCTTCCCTTGGAGCCTCCCTTGAGCTGTTGCCTTGGTACCTTTGTGTTCTTTGCCCAGGTTCTGACAAGCCTTCACCCATCCAAGGAGGTTTTTATTTCAGCTGAGGCTCCTAAGCAGGCTCTCACAGGGGAAATCAAGGGAACAGGGCCTGGTTCCAGGCAGTTTTCTTCAGCATCAGGCAAAATCCACACCTACAGCTCTACTGCAAGGGCTCTGTGCACAGCTCAGCCACCAGGGCACTGCTGAGGGCTGCTTCAGGGGCTCCCAGGGCAGATGTCTTGGGCAAGCAGTGCTTGTGCAGCCCTCCCCCCCCGAAGGACGTCAGTTTTGGGGGCTGTGATGGAAGGCAGAGCTTCCCTCCCCTTGGGTCCCCTGCTGCAGTGCCCCTCAGGCCACCTGGGTCTTGATAACCTCTGAAGCTGTGGTCTCCAGCAGCCAAGAGGAGTCCTGAGCCCCAGCAGGGGCAGGGCTGCCATGAGGCAGGCTCAGAACAGGAGGTTTTCATTGATGTCTTCTGCAACACAGAGGAGAGAAGAGAGTTAGTGACAGCTGAGGGCTGAGAGCCCTTCCTGTGCTCAGCCCCTGCCAAGATGCTCCCCAAGTGCCAGAAGCCTGCTGGCAGCATCACCTCAGCCCTGGTAGGAACCAGGCAGAGTTGCAGAGAGGGAGTTGGGTTGGAAGGGACCCCAAAGATCATCCAGTTGCAAACTCCACCTCCCACCAGCCCCAGCTTGGCAAGGCCTCATCCAGCCTGGCCCTGAACCCCCCCAGGCAGGAGGCAGCCACAGCCTCCCTGGGCAGCCTGGGCCAGAGTCTCCCCAGCCTCACTCTCAAGGATCTCTTCCTCCTCTCCACTCTCAATCTCTCCTCTCCCAGCTCCAAGCCATTGTTCCTCAGCCTGGCACTCCCACCCCTTGGCCAGAGTCCCTCCCCAGCTCTCCTGGAGCCCTTCAGGTCCTGGAAGGCTGCTCTGAGGTCTCCCTGCAGCCTTCTCTTCTCCAGGCTGAACAGCCCCAACTCTCCCAGCCCCAACCAGGTCAGGTCAGGCTGGGAGCAGCTCCATGCCACTCCCAGCCCTTGGCCAGAGTCCCTCCCCAGCTCTCCTGGAGAGCTGAACAGAGCAAGGCAAACGGTGTAGAGAACCACAGAGTGCTCTGGGCTGGAAGGGAGCTCCAAAGCTCCTCCAGGCCAAGCCCCTGCCCTCAGCAGGGACATCCTCCACTGCAGCAGCTTGCCCACAGCCCTCTCCAGCCTCCCCTCCAAGCTCTCCAGCCAGGGGGCCACAACCACCTCCCTGGGCAACCTCTTGCAGGCTTCCAGCAGCCTCCTGGGGCACAACTTGTTCCTCACATCCAATCTCCAGCTGCTCTGCTCTCATCTCCAACCATTGCCCCTGGGGCTATCCCTGCAGCCCTGTAGCAGCAGTCCCTCTGCAGCCTGCTTGCAGCCCCTGCAGGGCCTGGGAGCTGCTCTCAGCTCTGCCTGCAGCCTTCTCTTCTGCAGGCTCAACACCCCCAGCTCCCTCAGCCTGGCCCCACAGCAGAGCTGCTCCAAGCCCCTCAGAATCTTGCTGGCCTCCTCTGGAGCCTCTCCCTCAGCTCCTGTGTTGGGGGCTCCAGAGCTGGATCCAGTGTGCTGACAGCATTTGTGTTGCATAGAGACTCACAGAATCATGGAACAGTTTGGGTCGGAAGAGGCTTCCAGGCTCACCCAGCCCAACCTCCAACCCAGCCCCACCATGGCCACCAAGCCCTGGCCCCAGGTGCCATGGCCACAGCTTGCTGCAGCACCTCCAGCCATGGGGACTCCACCACCCCCCGGGCAGCCTCTGCCAAGCCCTGACCACGCTGGCAGCACAGAAATTCTTCCTCCTCTCCAACCTAAGCCTTTCAGGTCACTGCCTCTCCTCTTACCACCTGAGACTAGGGAACAGAGCCCAACCCCCCCCGGCTCCAGGCTCCTCTCAGGGAGCTGCAAAGAGCAACCTGCTGTGGTGTGAGGTGTCCCTGCCCATGGCAGGGGGTTAGGGCTGGCTGAGACTGCAGCTCCCTTCCATCCTTAACAATTCTAGGACTATGAAACCACTTCCTAGGCTTTTCCTCCTGGGCAAGATGCCTTTTCCTCTCTTTCTTCATAAACCTTTTGCCCCCTTGGCAGCCTTCCCTCTCCTGTCCCACTCCCCACCACGAGCTCCTGGCTGCAGTTCTCTTCCCTGCCTGTTCTGGCCCCAATAGGAGCATCCTGCCCCACCCCAACCTGCCCCTCCCAGGCCTTGCAGGGTTACCTTCCTTGATGCCAAAGCAGTGGCACCACTCCTGCAGGGCAATCAGTTTGTCCTGGTCCCCATCACACTCCTGGAAGAAGCGAGTGATGCAGTGCTCCATGGGAACCAGGGAGGCCCTCAGGGGAGCCAGCTCCGAGTGGCTTAACAGCCTGCAACAAAGAGCAGCTCTGCAGAGCTCTGCTTCACCTCCCAGCTCCCCTCAGCCACCCCCAGCACCACCACCAAAGAGGGGTTCAGCTCCTAGCTCCTCTCAGCCACCTGCAGCAGCATCACCAAAGGGTTTCAGCTGCTGGCCTGGGGGACAAGAGAGGAAGCTGCATGGAGTCACAGCCTGGCTCGGAGGGGACCTTCAGCATCACCCAGTGCCCACCCCCTGCCATGGGCAGGGACACCTCCCCCCAGCCCAGCTTGCTCAAGAGCTTCTTCCTCAGCTCCACTCTGACCCTGCTCTGCCTCAGCTCCAAACCCTTCCCCCTGGGCCTGCCTCAGACCCCCTCAGGAGCAGTTCCTCTGCAGCCTTCCTGCAGGATCCCTTCAGCTCCTGGCAGCAGCTCTGAGGTCCCCCTGGAGCCTTCTCCTCTGCAGGCTGCACAGCCCCAGCTCCCTCAGCCTGTGCTCCCAGCAGAGCTGCTCCAGCCCTGGCAGCATCTCTGTGGCCTCCTCTGGGCTCTCTCCAGCAGCTGTGAGTCCTTCTGCTGCTGGGGACAGCAGAGCTGGAGGCAGGATTGGAGGTGAGGGCTGAGCAGAGCAGAGCCCAGGGGCAGAATCTCCTGTGCTGCCCTGCTGCCCACCCTGCTCTGGCTGCAGCCAGCACACAGCTGCCTGAGGGCTGCAGGAGGCACTGCTGGCTCCTGTAGTGTCATAGAAGCACAGAGGGGCTTGGAAGGGAGCTCAGAGCTCAGCCAGCTCCAGCCCCCTGCCATGGGCAGGGACACCTCCCACCAGCCCCAGCTTGCTCAGGGCCTCATCCAGCCTGGCCCTGAGCCCCTCCAAGCAGGAGGTAGCCACAGCCTCCCTGGGCAGCCTGGGCCAGAGTCTCCCCAGCCTCACTCTCAAGGATCTCTTCCTCCTCTCTACTCTCAGTCTCTCCTCTCCCAGCTCCAAGCCATTGTTCCTCAGCCTGGCACTCCCAGCCCTTGGCCAGAGTCCCTCCCCAGCTCTCCTGGAGCCCTTCAGGCCCTGGGAGGCTGCTCTGAGGTCTCCCTGCAGCCTTCTCCTAGGGGAAGTTATAAATCCTCTACAATTCCCCAAGTCCTTCAGTTGGATTTGAGGAAGACCTTGGAGTGCTGCTGGGCAGCCAGAAGAGGGAAGTTGCTGTTGCCCAGGGATCAGGACTGGGCCCAGCTTTGTTCCAGCTCTTCATTCCCCTCCTGGCTGAGGGCACTGAGTGCTCCCTCAGCAAGTTCCTGATGGCAGCAAACTGGGGGGGGAGGGTGGCTGAGACCCCTCAGGCTGTGCTGCCATCCAAGCAGGGCTGCACAGGCTGAGGGCTGGGGGAAGGCAAAGCTCAGGAAGGTCAATCAGGAGCAGTGCAGGGTCCTGCCCCTGGGGGGGAGGCACAGCAGCCCCAGGACAGGTTAGAGGCTGCCCTGCTGCAGAGCAGCTCCAGGGAGGAAGACCTTGGAGTGCTGCTGGGCAGCAAGGTCTGCAGGGGACAGCAAAGGGCCCTGGGGGACAAGAGAGGCAATGGAGGCCTGGGGGGCAGCAGGAAGAGTGTGGCCAGCAGGGCTGGGGAGGTTCTGCTCCCCCTCTGCTCTGTTCTGCCCTGCTGAGCCCACAGCTGCAATCCTGTGCCCAGCTCTGGGCTCCCCAGGTGCAGAGAGACAGAGAGCTGCTGGGGAGAGCCCAAGGGAGAGGCAGGAGGAGGAGTTGGGGACCTGAGCATCTCCCCTGTGCAGAGAGGCTGAGAGCCCTGGGGGTGGTTAGCCTGGAGAGGAGAAGGCTGAGAGGGATCTGATCAATGCCTCTCAATAGCTGAGGGCTGGGGGGCAAAGGGAGGAGGCCAAGCTCTGCTGGGTGCTGCTCAGGAGTCACCCAAGGAGCAATGGACACAAAGTGGAGCAGAGAAGGTTTTAGCTGAGCAGGAGGAGAAACTTCTTTGGGGTGAGGCTGCTGGAGCCTGGAGCAGGCTGCCAGAGAGGTTGTGCAGTCTCCTGCTCTGGAGAGCTTCCAAACCCACTTGGATGGATTTTCCCACCCCCAGTAGCTGAAGGGGCTCCAGGAGAGCTGGGGAGGAGCTTTGGAGAAGGGCTGGGAGTGCCTTGGTCAGGCTCTCTGCTCTGCTCAGCCCCCACCTGCAGCCCTGCCTCCAGCTCTTGGGCCCCCAGCACATGGACCTGGAGCTGCTGGGGAGGCTCCAGAGGAGGCCACAGAGATGAGCAGAGGCTGGTAGAGCCTCCCCTTCGGGGCCAGGCTGGGAGAGCTGGGGCTGTGCAGCCTGGAGAGGAGAAGGCTGCAGGCAGACCTCAGAGCTGAAGGGCTCCAGGAGAGCTGGGGAGGGACTCTGGCCAAGGGCTGGGGGTGCCAGGCTGAGGAACAATGACTTGGAGCTGGGAGAGGAGAGACTGAGAGTGGAGAGGAGGAAGAAATTGTTGGGAGTAAGTGAAGATGTGGTCAGAGAGCGGCTCCAGTCCCCTCAGCACCTTTGTGGCCCCCATCAGCACAGGGCCTGGCCCTGGGAGTCCAAACCTTCAAGTGGCTTGGACAAGCAAAGCAGCAGCAAAGCAGAGCAGCCCTGCAGCCCCCCCAGGTGTGACTGCTGGTACCTGTCAGCAGGCTGCAGGTCGAGCTGGTGGAACTGCCAGTGCACAGGGTACACATACAGCTGGTAGTGCTGCCCAAAGTCAGGCAGCAGCAGCTCCAGGGCCTGGGCACCAGCCCCAAGGTGCTGCTCCTGGTAGAGCTTTTGGACCTGCACACAAAAGAGACTTTGGTTGGATTGGAGTGGAGTGGATTGGGTTGGGTTAGATTGGAGTAAATTGGGTTGGGGTGGGTTGGAGTGGATTGGGGTGGGGTGGAGTGGATTGGGTTGGGGTGGATTGGGTTGGGGTGGAGTGAAGTGGAGAGGGTTGGGGTGGAGTGGATTGGGTTGGGGTGGATTGGGTTGGGGTGGAGTGGAGTGGATTGGGTTGGGGTGGAGTGGATTGGGTTGGGGTTGGAGTGGATTGGGTTGGAGTGGATTGGATTGGAGTGGATTGGATTGGAGTGGAGTGGTGAGGGTTGGGGTGGAGTGGATTGGCATGGGGTGGATTGGGTTGGGTGGGGTGGATTGGGTTGGGTTGGACTGGAGTGGATTGGGTTGGGTTGGAGTGGGTTGGGGCAGAGTGTATTGGGTTGGAGTGGATTGGGGTGGGTTGGATTGGGTTGGGGTGGGTTGGATTGGGGTAGAGTGGAGTGGGTCAGGGTGGAGTGGGTTGGGGTGGAGTGGATTGTCTTGGGTTGGATTAGGTTGGGGTGGATTGGGATGGGGTGGATTGGGTTGGGTTGGATTGGGATGGGGTGGATTGGGTTGGGGTGGATTGGGTTGGATTGGAATGGGTTGGAATGGGTTGGAGTGGAATGGATTGGGTTGGGTTGTAGTGGGTTGGGTTGGAGTGGGTTGGGTTGGGGTGGAGTGGATTGGGTTGGAGTGAGTTGGGGTGAAGTGGATTGGGGTGGGTTGGGTTGGGTTGGAGTGGGGTGGAGTAGATTTGGTTGGAGTGGAGTGGAATAGAGTGGAGTGGGTTGGATTAGATTGGATTGGGTTGGGGTGGATTTGATTTGATAGAATCACAGAGCCACAGAGCTGCCAGGGTTGGAAGGGAGCTCAGAGCTCAGCCAGCCCCAGCCCCCTGCCGTGGGCAGGGACACCTCCCACCAGCCCCAGCTTGCTCAGGGCCTCAGCCAGCCTGGCCCTCAACCCCCCCAGGCAGGAGGCAGCCACAGCCTCCCTGGGCAGCCTGTGCCAGAGTCTCCCCAGCCTCACTCTCAAGGATCTCTTCCTCCTCTCCACTCTCAATCTCTCCTCTCCCAGCTCCAAGCCATTGTTCCTCAGCCTGGCACTCCCAGCCCTTGGTCAGAGTCCCTCCCCAGCTCTCCTGGAGCCCCTTCAGGTTCTGGCAGGCTGCTCTGAGGTCTGCCTGGAGCCTCCTTCTCTTCCCCTGTCTCAACAGCCCCAGCTCTCCCAGCCCCAACCCCTGCAGGTCAGGCTGGGAGCAGCAGCTCCATGAGCTGCCAGGTCAGAGACACTGCAGCAGGAGGCACCTTCAGCTGTGATCATTCTCTGGTGCTGCAGGAGGAGGCTTCCCTCTTGCAGGTGGCTGCCTCCTGCTCTTGGTTTCCTTTGTTTCCTACTGGAGATGCACATTTGGCTGCCCCAGAGGAACTCTAGCTGCCCCAGGGAAACTCCCTGATTTCCTGTGCAGAGCTCCTCTGGGAGCCCACTGCTGACTGAGCAGGGGATGGGAGCTGGGGCTCCAGCATCCTCCTTTACCTGCAGGGCCAGAGCTCACATCCTGCCTCTTGCCTGGCAGTGCCCTGGCCCCTGGGGCGCTCATTGCTGGGTGGACTCCAGCCCTGCCCTTCCAAGCTCTTCACTTTCTTGGTCAACACCTTTGTTGGTGCCATGGCACTGGGGCAGCCTCAGCACCAGGCTGGGTGGTGACACTCTGGAGGGAAGGATCCATCCAGGGCAGGCTGCAGGGCTGGGCCCAAGGCAACCTCCTGAAGCTCAGCAAGGCCAAGGGCAAGGTCCTGCAGCTGGCTCAGGGCAGTGCCAAGCACAGTCCCAGGCTGGGAGGGGAAGGGGCAGAGAGCAGCCTGGGGGTGGTGGGGGAGGAGCAGCTCTGTGCCTGCCCTGCCAGAGGCTCCCTGCTGCTGGGGCAGCTGAGGGGACCTGAGCTTGGCTCAGCAAGCAGCTGGAGCAAGGCAGCCTCAGCAGCCTGCCAGTGGCATCAGGCTGGGTGGTGACACTCTGGAGGGAAGGATCCATCCAGGGCAGGCTGCAGAGCTGGCCCCAAGGCAACCTCCTGAAGCTCAACAAGGCCAAGGGCAAGGTCCTGGGGCAATCCTTCCCCTTGGGTGGCAGTGTCCTTCCTCCAGCCTAAATCTAGCCTGGTCCTGTCACAATCCACTCCCTCTCCTCCTGGCACTGCCAGCCCTCATCCCAGTCCCCTCCCCAGCTCTCCTGGAGCCCCCTCAGGCAGTGGAACTCCAACCCTTGGGTTCCTCCAGCTCCTAAGAGCAGGCTGTGCCCCGCAGGGGGGTTGCCGACCTTGCTCCTCTGCCTGTCGGTCAGCAGGGCGGCGCCGCCCGGCCCCCGCCGGTAGTACTGCAGCAGGATGTTCTTCAGCCAGTCTCGCATCCGCAGCGGGAACTGCGCTGCCTCCCAGTCGCTGCAGGGGGGAAGGGCTGTGCCCCAGCAGGGAGCCTTTGTTAGCAGCCAGCCCAGAGCAGCGCTGAGCAATCAGGGCAGGAAGGGAGCTCCAGGCTCAGCCAGCCCCAGCCCCCTGCCATGGGCAGGGACACCTCACACCACAGCAGCTTGCTCACAGCCACCTCCAGCCTGGCTGCAAACACCTCCAGCCAGGAGGCTTCCACCACCTCCCTGGGCAGCCTGGGCCAGGCTCTCACCACCCTCCTGCCCAACAACTTCTTCCTCACAGCCAAGCTCCAGCTCCCCACTTCTACTTCTGCTCCAGCCCCCCCACTCCTAGCCCTCCCTCACCCCCTCCAAAGTCCCTCCCCAGCTTGCTTGCAGCCCCCTGCAGCTCCTGCAAGGCCACCAGAAGCTCTCCTGGGAGCCTTCTCCTCTCCAGCCTGCACAAGCCCAACTCTCTCAGGCTGTGCTCACAGCAGAGCAGCTCATGGGGAACAACTTCTTCCTCACATCCAAGCTGCATCTCCTCACTTCTAGTTCTGCTCCATTCCCCCTCAGGAGGTCTTAAGGAAGGAGAGCAGAGGAGGAAAGCAGCAAACTCAGCTCCAGCTCCTAGCTCTTTCTCCCTGGCTGAAAGCTGCCCAGCAAAGCCCAAGCTCACCTTTGCAGGAGCCCATGTAGTCCAGGTGCAGCTGGTGTCCCAGCTTGGTGCCTTCCAGCTGGCATTTGGTGCCAAAGAGCTGGCATGTGCCAGTGTAAGTCTTGTTATCAGTGCCACACACCTGGAGCAGGGAGGGAAAAACAAGGCCACCCCCACCCAAACCCCCCCAGCAAGGTGCTGAGAACAGCTCTGGGCACTCTGTGGCACCTAAAAATTAACCTTCTGAGTGCACACAGGGAGGCCACCAACAGGGTGGAAACCTTGGGGTTGAATCACAGAGTGCCAGGGGCTGGGAGGGAGCTGCAGAGCTCATCCAACCCAAGCCCTGCCAGAGCAGGGCACCCAGGGCAGGGCACCCAGAACACAGCCACGGGGGGTTGGAACATCTCCAGAGCAGGAGACTCCACAACCCCCCTGGGCAGCCTGCTCCAGGCCTCTGGCACCCTCCCAGGGAAAGAATTCTTCCTCCTGTGTCCATGGCACTTCCTCTGGCTCAGCTTCCACCCCTGCCCCTGGGGCTGGCACTGGGCAGCCCCCAGCAGAGCCTGGCTCCAGCCTCTGGGCACTGCCCCTGCACAGCTTCATCCCCAGCACTCAGCTCCCCCTCAGGCTCCTCCTCTGCAAGCTGCAGAGCCCTCAGCTGCCTCAGGCTCTGCTGGGGAGGAAGATGTTCCCCTGCCTGCAGCAGCTCTGTGCCTCTGGGCTGGGCTCTCTCCAGCAGCTCCCTGAGCTCCTGCTGGAGCTGAGGGGCCCAGAGCTGGAGCCAAGATTGCAGCTGTGGCCTCAGCAGGGCAGAGCAGAGGGGCAGCAGAACCTCTCTGCCCTCCTCCCCACAGCCCTTCTGCTGCAGCCCAGGCTGCCCTTGGCCTCCTTGGCCCCCAGAGCACATTGCTGGCTCCTGGGCACCTCCCACCCCCAACCCCCAGGGCCTTTTCCCCTGCCCTGCTCCGCAGCAGCTCAGTCCCCAACCTGCTCTGCTCCCTGGGATTGTTCTTCCCCAGCTGCCAGCCTCTGCCCTTGCCCCTCTTGGGCTTCTTTCCACCCCTCCCTGCCCAGCTCTCCTCCTGAGGAGGTTTTGAGGTGCCTGCCTAAGGACTCCTCTGTGCTTACACCTGCAGTTCCAGAGACTTGGATGTCTTGCTGTGTGCTGGCAGCAGCATCTCTGAGGTGGCACAGGACCAGTGCTCCAGGCACCTGCCAGTGCTCAGTGCATGCTTTAGAGCACCCAAGGGGAAAATGCAGCAGGGGAAAGCTGTGATCCCTGAGAGACTGAGGGAGAGGAACACACAGGTCCTGGTGCCCACAGAACTGGGGAACAGGATAGGCTGGAAAAGTTCTTTAACCCAACACTGCCCAGGCTGGGGCTGAGCCATGGCCTCAGCACCACAGCTCTGAAACACCTCCAGGGATGAGCATCCAACCCCCTCCCTGGGCAGCCTGGGCCAGGCTTGCAGAGCCCTTGCAGCCAAGAAGTTTCTTCTCCTCTCCAAGCTAAGCCTCCCCTGGGGCAGCCTGAGGCCATTGCCTCTCCTCCTGGCCCTTGTTCCTAGGCAGCAGAGCCCAAGCCCCCCTGGCTGCAGCCAGGGAGCTGCAGAGAGCAAGGAGGTCTCCCTCAGCCTCCTCTGCTCCACACTCCCCACCCCCAGCTCCCTCAGCTGCTCCTCCCCAGCCCTCTTCTCCACACCCTTCCCCACCTTTCTTGCCCTTCCCTGGCCCTGCTCCAGCTCCTCCAGCTCCTTCTTGCAGCCAGGAGCCCAAAGCTCAAGCCAGCCCTCAAGCTGTGGCCTCCCCAGTGCTGAGCCCAGGGGCACAATCCCTGCCCTGCTCCTGCTGCCCAACCATTGCTGCTCCAGCCCAGGCTGCTGCTGCCCTTCTTGCCCCTCTGCCCACCCCCTGCCTCCTCTCCAGCTGGCTGTTGATCAACATCCTCAGGTCCTTTCCTGCTGCCAAGCTCTCCTCAGTGACTCTGGGTCCTTTGCACTGCTTTTACAGCTGCTGGAGCCACCCAGACCACTCTCCTGCTTTTTAGGGCAGCTCAGGAGGGACAGGGAGCTGCTGCAGAGAGGCCAAGGCAGGCTGCAAGGCTGCTGAAGGGACTGCAGCAGTGCCTGGGGAGGAGAGGCTGAGAGCCCTGGGGGTGCTGAGTGTGGAGAGCAGAAGGCTGAGAGGGAGCTGAGCAATGTCTCTCAAGAGCTGAGGGCTGGGGGGCAGGAAGGGAGGCACAGGGACAGCCTCTGCTCACTGGGCCCTGGCACAGGCCAAGGGGCAAGGGATGGAAAGTGCAGCCCAGGAGGTTGCAGCTCAGCCTCAGGAGAAACTTCTTGGCTGGGAGGCTGCCAGAGGCCTGGAGCAGGCTGCCCAGAGAGGTTGGGGAGTCTCCTTCTGTGGAGCCTTTGCAGCCCTGGCTGGATGTGTTCTGTGTGCCCTGGGCTGGATCCTCTGCTCCTGCTCTGCCAGGGGGCTGCCACTGGAAGCTCTCCAGAGCTCCCTTCCGAGCCCCAGCACCCTCTGAGGCTGTGAAGGGCTCTTAAATCCCAGCAGGGAAGGTGTTCCCTGGGAAACATCTCAGCTGCCTTTCCCCCACCCTGTCTGGAGTGAGATACTTACCTGCTCATAGTCCTTGGTGGGAGGACAAGCAGCAGGGTCCTGGCAGATGCAGGCTGCTGTCCCCTCCTTGCCCACCTGGCAGACTCTCCCTTTCTTGCAGTGGAAGTCCCTGCAGGGATCTAGAGCCCAGAGCAAGGAGGAAAGGAGGGTTAGAGGGGCAGGGACAGAGCCAGCTGCTTCTGGCAGCCCAAGCAGAGCACAGCCCAAGGGTTCCTCAGGCAGTGCCCAGGGCAGCTGGTTCCAATGCAGCTGAGCAGAGCAAGGCAAAAGGTGCAGAGAGGCACAGAGTGCCCTGGGCTGGAAGGGAGCTGCAGAGCCCCTCCAGGCCAAGCCCCTGCCCTCAGCAGGGACATCCTCCCCTGCAGCAGCTTGCCCACAGCCCTCTCCAGCCTCCCCTCCAAGCTCTCCAGCCAGGGGGCCACAACCACCTCTCTGGGCAACCTCTTGCAGGCTTCCAGCAGCCTCCTGGGGCAGAACTTGTTCCTCACATCCAATCTCCAGCTGCTCTGCTCTCATCTCAAATCATTGCCCCTGGGGCTGTCCCTGCAGCCCTTTGGCAGCAGTCCCTCTGCAGCCTGCTTGCAGCCCCTGCAGGGCCTGGGAGCTGCTCTCAGCTCTGCCTGCAGCCTTCTCTTCTGCAGGCTCAGCACCCCCAGTCCCAGAGAGTTCCTGACCTGGCTTGTGGCTTACCCTGCAGGCCCAGCTGGCTCCTGTTGCTTGCACTATCCACCTCACCACGGGAGCTGCCTGGGCTCTGCACCTGTGTGGTCAACAGAGACAGCAGCAGAAAGGGATAAAGCTTGGAGGGTTAGAAGGAACAGACCTTGGGCAACACTTTAGGTGCAGAGAGAGAGCCTGGTGAGGCACAGCCTGCACTGCTGGGCAGCAGCAGGAGGGAGGTTGCTCTGCAGAATGGGTGGGAGGTTGCCAGGGAGCTCTGCAGCCTCTGTGCCAGGAAGGCTGTGGAGGGGCTGGAAGGTGTCCAGAGCAGGGCCAGGAGGAGGAGCAGAGGGCTGGAGCTGCTCTGCTCTGAGCACAGCCTGAGAGAGTTGGGCTTGTGCAGGCTGCAGAGGAGAAGGCTCCCAGGAGAGCTTCTGGTGGCCTTGCAGGAGCTGCAGGGGGCTGGAAGCAAGCTGGGGAGGGACTTTGGAGGGTGTCTGCAGCCCTCTGAGCATCTTGCTGGCCTCCTCTGGAGCCTCTCCCTCAGCTCTAGGTCTCTCCTGTGTTGAGGGCTCCAGGTCTGGCCCCAGCCCTGCAGGTGAGGTCTCCCCAGAGCAGAGGGGAAGGATCCCTCTCTCCAGCTCTGGCCACCCTGCTTTGGCTGCAGCCCAGGCTGCCCTTGGCCTCCTGTGCTGCAGTCTCTCCCTGCCTGCTCCTGGCCAGCTTCTCCCCCTCCCCAGCACCTCCAAGGCCTTCTCTGCAGGGCTGCTCTCAGCCTCCTCATCTCCACCCCTCCCAGCCCCAGGGCTTTCCTTTGGCCCAGCCCAGCACATCTCCCTCCAGCCAGCCCCAGCCCCCTGCCATGGGCAGGGACACCTCACCCCACAGCAGCTTGCTCACAGCCACCTCCAGCCTGGCTGCAAACACCTCCAGCCAGGAGGCTTCCACCACCTCCCTGGGCAGCCTGGGCCAGGCTCTCACCACCCTCCTGGGGAACAACTTCTGCATTTGAAGGAGTTCTTCCTCCCCTTTTCCTCCAGGATGGCTCTTCCATCATCAAGGAGTTAATCTGGGGACTGCTGCCCTCCCCCTCCCCCTTTTTCCCCCCTCCTACACTCTAGCTCCAGAAGCATTTACCTGAGCTGCCCTCTCCATGGCCTGCAGGCTCTGGGCAGAGCTCCTCCTGCCCCCTTGCTCCTGGCTCTCAGGATGAAGTGGCTCAAGCTCGTGGTCACCTTGTCTGGGGTGCTGGAAGCCTCTCCTCTTGCCACCTTGGTAGCCCTCAGCCTCTCCCTGGGCTGCAGGGTCCTCTCCAGTGCTTCCTTCCCCTTGCTGCTCAGCCCTGGCTCTCTCCTGGTCCTTCCTCTGCATCCTCTCCTCTTCCTCAGAGGCTTCTTCTTTCCAGGCACTGCTGAGCTCTTCCTCCCCAGCAGTGCCCCCCCTGGCATGGCCAGCAGCAGCAGCAGCCCTGCCCTGCCTCTCTTGCCTCTTCTCAGCTCTGCTCTCATCACCCTGGGAGCTCACCTGGAGGCTGCTTTCCCTCCCAGGGCTCTGCTGCCTCTCCTCCTGATGTGCTCTGGGAGGGGAGGCCACTTCTCCTTCCTCCTGGCTCTCCTCCCTCTCTTCCTCCTCCAGGGCAGCTTTCTCCCCATGGCTCTTGGAGGGCAGGACTGCTTGCCTGGCACCTCTCAGGCTCCCCTCAGCCTGCCTCCTCTCTTCCCTCTGCTGCCCTGGCTGTCGGTGCCCTGCCCTTGGCTGGAGGCCTCCCTGCTCCATGGCGCTCTGGGCAGCTTCTTCACCCCACTCCTCCTCCTCCTCCTCCTCCTCCTCCTCTCCCCCACCTCCTCCTTCCCCTCTCTCCCTGCCTTTCCCAGGCAGGGCCATGCTGCTCTGGTTGCCTTTCCCCAGGTGAAGCTGCTGCCTCAGAGCAGCCAGGGGGGGTGGTGGCTTGCCCGGGGGGTGCCAGCTGCCCTCGGTGCTGCGCTTCTGATGCCTCCTGAGCTGCTGCTGCTGCTGGGGGCTGCCCTGGGCCCTGCTGCTGAAGCTGCTGCTCCAGGAGGCACCCTCAGAAGCCAAGTCTGGTTTGCTGGGCAGTGCCAGGGAGCTGCTGCTTCCCAGGCTGGCTGGCCCTGGCTGCTGGCTGCCCATCCTTCCTCCTTCCCCGAGGGCCTGGGCCTCAGCGGTGCCCTCAGCGCCCGGCCCTGGCACCTCTGCCCTCAGGGCTTGGGGCTGGGGCAGCAGAGCAGCCTGGGCTCCAGGGCCTGCACTCTCTGCCCTGGAGGCTCCAGGGGGAACAGCTTCACCCTGAAAAAGCAAGCAAAGAAGAGATCAAGGAGAGGATTGCAGCTCAGAAGGTGCCCCTGAGGTGCCTGCAGGGCTGCATGGCCTCGCATGGGGCACAGCTCAGCCCTGGGCTTGGGGAGCAGGATGCCCAAGGAGGGGATGCAGGATCCTCCCCTGGAGATAGTCAAGGGGAGGCTGGAGAAGGCTCTGAGCAAGCTGCTGCAGTGAAGGATGTCCCTGCTGAGGGCAGGGATTTGGCCTGGAGGAGCTTTGCAGCTCCCTTCCAGCCCTGAGCATTCCATGAAGGCTCCTCAGGAGCCAGCCCGAAGCTCTGGAGCTCCCTTCCAGCCCTGAGCACTCCATGAAGGCTCCCATTCCAGCCCCAGCCCAGCCCCAGCCCTGCCCCAGCCCAGCCCTCAGCCAGCCCCCAGCCCAACCCCTAGCCCAGCCCCAGCCCCAGCCCTGTCCCAGCCCTGCCCCAGCCCAGCCTGCAGCCCAGCCCCCAGCCCAGTCCTGAGCCAGCCCTCAGCCAGCCCCCAGCCCAGACCCAGCCCTGCCCCAGCCCTGCCCTTGCCCTGCCCCAGCCCCAGGCCAGCCTCAGGCCCCCAGCCCAGCCCCCAGCCCTGCCCGAGCCCCAGCCCTGCCCCAGCCCAACCCAGCCCCAGCCCCCAGCCCTGCCCCAGCCCTGCCCCAGCTCAGCCCATCTCAGCAGCTGCTGTGCTTGGTGGCAGCTGCAGGGTGCTCTGCTGGGCAGCACTCACAGGGGACCAGCCAGCCCCACACTTCTGGCCCCCTGTGCCAGGCTCTCACCACCCTCCTGGCCGACAACTTCTTCCTCACAGCCAATCTCCAGCTCCCCACTTCTACTTCTGCTCCAGCCCCCCCACTCCTAGCCCTCCCTCACCCCCTCCAAAGTCCCTCCCCAGCTCTCCTGGAGCCCTTCAGGTACTGGGAGGCTACTCTGAGGTCTCCCTGGAGCCTTCTCTCCTCCAGGCTGCACAACCCCATCTCTTCCCAGGGCAGCCTGGCCTTAAACCCCTCCAGGGACACCTCACAGCAGGGCAGGTTGCTCAGGTGGAGGTGAATCCCACAGGACTGGGAGAACAAGAGGAGTACCTTGCCTGCAGCCTTCTGTCCATGAGTCCCCAGCTTGTGGCTGAAGGGATGGGTCTGGAATAGATCAAGGCATACAGTATCCACCCCATGAGTGAAAGCCTGGGGCAGGTCAGAGCCAGCCCAGGGTCTTCACAGGAGGGGGATATCAAAGACACAGGGGGGACAGCACAGGGAGGACTTACTGGACTAGCACAGGCTGCTCCTACAAGGCAGAGGAAGAGAGCCACAGCCTTCATGCTCTGCAGGTCTGGGAGAGGAGAGCAGTGGTGGGGCAGTGGCAGGGGTCAGAGGCTTCTTCTCTGCAAGCAACAGCAAAAAGAATTAATGGAGTCACAGAACTCACTGCCAGGGCTGGAAGGGATCAGGAGGCACAGCCAGCTCCAGCCCCCTGCCATGGGCAGGGACACCTCACACCACAGCAGCTTGCTCACAGCCACGTTTGGAAAGGAAGGAGCTCAGCCCCTGGGAGAGCTTCAGGGGAAGCCTCCTGGCTGGAGGTGTTTGCAGCCAGGCTGGAGGTGGCTGTGAGCAAGCTGCTGTGGTGTGAGGTGTCCCTGCCCATGGCAGGGGGTTGGAGCTGCCTGAGCCTTGAGCTCCCTTCCAACCTCTTCTTTTACTCACCTGGGTCCATGCTGTGTCTCCTCTCAGGTGACATTCAGAAAGGAAGGAGCTCAGCCCCTGGGAGAGCTCCAGGGAGAGCCCCCTGAGGGCCACAGCCCTGTGCACAGCCCTGAGGCTTGCAGGCTGCCAATCAATATGGAGACACAGACACAGAACTGCAGCCCAGCCTCCAGCTGAGCAGAACCTCTGCACTGCTCTCTCCCAAGGCCTTTGAACACCACCACACAGAGTCACAGAGCTGGCAGGGCTGGAAGTGAGCTCCAGGCTCAGCCAGCCCCAACCCCCTGCCATGGGCAGGGACACCTCACCCCACAGCAGCTTGCTCACAGCCACCTCCAGCCTGGCTGCAAACACCTCCAGCCAGGAGGCTTCCACCACCTCCCTGGGCAGCCTGGGCCAGGCTCTCACCACCCTCCTGCCCAACAACTTCTTCCTCACAGCCAAGCTCCAGCTCCCCACTTCTACTTCTGCTCCAGCCCCCCCACTCCTAGCCCTCCCTCACCCCCTCCAAAGTCCCTCCCCAGCTTGCTTGCAGCCCCCTGCAGCTCCTGCAAGGCCACCAGAAGCTCTCCTGGGAGCCTTCTCCTCTCCAGCCTGCACAAGCCCAACTCTCTCAGGCTGTGCTCACAGCAGAGCAGCTCCAGCCCTCTGCTCCTCCTCCTGGCCCTGCTCTGGACACCTTCCAGCCCCTCCAGAGCCTTCCTGGCGCAGAGGCTCCAGAGCTGGACACAGAGCTCCAGCTGTGGGCTCACCCCAAATGCACCAATATGATTTTCCTGTGTTTATTGCTGTGATGTTTTTATGTTGAGTTTGCTTTGGGGAATAACCACAGTGAAGTAATTTTTGCTCCCAAGTTCTGTGCAGTGAGGCAGTTTTACTCCTGGAGATGAATCCCTTTCAGTCAAGCAGTTTCTTCCCACAGCCAACCTAAACTTTCCTTTGGGGCAGCTTGAGGCCATTTCATAGAGTCACAGAATCAATAAGGCTGGAAAAGACCTCAGAGCTCATCCAGTCCAACCTCTCCCCCAGCACCATCTAAGCAACTCAACCATGGCACTGAGGGCCTCATCCAGGCTCTTCCTGAACCCCTCCAGGGATGGGGACTCCACCACCTCCCTGGGCAGCTCATCCCAGTGGCCAATTCCTCTTGCTGGGAAGAACTTTCTCCTCCCCTCCAGCCTGAACTCCCCCTGGCACAGCTTGAGACTGTGTCCTCTTGTTCTGCTGCTGGGGGCCTGGGAGAAGAGACCAACCCCCCCCTGGCTACAACCTCCCTGCAGGGAGTTGGAGAGAGCTACACCTCCAAGACCAGCCACAGTTTCTCTGGGCTCACAGAAGGGTGGATTCCTGGAGCCTAAGCTGGTGGCTTAGAGCTCCTGAGGTGAGCTCTGACCCTGGCTGTCAGCTGGGGGAATTTCTGCAGCTGGCACAGAATAATCCTTACTGCCAGCACAGGCTGGGGGAGGAGGGGGGAGAAAGCAGCCCTGCAGAGAAGGCCTTGGGGGTGCTGGGGAGGAGAAGCTGGCCAGGAGCAGGCAGGGTGAGGCTGCAGCACAGGAGGCCAAGGGCAGCCTGGGCTGCACCCAAAGCAGGGTGGCCAGAGCTGGAGAGAGGGATCCTGCCCCTCTGCTCTGCTCTGGGGAGACCTCACCTGCAGGGCTGGGGCCAGAGCTGGAGCCCTCAAGACAGGAGGGACCTGGAGCTGAGAGAGAGGCTCCAGAGGAGGCCACCAAGGTGCTCAGAGGGCTGCAGACACCCTCCAAAGTCCCTCCCCAGCTTGCTTGCAGCCCCCTGCAGCTCCTGCAAGGCCACCAGAAGCTCTCCTGGGAGCCTTCTCCTCTCCAGCCTGCACAAGCCCAACTCTCTCAGGCTGTGCTCAGAGCAGAGCAGCTCCAGCTCTCTGCTCCTCCTCCTGGCCCTGCTCTGGACACCTTCCAGCCCCCCTAGAGCCTTCTTGGCACAGAGGCTCCAGAGCTGGCCCCAGAGCTGCAGCTGTGGTCTCACCCCAGGGGTTGGAGCAGCTCTGCTGTGGGGCCAGGCTGAGGGAGCTGGGGGTGTTGAGCCTGCAGAAGAGAAGGCTGCAGGCAGAGCCGAGAGCAGCTCCCAGGCCCTGCAGGGGCTGCAAGCAGGCTGCAGAGGGACTGCTGCCAAAGGGCTGCAGGGACAGCCCCAGGGGCAATGGTTGGAGATGAGAGCAGAGCAGCTGGAGATTGGATGTGAGGAACAAGTTGTGCCCCAGGAGGCTGCTGGAAGCCTGCAAGAGGTTGCCCAGGGAGGTGGTTGTGGCCCCCTGGCTGGAGAGCTTGGAGGGGAGGCTGGAGAGGGCTGTGGGCAAGCTGCTGCAGTGGAGGATGTCCCTGCTGAGGGCAGGGCTTGGCCTGGAGGGGCTCTGCAGCTCCCTTCCAAGCCTATCTCCTCTGTGGCTGTAGGATTGTGCAAGAGGCTTGGGGGTTTGGGTTGCTTTTGTTGGCCCTCACACAGTGCTTCATTGTTTTGCAGAATGAGAGGGCAAGCAGTTGTCCCAGTGAGCAGAGCAAGGTCATCTTCCTCCACCCAACAACTGTGCAGTGCCTTCTAAAGAGCATTTCCTTCTGCCCTGGCCACAACCACCGTGAAAGGATTTGATCCTTATTGCAAACCCCCACGGCCCTGGGGCAGCCCCAGCTCTTTCCTGGCAGGGGAAAAAGCTTTCCCAGAGGGTTAGCCTCAAGGTATCCTAAAGGTTTCATGAACAATCCATCTATTAATCAATAAAGAATCAATACCATAGCAGCAGAAGTGTTGCTCCTTCTCGGGTAGCCACTGAGGGAGTGGAGATCCTTCAGACTTCCTGCACTGGCAATCCTTCAGCCTTCCAAACCCTTCCTGCTGCTCCTGGGCTCTGCTTGGGAGTCTGGCCTGGGCTCTGCCAGCAGAGGAAGGTGATGATGCTCTGGGGAGCTCCCAAAGGGCTCCCCAGGGATGAGGCAGGGTGCAGAGGGCTGGTGAATCTCTGCTGAATTAATTGGATCAGGAAGACAATTGAGAGCTGGCAGGCTGGGGGCCAGTGGAGCTCAGCCACTGGGTGGGAAGGACATATTTAGGCTGGGGAGGGGAGGGGGAGCCAGAGGCTGCAGGGATCTGCTGCATTGGCTGGGCCCAGGGGAGCTGGATTAAGGGGATCAGCCTGGGGCTGTCACGTTGTAAGTCTAGGGGGGAGAGAGAAGCAGGGAGGGTGCTGGGCCCTGCTGAAGTGCTCAGGGGTGTTGCAGCCTCCTGGAAGGGCTGGGGGGAGCTTCCCCTGCTGAAGGGAAGTGGGCAGAGGAGTGGGAAGTGAAGTTCTGCCTTAAAACTATAGGAAATAGGAGAGAAAAGGGAAGGGCTAGATTGAAACTGTAGAAAGTAGGAGTGGGAAGTGAAGTTCCAAATTAAGTGGGAAGTGAAGTTCCAGATTAAGTGGGAAGTGAAGTTCCAGATTAAGTGGGAAGTGAAGTTCCAGATTAAAACTGCACAAAATAGGAGTGGAAAGGGAAGTTCCAGATCAAATCTGTAGAAAATAGGAGTGGAAAGTGAATTCCTGGACTAAAACTGTACAAAATAGGAGTGAAAAGGGAAGTTCTGGATTAAAGCTGTACAAAATAGGAGTGGAAAGTGAAGTTCTGGATTAAAACTGGCAGTCAGGCACCAGTGGTGTCCCCTAGGGATCAGGACTGGGCCCCATCCTCTTTAACATCTTCATTGATGATCTGGAGGAGGGGATTGAGTCAGTCATCAGCAAATTTGCAGCTGACACCAAGCTGGGAGCAGATGTTGGTCAGTTAGAGGGCAGAAGGGTTCTGCAGAGGGACCTTGCCAGGCTGGGCAGATGGGCAGAGGCCAACAGGATAGGATTCAACAAGCCAAGTGCCAGGTGCTGCACTTTGGCCACAACAACCCCATGCAGAGCTACAGGCTGGGGTCAGAGTGGCTGAAAGCTGCCAAATGGAGATGGACCTGGGGGTGCTGATTGACAGCTGCCTAAACATGAGCCAGCAGTGTGCCCAGGTGGCCAAGAGGGCCAATGGCATCCTGGTCTGCATTAGGAATAGTGTGGCCAGCAGGAGCAGGGAAGTCATTGTGCCCCTGTACTCTGCATTGGTTAGGCCACACCTTGAGTAGTGTCCAGTTCTGGGCCCCTCAGTTTAAGGAGGACATTGAGACACTTGAAGGTGTCCAGAGAAGGGCAATGAGGCTGGGGAGGGGTCTGGGGCACAGCCCTGTGAGGAGAGGCTGAGGGAGCTGGGGTTGTTTAGCCTGGAGAAGAGGCGGCTCAGGGGTGACCTCATTGCCCTCTACAACTACCTGAGGGAGGTTGTAGCCAGGTGGGGGTTGGTCTCTTCTCTCTAGCAACCAGCAGCAGAACAAGAGGACACAGTCTCAAGCTGTGCCAGGGGAGGTTGAGGCTGGAGGGGAGGAGAAAGTTCTTCACTGAGAGAACTCTCTCAGTTGGAATGAGCTGCCCAGGGAGGTGGTTGAGTCATCGTCCCTGGAGGTGTTCAAGAGGGGATTGGATGTGGCACTTGGTGCCGTGATCTAGTCATGAAGTCTGTGGTGACAGGTTGGACTAAATGATCTTTGAGGTCTCTTCCAACCTTGGTGATACTGTGAGACTGTGATACTGTGAAAACTGCACAAAATAGGAGTGGAAAGGGAAGTTCTGGATTAAAGCTGTAGAAAATAGGAGTGGAAAGTGAAGTTCTAGACTAAAACTGTAGAAAATAGGAGTGGAAAGGGAAGTTCTGGATTAAAGCTGTACAAAATAGGTGTGGAAAGTGAAGTTCTAGACTAAAGATGTGGAAAATAGGAGTGGAAAGGGAAGTTCCACATGTAAGCTGTAGAAAATAGGAGTGAAAAGTGAAGTTCTAGATTAAAATGGCAGAGAATAGGCGTGGAAAGGGAAGTTCTAGAGTAAAGCTGCAGAAAATAGGAGTGGAATGGGAGGTTCTAGATTAAACCTGTAGAAAATAGGAGTAGAATGGGAGGTTCTAGATTAAAGGTGTAGAAACCAGGAGTGGAAAGGTAAGTTCTGGATTAAAGCTGCACAAAATAGTGGAAAGGGAAGTTCTAGATTAAAGGTGTAGAAAATAGGAGCGGAAAGGGAAGTTCTGCATTAAAGGTGTAGAAAATAGGAGTGGAAAGTGAAGTTCTAGACTAAAACTGTACAAAATAGGAGGAGAAAGTGAAGTTCTAGACTGAAACTGTACAAAATAGGAGTGGAATGGGAAGTTCTGGATTAAAGCTGTACAAAATAGGAGTGGAAAGGGAAGTTCTAGACTAAAACTGTACAAAATAGGAGTGGAAAGGGAAGTTCTAGACTAAAACTGTACAAAATAGGAGGAGAAAGTGAAGTTCTAGACTGAAACTGTACAAAATAGGAGTGGAAAGGGAAGTTCTGGATTAAAGGTGTAGAAAATAGGAGTGGAAAGTGAAGTTCTAGATTAAAATTGAACAAAATAGCAGTGGAAATTTAAGTTCTAGATTAAAGGTGTAGAAAACAGGTGGAAAGGGAAGTTCTGGATTAAAGTGCACAAAATAGGAGAGTAAAGTGAAGTTCTAGATTAAAACTGCACAAAATAGGAGTAGAAAGTGAAGTTCTAGATTAAAGCTGCACAAAATAGGAGTGGAAAGGGAAGCTCTGGATTAAAGGTGTAGAAAATAGGAGTGGAAATGGAAGTTCTGGATTAAAACAGAACAAAATAGGATTAGAAAGGGAAGTTCTAGATGAAAATGGTACAAAATAGGAGTGGAAAGTGAAGTTCTGGATTAAAGATGTAGAAAATAAGAGTGGAAAGGGACGTTCTAGATTAAAACTGCAGAAAATAGGAGTGGAAAGGGAAGTTCTGGATTAAAGAGGCAGAGAACAGGAAAAGTGAAGGTCTGAAGTAAAACTGTAGAAAATAGGAGTGGAAAGTGAGGTTCTAGATTAAAACTGCACAAAATAGGAGTGGAAAGGGAAGTTCTGGATTAAAGCTGCAGTTGCTTTGTGGCTTTGGCCTTTGCAGTGACTCAGTATTAATGACTTGGATCTCAGCTTGCCTGGAGCCCTCTCCAGCCTCCCCTCCAAGCTCTCCAGCCAGGGGGCCACAACCACCTCCCTGGGCAACCTCTTGCAGGCTTCCAGCAGCCTCTTGGGGCACAACTTGTTCCTCACATCCAATCTCCATCTGCTCTGCTCTCATCTCCAACCATTGCCCCTGGGGCTGTCCCTGCAGCCCTTTGGCAGCAGTCCCTCTGCAGCCTGCTTGCAGCCCCTGCAGGGCCTGGGAGCTGCTCTCAGCTCTGCCTGCAGCCTTCTCTTCTGCAGGCTCAACACCCCCAGCTCCCTCAGCCTGTCCCCTCAGCAGAGCTGCTCCAACCCCCTGAGCACTTTCCTCACACCCAATCTCTGCTCTGGTTTGAAGCCACTGCTGAATCGCAGCCTCTGCAGAGCAGAATCCCAGCTGGGCTCTCTCTCTCTGCAGACCAAGCAGAAACCACAACTCTGACAACCCCTCCCCCACCCATCCCCCCCACCCCCATCTCCCATGAGAAATTCTTTCAATCCCTGCCCCTTTTATCTCTGCTACTTTGCCTGGAAACGAATTGGTGCCAACTGGAGCTGAAATTCTGCTGTTCTGGCAGCCAGTCAGCGTCTGAAAGGAGCAGGGGGGCCCCACAGCCCCCTCTGTGCCCTGACTTTGGCTGGGCATCAGTAAGGCAACTGGGGGAGTAGTCTGCTCAGATGATGCCAAACTGGGGGCAGAGGTGGTGGCTGACACCAACAGCATCACCAAGGACGGTTTCAGGTACTAGCTTCATTCAACCACCAGCAGCGCCAAAGAGAGTTTCAGCTCCTAGCTCCTTTCAGCCACCAGCAGCAGCATCACCAGAGGGTTTCAGGTGCTAGAAGGGGGAACAGGGAAGTTGCTGTTGCCCAGGGATCAGGACTGGGCCCAGCTTTGTTCCAGCTCTTCATTCCCCTCCTGGCTGAGGGCACTGAGTGCTCCCTCAGCAAGTTCCTGATGGCAGCAAACTGGGGGGGGAGGGTGGCTGAGCCCCCTCAGGCTGTGCTGCCATCCAAGCAGGGCTGCACAGGCTGAGGGCTGGGGGAAGGCAAAGCTCAGGAAGGTCAATCAGGAGCAGTGCAGGGTCCTGCCCCTGGGGGGGAGGCACAGCAGGCCTCAGGACAGGTTAGAGGCTGCCCTGCTGCAGAGCAGCTCCAGGGAGGAAGACCTTGGAGTGCTGCTGGGCAGCAAGGTCTGCAGGGGACAGCAAAGGGCCCTGGGGGCCAAGGGAGCCAATGGGCTCCTGGGGGGGCAGCAGGAAGAGTGTGGCCAGCAGGGCTGGGGAGGTTCTGCTCCCCCTCTGCTCTGCTCTGCCCTGCTGAGCCCACAGCTGCAATCCTGTGGCCAGCTCTGGGCTCCCCAGGTGCAGAGAGACAGAGAGCTGCTGGGGAGAGCCCAAGGGAGAGGCAGGAGGAGGAGTTGGGGACCTGAGCATCTCCCCTGTGCAGAGAGGCTGAGAGCCCTGGGGGTGGTTAGCCTGGAGAGGAGAAGGCTGAGAGGGATCTGATCAATGCCTCTCAATAGCTGAGGGCTGGGGGGCAAGGGGAGGAGGCCAAGCTCTGCTGGGTGCTGCTCAGCAATAAGCTGAGCTGTTTCTCAGCTGGTGATGGCTGCTGACATTGCCTTTAGGTGGTTCATTCACCACACGCCAGGCACTGAAGAGCTGTGCAGGAGCTTGAAGCTGAAGTCTGTAGGAGTTTGAAGGTCCTCATTGGAAGATCTCTCTCTGTGGTCTCTGAACTTTGCCTCTTTCTGTGTTTAAGCAGGGCTAGGTCCAGCTCTGGGGACATGGACCTGGTGGATCACATCCAGAGGAGGCTATGAGGATGATCAGAGGGCTGCAGCACCTCCCCTACAAGCCTGAGAGAGTTGGGGCTGCTCAGCCTGGAGAGGAGAAGGCTCCAGGGAGACCTCCGAGCTGCATTTCAGTACCTGCAGGGCAGCTGCAGGCAGGCTGGGCAGGGGCTGCTCAGAAGGGGCTGTGGGGACAGGAGGAGGAGCAAGGGCTTGGAGCTGGAGCAGGGCAGAGTTAGGTTGGAGCTCAGGAGGAAGCTCTGCACAGGGAGGCTGGGGAGAGACTCTGGTATAGGCTACCCGGGGGGGTGGGGAAGGCTCCATCCCTGCAGACATCCCAGGTCTAACTTGCTGGAGCCCTGAGCAACCTGGTGAGACTCTGGCACAGGCTGCCCAGGGAGGCTGTGGCTGTCCCCTCCCTGGAGGTGTTTGCAGCCAGGCTGGAGGTGGCTGTGAGCAAGCTGCTGTGGTGTGAGGTGTCCCTGCCCATGGCAGGGGGTTGGGGCTGGCTGAGCCTGGAGCTCCCTTCCAGCCCTGACAGTTCTGTGAGTCCATGATCTGCCTCCAGGGTGCAGCTGGGGACCTTCATAGCTGTGCCCACAAGAGAGTGGTGTTGAGCCATCCACTCCCCTCAGCAGGGACAAGGCTTTCACTTCCAGGGTTTGTGGTCATGCAAAGAATGTCCTCAGCTCAGTGCTGGTTCTGCTGTGCAAAGGAAGTTTGATTCCTCCTTCAAATGTGCTCTGCACTGACCTCATAATCTGTAAGCAAGCTGGAAGTGAGTGGCATGAAGCTGGGCACGTTGCCTGGCTGTGGCATCCACCACACCACTGTGTGCCTGGCTCCTATGCCACTGCTGCTGCCCTTTGGCAGGACAGCAAGGAACACTCCTGGGCAAGCTGTCAGCCCCTGGCTGGGACAGCAGCTCTGAGCTGGGTTAGGAACTGGCTGCAGGCTGAGCCCAGAGAGTGGTGGTGAATGGTGCCACAGCCAGCTGGCAGCCAGGCACCAGTGCTGTGCCCCAGGGAGCAGTGCTGGGCCCCAGCCTGATCAATATCTTCATTGATGATCTGGAGGAGGGGATGGAGTCCATCAGCAGTGAATGTGCAGCTGGCAGCAAGCTGGGGGCAGGAGCTGAGCTGGTAGAGGGGAGCAGAGCTCTGCAGAGGGACCTTGCCAGGCTGGGCAGATGGGCAGAGGCCAAGGGCAGGAGATTGAACACATCCAAGGGCCAGGGGCTGCACATTGGCCACAGCAACCCCAGGCAGTGCTACAGGCTGGGGGCAGAGTGGCTGAGAGCAGCCAGGCAGAAAGGGACCTGGGGGTGCTGGGGGAGAGCAGCTGAACAGGAGCCTGCAGTGTGCCCAGAGGGCCAAGAAGGCCAAGGGCATCCTGGCCTGGGTCAGGAAGAGTGTGGCCAGCAGGAGCAGGGAAGTCCTTGTGCCCTGTGCTCAGCACTCCTGAGGCCACAGCTTGAGTCCTGTGTCCAGCTCTGGGCTCTGAGGTTAGGAAAGAGGTTGAGCTGCTGGAAGGTGTCCAGAGAAGGGCAATAAAGTTTGTCCCACTGCTGCAGGCAGCAGGCTCCGGGCAGCAGCAGCAGTGTGCAGCTGGCACCAGGCTGAGTGGTGCTGTCCATGGGCCAGAGGAACAGGAGGGCATCCAGAGGGCCCTGGACAGACTGCAGAGGTGGTGCCAGCGGAAGCTGCTGAGGTTCAACCAGAGCAAGGGCAGGGTCCTGGCCCTGGGCTGGAACAATCCTCACTGCCAGCACAGCCTGGGGAAAGAAAGCAGCCCTGAGGAGAAGGCCTTGGGGGTGCTGGGGAGGGGGAGAAGCTGGCCAGGAGTAGGCAGGGAGAAACTGCAGCACAGGAGGCCAAGGGTAGCCTGGGCTGCAGCCAAAGCAGCCTGGCCAGAGCTGGAGAGAGGGATCCTGCCCCTCTGCTCTGCCCTGGGGAGACCTCACCTGCAGGGCTGGGGCCAGAGCTGGAGCCCTCAAGACAGGAGGGACCTGGAGCTGAGGGAGAGGCTCCAGAGGAGGCCAGCAAGATGCTGAGGGGCTTGGAGCAGCTCTGCTGTGGGGCCAGGCTGAGGGAGCTGGGGGTGTTGAGCCTGCAGAAGAGAAGGCTGCAGGCAGAGCTGAGAGCAGCTCCCAGGCCCTGCAGGGGCTGCAAGCAGGCTGCAGAGGGACTGCTGCCAAAGGGCTGCAGGGACAGCCCCAGGGGCAATGGTTTGAGATGAGAGCAGAGCAGCTGGAGATTGGATGTGAGGAACAAGTTGTGCCCCAGGAGGCTGCTGGCAGCCTGCAAGAGGTTGCCCAGGGAGGTGGTTGTGGCCCCATGGCTGGAGAGCTTGGAGGGGAGGCTGGAGAGGGCTGTGGGCAAGCTGCTGCAGGGGAGGATGTCCCTGCTGAGGGCAGGGGCTTGGCCTGGAGGGGCTTCGAAGCTCCCTTCCAGCCCAGAGCTCTCTGTGCCTCTATGATTCTCCTGCCTCCTGCAGTGCAGGGTAGAGTTGCTTTGGTGCAGCACAACCACCCTGAGGCTGAGGAGAGCTGCTCACAGGCAGCCAGCTGCCTCCTTTCCCAGCTGCTGTCTCCAATCAGTTTTCCTACCTGGCTGACACTCAAGAGAAAGAAAACTCTGCCTGGAATCCCTCTGTGGTTCAACCACCAGCCCAAGTCATTCTTTCCCACAGGAGCAGCCCAGTGGCACCTGCAAACATCCCCAACAGCAGCTTGCTGCAGGATGTGGTCTTGTGAGGAGCTGAGCTGCTGCTGTTGCTATCCTGGAGAGAGGATCCTGGAATCTTTGCTTTTGGGCTGGAAAAGCTCTTCAAGCTCATTCAGCCCCAAGCATTCCCTGGCTCTGGCATGCCCAACACCTCAAACCCCCTGTCTGCCAGCCTGGGAGCCTGGGGCCACTGGGCTCTCCCTCTAGGAGCAGGCAATTGTGTAGGCAGCAGCATAGACCCTTCTTGCTCTCTGCAAGTCCTGTGTCCAGCTCTGGGCTCCTGAGGTTAGGAAAGAGGTTGAGCTGCTGGAAGGTGTCCAGAGAAGGGCAAGAAAGCTGGGGAGGGGTCTGGGGCACAGCCCTGTGAGGAGAGGCTGAGGGAGCTGGGGTTGCTTAGCCTGCAGAAGAGGAGGCTCAGGGGAGACCTTCTTGCTCTCTCCAACTCCCTGCAGGGAGGTTGGAGCCAGGGGGGGGATTGGTCTCTTTTCCCAGGCAAGCAGCAGCAGAACAAGAGGACACAGGCTCAAGCTGTACCAGGGGAGGCTGAGGCTGGAGGGGAGGAGAAAGTTCTTCCCAGCAAGAGAGATTGGCCACTGGGATGAGCTGCCCAGGGAGGTGGTGGAGTCCCCATCCCTGGAGGTGTTCAGGAAGAGCCTGGCTGAGGCCCTTGGTGCCATGGCTGAGTTGCTCAGATGGTGCTGGGGGAGAGGTTGGACTGGATGATCCCTGAGGTCTTTTCCAACCTTGTTGATGCTATGGTTCTATGAAAAGCCCTCTGAGTGGTGCCACCCTGGCATAGGCTGCCCAGGGATGTGGTTGAGGCCCTGTGCCTGGAGACATTCAAGGTCAGACTGGATGTGGCCCTGGGAAGTTGTAGATGTCCTTGCTGCCTGCAGGGGGGGATGGACAGGATGCCCTTGGAGGCTCCCTTCCAACCCAACAGAAGCTGTGAATCATACACCCCAACCATTATCCATCCTTTGCCCAGGCTGCAGCTGAGCCATGGCCTCAGCACCACAGCTCTCAAACCCCTCCAGGGATGAGCATCCAACCCCCTCCCTGGGCAGCCTGGGCCAGGCTTGCAGAGCCCTTGCAGCCAAGAAGTTTCTTCTCTCCTACCTAAGCCTCCCCTGGGGTAGCCTGAGGCCATTGCCTCTCCTCCTGGCCCTTGTTCCTAGGCAGCAGAGCCCAACCCCCCCTGGCTGCAGCCTCCTCTCAGGGAGCTGCAGAGAGCAAGGAGGTCTCCCTCAGCCTCCTCTGCTCCACATTCCCACCCCCAGCTCCCTCAGCTGCTCCTCCCCAGCCCTCTTCTCCACACCCTTCCCCACCTTTCTTGCCCTTCCCTGGCCCTACTACTTCAGGGAAGAAGATTCTTCTAATGTCCAGCCTAAACCTTCCCTGGGGCAACTTGAGGCCATTTCACAGGTCACAGAATCACAGAACTGTCAGGGCTGGAAGGGACCTCAAGGCTCAGCTAGTCCCAACCCCCTGCCATGGGCAGGGAACACCCCAGCTCCCTCAGCCTCTCCTCACAGGGCTGTGCTCCAGACCCCTCCCCAGCCTTGTGCCCCAGACCCCTCCCCAGCTTTCTTGCCCTTCTCTGGACACCTTCCAGCAGCTCAACCTCTTTCCTAACCTCAGCAGCCCAGAGCTGGACACAGGACTCAAGCTGTGGCCTCAGCAGTGCTGAGCACAGGGCACAAGGACTTTCCTGCTCCTGCTGGCCACACTCTGCCTGACCCAGGCCAGGATGCCCTTGGCCTTCTTGGCCCCCTGGGCACACTGCAGGCTCCTGTTCAGCTGCTCTCCCCCAGCACCCCCAGCTCCCTCTCTGCCTGGCTGCTCTCAGCCACTCTGCCCCCAGCCTGTGGCACTGCCTGGGGTTGCTGTGGCCAATGTGCAGCCCCTGGCACTTGGATGTCTTCAATCTCCTGCCCTTGGCCTCTGCCCATCTATCCAGTGGGTCAAGGTCCCTCTGCAGAGCTCTGCTCCCCTCTAACAGCTCAACTCCTGCCCCCAGCTTGCTGTCAGCTGCACATTCACTGCTGATGGACTCCATCCCCTCCTCCAGATCATCAATGAAGATATTGATCAGGCTGGGGCCCAGCCCTGCTCCCTGGGGCACAGCACTGGTGCCTGGCTGCCAGCTGGCTGTGGCACCATTCACCACCACTCTCTGGGCTCAGCCTGCAGCCAGTTGCTAACCCAGCTCAGAGCTGCTGTCCCAGCCAGGGGCTGACAGCTTGCCCAGGAGCTTGCTGGGGGGGATGGTGGCCAAGGCCTTGCTGCAGTCCAGACTACATCCACAGCCTGCCCCACATCCCCCAGGGGGGTCATGTCCTCCCAGCTCAGTCTGTCCCCAACCTTTTGCAGCTCATTTCAGACCCTGCTACTCTGTGTTTCTTGACCTCTCTCTGGGTCATGTCTGCTGCTGTCCTGAACACATCCTTGAGGATGGTTTACAGGAGGCCTGATGAGAGGCCAAGTGCCAGGCAGGGCTCTCACCACCTCAACATATGGATGTGACTCACAGGATCTGACTCCAAACCCGAGCCAAGGCTGTGATGCTGCTGCTCCCTGTGTGCTGCTGCTGCTAAATCAGTCCCCGCTCCCTCGAGGTGTGAGGCAGCCAGGGGTGGGGATGGGGGGGGGGGGGAGGATGCAGGTTCTCATCCTGTCTCCAGGGAGCTGCTGCCCTGGGCTGTGACCACATTTCCTCCCCAGGCTGAAATTAAATGGTTTCAGAAGCAGTGGGAGAGACACAAACATCATTCCCAGCAGAGGAACATTTGAGCCTGCTGGGGAGGAGGCTATTTTGGAGATCAGACTGAGGGGGAGGCTATTTTGGTGCCCTTCAAGGCAGACAATGCCCAGCTCATGAGCTCCACTGTGCCCTGTGAGCCAGACAAGGCTCAGCTCATGAGCTGCACTGTGCCCTGTGAGCCAGACAAGGCTCAGCTCATGAGCTCATGAGCTGCAGGCTGTGCCCTGCCCTGTGAGCCAGACAAGGCTCAGCTCATGAGCTGCACTGTGCCCTGTGAGCCAGACAAGGCTCAGCTCATGAGCTGCACTGTGCCCTGCGAGCCAGACAAGGCTCAGCTCATGAGCTCCACTGTGCCCTGAGAGCCAGACAAGGCTCAGTTCAGGAGCTCCACTGTGCCCTGTGAGCCAGACAAGGCTCAGCTCATGAGCTCCATTGTGCCCTGTGAGCCAGACAAGGCTCAGCTCATGAGCTGCACTGTGCCCTGCGAGCCAGACAAGGCTCAGCTCATGAGCTCCACTGTGCCCTGAGAGCCAGACAAGGCTCAGCTCATGACCTCCACCATGCCCTGTGAGCCAGACAAGGCTCAGCTCATGAGCTCCACTGTGCCCTGTGAGCCAGACAAGGCTCAGCTCATGAGCTCCACTGTGCCCTGTGAGCCAGACAAGGCTCAGCTCAGGAGCCCCACCGTGCCCAGTGAGCCAGACAAGGCTCAGCTCATGAGCTCCACTGTGCCCTGTGAGCCAGACAAGGCTCAGCTCATGAGCTCCACTGTGCCCTGAGAGCCAGACATGGCTCAGCTCATGATCTCCACTGTGCCCTGAGAGCCAGACAAGGCTCAGCTCATGAGCTCCACCGTGCCCAGTGAGCCAGACAAGGCTCAGCTCATGATCTCCACTGTGCCCTGTGAGCAGACAAGGCTCAGCTCAGGAGCTCCATTGTACCCTGTGAGCCAGACAAGGCTCAGCTCAGGAGCTGCACTGTTCCCAGACTAAGCCAACGCAACCAAACCAACCAAACAAAATCAACCAACCCAACCCATCCAGCCCAAACCAACCAAACCAACCCAACCAAACCAAACCAACCAACCCAACCAAACCATGCCAAGCAACCCAACCTAATCAAACCCACCCAACCCAACCAAACCAATCCAACCCAATGCAACCAACCAAACCACCCAACCCAAGAAAACCAAACAACCAACACAATCAAACCAACCCAACCCAACCAAACCAACCAACCAAAGCAACCAAACCAACCAAACCCAACAACTCAACTAATCCAACCAACTAACGCAACCCAAACCAACCAACCCTACCCAACCAACCAAACCAACCAACCCAAACCAATCACACCAACCCAACCCAACCAAACCCCAAAGACACCAACAACAACCCCCCTGAAATGTCTTTTAAGCAGCAAGAGGTAGAAAGGACTCGAAGCTGAGAGGATCCTACCTACATCTAAAGCCATCTGCAGCTTAGGACTGTGGAGGTGGTCACGCCCTGCTCTACATTTGCCTTACACAATGAGTTTGAGCCATGCAGGGAGCTCCCAGCTGGATTAGAGCTGCATCAGAAGGGCTGTGGGGAGGAGGGCAGAGAGGTTCTGCTGCCCCTCTGCTCTGCCCTGCTGAGGCCACAGCTGCAGTCTTGGCTCCAGCTCTGGGCCCCTCAGCTCCAGCAGGAACTCAGGGAACTGCTGGAGAGAGCCCAGCCCAGAGGCACAGAGCTGCTGCAGGCAGGGGAACATTTTCCTTCCCAGCATAGCCTGAGGCAGTTGAGGGCTCTGCAGCTTGCAGAGGGGGAGCCTGAGGGGGAGCTGAGTGCTGGGGATGAAGCTGTGCAGGGGCAGTGCCCAGAGGCTGGAGCCAGGCTCTGCTGGGGGCTGCCCAGTGCCAGCCCCAGGGGCAGGGGTGGAAGCTGAGCCAGAGGAAGTGCCATGGACACAGGAGTAGAATTCTTTCTCTGTGAGGGTTGCAGAGGTCTGGAGCAGGCTGCCCAGGGGGGTTGTGGAGTCTCCTGCTCTGGAGATATTCCAACCCCTCCTGGCTGTGTTCTGGGTGCCCTGCCCTGGGTGCCCTGCTCTAGCAGGGCTTGGGTTGGATGAGCTCTGCAGCTCCCTCCCAGCCCCTGGCACTCTCTGATTCTCTTTTGTCTGGGGCTCTAAATCAGTTTTTGGGTGAAGGATTCCTGGATGGCTTCTGATGGTTGTGTTGACTCTGGAGGATCAGCTGAGTCTCACACAGAGTCAATCTTTCATTTCTATTTATCTCATTTCCCTGTTAGTTGTTTTTATTTCACAGAATCCTGGAATGGGTTGGGTTGGAAGGGACCTTAGAGTTCATCCAGGTTCTACTTCCTGCCATGTCCAGGGACACCTCCCACCAGCCCCAGCTTGTTCAAGGCCTCATCCAGCCTGGCTTTCAGCACTTCGAGTCTTGGAGCTGCCACAACTTCTCCTGGGCAGCCTGTGGCAGTGCCTCAGCACCCTCCTGGGCCAGAATTACCTTCCTCAGGTCTCATCTCAATCACAGCATCACAGAGTGCTCTGGGCTGGAAGGGAGCTGCAGAGCCCCTCCAGGCCAAGCCCCTGCCCTCAGCAGGGACATCCTCCCCTGCAGCAGCTTGCCCACAGCCCTCTCCAGCCTCCCCTGCAAGCTCTCCAGCCATGGGGCCACAACCACCTCCCTGGGCAACCTCTTGCAGGCTTCCAGCAGCCTCCTGGGGCACAACTTGTTCCTCACATCCAATCTCCCTCTGCTCTGCTCTCATCTCAAACCATTGCCCCTTTGGCAGCAGTCCCTCTGCAGCCTGCTTGCAGCCCCTGCAGGGAGTGGGAGCTGCTCTCAGCTCTGCCTGCAGCCTTCTCTTCTGCAGGCTCAACACCCCCAGCTCCCTCAGCCTGGCCCCACAGCAGAGCTGCTCCAAGCCCCTCAGCATCTTGCTGGCCTCCTCTGGAGCCTCTCTCTCAGCTCCAGGTCCTTCCTGTGCTGAGGGTTCCAGCTCTGGCCCCAGCCCTGCAGGTGAGGTCTCCCCAGAGCAGAGCAGAGGGGCAGGATCCCTCTCTCCAGCTCTGGCCACCCTGCTTTGGCTGCAGCCCAGGCTGCCCTTGGCCTCCTGTGCTGCAGTCTCTCACTGCCTGCTCCTGTTCAGCTTCTCCCCCTCCCCAGTACCTCCAAGTCCTTCTCCTTCTCTATGGTCTGCCTGGAGCCTTCTCTCCAGACTGAACCTCCCCCAGCTGCCTCAGCCTGTCCCCATAGGGAAGGTTCTCCATCCCTCTGAGCATCTCCATGGGCTGTAGCACCTCTGCCATGAAGGGAGGCTGAGGAATTTGGGGGGGGTGTGTGGTTTGAGGTCAAGAGCATTTAAAGAGCTTTGCTTGGCCATTTCCTTGCTGCTGCAGAGACTCCTTGGGTAAGTCCTGCAGTGCTGCTCTCCAAGTGGATTTGTTGCCCTTTACCTAAGGCCATGGGGGTAGAGCTTCCTCTTGCTGGGCTGGCTGTGATCTACCTGCTTTGGGTTTGGTTCAGTGCAAGCTTTCATACCTCAGCTTTTTAATCCAAGGCTGGTGGGCTGGAGCAGGATGATCTTTCAGGTCCAAAGCCATTCCCTGCTTCCCAGCAACCCTTCTGTGGTGCTGTAGCCAGGACTTCCCCCTCTGGGCCAGCTGCAGTCATTTCAGTGCTGCCAATCCCAAAATAGCTGTGGGGAGAGGAATCAAATTATAGCTGGGGCCATGGGATGAGGTGGTGGGGTGGGGTGGGGGGGGAGGATGATGCACCTCTTCCCAGCATGGAAGTGTCAATCTCTCTGGCCTCAGAGGGAAGCAGGACCCAAACTGGGAGCAGCCAGAGCAGCCTGTGGTGGCTCCACCTTGCAGGGAGCCCTGGTTGTCACAGAATCACTTGACTTGGGAAGGAGCAATTAATTGTCACCTGCCTGCTTGACAGCAAGCTGGAGATGCTGGAAGGCAGGAAGGCTCTGAAGTGGGAGTTGGCCAGGCTGGAGCCATGGCTGAGCTCAGCTGTGTGAGGCTCAACAAAGCCAAGTGCTGGGCCCTGAACCTGGGACACAACCACCCCAGGAAGGCTCCAGGCTGGGGGCAGAGGGCTGGAAAGTGCCCAGCAGAGCAAGCCCTGGGGGTGCTGGGTGACAGCAGCTGGAGAGGAGGCAGGAGGTGGGCAGGGGGTCAAGAAGGGCAGCAGCAGCCTGGGCTGGAGCAGCAATGGTTGGGCAGCAGGAGCAGGGCAGGGCTTGTGCCCCTGGGCTCAGCACTGGGCAGGCCACAGCTTGAGGGCTGGCTTGAGCTTTGGGCTCCTGGCTGCAAGAAGGAGCTGGAGGAGCTGGAGCAGGGCCAGGGAAGGGCAAGAAAGGTGGGGAAGGGTGTGGAGAAGAGGGCTGGGGAGGAGCAGCTGAGGGAGCTGGGGGTGGGGAGTGTGGAGCAGAGGAGGCTGAGGGAGACCTCCTTGCTCTCTGCAGCTCCCTGAGAGGAGGCTGCAGCCAGGGGGGGTTGGGCTGTGCTCCCTAGGCTCAGGTGCTAGAAGCAGAGGCAACGTCCTGAATTTGTGCCAGGGGAGGCTTACGTTGGAGCTGAGTTAAAATGTCTGTGCTGCCAGAGTGGTCAGGGACTGGCAGAGGCTGCCCAGGGAGGTGGTGGAGTCCCCATGGCTGGAGGTGTTCAAGGCAAGCTTGGATGTGGCACTTTAGGGACAGGTTTTGTCTTGATGGTGTTAGGTCCCAGGCTGGAAGCCTCTTCCAGCCTCCATCATTCTGTGCTGGTTCCGTGGATCAGGTTCTTGTGATCCTGGCCCAAGCTGTGCAGTGAGCAGTGCTGAAGGCAGAGGATGCCCTGGGGGTGATGCTTGCAAGGGATCCTCCCACTCCCACCCTGGGCAGTGGGTGGCAGGAGGAAGCCCTGTGCTGGGCAGCTGCTGGAGAGGTGCCTGGGGGAAGCAGGGAGGTGGTGGCAGCACTTCCTTGCAGCAAGCCAGCAGCAAGCAATCCCCTCTGGGCTGAGCAGGGCTGCTCCCAGGGCACAGGCACCTGGTGCTGAGCAGAGGTGACCTGCAGGCAGACATCTCAGGAGGCACAAAGCCTGGGAACCCTCAGGAGAGCTTTTGGTGATTCATTGAGCCCTGAAGTCACTAAAAAAAACCAACAACACCCCCCAAAAACTCCCCCAAAACCAAACCCAACCCCAAACATAGACCCAAAGCAAACCAACCCCCAAAGAACCAAACCAAACCCCAAACAAAGAACCAAACCAACCCGCAAAGAAAGAACCAAACCAACCCCCAAAGAACCAAACCCAATCCCAAAGAACCATACCCAACCCCAAAGAACCAAACCCAACCCCAAAGAACCAAACTAAACCAAGATAAACCAAACCCCAAACATAGAACCAAACCAAACCCAGCCCCAAAGAACCAAACCAACCCCCAAAGAACCAAACCCAATCCCAAAGAACCAAACCCAACCCCAAACAACCAAACCCAACCCCAAAGAACCAAACTAAACCAAGATAAACCAAACCCCAAACATAGAACCAAACCAAACCCAACCCCAAAGAACCAAACCAACCCCCAAAGAACCAAACTAAACCCCAAGGAACCAAACCAAACCCAACCCCAAAGAACCAAACCAAACCCAACCCCAAAGAACCAAACCAACCCCCAAAGAACCAAACTAAACCCCATGGAATCAAACCAAACCCCAAAGAACCACGCCCAACCCAAGCCCAAAGAACCAAACCAAACCCCATGGAATCAAACCAAACCCCAAGCAAAGAATCAAACCAAACCAAAACCCAAACAACCAAACTAAACCCAGCTCCAAACAACCAAATCAAATCCCAAAGAACCAAACCGAACCTCAAGCAAAGAACCAAACCAAACCAAAACTCAAGCAACCAAGCCCAACCCAACCCCAAACAACCAAACTGAACCCAAACCCAAACAACCAAAGCAAACCCCAAACTAAGAACCAAATGCAACCCCAAAGAACCAAACCCAACCCCAAACAACCAAACTAAACCCAACCCCAAACAACCAAACTAAACCCAACTCCAAAGAACCAAACCAAACCCCAAAAAACCAAACCCAACCAAACTCAAACCCAAAGAATCAAACCAAACCCCCAAACAAAGAACCAAACCCCAAAGACCCAAACCAAACCCTAAGGAACCAAACCCAACCCCAAAGAATGAAACCAAACCCCAAACATAGAACCAAACCAAACCCAAAGACAAGGAATTACACCAAACCAAACCCCAAAGAAACAAACCCAACCCAACCCCAAAGAACCAAACCAAACCCCAAAGAACCAAACCCAACCCCAAAGAACCAAACCAAACTCCAAAGAACCAAACCCAACCCCAAAGAACCAAACCAAACTCCAAACAACCAAACCAAACCCCAAAGAACCAAACCAAACCCCAAACCCAAAGAATCAAACCAACCCCCAAAGAACCGAACCAAACCAACCCCCAAAGAACCAAACCAAACCTCAAGCAAAGAACCAAACCAAAACAAAACTCAAGCAACCAAGCCCAACCCAACCCCAAACAACCAAAGCAAACCCAAACCCAAACAACCAAAGCAAACCCCAAACTAAGAACCAAACACAACCCCAAAGAACCAAACCCAACCCCAAAGAACCAAACTAAACCCAACTCCAAACAACCAAACCAAACCCCAAAGAACCAAACCCAATCCCAAACAACCAAACCCAATCCCAAACAACCAAACCAAACCCAATCCCAAACAACCAAACCAAACCCAACCTCAATCAAACCCAACCCCCAAAGAAACAAAACAACCCCCAAAGAAACAAACCACACCCCAAGCAAAGAATCAAACCAAACTCCAAAGAACCAAATGAAACCCAACCCCAACCCCAAAGAACCAAACCAAACCCCAAAGAACTGAACCAAACCAAACTCCAAAGAACCAAACCAAATCCCAAAGAAACAAACCAAACCCCAAAGAACCAAACCAAACTCCAAAGAACCAAACCCAAGCCCAAAGAACCAAACCAAACCAAAACCCAAACAACTAAACCAAACCAAGCCCCACAGAACCAAACCAAACCCCAAAGAACCCAACCCAACCCCAAAGAACCAAATCAAACCAAATCCCAAAGCACCAAACCAAACCCCAAAGAACCAAACCAAACCCCAAAGAACCAAATCAAACTCCAAAGAACCAAACCAAACTCCAAAGAACCAAACCCAAGCCCAAAGAACCAAACCTAATCCCAAACAACCAAACCAAACCCAACCCCAAAAAACCAAACCCAATCCCCAAAGAAACAAAACAAGCCCCAAAGAAACAAACCAAACCCCAAGCAAAGAACCAAACCAAACCCCAAAGAACTGAACCAAACCAAACTCCAAAGAACCAAACCAAATCCCAAAGAACCAAACCAAACCCCAAAGAACCAAACCAAACTCCAAAGAACCAAACCCAACCCCAAAGAACCAAACCAAACTCCAAAGAACCAAACCCAAGCCCAAAGAACCAAACCAAACCCCAAAGAACCAAACCAAACTCCAAAGAACCAAACCCAACCCCAAAGAACCAAACCAAACTCCAAAGAACCAAACCCAAGCCCAAAGAACCAACCCCAACCCCAAAGAACCAAACCAAACTCCAAAGAACCAAACCAAACTCCAAAGAACCAAACCAAATCCCAAAGAACCAAACCAAACCCCAAAGAACCAAACCAAACTCCAAAGAACCAAACCAAACCCAACCTCAATCAAACCCAACCCCCAAAGAAACAAAACAACCCCCAAAGAAACAAACCAAACCCCAAGCAAAGAACCAAACCAAACCAAAACTCAAACAACTAAACCAAACCAAGCCCCAAAGAACCAAACCAAACCCCAAAGAACCAAACCCAACCCTAAAGAACCAAACCAAACCCAACCCAAAAGAACCAAACCCAAGCCCAAAGAAGCAAACCCAAGCCCAAAGAACCAAACCCAAGCCCAAAGAAGCAAACCCAACCCCAGAGAACCAAACCAAACTCCAAGCAAAGAATCAAACCAAACCAAGCTAATCCAACAAAGACCCCCACAAACCACACAAGTTTCAGGGAAGTTTTGTGTCCCTGCTGCACCTGGGGACTATCCTGGCAGGGAACAGGCAGCAGCTCCTGGCCCCATGTCCCCAGCCTCCTTCCCTGACCCCTTCCATGCTTCTACACAGTGGAGAGTGCTCTCCTCCCCCTCTGCTCTGCCCTGCTGAGACCTCCCCTGCAAGATTGCATCCAGCTCTGGGCTGCCCAGCTCAGGAGGGACAGGGAGCTGCTACAGAGAGGCCAAGGCAGGCTGCAAGGCTGCTGAAGGGACTGCAGCACTGCCTGGGGAGGAGAGGCTGAGAGCCCTGGGGGTGCTGAGTGTGGAGAGGAGAAGGCTGAGAGGGAGCTGAGCAATGGCTCTCAGGAGCTGAGGGCTGGGGGGCAGGAAGGGAGGCACAGGGACAGCCTCTGCTCACTGGGCCCTGGCACAGGCCAAGGGGCAAGGGATGGAAAGTGCAGCCCAGGAGGTTGCAGCTCAGCCTCAGGAGGAACTTCTTGCCTGGGAGGCTGCCAGAGGCCTGGAGCAGGCTGCCCAGAGAGGTTGTGGAGTCTCCTTCTGTGGAGCCTTTGCAGCCCTGGCTGGATCCTCTGCTCCTGCTCTGCCAGGGGGCTGCCACTGGAAGCTCTCCATGGGTCCATTCCAGCCCCTAGCATCCTGGGAGATGTGACCTCCTCCTAATTCATTTCACACAAGTGCAGGGGTTTGGAAGATTTCTGCTTGGTTGATCTCCTTTGCAATGTTCTTCAGAAGGCAGAAACAAAGCATTGAGTGATCAGAGGGATTTGCAGCTGGAGCAGTGGAAGCTCAACAGCCTGAGGCCAAAGGATGTGATGAGGAAGCTCAGTCAGACGTAGCTAACCCCTCTGAGCTGCAGCACTGCTGGCAGCTGGAAGCTTAACAGGCTGTGAAGGTCCTTGTCCAGCAGAATTAGTCTCTTGTGTAAGGCCTCAGGCTGTGACTGGCAGTGTGCTGCTTGGATGTGATCTATGCAATCTGAACTGCCAGGGCTGGAAGGGAGCTCCAGGCTCAGCCAGCCCCAACCCCCTGCCATGGGCAGGGACACCTCACACCACAGCAGCTTGCTCACAGCCACCTCCAGCCTGGCTGCAAACACCTCCAGCCAGGAGGCTTCCACCACCTCCCTGGGCAGCCTGGGCCAGGCTCTCACCACCCTCCTGCCCAACAACTTCTTCCTCACAGCCAAGCTCCAGCTCCCCACTTCTACTTCTGCTCCAGCCCCCCCACTCCTAGCCCTCCCTCACCCCCTCCAAAGTCCCTCCCCAGCTTTCCTGGAGCCCCCTGCAGCTCCTGCAAGGCCACCAGAAGCTCTCCTGGGAGCCTTCTCCTCTGCAGCCTGCACAAGCCCAACTCTCTCAGCCTGTGCTCACAGCAGAGCAGCTCCAGCCCTCTGCTCCTGCTCCTGGCCCTGCTCTGGACACCTTCCAGCCCCTCCAGAGCCTTCCTGGCACAGAGGCTGCAGAGCTGGCCCCAGAGCTGCAGCTGTGGGCTCAGCAGAGTGGAGCAGAGGGGCAGGATCAGCTTCCTTGCCTGGGAGAGAATGACAAAGAACAGTAAGGTTAAAGAAAATTCCATCAGCCAAGGCTGGGAGATTAGAGTCAGCACAGAGCTGGGAGCAGCTGCTCCAGCCCTACAGGCAGGGTCTGAACCACAGAATCACAGAGTCACTTCAGGTGGAAAAGTCTCTTCAGTTTCATCAAGTCCAAACATTATCCAGCTCTGGCACATGGAAGCATTTATGATGGAAAAAATGTCAATTAACCCACGGCTGGGGCTGAGCCATGGCCTCAGCACCACAGCTCTGCCTCTCTCAAACCCCTCCAGGGATGAGCATCCAACCACCTCCCTGGGCAGCCTGGGCCAGGCTTGCAGAGCCCTTCCAGCCAAGAAGTTTCTTCTCCTCTCCAAGCTAAGCCTCCCCTGGGGCAGCCTGAGGCCATTGCCTCTCCTCCTGGCCCTTGTTCCTAGGGAGCAGAGCCCAACCCCCCCTGGCTGCAGCCTCCTCTCAGGGAGCTGCAGAGAGCAAGGAGGTCTCCCTCAGCCTCCTCTGCTCCACACTGCCCACCCCCAGCTCCCTCAGCTGCTCCTCCCCAGCCCTCTTCTCCACACCCTTCCCCACCTTTCTTGCCCTTCCCTGGCCTTGCTCCAGCTCCTCCAGCTCCTTCTTGCAGCCAGGAGCCCAAAGCTCAGCCCAGCCCTCAAGCTGTGGCCTCCCCAGTGCTGAGCCCGGGAGCACAATCCCTGCCCTGCTCCTGCTGCCCAACCATTGCTGCTCCAGCCCAGGCTGCTGCTGCCCTTCTTGCCCCCCTGCCCACCCCCTGCCTCCTCTCCAGCTGCTGCCACCCAGCACCCCCAGGGCTTGCTCTGCTGGGCACTTTCCAGCCCCTCTGCCCCCAGCCTGGAGCCTTCCTGGGGCTGCTGTGCTCCAAGTGCAGGGCACAACATTTAGCCTTGTTGAGCCTCATCCCTTTGGCCTCTGCCTCCCAGAGCCTGATTTGGGTGTTTCTGAGAGAAAGGAAAAAAGGCAGAAGGAAATGAGAGATGGAAATGTTGATAGGAAGCAGGGACAAGGGGACTGTGGAGGCAGAGGCAGCTCAGAGTGGGCAGAGAGGTCAGGTCAGGACTGGTGGCTTGAGGCATGAGGTCATCTGTACAGAGAGCCAGACCCTCCTGCAGCTGGCAGGGCAGCTCTCCTCTGGTTTCTGTACTGGCATTGTGGCTCACAGGGTCTAAATGTGTTGCTGCTGGGTGTAGCTGGACAGGAACTGTTCCCACAGGCCCCTGGGACCTGGGCAGGCTGGATGGGCACTGAGAGGGCAGCCCTGAGGGGCACTGCCAGGGCAGCCCTGAGCGAGAGAGCACCAGCAGTTGGACTCACACCTCAAAAAGCTGCCCAGAGAGGTGCTGGAGCCTTGTCCAGAGAGGTGGTGGAGCCTTGCCCAGAGAGGTGGTGGAGCCTTGTCCAGAGAGGAGGTGGAGCCTTGTCCAGAGAGGTGGTGGAGCCTTGTCCAGAGAGGAGGTGGAGCCTTGTCCAGAGAGGTGGTGGAGCTTTGCTCAGAGAGGTGGTGGAGCCTTGTCCAGAGAGGAGGTGGAGCGTTGTCCAGAGAGGTGCTGGAGCCTTGTCCAGAGAGGAGGTGGAGCCTTGCCCAGAGAGGTGGTGGAGCTTTGCTCAGAGAGGTGATGGAGCCTTGTCCAGAGAGGTGATGGAGCCTTGCTCAGAGAGGTGGTGGAGCCTTGCTCAGAGAGGTGGTGGAGCCTTGCTCAGAGAGGTGGTGGAGCTTTGCTCAGAGAGGTGATGGAGCCTTGTCCAGAGAGGTGATGGAGCCTTGCTCAGAGAGGTGGTGGAGCCTTGCTCAGAGAGGTGGTGGAGCCTTGCTCAGAGAGGTGGTGGAGCTTTGCTCAGAGAGGTGATGGAGCCTTGTCCAGAGAGGTGATGGAGCCTTGCTCAGAGAGGTGGTGGAGCTTTGCTCAGAGAGGTGATGGAGCCTTGCCCAGAGAGGTGATGGAGCCTTGCTCAGAGAGGTGGTGGAGCTTTGCTCAGAGAGGTGATGGAGCCTTGTCCAGAGAGGAGGTGGAGCCTTGTCCAGAGAGGTGATGGAACCTTGTCCAGAGAGCTGTTGGAGCTTTGCTCAGAGAGGTGCTGGAGCCTTCCTCAGAGAGGTGATGGAGCCTTGCTCAGAGAGGTGGTGGAGCTTTGCTCAGAGAGGTGATGGAGCCTTGCCCAGAGAGGTGATGGAGCCTTGCTCAGAGAGGTGGTGGAGCTTTGCTCAGAGAGGTGATGGAGCCTTGTCCAGAGAGGAGGTGGAGCCTTGTCCAGAGAGGTGATGGAACCTTGTCCAGAGAGCTGTTGGAGCTTTGCTCAGAGAGGTGCTGGAGCCTTCCTCAGAGAGGTGCTGGAGCCTTGCCCAGAGAGGCAGTGGAGTCTTGCTCAGAGAGGTGGTGGAGCCTTGCTCAGAGAGGTGATGGAGCCTTGCTCAGAGAGGTGGTAGTGTCTCCTTTTCTGGACACTCACAACCTACCTTGTATTGCAGTCCTGGACAGCCTGATCTAAGTGAACCTTTCTGGGGCTTGGGCTTAAACTCCAGAGATCCTTTCACAATAGTCACAGAGGCACAGAATCAGAGTCACAGAGGCACAGAATCAGAGTCACAGAGGCACAGAAGGGGCTTGGAAGGGACCTCTGGAGCTCATCCAGTTCCAAGCCCCTGCCGGAACAGCATCACCCAGGGCAGGGCACCCAGGACACAGCCAGGAGGGGCTGGAAAGGCTCCAGAGCAGACTCCACAATCTCTCTGGGCAGCCTGCTCCAGGCTCCAGCAGCCTCACAGGGACAAAAGTTTCCCTCCTCTTCCCCTGGCACCTCCTCTGCTCCAGCTTGCCCCCAGTGCTGTCCTTGGCCATCCCTGAGCAGAGCCTGGCTCCAGCCCTGCACAGCTTCATCCCCAGCAAGGAGGTCACCCTCAGGCTTCTCTGCTCCCAGCCCCTACCGTGCTGGGGCTCTGTGCTGCTGTGAAAGGGCAGGAGGCAGCCTGCAGTGGTTAGCTCCCAGTGAGAGCTTTATCTTGTGATGAAGAGGAGCAGCTGCGAGCTGGGGGAGCCCAGGCTTCAGCCTGCCTGCTGGGTGTGCAGGGTGCACAGCTTGAGCAGGGGACAGGAGAGAGAAGTGGTCCCCACTGCTGAGCAGCCAGAGCCAAAGCATCACCTCTTGGGTCTGCATTCCTCTTGCAGATGTGTCCTGCACCAAGCCACAACTGTAGAGAGGAAGGTTACCAGAGCAGGAGCAGGGCAGGCTCAACAAGGCCAAGGGTTGGGTCCTGAGCCTGGGGCAGAGCCACCCCAGGAAGGCTCCAGGCTGGGAGCAGAGGGGCTGGAAAGTGCCCAGCAGAGCAAGCCCTGGGGGTGCTGGGTGGCAGCAGCTGGAGAGGAGGCAGGGGGTGGGCAGGGGGCAAGAAGGGCAGCAGCAGCCTGGGCTGGAGCAGCAATGGTTGGGCAGCAGGAGCAGGGCAGGGCTTGTGCCCCTGGGCTCAGCACTGGGCAGGCCACAGCTTGAGGGCTGGCTTGAGCTTTGGGCTCCTGGCTGCAAGAAGGAGCTGGAGGAGCTGGAGCAAGGCCAGGGAAGGGCAAGAAAGGTGGGGAAGGGTGTGGAGAAGAGGGCTGGGGAGGAGCAGCTGAGGGAGCTGGGGGTGGGCAGTGTGGAGCAGAGGAGGCTGAGGGAGACCTCCTTGCTCTCTGCAGCTCCCTGAGAGGAGGCTGCAGCCAGGGGGGGGTTGGGCTCTGCTCCCTAGGAACAAGGGCCAGGAGGAGAGGCAATGGCCTCAGGCTGCCCCAGGGGAGGCTTAGCTTGGAGAGGAGAAGAAACTTCTTGGCTGGAAGGGCTCTGCAAGCCTGGCCCAGGCTGCCCAGGGAGGGGGTTGGATGCTGATCCCTGGAGGGGTTTCAGAGCTGTGGTGATGGGGCCATGGCTCAGGGGGTTGGGCTGGGTGAGCTTAAAGGCTTTGCCAACCCAAATGATTCTCTGGTTCTGTGCTTCAGAGGCATCTGCCTGGCATGCAGGGCACAACTGGCTGCACTCCCCACTACAGCCCTGGGGTAGGTCCCTCGGAGGAGGGCAAAGCTCAGCCTCAGCTCTCTGCTGTGCTGGGAGCATGGCCCCCAGGCTGCTGCCTGGCAGCTCCCTGCAGCTCCACCGGCGGCAGGCTGAGCAGAGGGAGCTGGCTGCAGAGGGCTTTTCACCTGGAAGCTCTTCGAGGGCTCTCTTGCCTGGGTCTGACTGAGAGGTCGCTGCTGCCACCTGCCAGGGACTGGCAGCTGAGCAGGCAGCGACTGGCAGAGGCTGTCCTGCTCTGGGGGACACCTCGGGAGCTTCACTGACCTGATGCTGTCCCTCTGCTGCCAGTGCTGAGCCAGCCACAGACCAGCAGCGCTAAGAGGCTGCCCAGGGGTCCAAAAGCAGCGTCCCAGGTGGGGCAGAGCTGGGGGGCACAGCCTAGGGGCACTGCCCAGGGTCCTGCAGCAGTGTTCAATGTGGGGCAGAGCTGGGGGGCACAGCCCAGGGCCCTACAGCAGTGTTCAATGTGGGGCAGAGCTGGGGGGCACTGCCCAGGGTCCTACAGCAGTGTTCAATGTGGGGCAGAGCTGGGGGGCACTGCCCAGGGGCCCTGGGGGGTCCTCAATCAGTGCATTCAGCCAAGGTGGCTGATGAAGGTCACCAAGCTGGGAAAGGATCAGGAGAAGAGGGCTGGGGAGGAGCAGCTGAGGGAGCTGGGGGTGGGCAGTGTGGAGCAGAGGAGGCTGAGGGAGACCTCCTTGCTCTCTGCAGCTCCCTGAGAGGAGGCTGCAGCCAGGGGGGAGGTTCACAGCCTCACAGAGTGCCAGGGGCTGGGAGGGAGCTGCAGAGCTCATCCAACCCAAGCCCTGCCTGAGCAGGGCACCCAGGGCAGGGCACCCAGAACACAGCCAGGGGGGTTTGGAACATCTCCAGAGCAGGAGACTCCACAACCCCCCTGGGCAGCCTGCTCCAGGCCTCTGGAAGCCTCACAGGGAAAGAATTCTTCCTCCTGATCCCATGGCACTTCCTCTGGCTCAGCTTCCACCCCTGCCCCTGGGGCTGGCACTGGGCAGCCCCCAGCAGAGCCTGGCTCCAGCCTCTGGGCACTGCCCCTGCACAGCTTCATCCCCAGCACTGAGCTCCCCCTCAGGCTCCTCCTCTGCAAGCTGCAGAGCACCAGTGCTGTGCCCCAGGGATCAATGCTGGGCCCCAGCCTGTTCAATATCTTCATTGATGATCTGGAGGAGGGGATGGAGTCCATCAGCAGTGAATGTGCAGCTGACAGCAAGCTGGGGGCAGGAGCTGAGCTGTTAGAGGGGAGCAGAGCTCTGCAGAGGGACCTTGCCAGGCTGGGCAGATGGGCAGAGTCCAAGGGCAGGAGATTGAAGACATCCAAGTGCCAGGGGCTGCACATTGGCCACAGCAACCCCAGGCAGTGCCACAGGCTGGGGGCAGAGTGGCTGAGAGCAGCCAGGCAGAGAGGGAGCTGGGGGTGCTGGGGGAGAGCAGCTGAAGAGGAGGCAGCAGTGTGCCCAGAGGGCCAAGAAGGCCAAGGGCATCCTGGCCTGGGTCAGGCAGAGTGTGGCCAGCAGGAGCAGGGAAGTCCTTGTGCCCTGTGCTCAGCACTGCTGAGGCCACAGCTTGAGTCCTGTGTCCAGCTCTGGGCTGCTGAGGTTAGGAAAGAGGTTGAGCTGCTGGAAGGTGTCCAGAGAAGGGCAAGAAAGCTGGGGAGGGGTCTGGGGCACAGCCCTGTGAGGAGAGGCTGAGGGAGCTGGGGTTGCTTAGCCTGCAGAAGAGGAGGCTCAGGGGAGACCTTCTTGCTCTCTCCAACTCCCTGCAGGGAGGTTGGAGCCAGGTGGGGGTTGGTCTCTTCTGCCAGGCCCCCAGCAGCAGAACAAGAGTCTCAAACTGTACCAGGGGAGGTTTAGGCTGGAGGGGAGGAGAAAGTTCTTCTCAGCAAGAGGAATTGGCCACTGGGATGAGCTGCCCAGGGAGGTGGTGGAGTCCCCATGCCTGGAGGTGTTCAGGAAGAGCCTGGCTGAGGCCCTTGGTGCCATGGTTGAGTTGCTCAGATGGTGTCTCGGGAGAGGTTGGACTGGATGAGCTCTGAGGTCTTTTCCAACCTGGTTTATTCTCTTCTATTCTAAGTGCCAGGGCTGCCCTTGGGGCACCACAACCCCCAGCAAGGCTCCAGGCTTGGGGCAGGGTGGCTGAAAGCTGCTGGCAGGAAGGGCCCTGGGGGTGCTGCTGGCCAAGCAGCTGCAGAGCAGCCAGCAGTGCCCAGGGGGCCAAGGAAGCCAAAGGCCTCCTGGCTGGGCTCAGCAATGCTGTGGCCAGCAGCAGCAGGGAGGGAACTGTGCCCTGGGGCTCAGCTCTGGGGAGGCCACCCCTGGAGAGCTGCCTTCAGCTTGGGGCAGCTCAGTGCCAGAGAGCTGGGGAGGTGCTGGAGCCAGGGCAGAGCAGGGCAGGGAAGCTGGGAAGGGCCTGGAGGATCAATGTGCTGAGGAGAGGCTGAAGGAGCTGGGGAGGGTTAGGGAGGAGGAGAGGAGGCTGAGGGAGACCTCCTGGCTGCCTGCAGCTCCCTGAGAGGAGGCTGTGGAGAGGCTGCTGCTGCTCTCTGCTCCCAGGGAAGGAGTGGCAGAAGGAGAGGGCACAGCCTCCAGCTGCAGCAGGGCAGGCTCAGGCTGGGCAGGAGGGAGAAGCTTTGCCCAGCCAGAGTGGTCAGGCAGTGGCAGAGGCTGCCCAGGGAGCTGGTGGAGTCCCCAGGCCTGGAGGGGTTGGAAGGTGGTTTGGCTGTGGTGCTTGGGGCTGTGGCTCAGGGCTGAGCCTTGCAGGGCAGGGGTTGGGCTTGGGGCTCCCCAGGCTCTGCTCCAGCCTGAATCTTTCTGTGGTTCTGTGGTTTCTGTGGTCCTGGGGGGGGTGGGAAGTCCCCAGGGGCAGGCCTGGGATGTTGGGGTGAGTGATTCCATTCCTCTCCCTGCATTGTGCCTCTGGAAGGAGCAGACCTTGGGCTCAGCTCTCTCTCGGCTCTGGGCAGTTTGTCTGTACGGGAGGGAGGCTGCTGGGGGCTGGGCTTGGGGGGCTCTGGGACAGACCCTGGCCTTTGAGCTCTGAGATCTGCTGCCACAAGCATTTTGGGGTCACCAGAGGGGAGGGAGGTGGCCTTGGGGGTGCTCAGAGACAGCTCAGTGTTTACCCCCTGCTCGCCAGGTCGCTTCCTCACCTTGGCTGGGAGGCAGCAGCAGGTCCTTGGGGGCTGAGTTAAATGCAGGGTTGGGACCAAAAAACCTGACCCAACCCAAGCTGCTAATTGTTGGAGGTGCCTAAAAAAAGGCTGTCAGAGTGAACTCATATCTGGCAGGGGACAAGGGGTATAATTTAGTCACAGGTCGAGAGGAAAATACCTCCCACGGTACCTGCAGCGGGGCTGGGGCAGGGGCCAGGGGAACAGCTGCTGGAGGACTGTGCCCATGAGAGCAGCAGCTCAGAGCTGCCTGTCCTGAGGCCAAGGGCCTGTGGGGACAGCAGCAGGCTTGGGGTGGCCTCCCTGCATGGCAGGGTGGGAGGAAGGAGGAAGAAGATGCTTGAGGCACACAGCAGCTGTGTGGTGCTTGCAGTCACAGAGTGCTCTGGGCTGGAAGGGAGCTGCAGAGCCCCTCCAGGCCAAGCCCCTGCCCTCAGCAGGGACATCCTCCCCTGCAGCAGCTTGCCCACAGCCCTCTCCAGCCTCCCCTGCAAGCTCTCCAGCCAGGGGGCCACAACCACCTCCCTGGGCAACCTCTTGCAGGCTTCCAGCAGCCTCCTGGGGCACAACTTGTTCCTCACATCCAATCTCCAGCTGCTCTGCTCTCATCTCCAACCATTGCCCCTGGGGCTGTCCCTGCAGCCCTTTGGCAGCAGTCCCTCTGCAGCCTGCTTGCAGCCCCTGCAGGGCCTGGCAGCTGCTCTCAGCTCTGCCTGCAGCCTTCTCTTCTGCAGGCTCAACACCCCCAGCTCCCTCAGCCTGGCCCCACAGCAGAGCTGCTCCAAGCCCCTCAGCATCTTGCTGGCCTCCTCTGGAGCCTCTCCCTCAGCTCCAGGTCCCTCCTGTGCTGAGGGCTCCAGCTCTGGCCCCAGCCCTGCAGGTGAGGTCTCCCCCAGAGCAGAGCAGAGCAGAGGGGCAGGATCCCTCTCTCCAGCTCTGGCCACACTGCTTTGGCTGCAGCCCAGGCTGCCCTTGGCCTCCTGTGCTGCAGTCTCACCCTGCCTGCTCCTGGCCAGCTTCTCCCCAACCAGGAGAGGCCAAGGGCAGCCTGGGCTGCAGCAGAAGGGCTGTGGGGAGGAGGGCAGAGAGGTTCTGCTGCCCCTCTGCTCTGCCCTGCTGAGGCCACAGCTGCAATCTTGGCTCCAGCTCTGGGCCCCTCAGCTCCAGCAGGAGCTCAGGGAGCTGCTGGAGAGAGCCCAGCCCAGAGGCACAGAGCTGCTGCAGGCAGGGAACATCTCCCTGTGAGGCCAGGCTGAGGCAGCTGGGGCTTGGAGCTGGGAGCAGAGGAGCCTGAGGGTGACCTCCTTGCTGGGGATGAAGCTGTGCAGGGCTGGAGCCAGGCTCTGCTCAGGGATGGCCAAGGAGAGCACAAGGGGCACTGGGGGCAAGCTGGAGCAGAGGAGGTGCCAGGGAAGAGGAGGGAAACCTTTGTCCCTGTGAGGCTGCTGGAGCCTGGAGCAGGCTGCCCAGAGAGGTTGTGGAGTCTGCTCTGGAGCCTTTCCAGCCCCTCCTGGCTGTGTTCTGGGTGCCCTGCCCTGGGTGATGCTGCTCTGGCAGGGGCTTGGAACTGGATGAGCTCCAGAGGTCCCTTCCAAGCCCTCCCATGCAGTGATTCCTCCCCAGGCAGCCTGCCCTGCATGCTCAGAGGTTATCTCCCTGGCTGCTGCTCTGGCTCAAGCTATGCCCAAGTGTCCCTTCTGTGCCTGAGGACAATTGCTCCTGCTCACACAACAGGTTGGGCTGGGAGGGACCTTAGAGATCACCCAGTCCCACCCTGCCTGGCATGCAGCAGGGCACCAGGGTGCATTAGGAGCAGTGTGGCCAGCAGGGCCAGGGAGGTTCTGCTTCCCCTCTGCTCTGCTCTGCCTTGCTGAGACCTCCCCTGGAGGATTGCATCCAGCTCTGGGCTGCCCAGCTCAGGAGGGACAGGGAGCTGCTGCAGAGAGGCCAAGGCAGGCTGCAAGGCTGCTGAAGGGACTGCAGCAGTGCCTGGGGAGGAGAGGCTGAGAGCCCTGGGGGTGCTGAGTGTGGAGAGGAGAAGGCTGAGAGGGAGCTGAGCAATGGCTCTCAAGAGCTGAGGGCTGGGGGGCAGGAAGGGAGGCACAGGGACAGCCTCTGCTCACTGGGCCCTGGCACAGGCCAAGGGGCAAGGGAGGGAAAGTGCAGCCCAGGAGGTTGCAGCTCAGCCTCAGGAGGAACTTCTTGGCTGGGAGGCTGCCAGAGGCCTGGAGCAGGCTGCCCAGAGAGGTTGTGGAGTCTCCTTCTGTGGAGCCTTTGCAGCCCTGGCTGGATGTGTTCTGTGTGCCCTGGGCTGGATCCTCTGCTGCTGCTCTGCCAGGGGACTGCCACTGGATGCTCCCTTCCAACCCTTCAGTGATTCAGTGATTCCTTTCTGCCTTGTGTGTGGGCACAACCCCTGCCATGCCTTGCGGCAGGGGGCCGGGGGGGAAGGCCGAGCCCTGCGGCAGGGGGAGCAGGGTCGCAGCCGGAGCCCCCCAGCAGAGCTGCCGGTGCCCGGATGCCGGCAGCCCGGGGCCGGGGCACGGTGCTCGGCGTGGGTGCCCCCGCGGCTGTTTGCCTGCCTGTGCCTGCGCCCGGGCAGGGGCGGGAGGGGGAAGTGTGTGAACGGGACGGATTTAGCAGCCAAAACACCGCCCGGCAGGGCAGGTCATTAACTGCCGGCCGGGGCTCGGCCGCCTGCGGACCGCAAGGAGCTTATTTTGGGGGCCGGTGTCCCGGAGGAAGCGTGGGAGGCCGGGGCCCGGCGGCACCTTCCCTGCGCTGCCCGCCGGTGCCATTGGCTGCCCGCGGCCCGGGGGCCAGCGCCAGGCAGCAGTTAAATGCCCGGAGGCGGCGGCGCTGGGGCACACGGCTGCCGGGCATCCCAGAGGCAGGCGCCTGGCTCGAACCCTCCCCGCAGCCACAGGAGGCACCAGACCTGCGCCATGGCTCCAGGTAAAGGGCTGGGATGCTTTCGGGGCTGCGTTCGGGGGTGTCTAGAAAGAAAAGAGCAGCGTTTGGGAGAGTTTCTTGGAGGAGCCTTATCCTCCCCTCCCAGCCTTATTGCTGCGTCCAGGTCTGGAGCCTCTGTGCCAGGAAGGCTGTGAAGGGGCTGGAAGGTGTCCAGAGCAGGGCCAGGAGGAGGAGCAGAGGGCTGGAGCTGCTCTGCTCTGAGCACAGCCTGAGAGAGTTGGGCTTGTGCAGGCTGGAGAGGAGAAGGCTCCCAGGAGAGCTTCTGGTGGCCTTGCAGGAGCTGCAGGGGGCTGCAAGCAAGCTGGGGAGGGACTTTGGAGGGGGTGAGGGAGGGCTAGGAGTGGGGGGGCTGGAGCAGAATTGGAAGTGGGGAGCTGGAGCTTGGCTGTGAGGAAGAAGTTGTTGGGCAGGAGGGTGGTGAGAGCCTGGCCCAGGCTGCCCAGGGAGGTGGTGGAAGCCTCCTGGCTGGAGGTGTTTGCAGCCAGGCTGGAGGTGGCTGTGAGCAAGCTGCTGTGGGGTGAGGTGTCCCTGCCCATGGCAGGGGCTGGGGCTGGCTGAGCCTGGAGCTCCCTTCCAGCCCTGCCAGCTCTGTGCTTCTGTTTGAAATCCTTGGGTTGTCTGATGCCATGCCAGGCTGAGGGGCACCATGGGATGGGCTGGCAAGGCTGTTATCAGTTGGAAGGGCTTTGTGGGCCCAAGCTGCAGCCAGGGGCATGATGCTTTTGCCCTGGTGTGCAAACACTTTGCTCCCTGTTGCAGCCTCAGGGATCACAACCAAGTCGAAGGCTGCACTCCTGGTGCTGCTCCTCTGGGCTCTAGCCTCTGCTCACCCTGTAAGTACCCCCTGGGTAGCTACCCACCCCCTTCCCCCACCATTTTCACCCTGCCAAGGCTCACCCATCACTCATCAGATGTCTCCTGGCTGCCTCTAGGTGCCCGGCCCTGAGCCTGCCCGCCCCCACCACGGTGCCGAGCGGGAGGTAAGTCAGGAGCTGCCCTTGGTCCTGCCTGGAGCAGGTTCAGGGTTGGAATCCAGCCCTGGGCAGGCGTCCTGGGGCCAGGCGCTTGGGGGCAGAGCTGCTGCTTCAGCAGGTCTCTGTGAGCTTCACCTGCCTGCCAGGCTGGCTTGGTTTCACCTCCTTCTGCCTCGCCTTGCCTGGCTGGGGTCGTTCCCAAGCTCCCCAGGGGCGTTCTGCTGGGTTGGTCTTGCCAGAGGAGTTTCTGTGCTCTGAACCATCCTGGCTTGCTTGGGCTTTTCTGCATGGCCCTTCTGATTGCATCAGCAGAAAGAGCCATGGGGAAAGGCTTGAGCTCTTGCATGGCTTAGGAGCAACCTTTGCCCCTGCAGCAGCAGCAGCAGCAGCAGCGCTCTGTGCAGCTGCATTTCCCAAACCAAAACACTCTGTCAACTTCTGCCTGCAGGACACAGCCACTGAAGATGACAGCAACAAGCTGGGTGACCTCCTGGGTGCTGGAGGTGGCAGACATTCCCCTGCCAGTGCAGGCAGAGGGGACAACTCCCTGGTCAGGGAGCCAGCGAGTGGGAATGCTGTGGGCGAGGAGCTGGCTGAGCACGGTGGCCACAGCCAGGGAGGCAGAGCTGGGGAGGCTCAGCGCCTGAACCAGGTGGACCATGGGGATGCAAGTGCCTGGGATGGGAACAGCCTTGGTTTCCTGGTGAGTGAGCAGGGCAGGGATATCTCTCCTGGCCAGGAGAGTGAGCTCAGCCCCGCCTCTGCTGCTGGTCAGGGCAGCCTGTGGTGAGCGCTGCCCTAGTTAGAGGCTGCCCTGCTGCAGAGCAGCTCCAGGGAGGAAGACCTTGGAGTGCTGCTGGGCAGCAAGGTCTGCAGGGGACAGCAAAGGGCCCTGGGGGCCAAGAGAGCCAATGGGCTCCTGGGGGGGCAGCAGGAAGAGTGTGGCCAGCAGGGCTGGGGAGGTTCTGCTCCCCCTCTGCTCTGTTCTGCCCTGCTGAGCCCACAGCTGCAATCCTGTGCCCAGCTCTGGGCTCCCCAGGTGCAGAGAGACAGAGAGCTGCTGGGGAGAGCCCAAGGGAGAGGCAGGAGGAGGAGTTGGGGACCTGAGCATCTGCCCTGTGGAGAGAGGCTGAGAGCCCTGGGGGTGGTTAGCCTGGAGAGGAGAAGGCTGAGAGGGATCTGATCAATGCCTCTCAATAGCTGAGGGCTGGGGGCAAGGGGAGGAGGCCAAGCTCTGCTGGGTGCTGCTCAGGAGTCACCCAAGGAGCAATGGACACAAAGTGGAGCAGAGAAGGTTTCAGCTGAGCAGGAGGAGAAACTTCTTTGGGGTGAGGCTGCTGGAGCCTGGAGCAGGCTGCCAGAGAGGTTGTGGAGCCTCCTGCTGCTTCCAACCCCCCCTGGATGCATCCCTGTGAGGACTGCCCTGGGTGATGCTGCTCTGGCAGGGGGGAAGTTGGGCTGGATGATTTCTGGAGGTCACTTCCAACTTCTACCGTCCCGTGGCGCTGTGATACTGTGACCTGCAAGCTGTTGCCTTTGTCCCCCCGCCAGGAGGAGGATGCCCGCGACACCGACGATGGTGACCAGAGAGGGCACCACGGCCCTGCGCTCAGCTCGCTTCCCTCCCACGCCGGGGGCTTCCCGGAGGAGGAGGATGAAAGTGGAGACGACAGCTTCGATCAGAACGGGGAGGAGGAGAGGGGAGAAGGTCCTACGTACGCGGCTGGGGCCGACGGGGAAGGCGACCACGGCGCTGGCCGCGGGGCCGGTGGGGGACGGGGCGACAGCAGCAGCAGCAGCAGCAGCGAAAGCACCGGCGAGGACCACTGGAGGTACAGGAACTACCTCGGCAGCCGCTACAGGCAGGGAGGGCACAGCAGCAGCAGCCAGCAGGAGGAGGAGGACGAGGAGAGCTACGACTTCGGGGACGAAGCCATGCAGGGGGATGACCCTTCCGTCTTCGACGGCCTGGGCAGCAGTTACAGAGGGCACCGCGCCGGCCCCCGTGCCCTGGGGGGCAGCCGAGAGAGTGGCCAGGGAGCTGGCTCACACCACTGGGAGGAGGGGGACAGCAGGTCCCCGGAGCTGGAGGAGGCGGATTCGGCGGAGGACAGCCCCTCCGTGGAGGACAACAGCGACTCGCAGGAGCCTGACGCCAGCCCGTCGGAGGAAAACAGCCCCAGCCGCTCCGAGGAGGAGGAGGATGGGGAGGACAGCCCCTCCAGGGAGAGTGAGGACAGCGAGTCCAGGGAGGACAGCGCCGAGCAGGCCGATGAGCAGCTCCGGGAGTCCCCAGAGGACATCTCCCAGGAGACGCTGAGCAGGTCCGACGAGCACAGCGACAGCCGGGACCTGGAGGAGCAGCAGGACCAGGAGTCCGCAGAGGACAGGAGTCAGCCCTCCGCCCCCGACAGCCAGTCTGAGGAAGAAGAGGGAAATCAGAGCAAGTCCAGAGAAGACGCCAGCGAGCAGAGCCAGTCGGCGGAGGACACTGTGGAGGAGTCAGAGGAGGAGGAGAATGACTCTGCCCCCGACGGGGACACGCCGAGCGACTCGGCCGAGAGCCGCAGCTCATCCCTGCAGGAGGATGGCAGCCAGGAGGACAACACGGGGGAGGACAGCAGCTCCACAGAGAGCAACAGCGACTCCCAGCAGGGCGACGATGACGAGGAGGAGGAGGAGGAGAGCCACTCCCAGGAGGAGGCCAGCAGCAGCCGCGGCGATGCCAGCTCGCCACAGAGCCTGGAGAGCAGCAGCCGACGGAGGCGGCCGGGCGCCTACCGCCACAAGCCTGCCGCTGACTACGACGACAACGACTGCCAGGACGGCTACTGAGCTGTGCCCGCAGCCCCGCGGGCTCTGGGGGGTGGGGGATAGCGGGAGGAGGAGGAGGAGGGGGTGGGTATTTATTTGCTGTCCGGCCCTGGCTGCCTTCTGCCTGCTGAGCAGGGTCCGTGGGTGAGACAGAGGCAGCTTCGCCAGGGCTCGACCCGGGCGGGCCGTGGAGGAGGAGATGCCAGGCACAGGGAAAGCACCAAAGCAGAGCCAGGAATCCCTTCCTTACCAGCCTGGCGAGCAGCCGAGGGCTGTGAGTGCCAGCAGGGTGGCTGCTGCCTGCTTGCCCCCAGGGCAGGGCGACAGGCGGGCACCGCGGGCGGGGAGCTGCGCCCGGGCACGCTGGGCAAAAAGGTTTCTGCCTTCCCCCCTGCCACTGCCCTAAAGCCTCTGCCCCGGGGGCCACTGGGAGCCTTCTGCAGGCTCCAGGTCCTGCAGTGCAGGAGGCCAAGCCACAGCCAGTGCCTGGGCTCGGTGGTGTGCCAGGGGCCAGCCGGGCAGGGGCTCCCACGTGGGATTTTGTAAGGGGCGTGCAGACAGCGTCCTGGGGTCCCCTCTTGTCACCTGGCTGTCAGAGCTGGGCTGTGCCTCCTGTTCTTTCAGTGCCATCCTGTTCTCTGTACCATTAAACCCATCAGAAGCCCACAGTGAGCTCTGAGGTCTCTCTTGCTGCTTTTCTCTCCCAGGGGGGGCTGCGATTTGGGCTTGGACTGGGGCAAGGTTGGTTGGATCTGACCTTCTCAAAGTTCTTTCATGTTTGGGGGGACAAAAGGAGTTCCCCACCAGGCAGCAATGTGCCCTTGTAGCCCACGAGGCCAAGGGTCTCCTGGAGTGCAATCAAGGAGTGCAGCCAGCAGGTCAAGAGAGCTTCTCCTCCCCGCTCTGCTCTGCCCTGTCCTGCCCTGCTGAGGCCACAGCTGGAGCACTGTGTCCAGCCCTGGGCTCCCCAACCCAAGAGGGACAGGGAACTGCTGGAGAGAGTCCAGGGGAGGCTGCAGAGCTGCTGAGGGGCCTGGAGCAGCTCTGGGAGCAGCAAAGGCTGAGAGCCCTGGGGCTGAGAGCCTGCAGAAGAGCAGCCCCAGAGGGGAGCTAAGCAATGCTCAGCAAGAGCTAAAGGAGCTCTGGGGGGCAAGAGGCTGGGGCCAGGCTCTGTTCAATGCTGCCCAGGGACAGCACAAGGGGCACAAACTGGAGCCCAGAAGGTTCCACCTGAACAGGAGGAGAAACTTCTTTGGTGTGAGGCTGCTGGAGCCTGGAGCAGGCTGCCAGAGAGGTTGTGGAGTCTCCTGCTCTGGAGACTTTCCAGCCCCAGCTGGATGTGTTCCTGGGTGCCCTGCCCCTTTGGCAGGAGGCTTGGACTGGATGATCTCTGGAGGTCCATTGCAACCCCCCAGCACTCTGTGAGTCTATGTTTCCAGGGAAAAGAATTCCATGGTTCTGTGCTTGCAAGGGGAGCTGAAGAGTGTAGGGGTGAGGGGGGAAGCAGAGGCAGAGAGGGGAAGCAGATGCAGAGGGAGAGAAGCAGAGGAAGAGAGGGGAAGCAGAGGAAGAGAGGGGAAGCAGAGGAAGAGAGGGGAAGTAGAGGCAGAGAGGGGAAGCAGAGGCAGAGAAGGGAAGCAGAGGAAGAGAGGGGAAGCAGAGGCAGAGAAGGGAAGCAGAGGAAGAGAGGGGAAGCAGAGGAAGAGAGGGGAAGTAGAGGCAGAGAGGGGAAGCAGAGGCAGAGAAGGGAAGCAGAGGAAGAGAGGGGAAGCAGAGGCGGAGGGAAGCAGAGGCAGAGAGGGGAAGCAGAGGAAGAGAGGGGAAGCAGAGGAAGAGAGGGGAAGCAGAGGCAGAGAAGGGAAGCAGAGGAAGAGAGGGGAAGCAGAGGCAGAGAGGGGAAGCAGAGGCAGAGAGGGGAAGCAGAGGCAGATGGGAAGCAGAAGCAGAGGGAGGGAAGCAGAGGCAGAGAGGGGAAGCAGAGGAAGAGAGGGGAAGCAGAGGAAGAGAGGGGAAGTAGAGGCAGAGAGGGGGAAGTAGAGGCAGAGGGAAAAAGCAGAGGCAGAGAGGGGAAGCAGAAGCAGAGGGGAAGCAGAGGCAGAGGGGAGGCAGAGGCAGAGGGGAAGCAGAGGCAGAGGGGAAGCAGAGGCAGAGGGGAGGCAGAGGCAGAGGGGAAGCAGAGGCAGAGGGGAGGCAGAGGCAGAGGGGAAGCAGAGGAAGAGAGGGGAAGCAGAGGTAGAGGGGAGGCAGCAGAGCAGAGGGAGGGAAGCAGAGGCAGAGAAGGGAAGCAGAGGAAGAGAGGGGAAGCAGAGGCAGAGAGGGGAAGTAGAGGCAGAGAGAGGGAAGTAGAGGCAGAGGGAGAAAGCAGAGGCAGAGAGGGGAAGCAGAGGCAGAGGGGAAGCAGAGGCAGAGGGGAGGCAGAGGCAGAGGGGAAGCAGAGGCAGAGGGGAGGCAGAGGCAGAGGGGAAGCAGAGGAAGAGAGGGGAAGCAGAGGCAGAGGGGAGGCAGAGGCAGAGGGGAGGCAGAGGGGAAGCAGAGGCAGAGGGGAAGCAGAGGCAGAGGGGAGGCAGAGGCAGAGGCAGAGGGGAGGCAGCAGACTCTGTGAGCAGCTGCATGCCTTCCATAAAATCCCAGCATGGGCTGGAAGGGATCTCAAAGTTCATCCAGTTCCAACCCCCTGCCATGGGCAGGGACACCTCCCACCAGCCCAAGGAAATAGATTTTTCTTGAGCTTGGAGGAGGTAATGTTTGAAGATGTTGAGCTGCTGGAAGGTGTCCAGAAAAGGGCAACAAAGCTGGGGAGGGGTCTGGGGCACAATGCTGGGGAGGGGGCTGGGGCAGAGGCCAAGGGCAGGAGATTGAACACATCCAAGTGCCAGGGGCTGCACATTTGCCACAGCAACCCCAGGCAGTGCCACAGGCTGGGGGCAGAGTGGCTGAGAGCAGCCAGGCAGAGAGGGAGCTGGGGGTGCTGGTGAAGAGCAGCTGAAGAGGAGCCAGCAGTGTGCCCAGGGGGCCAAGAAGGCCAAGGGCATCCTGGCCTGGGGCAGGCAGAGTGTGGCCAGCAGGAGCAGGGAAGTCCTTGTGCCCTGTGCTCAGCACTGCTGAGGCCACAGCTTGAGTCCTGTGTCCAGCTCTGGGCTCCTGAGGGTAGGAAAGAGGTTGAGCTGCTGGAAGGTGTCCAGAGAAGGGCAAGAAAGCTGGGGAGGGGTGTGGGGCACAAGGCTGGGGAGGGGTCTGGGGCACAGCCCTGTGAGGAGAGGCTGAGGGAGCTGGGGTTGCTTAGCCTGCAGAAGAGGAGGCTCAGGGGAGACCTTCTTGCTCTCTCCAACTCCCTGCAGGGAGGTTGGAGCCAGCTGGGGGTTGGTCTCTTCTGCCAGGCCCCCAGCAGCAGAACAAGAGGACACAGTCTCAAGCTGTGGCAGGGGAGGTTGAGGCTGGAGGGGAGGATGAAGTTCTTCCCAGCAAGAGGAATTGGGCACTGGGATGAGCTGCCCAGGGAGGTGGTGGAGTCCCCATCCCTGGAGGTGTTCAAGAAGAGCCTGGATGAGGCCCTTGGTGCCATGGTCTGGTTGATTGGATAGGGTTGGGTGGTTGGTTGTACCTGATGGTCTTGGAGGTCTCTTCCAACCTGGCTGATTCTGAGATTCTGTGAATATTAAGCAGCTCTCTTGGGCTTTCCTCCCTTCCTTCTGCAGCCCTAGCCTGACAGACACTTGCAAGCAGAGTCCTGAAGAGGGCAAAGTTAGCCCTCAGAAGCCCAGGGCTGGAATTGGACTTAAGGCCCTGCAGATGTGTTGGCTGCAGGCTGTGCTTGCAGGGCACAGCTGTGCATCCTCCTGTTACCACCAAGTGGTGCTGCTGCTGTGGCAGAAAGGCTGCTTATGGAGCTGGCTCTCCTCTGAGGCTGCCTCACAACCCGGGGGCCAGCAGAGGAGGCTGTGTGGGGATAACTGCTGGGGATGGGGAGCAGGAGGAGGCTTTCTGATGCCAGAATCAAAGAACCACAGAGGCAGAGTCAGAGAGTCACAGATACAGAAGCACAGAGTCGCAGTCACTGAATCAGAGAGTCATAGAATGGGAGTCACAGAGGCACAGAATCAGAGTCACAGAGGCACAGAATCAGTCACAGAGTCACAGAATGAGGCACAGAATCAGTCAAGAGGCACAGAATCAGAGTCACAGAGGCACAGAATCAGAGGCACAGAGGCACAGAATCAGAGGCACAGAGGCACAGAATCAGAGGCACAGAGGCACAGAATCAGAGGCACAGAATCAGAGGCACAGAGGCACAGAATCAGAGTCACAGAGGCACAGAATCAGAGGCACAGAGGCACAGAATCAGAGGCACAGAATCAGAGGCACAGAGGCACAGAATCAGAGACACAGAATCAGAGGCACAGAGGCACAGAATCAGAGTCACAGAGGCACAGAATCAGTCACAGAGGCACAGAATCAGAGGCACAGAATCAGAGACACAGAGGCACAGAATCAGAGGCACAGAGGCACAGAATCAGAGGCACAGAGGCATAGAATCAGAGACACAGAGGCACAGAATCAGAGACACAGAGGCACAGAATCAGAGGCACAGAATCAGAGGCACAGAGGCACAGAATCAGAGGCACAGAGGCACAGAATCAGAGGCACAGAATCAGAGACACAGAGGCACAGAACCAGTCACAGAAGCACAGAATCAGAGGCACAGAGGGAAAGAATCAGAGTCACAGAGGCACAGAGGCATAGAATCAGAGGCACAGAGGCACAGAATCAGAGTCACAGAATCAGAGACACAGAATCAGAGGCACAGAATCAGAGGCACAGAATCAGAGGCACAGAGGCACAGAATCAGAGTCACAGAATCAGAGACACAGAATCAGAGGCACAGAGGCACAGAATCAGAGGCACAGAGTCAATGATTTTGTTACCTTTCTGCCAGACTTGTTCAGCAGTTTCCCCCCAGAGGATGATCTCATCCATGACCTGGATGTCTTCTGGAGCACCACCTTTCTCCAGAGCATCCTGGATCCCTGTAGGACAGATGCTTGAGCTGTGGCTCCAGCCCACTGGCAAGCTGGTGAAAGTGTACTGGATTCCTCTCTAGGTGAAAGCAAACTGAGGCCTGCATTCCTCTGCTATGGGGATAGAGAAGAAGACATTAGCAATGTCTATGGCAGCATAACCATTTGGCCTCTCTGCATTCCAGCTCCTACTGGAGCTCCATCATGCCTGGCACTGCTGCACTCCTAGGTGCAGTTACTGCATTCAGGGCAGGGAAGTTGACTGTCAGACCCCTGTCTCCATTCTGCTTTGGCACAGGCCACACTGGGCTGGTGAAAGGGGAAGGAGTTTGTCTGATGACTTTCTGACTCTCCAGCTGATGAATCAGATTCTGAATGGGCACCAAAGAGTCAGGGCTGGGTCTGCACTGTCTGTGAGGCACAGGCTGAGAAGCCTGCAACTTCATGTCCTCTATCTCATGTTGTCCCACAACTGCAGATTCATTGGAAATCACACACAGAATCACAGAGTCACCAAGGTTGGAAGAGACCTCAGAGACCATCGAGTCCAACCTGTCACCACAGACCTCATGGCTTGAACCATGGCACCAAGTGCCACATCCAATCCCCTCTTGAACACCTCCAGGGATGGGGACTCCACCACCTCCCTGGGCAGCACATTCCAATGGCCAGCAACTCTCTCTGTGAAGAACTTCTTCCTGACATCCAGCCTAAATCTCCCCTGGCACAGCTTGAGACTGTGTCCTCTTGTTCTGCTGCTGGGGGCCTGGCAGAAGAGACCAACCCCCAGCTGGCTCCAACCTCCCTGCAGGGAGCTGGAGAGAGCAAGAAGGTCTCCCCTGAGCCTCCTCTTCTGCAGGCTAAGCAACCCCAGCTCCCTCAGCCTCTCCTCCCAGGGCTGTGCCCCAGACCCCTCCCCAGCCTTGGGCCCCAGACCCCTCCCCAGCTTTCTTGCCCTTCTCTGGACACCTTCCAGCAGCTCAACCTCTTTCCTAACCTCAGCAGCCCAGAGCTGGACACAGGACTCAAGCTGTGGCCTCAGCAGTGCTGAGCACAGGGCACAAGGACTTCCCTGCTCCTGCTGGCCACACTCTTCCTGACCCAGGCCAGGATGCCCTTGGCCTTCTTGGCCCCCTGGGCACACTGCTGCCTCCTCTTCAGCTGCTCTTCACCAGCACCCCCAGGTGCTGGCTGTTCTGACCTCTGCCTGGCTGCACTCAGCCACTCTGCCCCAGCCTGTGGCACTGCCTGGGGTTGCTGTGGCCAAAGTGCAGCCCCTGGCACTGGGATGTGTTGAATGCCATCCTCTTGGCCTCTGCCCATCTATCCAGTGGGTCAAGTTCCCTCTGCAGAGCCCTGCAACCCTCTAACAGATCAACATCTGCTCCTAACTTGGTGTCATCTGCAAATTTGCTGCTGATGGACTCCATCCCCTCCTCCAGATCATCAATAAAGTTATTGATCAGGCTGGGGCCCAGCACTGCTCCCTGGGGCACAGCACTGGTGCCTGGCTGCCAGCTGGCTGTGGCACCATTCACCACCACTCTCTGGGCTCATCTCAAGCTCAGGAAACCTCAGGCCTGGCCACACTGGACTGGTCAAAGGGGAATGATGACTTTCTGACTCTCCAGCTGATGAATCAGATTCTGAATGGGCACCAAAGAGTCAGGGCTGGGTCTGTGCTGTCTGTGAGGCACAGGATGAGAAGCAACCTGCAACTTCATGTCCTCTATCTCATGTTGTCCCACAACTGCAGATTGATCTGAAAGCTCAAGTCTAACAGACAGCTTCAGGTTTTGTCCATCAGCTTCCACAGCTGCCACTCCAAAAGCCCACTTGTAACCCTTAGGGTCTTTGAAACACCCTTCTCTCAGCAAATCTATGCCCAGAATACAAGGTGCCTCAGGTCCTGTCACCACAGGATACTTCTTCCACTCTTTACCAGTCAAACTTCTACCAATCTCTACCTTAGTTCACTCTTGAGACCCCCCCCAGTGCCTCCCAGAAAAGTTATAGGCTCTGACCCCTGATAATTTGATGACATTATGGAGCACTGAGCTCCTATGTCAACCAAGGCCCTGTAAGTCTGCAATGTTGAAGTGCCAGGCCACTGGATGTACACCTCCCAATAGATTCTGTCATCTCTGTTAGCCCTCTCCTCCCCCTGGCAGGAGGCAGGGCACCCCTAGTTATGGGGAATGTGCCCACACTGGAGCCCCTATTACAAGAGGGATCTGGAGGTGCTGGAAGGTGTCCAGAGAAGGGCCAGGAGGATGAGCAGAGGGCTGGAGCACCGCTCCTGTGAGGACAGACTGAAGGAGTTGGGGCTGTTCAGTCTGGAGAAGAGAAGGCTCCCAGGTGACCTCATTGTGGCCTTCCAGGATCTGAAGGGGGCTCCAGGAAGGCTGGGGAGGGACTGCTCAGGATCTCAGGTAGTGCTAGGACTAGGGGGAATGGAATGAAGCTGGAGGTGGGGAGATTGAGGCTGGAGGGGAGGAGGAAGTTCTTCCCCAGGAGAGTGGTGAAACCCTGGGATGGGTTGTGCAGGGAGGTGGTTGGGGCCCTGTCCCTGGAGGTGTTTAAGCCCAGGCTGGATGAGGCTCTGGGCAGCCTGATCTAGTGTGGGGTGTCCCTGCCCATGGCAGGGGGGTTGGAGCTAGATGATCCTTGTGGTCCCTTCCAACCCTGACTGATACTCTGATACTATGAGCACAGTGCCCAGTGTTAGAACTGGAGCCACTGATGGAGCTGTTAGAGTTGTCCTGGGAAACTGTGGAAGCAACAGCTCCCCTTCTGGTGTTGCTGCCTAGGGTTCTGTCACTCTGCATTTCACTCAGGCTCCTGAAAAGATCACAAGTTGGTTGACCATCCCATCTGTTTATGTTCTCACCAAACTGATCACACAGAGGTATCCAAAGACTTCCACGGAGAGTCACAGAGGCACAGAATCAGAGGCACAGAGGCACAGAATCAGAGGCACAGAATCAGAGGCACAGAGTCACAGAATCAGAGCCACAGAGGCACAGAATCAGAGGCACAGAGGCACAGAATCAGAGTCACAGAGGCACAGAATCAGAGGCACAGAGACACAGAATCAGAGGCACAGAATCAGAGGCACAGAGGCACAGAATCAGAGGCACAGAGGCACAGAATCAGAGGCACAGAATCAGAGGCACAGAGGCATAGAATCAGAGTCACAGAGGCATAGAATCAGAGTCACAGAGACACAAAATCAGAGTCACAGAGTCAATGATTTTGTTACCTTTCTGCCAGACTTGTTCAGCAGTTTCCCCCCAGAGGATGATCTCATCCATGACCTGGATGTCTTCTGGAGCACCACCTTTCTCCAGAGCATCCTGGATCCCTGTAGGACAGATGCTTGAGCTGTGGCTCCAGCCCACTGGCAAGCTGGTGAAAGTGTACTGGATTCCTCTCCAGGTGAAAGCAAACTGAGGCCTGCATTCCTCTGCAGTCTTCTGCACTTCCCTCAGGCTCCTGAAAAGATCACAAGTTGGTTGACCATCCCATCTGTTCATGCAGGCACCAAAAGGGCCAATGACCTTCCCTGCTTGACTTTTGGCTTAGGCTGTGCCTAAGAAGTGTGGAGGAGGTGGATGTTGAGATGAAAGAGGTGAGGATGGAAGAGCAGAAGGTGGTGGATGGCTGCAGGGAGGAGCCAATGGAAGTAGGGTAGGATGGAGAGGAGCCAATGGAGGTAGTCCAGAGCTCCCCCCCACCCCCCCAAATAGGCAGGTATTGCCCACCCTGTGCCCGCAGCTGGGTTGGGTCACCCCCACCAGGCTGGGGGTGTGGCAGGGGTGGGTAGTCCCCACTGCAGGGACACAGCAGCCTGTCCCCTTGTCCTGCTGGCACCACTGCCACCACTGCCCTGCCCTGGGCACCTGTCCTGTCCCCTTGTCCTGCTGGCACCACTGCCACCACTGCCCTGCCCTGGGCACCTGTCCTGTCCCCTTGTCCTGCTGGCACCACTGCCACCACTGCCCTGCCCTGGGCACCTGTCCTGTTCCCTTCTCCTGCTGGCACCACTGCCACCCTTGCCCTGCCCTGGGCACCCACCCACCTTGGGCAGGCAGCCATTCCTTAGGGCTCAGCAACCCAAGTGTCAGCTAAGGCCAGCGGCTCAGTGCCAGCAGCAGAGTGCCGCTCTGCCCAGCATGTGCCAGGGCTGTGGCACCTCCAGTGCCCATCGGGACAGAGCCCAGCCTGCAGCTGAGCCATGCAGGAGCCCCCAGCTCTGCTGGGCAGGGGCTGCTCCTTGGGCTAACAGCTCTCTTGCTGCCTTTGCTTCCAGGGTCGGTGGAGAGTTGGAAGCCGCTGCCAAAGGAGGTTGTTTTAGGCAGAGCTGCTGTTGACTTCTCTCTGCTGGCTTGGTGCAGACATTGACTGAGGTCTGCTGAAAATAGGTTTCCTTGGAGCTACTTTCAATGAGTTTGCTTAGAACTCCTGTAGATAGGTTTCTTGAGGTCTTTCAGAGGGTCTTGCATTTCATAGGTTCAGAGTTCAAAGATACCATAGTTCATAGGTTCATAGGTTCCTTAGTTCATAGGTTCATAGATTCCATAGTTCATAGGTTCATAGGTTCCTTAGTTCATAGGTTCATAGATTCCATAGTTCATAGGTTCACAGGTTCCTTAGTTCATAGGTCCATAGATTCCATAGTTCATAGGTTCATAGGTTCCTTAGTTCATAGGTTCATAAATTCCATAGTTCATAGGTTCATAGGATCCATGGATCATAGGTTCATAGATTCCATAGTTCATAGGTTCATAGGTTCCTTAGTTCATAGGTTCATAGGTTCCATGCTTCATAGGTTCATAGATTCGATAGGTTCATAGATTCTAGGTTTCATAGTTCATAGGTTCATAGGTTCCATAGTGCATAGATTCCACACTTCATAGGTTCATAGATTCCTTAGTTCATAGGTTCATAGGATCCATAGTTCATAGGTTCATAGATTCCTTAGTTCATAGGTTCATAGGTTCCTTAGTTCATAGGTTCATAGATTCCATAGTTCATAGGTTCATAGGTTCCACGCTTCATAGGTTTCTAGGTTCCATAGTTCATAGGTTCATAGGTTCCATAGTGCATAGATTCCACACTTCATAGGTTCATAGATTCCATAGTTCATAGGTTCATAGGTTCCATAGTTCATAGGTTCATAGGTTTCATAGTTCACAGGTAGTTCAGATTCCTAGTTATAGGTTCATAGATTCCATAGTTCATAGGTTCATAGTTCAGTTAGGTTCATAGATTCATGGTTCATAGGTTAGTTCCATAGGTTCATAGGTTCCATAGTTCATAGGTTCATAGGTTCCATAGTTCATAGGTTCATAGATTCCATGGTTCATAGGTTCATAGATTCCATAGTTCATAGGTTCATAAATTCCATAGTTCATAGTTTAGTTCATAGGTTCATAGAGGTTCCATAGTTCATAGGTTCATAGATTCCTATAGTTCATAGGTTCATAGATTCCATAGTTCATAGGTTCATAGATTCCATAGTTCATAGGTTCATAGTTCCATAGTTCATAGTTCATAGGTTCCATAGTTCATAGGTTCATAGGTTCCATAGTTCATAGGTTCATAGTTCCATAGTTCATAGGTTCATAGTTTCCATAGTTCATAGGTTCATAGATTCCATAGTTCATAGGTTCATAGTTTCCATAGTTCAGGTTCATAGATTCCATAGTTCATAGGTTCATAGTTCCATAGTTCATAGGTTCATAGATTAGTTCATAGGTTCATAGGTTCATAGATTCATAGTTCATAGGTTCATAGTTCATAGGTTCATAGATTTCATAGTTAGGTTCATAGATTCCATTAGTTCATAGGTTCATAGAGTTCCATAGTTCATAGGTTCATAGGTTCCATAGTTCATAGGTTCATAGTTCATAGTTCATAGGTTCATAGAGTTCCATAGTTCATAGGTTCATAGATTCATAGGTTCATAGTTCATAGTTCATAGGTTCCATAGTTCATAGGTTCATAGGTTCCATAGGTTCATAGTTTCATTCCCATAGTTCATAGGTTCATAGGTTCCATAGTTCATAGGTTCATAGATTCATAGGTTCATAGGTTTAGGTTCATAGTTCATAGGTTCATAGGTTCATAGGTTCATAGTTCAGAGGTTCATAGGTTCCATAGTTCATAGGATCATAGATTCCTTAGTTCATAGGTTCATAGGTTTCATAGTTCACAGGTTATAGAGTTTCCTTAGTTCATAGGTTCATAGATTCCATAGTTCATAGGTTCATAGGTTTCATAGTTCATAGGTTCATAGATAGTTCCATAGTTCATAGGTTCATAGATTCCATAGTTCATAGGTTCATAGGTTCATAGTTTCCATAGTTCATAGGTTCATAGATTGCATAGTTCATAGGATCATAGATTCCATAGTTCATAGGTTCATAGGTTCCAGGTTCATAGTTCCATAGTTCATAGGTTAGATTCTATAGTTCATAGGTTCATAGATTCCATAGTTCATAGGTTCAGGTTCATAGGTTCATAGATTCCATAGTTCATAGGTTCATAGTTCCATAGTTCATAGGTTCATAGGTTCCATGAGGTTCATAGAGTTCATAGGTTCCATAGTTCATAGGTTCATAGGTTCCATAGTTCATAGGTTCATAGATTCCATAGTTCATAGTTCATAGGTTCCATAGTTAGGTTTCATAGTTCACAGGTATATAGATTCCTTAGTTCATAGGTTCATAGATTCCATAGTTCATAGGTTCATAGTTTCCATAGTTCATACGTTCATAGATTCCATACTTCTTAGGTTCATAGGTTCCATGGTACATAGGTTCATAGATTTCATAGTTCATAGGTTCATAGGATCCATAGTTCATAGGTTCATAGGTTCCATGGTTCATAGGTTCATAGGTTCCATAGTTCATTGGTTCATAGGTTCCATAGTTGATAGGTTCATAGGTTCCATAGTTCATAGGTTCATAGATTCCTTAGTTCATAGATTCATAGATTCCATGGTTCATAGGTTCATAGGTTCCCTGGTTCATTGGTTGATAGGTTCCATAGTTCATACATTCATAGATTCCATGGTTCATTGGTTCATAGGTTCCATAGTTCAGAGTTTCATAAATTCCATGGTTCATAGATTCCATAGTTCACAGGTTCATAGATTCATACTTCATAGTTTCACAGGTTCATAGATTGCATAGTTCATAGGTTGAGAGATTCCATAATTCATAGGTTCATAGATTCCAGAGTTCATTGGTTCATATATTCCATAGTTCATAGGTTCATAGATTCCATAGTGCATAGATTCCACACTTCATAAGTTCGTAGATTCCATAGTTCACAGCATCATAGGTTCCATAGTTCATAGGTTCATAGAGTCCATAGTTCATAGGTTACATAGGACATAGGATAATAGATTCCATAGTTTATAGGTTCCATAGTTCATAGTTCATAGGTTCATAGGTTCCATAGTTCATAGGTTCATAGATTCCATAGTTCATAGGTTCATAGATTCCATAGTTCATAGGTTCATAGTTTCCATAGTTCATAGGTTCATAGGTTCCATAGTTCATAGGTTCATAGATTCCATAGTTCATAGGTTCATAGGTTCCATAGTTCATAGGTTCATAGATTCCATAGTTCATAGGTTCATAGTTCCATAGTTCATAGGTTCATAGATTCCATAGTTCATAGGTTCATAGATTCGATAGTTCATAGGTTCATAGATTCCATAGTTCATAGGTTCATAGGTCCCATAGTTCATAGGTTCATAGGTTCCATAGTTCATAGGTTCATAGGTTCCATAGTTCATAGGTTCATAGATTCCATAGTTCATAGGTTCATAGGTTCCATAGTTCATAGGTTCAGATTCCATAGTTTAGGTTCATAGATTCCAGTTCATGGTTCAGGTTCATAGGTTCCATAGTTCATAGGTTTAGATTAGATTCCATAGTTCATAGGTTCATAGATTTCCATAGTTCATAGGTTCATAGATTCCATAGTTCATAGTTCATAGGTTCATAGTTCATAGGTTCATAGATTCATAGTTCTAGGTTTAGGTTCCATATAGGTTCATAGATTCCATATAGGTTCATCCAGGTTCATAAATTCTTCCATAGTTCATAGGTTCATAGTTCATAGTTCATAGGTTCATAGGTTATTCATAGTTCATAGGTTCATAGATTCCATAGTTCATAGGTTCATAGATTCCATAGTTCATAGGTTCATAGAGTTTCAGGTTCATAGGTTCATAGTTTCCATAGTTCATAGGTTCATAGTTCCAGTTAGGTTCATAGGTTCATAGTTCATGGTTCATAGGTTCATAGATTCCATAGTTCATAGGTTCATAGGTTCCATAGGTTCATAGGTTCATAGTTCAGGTTCATAGGTTCCATAGTTCATAGGTTCATAGGTTCATAGGTTCAGGTTTATAGGTTCATAGGTTCCGTTAGTTCATAGATCCAGGTTCATAGATTCCAGTTAGGTTCCATAGTTCATAGGTTCATAGGTTCCATAGTTATAGGTTCATAGGTTCCAGTTCATAGGTTCATAGATTCCATAGTTCATGGTTCATAGGTTCATAGGTTCCATAGTTCATAGGTTCATAGTTCCATAGTTCATAGGTTCATAGGTTCCATAGTTCATAGGTTCATAGTTCCATAGTTCATAGGTTCATAGGTTCCATAGGTTAGAGGTTCATAGGTTCATAGTTCATAGTTCATAGGTTCCATAGGTTCATAGGTTCATCAGGTTCATAGGTTCATAGGTTCATAGGTTCCATAGTTCATAGGTTCATAGGTTCCATAGTTCATAGGTTCATAGATTCCATAGTTCATAGGTTCATAGATTCCATAGGTTCATAGGTTCATAGATTCATAGGTTCATAAGTTCATAGTTCATAGGTTCATAGTTCATATATTCCAGGTTAGTTCATAGGTTCATAGGTTCCATATAGGTTCATAGGTTCATAGATTCCATAGTTCATAGTTCATAGGTTCATAGGTTCCATAGTTCATAGTTAGGTTCATAGTTCATAGGTTCATAGTTCCATAGTTCATAGGTTCATAGGTTCATAGGTTCATAGTTCATAGGTTCATAGTTCATAGTTCATAGGTTCATAGTTCCCATAGTTCATAGGTTCATAGTAGTTCATAGGTTCATAGATTCCATAGTTCATAGGTTCATAGATTCCATAGTTCATAGGTTCATAGTTCCATAGTTCATAGGTTCATAGATTCCATAGTTCATAGGTTCATAGATTCCATAGTTCATAGTTCATAGTTTCCATAGTTCATAGTTCATAGTTCCATAGTTCATAGGTTCATAGGTTCATAGTTCATAGGTTCATAGGTTCCATAGTTCAGGTTCATAGGTTCCATAGTTCATAGGTTCATAGATTCCATAGTTCATAGGTTCATAGGTTCCATGGTTCATAGTTCATAGGTTCATAGTTCATAGTTCATAGGTTCATAGATTCCATAGTTCATAGGTCCCATAGTTCATAGGTTCATAGATTCCATAGTTCATAGGTTCATAGATTCCATAGTTATAGGTTCATAGGTTCCAGTTAGTTCATAGGTTAGGTTCATAGAGGTTCCAGGTTCATAGGTTCATAGGTTCATAGGTTCATAGGTTCCATAGTTCATAGGTTCATAGATTCATAGTTCATAGGTTCATAGGTTCCATAGTTCATAGGTTCATAGTTCCATAGGTTCATAGGTTCCAGGTTCAGGTAGTTCCATAGTTCATAGGTTCATAGGTTCATAGATTCCATAGTTCATAGGTTCATAGGTCCATAGTTTCAGGTTCATAGGTTCCATAGTTCATAGGTTCATAGGTTCCATAGTTCATAGGTTCATAGGTTCATAGGTTCATAGTTCCATAGGTTCATAGGTTCATGGTTCATAGGTTCATAGGTTCCATAGTTCATAGGTTCATAGTTCCATAGGTTCATAGTTCCATAGGTTCATAGATTCCATAGTTCATAGGTTCATAGTTCCATAGTTCATAGTTCAGGTTCATAGGTTCCATAGTTCATAGGTTCATAGAGTTCCCATGGTTCATAGGTTCCATAGTTCATCAGGTTCATAGTTCATAGGTTCCATAGGTTCATATAGATTCATCATAGGATTCCATAGTTCATAGGTTCATAGATTCATAGTTCATAGGTTCAGGTTCCATAGTTCATAGGTTCATAGATTCATAGTTCAGTTCATAGGTTCATAGTTCCATAGTTCATAGTTTCCATAGGTTCATAGATTCCATAGTTTAGGTTCATAGTTCCATAGTTCATAGGTTCATAGTTTCCATAGTTCATAGGTTCATAGGTTCAGGTAGGTTCATAGGTTCCATAGTTCATAGGTTCATAGATTCATAGTTCATAGGTTCATAGTTCCATAGGTTCATAGTTTCCATAGTTCATAGGTTCATAGATTCCATAGTTCATAGGTTCATAGTTTCCCATAGTTCATAGGTTCAGATTCATCAGGTTCAGATTTCCATAGTTCATAGGTTCATAGATTTAGTTCATAGGTTCATAGTTTCCATAGTTCATAGGTTCATAGTTCCATAGTTCATAGGTTCATAGGTTCCATAGTTCATAGGTTCATAGATTCCATAGTTCATAGGTTCATAGATTCTTTTCATAGGTTCATAGGTTCCATAGTTCATAGGTTCAGATTCCATAGTTCATAGGTTCATAGGTTCATAGGTTCATAGGTTCATAGTTCATAGGTTCATAGTTCCAGAGTTCATAGGTTCATAGGTTCCATAGTTCATAGGTTCATAGATTCCATAGTTCATAGGTTCATAGATTCCATAGTTCATAGGTTCATAGGTTCATAGGTTCATAGATTCCAGTTAGTTCATAGGTTCATTCCATAGTTCATAGGTTCATAGATTCCATAGTTCATAGGTTCATAGATTCCATAGTTCATAGGTTCATAGATTCATAGTTCAGGTTCATAGGTTCATAGTTTAGGTTCATAGATTCCATAGTTCATAGGTTCATAGTTCCATAGTTCATAGGTTCATAGATTCCATAGTTCATAGGTTCATAGGTTCCATAGTTCATAGGTTCATAGATTCCATAGTTCATAGGTTCATAGATTCCATAGTTCATAGGTTCATAGATTCCAGTTCATAGGTTCATAGGTTCCATATAGGTTCATAGGTTCCATAGTTCATAGGTTCATAGATTCCATAGTTCATAGTTCATAGGTTCATAGTTCAGGTTATAGGTTCATAGGTTCATAGGTTCATAGTTCCATAGTTCATAGGTTCATAGATTCCAATAGGTTCATAGATTCCATAGTTCATAGGTTCATAGGTTCTTTAGTTCAGGTTCATAGATTCCATAGTTCATAGGTTTCATAGGTTCATAGATTTCCATAGTTCATAGGTTCATAGGTTCCATAGTTCATAGGTTCATAGATTCCATAGGTTCATAGTTCCATAGTTCATAGGTTCATTCCATAGTTCATAGGTTCATAGGTTCCATAGTTCATAGGTTCATAGATTCCATAGTTCATAGGTTCATAGGTTCCATAGTTCATAGGTTCATAGATTCCAGTTAGGTTCATAGTTCCATAGTTCATAGGTTCATAGGTTCCATAGTTCATAGGTTCATAGGTTCCATAGTTCATAGGTTCATAGGTTCATAGTTCATAGGTTCATAGGTTCCATAGTTCATAGGTTCATAGGTTCCATAGTTCATAGGTTCATAGGTTCCATAGTTCATAGGTTCATAGGTTCATGGTTCAGGTTCATAGGTTCATAGGTTCATAGGTTCCATAGTTCATAGGTTCATAGATTCCATAGTTCATAGGTTCATAGATTCCATAGTTCATAGGTTCATTCCATAGTTCATAGTTCATAGTTTCCAGGTTCATAGGTTCCATAGTTCATAGGTTCATAGTTCCATAGTTCATAGGTTCATAGTTCATAGGTTCATAGATTCCATAGTTCATAGGTTCATAGATTCCATAGTTCATAGGTTCATAGATTCCTTAGTTGATAGGTTCATAGATTCTATAGTTCATAGGTTCATAAATTCTTTAGTTCATAGGTTCATAGATTCCATAGTTCATAGGTTCATAGATTCCATAGTTCATAGGTTCATAGATTCCATAGTTCATAGGTTCATAGATTCCATAGTTCATAGGTTCATAGATTCCATAGTTCATAGGTTCATAGGTTCCATAGTTCATAGATTCCATAGTTCATAGGTTCATAGGTTCCATAGTTCATAGGTTCATAGATTCCATGGTTCATAGGTTCATAGGTTCCATAGTTCATAGGTTCATAGATTCCATAGTTCATAGGTTCATAGATTCTATAGTTCATAGGTTCATAGATTCCTTAGTTCATAGGTTCATAGTTTCTCCTTAGTTCATAGGTTCATAGATTCCATAGTTCATAGGTTCATAGATTCCTTAGTTCATAGGTTCATAGATTCAACACTTCATAGGTTCATAGGTTCCATAGTTCATAGGTTGATAGATTCCTTACTTCATAGGTTCATATATTCCACATTTCATAGTTTCATAGGATCCATAATTTATAGGTTCCATAGTTCATAGGTTCATTGATTCTTTAGTTTATAGGTTCCATAGTTCACAGGTTCATAGGTTCCATAGTTCATATGTTCATAGATTCCATGGGTCATAGGTTTGAAGGTTCCATAGTTCATAGGTTCATAGGTTCCATAGTGCATAGATTCCACACTTCATAGGTTCATAGATTCCATAGTTCATAGGTTCATAGGTGTGGTGGGTTAACACCTTTTTCTGAAAACAAAAGAAGAAAGCAGGGGGGAGGGCTTTCGGGTATTTTACACTCCCTGAAGGGCGTTTCCCCCTGGGAAAGCTGAATCTTTTCCACTCCCCCCTCCCTGCCCAGCTAGTGTATAAAAAGCAGGACATCATAGCTGTTGGATCTCCTTTTTGGCTCTTGCCTCTGCTGGATGAGAGCTACTGCATCTGCCCTCCTGCTCCTCAGCCACGTGGCCGGACCTGATCCTTCTCCCTGCTGCCACTGCACCTCCTCAGAGAAAGACTGGTTTTGTATTATTCTTTTCTGTCCCCCTCCCATCCATTCTTGTTCCTTGCCCTTGTGAACCTTTTTTTTTCCCTGTTATTGTTATATTTATAATTTGAAGAAAAAAATTATTTGCCTCTCTACTTCCAAGCTGACTCCAGATTGTTGCTTAGTGGATTTGCTCCTTACCTATTTTTTTTTTTTCTCCTCTCCCTGTTTCGAGGGAGGAAGTTGGGGGGGAGTGGGGAAGAGATTCTCAGCCTTTTCCCCATTTAAGCTTTTAACTCTCTGTTAAGGCTCAAACCACTACAATAGGTTCCATACTTCATAGGTTCATCGATTCCATAGTTCATAGGTTCATAGATTCCACACTTCATAGCTTCATAGATTCCTTAGTCCATAGGTTCATAGATTCCATGGTTCATAGGTTCATAGATTCCATAGTTCATAGGTACACAGATTCCTTAGTTCATAGGTTCATAGGTTCCATAGTTCTTGGGTTCATAGTTTCCATGGTTCATAGATTCATAGATTCCTTAGTTGATAGGTTCATAGGTTCCATAGTTCATAGTTTCATAGATTCCACAGTTCATAGGTTCATAGATTCCACACTTCATAGCTTCATAGATTCCTTAGTTCATAGGTTCATAGATTCCATGGTTCACCGGTTCATAAATTCCATAGTTCATAGGCTCATAGATTCCATAGTTCATAGGTTCATAGGTTCCATGGTTCATAGATTCATAGATTTCTTAGTTCATAGGTTTATAGATTCCATAGTTCATAGATTCATAGATTCCATAGGTCATAGGTTCATAGGTTCCATAGTTCATAGGTTCATAGGTTCCATGGTTCATAGATTCATAGATTCCATAGTTTATAGGTTCATAGGTTCCATAGTTCATAGGTTCATAGGTTCCATAGTTCTTGGGTTCATAGGTTCCATGATTCATAGATTCATAGATTCCTTAGTTGATAGGTTCATAGGTTCCATAGTTCATAGGTTCATAGGTTCCATGGTTTATAGATTCATAGATTCCATAGTTCATAGGTTCATAGGTTCCATAGTTCATAGGTTCATAGATTCCATAGTTCATAGGTTCATAGATTCCTTAGTTGATAGGTTCATAGGTTCCTTAGTTGATAGGTTCATAGGTTCCATAGTTCATAGGTTCATAGATTCCACACTTCATACGTTCATATATTCCATAGTTCATAGGTTCATAGATTCCCCATTTCATAGGTTCATAGGTTCCATAGTTCATAGGTTCATAGATTCGACACTTCATACGTTCATAGGTTCCATAGTTCATAGGTTCATAGATTCCTTACATCATAGGTTCATATATTCGACATTTCATAGTTTCATAGGATCAATAGTTTATAGGTTCCATAGTTCATAGGTTCATTGATTCCATAGTTTATAGGTTCCATAGTTCATAGGTTCATAGGTACCATAGTTCATAGGTTCATAGTTTCCATGGGTCATAGGTTTCGAGGTTCCATAGTTCATAGGTTCATAGGTTCCATAGTGCATAGATTCCGCACTTCATAGGTTCATAGATTCCATAGTTCATAGGTTCATAGATTCCTTAGTTCATAGGTCCCTTAGTTCGTAGGTTCATAGATTCCACAGTTCATAGGTTCATACATTCCTTAGTTAATAGGTTCATAGATTCCTTAGTTCATAGGTTCATGGATTCCACACTTCATTGGTTTATAGATTCCATTGTTCATAGATTCCATAGTTCATAGGTTCATAGATTCCACACTACATAGATTCATAGCTTCCATAGTTCATAGGTTCATAGATTCCGTAGTTCATAGGTTCATACGTTCCATAGTTCATAGGTACATAGATTCCATAGTTTATAGGTACCTTAGTTCATAGGTTCATAGATTCCACAGTTCATAGGTTCATACATTCCTTAGTTCATAGGTTCATAGATTCCTTAGTTCATAGGTTCATGGATTCCACACTTCATTGGTTTATAGATTCCATTGTTCATAGATTCCATAGTTCATAGGTTCACAGATTCCATAGTTCATAGGTTCATAGATTCCATGGTTCATAGGTTCTAGATTCCATGGTTCATAGGTTGATAGGTTCCATAGTCCATAGGTTCATAGATTCCACACTTCATAGGTTCATAGATGCCATGGTTCAGAGGTACATAGATTCCATAGTTCATAGGCTCATAGACTCCATAGTTCATACGTTCATAGGTTCCATAGTTCATAGGTTCATAGGTTCCATAGTTCATAGGTTCATAGATTCAATGGTTCATAGGTTCATAGGTTCCAGAGTTCATAGGTTCATAGATTCTATAGTTCATAGGTTCATAGATCCCATAGTTAATAGGTTCATAGATTCCATAGTTCATAGGTTCATAGTTTCCATAGTTCATAGGTTCATAGATTGCATAGTTCATAGGTTCATAGATTCCAGGTTCATAGGGATTCCATAGTTCATAGGTTCATAGTTAGTTCATAGGTTCATAGATTGCATAGTTCATAGGTTCATAGGTCCCATGGTTCATAGGTCACATAGTTCATAGGTTCATAGATTCCATAGTTCATAGGTTCATAGTTTCCATAGTTCATAGGTTCATAGTTTCCATAGTTCATAGGTTCATAGGTCCCATAGTTCATAGGTTCATAGATTCAATGGTTCATAGGTTCATAGGTTCCAGAGTTCATAGGTTCATAGATTCTATAGTTCATAGGTTCATAGGTCCCATAGTTCATAGGTTCATAGATTCCATAGTTCATAGGTTCATAGTTTCCATAGTTCATAGGTTCATAGATTGCATAGCTCATAGGTTCATAGGTCCCATAGTTCATAGGTTCATAGATTCCATGGTTCATAGGATCATAGATTCCATAGTTGATAGGTTCATAAATTCTTTAGTTCATAGGTTCATAGATTCCTCATTTCACAGGTTCATAGCTTCCATAGTTCATAGGTTCATAGATTCCATAGTTCATAGGTTCATAGTTCCCATAGTTCATACGTTCATAGGTTCCATAGTTCATAGGTTCATAGGTTCCATGGTTCATAGATTCATAGGTTCCATAGTTCATAGGCTCATAGGTTCCATAGTTCATAGGTTCATAGATTCAATGGTTCATAGGTTCATAGGTTCCATAGTTCATAGGTTCATAGATTCCATGGTTCATAGGTTCATAGTTTCCATAGTTCATAGGTTCATAGATTGCATAGCTCATAGGTTCATAGGTCCCATAGTTCATAGGTTCATAGATTCAATGGTTCACAGGTTCATAGGTTCCAGATTTCATAGGTTCATACATTCCATAGTTCATAGGTTCATAGTTTCCATAGTTCATAGGTTCATAGATTCCATAGTTCATAGGTTCATAGTTTCCATAGTTCATAGGTTCATAGAGTCTATAGTTCATAGGCTCATAGACTCCATAGTTCATACGTTCATAGGTTCCATAGTTCATAGGTTCATAGGTTCCATAGTTCATAGGTTCATAGATTCAATGGTTCATAGGTTCATAGGTTCCAGAGTTCATAGGTTCATGGATTCTATAGTTCATATGTTCATAGGTCCCATAGTTCATAGATTCATAGATTCCATAGTTCATAGGTTCATAGTTTCCATAGTTCATAGGTTCATAGATTGCATAGCTAATAGGTTCATAGGTCCCATAGTTCATAGGTTCATAGATTCCATGGTTCATAGGATCATAGATTCCATAGTTGATAGGTTCATAGTTTCCATAGTTCATAGGTTCATAGATTGCATAGCTCATAGGTTCATAGTTTCCATAGTTCATAGGTTCATAGATTCCATAGTTCATAGGTTCATAGTTTCCATAGTTCATAGGTTCATAGATTGCATAGCTCATAGGTTCATAGGTCCCATAGTTCATAGGTTCATAGATTGCATAGTTCATAGGTTCATAGGTCCCATGGTTCATAGGTCACATAGTTCATAGGTTCATAGATTCCATAGTTCATAGGTTCATAGTTTCCATAGTTCATACGTTCATAGTTTCCATAGTTCATAGGTTCATAGGTCCCATAGTTCATAGGTTCATAGATTCAATGGTTCATAGGTTCATAGGTCCCATAGTTCATAGGTTCATAGATTCCATAGCTCATAGGTTCATAGTTTCCATAGTTCATAGGTTCATAGATTGCATAGCTCATAGGTTCATAGGTCCCATAGTTCATAGGTTCATAGATTCCATGGTTCATAGGATCATAGATTCCATAGTTGATAGGTTCATAAATTCTTTAGTTCATAGGTTCATAGATTCCTCATTTCACAGGTTCATAGCTTCCATAGTTCATAGGTTCATAGATTCCATAGTTCATAGGTTCATAGTTCCCATAGTTCATACGTTCATAGGTTCCATAGTTCATAGGTTCATAGGTTCCATGGTTCATAGATTCATAGGTTCCATAGTTCATAGGCTCATAGGTTCCATAGTTCATAGGTTCATAGATTCAGTGGTTCATAGGTTCATAGGTTCCAGAGTTCATAGGTTCATAGATTCTATAGTTCATAGGTTCATAGGTCCCATAGTTCATAGGTTCATAGATTCCATAGTTCATAGGTTCATATTTTCCATAGTTCATAGGTTCATAGATTACATAGCTCATAGGTTCATAGGTCCCATAGTTCATAGGTTCATAGATTCAATGGTTCATAGGTTCATAGGTTCCAGATTTCATGGGTTCTTAGATTCCATAGTTCATAGGTTCATAGTTTCCGTAGTTCATAGGTTCATAGATTCCATAGTTCATAGGTTCATAGAGTCTATAGTTCATAGGTTCATAGTTTCCATAGTTCATAGGTTCATAGATTGCATAGTTCGTAGGTTCATAGTTCCCATAGTTCATAGGTTCATAGATTCCATGGTTCATAGGATCATAGATTCCATAGTTGATAGGTTCATAAATTCTTTAGTTCATAGGTTCATAGATTCCCCATTTCACAGGTTCATAGCTTCCATAGTTCATAGGTTCATAGATTCCATAGTTCATAGGTTCATAGTTTCCATAGTTCATAGGTTCATAGTTTCCGTAGTTCATAGGTTCATAGATTCCATAGTTCATAGGTTCATAGTTTCCATAGTTCATACGTTCATAGGTTCCATAGTTCATAGGTTCATAGGTTCCATGGTTCATAGATTCATAGGTTCCATAGTTCATAGGTTCATAGGTTCCATAGTTCATAGGTTCATAGATTCCATAGTTCATAGGTTAATAGGTTTCATAGTTCACAGGTATATAGATTCCTTAGTTCATAGGTTCATAGATTCCATAGTTCATAGGTTCATAGTTTCCATAGTTCATACGTTCATAGATTCCATAGTTCTTAGGTTCATAGGTTCCATGGTTCATAGATTCATAGATTCCTTAGTTCATATGTTCATAGGATCCATAGATCATAGATTCATAGATTCCATAGTTCATAGGTTCATAGATTCCATAGTTCATAGGTTCATAGATTTCACAGTTCATAGGTTCATAGGATCCAGAGTTCATAGGTTCATAGGTTCCATGGTTCATAGGTTCATAGGTTCCATAGTTCATTGGTTCATAGGTTCCACAGTTGATAGGTTCATAGGTTCCATAGTTCATAGATTCATAGATTCCATGGTTCATAGGTTCATAGGTTCCATGGTTCATTGGTTGATAGGTTCCATAGTTCATACGTTCATAGATTCCATGGTTCATTGGTTCATAGGTTCCATAGTTCAGAGGTTCATAAATTCTATGGTTCATAGATTCCATAGTTCACAGGTTCATAGATTCATACTTCATAGTTTCACAGGTTCATAGATTCCATAGTTCATAGGTTCATAGATTGCATAGTTCATAGGTTCCATAGTTCATAGTGCATAGATTCCATAGTTCATAGGTTCATAGTTTCCATCGATAGGTTCATAGTTCCATAGATTCCATGGTTTCAGGTTCATAGGTTCCATAGTTCATAGGTTCATAGATTTCATAGTTCATAGGTTCATAGATTCCATAGTTCATAGGTTCATAGGTTCCATAGTGCATAGATTCCACACTTCATAGGTTCATAGATTCCATAGTTCACAGCATCATAGGTTCCATAGTTCATAGGTTCATAGAGTCCATAGTTCATAGGTTACATAGGACATAGGATAATAGATTCCATAGTTTATAGGTTCCATAGTTCATAGGTTCATAGATTCCATAGTTCATATGTTCATAGATTCCATAGTTCATAGGTTCATAGGTTCCATAGTTGATAGGTTCATAGGTTCCATAGTTCATAGGTTCATAGATTCAATGGTTCATAGATTCATAGGTTCCATAGTTCATAGGTTCATAGGTTCCATAGTTCATAGGTTCATAGATTCCATAGTTCATAGGTTCATAGGTTTCATAGTTCACAGGTATATAGATTCCTTAGTTCATAGGTTCATAGATTCCATAGTTCATAGGTTCATAGTTTCCATAGTTCATAGGTTCATAGATTCCATAGTTCTTAGGTTCATAGGATCCATAGATCATAGATTCATAGATTCCATAGTTCATAGGTTCATGGATTCCATAGTTCATAGGTTCATAGATTCCATAGTTCATGGGTTCATAGGTCACATAGTTCATAGGTTCATAGTTTCCATAGTTCATAGGTTCATAGATTCCATAGTTCATAGGTTCATAGATTCCATAGTTCATAGGTTCATAGGTTCCATAGTTCATAGGTTCATAGATTCCATAGTTCATAGGTTCATAGTTTCCATAGTTCATAGGTTCATAGATTCCATAGTTCATAGGTTCATAGGTTCCATAGTTCATAGGTTCATAGATTCCATAGTTCATAGGTTCATAGGTCCCATAGTTCATAGGTTCATAGATTCCATGGTTCATAGGATCATAGATTCCATAGTTGATAGGTTCATAAATTCTTTAGTTCATAGGTTCATAGATTCCCCATTTCTCGGGTTCATAGTTTCCACAGTTCATAGGTTCATAGATACCATAGATCATAGAATCATAGGTTCCATAGTTCATAGGTTCATAGCTTCCATAGTTCTTAGGTTCATAGGTTCCATGTTTCATAGATTCATAGATTCCTTAGTTCATATGTTCATAGGATCCATAGATCATAGATTCATAGATTCCACAGTTCATAGGTTCATAGAATCCATAGTTCATAGGTTCATAGATTTCATAGTTCATAGGTTCAATAGATCCATAGTTCACGGGTTCATAGGTTCCATAGTTGATAGGTTCATAGGTTCCATAGTTCATAGGTTCATAGATTCCTTAGTTCATAGGTTCATAGGTTCCATAGTTCATAGGTTCATAGATTTCATAGTTCATAGGTTCATAGGATTCCATAGTTCATAGGTTCATAGATTTCATAGTTCATAGGTTCTAGATTCCATGGTTCATAGGTTGATAGGTTCCATAGTTCATAGATTCATAGATTCCATGCTTCATAGATTCATAGAATCGACAGTCCATAGGTTCATAGATTCCATAGTTCATAGGTTCATAGATTTCATAGTTCATAGGTTCATAGGATCCATAGTTCATAGGTTCATAGATTCCATGGTTCATAGGTTCTAGATTCCATGGTTCATAGCTTGATAGGTTCCATAGTTCATAGGTTCATAGATTCCATGCTTCATAGATTCATAGAATCCACAGTCCATAGGTTCATAGATTCCACACTTCATAGGTTCATAGATTCCATGGTTCATAGGTTCATAGATTCCGTAGTTCATAGGCTCATAGACTCCATAGTTCATAGGTTCATAGTTTCCATAGTTCATAGGTTCATAGGTTCCATAGTTCATAGGTTCATAGATTCAATGGTTCATAGGTTCATAGGTTCCAGAGTTCATAGGTTCATAGATTCTATAGTTCATAGGTTCATAGGTCCCATAGTTCATAGGTTCATAGATTGCATAGTTCATAGGTTCATAGGTCCCATAGTTGATAGGTTCATAGATTCCATAGTTCATAGATTCATAGGTTCCATAGTTCATAGGTTCATAGGTCCCATAGTTGATAGGTTCATAGATTCCATAGTTCATAGATTCATAGATTCCATAGTTCATAGGTTCATAGGTCCCATAGTTCATAGGTTCATAGGTTCCACGGTTCATAGATTCATAGGTTCCATAGTTCATAGGTTCATAGGTTCTATTGTTCATAGGTTCATAGATTCCATAGTTCATAGGTTCATAGGTTTCATAGTTCACAGGTACATAGATTCCTTAGTTCATAGGTTCATAGATTCCATAGTTCATAGGTTCATAGTTTCCATAGTTCATACGTTCATAGTTTCCATAGTTCATAGGTTCCATAGGTTCATAGTTCATAGGTTCATAGATTCAATGGTTCATAGGTTCATAGGTTCCAGAGTTCATAGGTTCATAGATTCTATCGTTCATAGGTTCATAGGTCCCATAGTTCATAGGTTCATAGATTCAATGGTTCATAGGTTCATAGGTTCCAGAGTTCATAGGTTCATAGATTCCATAGTTCATATGTTCATAGGTCCCATAGTTCATAGGTTCATAGATTCCATAGTTCATAGGTTCATAGTTTCCATAGTTCATAGGTTCATAGATTGCATAGTTCATAGGTTCATAGTTCCCATAGTTCATAGGTTCATAGATTCCATGGTTCATAGGATCATAGATTCCATAGTTGATAGGTTCATAAATTCTTTAGTTCATAGGTTCATAGATTCCTGATTTCACAGGTTCATAGCTTCCATAGTTCATAGGTTCATAGATTCCATAGTTCATAGGTTCATAGTTTTCATAGTTCATAGGTACATAGATTCCTTAGTTCATAAGTTCATAGATTCCACACTTCATAGGTTCATAGATTCCATGGTTCAGAGGTACATAGATTCCATTGTTCATAGGCTCATGGACTCCATAGTTCATAGGTTCATAGATTCCATGGTTCATAGATTCATAGATTTCTTAGTTCATAGGTTCAAAGATTCCATAGTTCATAGGTTCATAGGTTCCATAGTTCATAGGTTCATCAATTCCATAGTCCATAGTTTCATAGCTTCCATAGTTCATAGGTTCATAGATTCCATAGTTCATAGGTACACAGATTCCGCACTTCATAGGTTCATAGATTATATGGTTCCTAGGTTCATAGATTCCATAGTTCATATGTTCATAGGTTCCATAGTTCATAGGTTCATAGGTTCCATGGCTCATAGATTCATAGATTCCTTAGTTCATAGGTCCATAGGTTCCATATTTTATACGTTCATAGATTCCATAGTTCATAGGTTCATAGATTCCATAGTTCATAGGTTCATAGGTTCCATGGTTCATAGGTTCATAGGTTCCATAGTCCATAGGTTCATAGATTCCATATTTCATAGGTTTATAGATTCCTTAGTTCATAGGTACATTTATTCCTTAGTTGATAGGTTCATAGGTTCCATGGCTCATAGATTCATAGATTCCTTAGTTCATAGGTTCATAGATTCGACACTTCATAGCTTCATAGATTCCATAGTTCATATGTACACAGATTCCACACTTCATAGGTTCATAGATTCCATAGTTCATAGGTTCATAGGTTCCATAGATCATAGGTTCATAGATTCCATAATTCATAGGTTCATAGATTCCTTGGTTCATAGGTACATATATTCCTTAATTGATAGGTTCATAGGTTCCATAGTTCATAGGTTCATAGATGCCACACTTCATAGGTTCATAGATTCCATAGTTCATAGGTACACAGATTCCTTAGTTTTTAGATTCCATAGGTTCCATGGTTCATAGGTTCATAGATTCCTTAGTTGATAGGTTCATAGATTCCATAGTTCATAGGTTCATAGGTTCCATAATTCATAGGTTCATAGATTACACACTTCATATGTTCATAGATTCCCCAGTTCATAGATTCATAGATTCCACAGTCCATAGGTTCATAGATTCCACACTTCATAGCTTCATAGATTCCACACTTCATAGGTTGATAGATTCCATGGTTCACAGGTTCATAGATTCCATAGTTCATAGGCTCATAGATTCCATAGTTCATAGGTTCATAGGTTCCATGGTTCATAGATTCATAGATTTCTTAGTTCATAGGTTCATCAATTCCATAGTTCATAGGTTCATAGATTCCACACTTCATAGATTCCATAGTTCATAGGTACACAGATTCCACACTTCATAGGTTCATAGATTCCATGGTTCATAGGTTCATAGATTCCATAGTTCATAGGCTCATAGATTCCACAGTTCATGGGTTCATAGGTTCCAGGGCTCATAGATTCATAGATTCCTTAGTTCATAGGTCCATAGGTTCCATATTTTATAGGTTCATGGATTCCATAGTTCATAGGTTCATAGATTCCACACATCATAGGTTCATAGATTCCTTAGTTCATAGATACACAGATTCCTTAGTTCTTAGGTTCCATAGGTTCCATGGTTCATAGTTTCATAGGTTCCATGGTTCATAGAATCATAGATTCCTTAGTTGATAGGTTCATAGATTCCATAGTTCATAGGTTCATAGATTCCATGGTTCATAGATTCAAAGATTCCATAGCTCATAGGTTCATAGGTTCCATAATTCATAGGTTCATAGATTCCACACTTCATAGGTTCATAGATTCCCTAATTCATAGGTACATTGATTCCATAGTTCATATGTTCATGGATTCCCTGGTTCGTAGATTCATAGATTCCACAGTCCATAGGTTCATGGAAGTTCCACACTTCATAACTTCATAGATTCCACACTTCATAGGTTGATAGATTCCATGGTTCACAGGTTCATAGATTCCGTAGTTCATAGGCTCATAGATTCCATAGTTCATAGGTTCATAGGTTCCATGGCTGATAGATTCATAGATTCCTTAGTTCATAGGTCCATAGGTTCCATATTTTATAGGTTCATCAATTCCATAGTTCATAGTTTCATAGATTCCACACTTCATACGTTCATATATTCCATCGTTCATAGGTTCATAGGTTCCAGGGCTCATAGATTCATAGATTACTTAGTTCATATGTTCATAGGATCCATAGTTCATAGGTTCATCAATTCCATAGTTCATAGGTTCATAGATTCCACACTTCATGGCTTCATAGATTCCATAGTTCATAGGTACACAGATTCCACACTTCATAGGTTCATAGATTCCATGGTTCACAGGTTCATAGATTCCATAGTTCATAGGCTCATAGATTCCATAGTTCATAGGTTCATAGGTTCCTGGGCTCATAGATTCATAGATTACTTAGTTCATAGGTTCATAGGATCCATAGTTCATAGGTTCATCAATTCCATAGTTCATAGGTACACAGATTCCACACTTCATAGGTTCATAGATTCCATGGTTCATAGGCTCATAGATTCCATATTTGATAGGCTCATAGATTCCATAGTTCACAGGTTCATAGGTTCCATGGCTCATAGATTCATAGATTCCTTAGTTCATAGGTTCATAGATTCCATAGTTCATAGGTTCATAGATTCCTTAGTTCAGAGATACATATATTCCTTAGTTGACAGGTTCATAGGTTCCATAGTTCATAGGTTCATAGGTTCCATAGTTCATAGGTTCATGAATTCCATAGTTCATAGGTTCATAGATTCCACACTTCATAGCTTCATAGATTCCATAGTTCATAGGTCCACAGATTCCACACTTCATAGGTTCATAGATTCCATAATTCATAGGTTCATAGGTTCCATAGTTCATAGGTTCATAGATTCCACGCTTCATAGGTTCATAGATTTGATAGTTCATAGGGACAGATTGCTTAGTTCTTAGGTTCATAGGTTCCATGGTTCATAGATTCATGGATTCCTGAGTTCATAAATACATATATTCCTTAGTTGATAGGTTCATAGGTTCCATAGTTCATAGGTTCATAGATTCCTTAGTACATAGGTTCATGGATTCCACATTTTAGAGGTTCATAGATTCCATTGTTCATAGATTCTGTAGTTCATAGGTTCATATATTCCATGGTTCATAGGTTCTAGATTACATGGTTCATAGGTTCATAGGTTCCATAGTTCATAGCTTCATAGATTCCATAGTTCATAGGTACATAGGCTCCACACTTCGTAGGTTCATAGCTTCCATAGTTCATAGGTTCATACGTTCCATAGTTCATAGGTACATAGATTCCATTGTTTATAGGTCCCTTAGTTCATAGGTTCATAGATTCCACAGTTCATAGGTTCATACATTCCTTAGTTCATAGGTTCATAGATTCCTTAGTTCATAGGTTCACAGATTCCACACTTCATAGGTTCATAGATTCCATGGTTCACAGATTCATAGATTTCTTAGTTCATAGGTTCATAGATTCCATAGTTCATAGGTTCATCAATTCCATAGTTCATAGGTTCATAGATTCTACACTTCATAGCTTCATAGATTCCATAGTTCATAGGTACACAGATTCCACACTTCTTAGGTTCATAGATTCCATGGTTCATAGGTTTATAGATTCCATAGTTCATAGGCTCATAGATTCCACAGTTCATAGGTTCATAGGTTCCATGGTTCATAGATTCGTAGATTCCTTAGTTCATAGGTCCATAGGTTCCATATTTTATAGGTTCATAGATTCCATAGTTCATAGGTTCATAGATTCCATAGTTCATAGGTTCATAGGTTCCATAGTCCATAGGTTCATAGATTCCATATTTCATAGGTTCATAGATTCCTTAGTTCATAGGTACATTTATTCCTCAGTTGATAGGTTCATAGGTTCCATAGTTCATAGGTTCATAGATTCCACACTTCATAGGTTCATAGATTCCATAGTTCATAGGCTCATGGATTCCACAGTCCATAGGTTCATAGATTCCACACTTCATAGGTTGACAGATTCCATGGTTCACAGGTTCATAGATTCCATAGTTCATAGGTTCATAGGTTCCATGATTCATAGATTCATAGATTTCTTAGTTCATAGGTTCATCAATTCCATAGTTCATAGGTTCATAGATTCCACACTTCATAGATTCCATAGTTCATAGGTACACAGATTCCACACTTCATAGGTTCATAGATTCCATGGTTCATAGGTTCATAGATTCCATAGTTCATAGGCTCATAGATTCCATAGTTCATGGGTTCATAGGTTCCAGGGCTCATAGATTCATAGATTCCTTAGTTCATAGGTCCGTAGGTTCCATATTTTATAGGTTCATAGATTCCATAGTTCATAGGTTCATAGGTTCCATAGTTCTTAGGTTCCATAGGTTCCATGGTTCATAGGTTCATAGGTTCCATGGTTCATAGGTTCATAGGTTCCATAGTCCATAGGTTCATAGGTTCTTAGTTCATAGGTACATTTATTCCTCAGTTGATAGGTTCATAGGTTCCATAGTTCATAGGTTCATAGATTCCACACTTCATAGGTTCATAGATTCCATAGTTCATAGGCTCATGGATTCCACAGTCCATAGGTTCATAGATTCCACACTTCATAGGTTGACAGATTCCATGGTTCACAGGTTCATAGATTCCATAGAGGTTCATGATTCATAGTTCATAGATTTCTTAGTTCATAGGTTCATCAATTCCATAGTTCATAGGTTCATAGATTCCACACTTCATAGATTCCATAGTTCATAGGTACATAGATTCCATAGTTCATAGGTACACAGATTCCACACTTCATAGGTTCATAGATTCCATGGTTCATAGGTTCATAGATTCCATAGTTCATAGGCTCATAGATTCCATAGTTCATGGGTTCATAGGTTCCAGGGCTCATAGTTTCATAGATTCCTTAGTTCATAGGTCCGTAGGTTCCATATTTTATAGGTTCATAGATTCCTTAGTTGATAGGTTCATAGGTTCCATAGTTCATAGGTTCATAGATTCCACACTTCATAGGTTCATAGATTCCCTAGTTCATAGGTACATTTATTCCATAGTTCATATGTTCATGGATTCCCTGCTTCATAGATTCATAGATTCCACAGTCCATAGGTTCATAGATTCCACACTTCATAGCTTCATAGATTCCACACTTCATAGGTTCATAGATTCCATGGTTCACAGGTTCATAAGTTCCATGGTTCATAGGTTCATAGGTTCCATGGTTCATAGATTCATAGATTTCTTAGTTCATAGGTTCATAGGTTCCATGGCTCATAGATTCATAGATTCCTTAGTTCATAGGTCCATAGGTTCCATATTTTATAGGTTCATAGATTCCATAGTTGATAGGTTCGTAGGTTCCATAGTTCATAGGTTCATAGATTCCTTAGTTCATAGATACATATATACCTTTGTTGATAGGTTCATAGGTTCCTTAGTTCTTAGGTTCATAGGTTCCATGGTTCATGGATTCATGGTTTCTTAGTTCATAGGTTCATTGGTTCCATAGTTCATAGGTTCATAGATTCCATAGTTCATAGGTTGATAGATTCCACACTTCATAGCTTCATAGATTCCATAGTTCATAGGTACACAGATTCCACACTTCATAGGTTCATAGATTCCATGGTTCATAGGCTCATAGATTCCATATTTCATAGGCTCATAGATTACATAGTTCATAGGTTCATAGGTTCCATGGTTCATAGGTTCATAGATTCCTTAGTTCATAGGTTCATAGATTCCATAGTTCATAGGTTCATAGATTCCTTAGTTCATAGATACATATATTCCTTAGTTGATAGGTTCATAGGTTCCATAGTTCATAGGTTCATAGGTTCCATAGTTCATAGGTTCATGAATTCCATAGTTCATAGGTTCATAGATTCCACACTTCATAGCTTCATAGATTCCATAGTTCATAGGTACACAGATTCCAGACTCCATAGGTTTATAGATTCCATGGTTCATAGGTTCATAGATTCCATAGATCATAGGCTCGTAGATTCCATAGTTCATAGGTTCATGGATTCCTTAGTTGATAGGTACATATATTCCTTAGTTGATAGGTTCATAGATTCCATGGTTCATAGGTTCATAGATTCCATAGATAGATTCCATAGTTTAGTTGATAGGTACATATATTCCTTAGTTGATAGGTTCATAGGTTCCATAGTTCATAGGTTCATAGATTCCACACTTCATAGGTTCATAGATTCCATAGTTCATAGTTTCATAGATTCCATGGTTCATAGGTTCATAGGTTCCATAGTCCATGGGTTCATAGATTCCATAGTTCATATTTTCATAGATTCCATGGTTCATCGATTCATAGATTCCTTAGTTCATAGGTTCATAGATTCCATAGTTCACAGGTTCATAGGTTCCATGGTTCATAGGTTCATTGATTCCATAGTTTTATTAGAGTAGAGTAGAGTAGGGTCAAGTAGAGTTGAGTAGAGTAGAATTGAATTAACCAGGTTGGAAAAGACCTAAGCAAACAAGTAAGAAGGTCTCCCCTGAGCCTCCTCTTCTCTAGGCTAAGTAACCCCAGCTCCCTCAGCTTCTCCTCACAGGGCTGTGCCCCAGACCCCTCCCCAGTTTTGTTGCCCTTCTCTGGTCACCTTCCAGCACCTCAACATCTTTCCTAACTTGAGGGGCCCAGTGTTGGACACAGGACTCAAGCTGTGGCCTAAGCAGTGCTGAGCATAGGGCACAGGGACTTCACTGCTCCTGCTGCCCAGAGTCACAGAGTCTTAGGCTTTATCCATCCATAGATTCATAGAAGAGTTAGGGTTGGAAGGGAGCTTAAAGCCCCTCCAGTGCCAACCCCGTGCCATGGGCAGGGACACTTCCCACCAGCCCAGGTTGGCCAAGGCCTGCTACAACCTGGCTTTCAACCCCTCTGGGAGGAGGCTTACATCAGCTCTCTAGGCAACCTGTGCCGGTGCCTCCCCAGCCTGACTGTACAGAACTTCCTCCTCCTCTCCAGCCTCAATCTGCCCTCCTCCAGCTTCACTTGGTTGCCTCTCATCCTGTCCCTCCCAGCCCTTGTCCAAAGCCCCTTCCTGGCTTCCTTGCAGGCCCTTTCAGGCACTGGGAGGCTGCTGGGAGGTCTCCTGGCAGCCTTCTTTTCTCCAGGCTGAGCAGCAATCTGTTTCTGTGTTTCTCTCCATCCCTTTGTTTCTCTTTTGCCAGCAAGAGATTTGTTTCTGTGTCACAACCTCAGGCTCTGTCTCATCCTTGCCTTTCCTTTGGTCCCTGGGGGGGGTTTGCCCACTGGGGGTTGCCACTTGCTGTGGGGTGCTGGGCTGGGGGTGCTGGCAGGCCCCCCCCGGGGGTAGGGGGAGGTAAGCAGAGCAGGGAGGATCTCAGGGTGCTGAGCAGGGGCTGCTTGTCCCTGCTTCACGTCCCACTGTGCTGCAGGGCCGGGGCTGCTGCTGGTGTCTCTGGCACAGGGGCAGCTGGGCTGAGGAAGGACCATGCCAGTTGCCCCAGGGCAGGTTTGGCTTAGGGAGGAGAAGAAACTTCTTCCCTGCCAGGGCTCTGCAAGCCTGGCCCAGGCTGCCCAGGGAGGGGCTTGAATGCTCATCCCTGTAGGTGTTTCCTGGAGGCAGAGCTGTGGTGCTGAGGCTGTGGTTCAGCCCCAGCCTGGGCATAGGCAGAGAAGGGTTGGAGTGGAGGAGCTCCAAGGGCTCTTGGCAGCCCCAGCCTTCCATGGCTCTGTGATGTGTGTGCTGCTCCCATCCAGCTCCTGCACTGATCCCGGGGCAGGCTGGCTGCTTCCCAGGGGCGATATCAAGAGGAGCCTTGGGCTGCCAGGGAAGAGGCTGTGGAGCTGCCCTTGCAGAGCAGTTTCTTGCCTGTCAGCTCTTAAGGAGCTGTCTTCTCTTTCTGTGCAGGCTGGGGGCACCACCTTGACAGGGGCTGTGTGTAGGTAGCTAGGACCCAGCAGGCGGAAGATCTCGCGCTGTACGGGAAGGTAGGGCCTCTCTCCTGACAGCCAATAGCGTTCAGTTTACGGTGCAAGCAGGCGGAAGTGACGTAAACCTCAGCTATATAGTGCTGCGTCGTTCACTAATAAATGCCATTTGCCGTCCACCACGTTGGTGTGTGCCAGCCGACAGACCGAGCGGCCTGGGGTTGGCCGCCGTGCCGTTCCTGAACCAGGTCGCCGCACCTACGACAGGCAACAAGTGGTGCCGAAACCTGGGACCCGCCTGGAGTCGGGTGAACGGCGGCCGGAGCGGCTGGACCAGCCCGGCGGGGAGGACGCTCCTGGACCAACAAGGAGGATGGAAGCCCCTGTGAAGGTCGTGTCGCAGTTACATAGGCAGTGGGGGATTGATTGTAAGCTCAAAGATTTTACACTCGCAGTCGCGAGGCTGTTACGGATGACCCCCCATTGACCAGCCGGTGGACATTCTCCACCCAGAAACGTGGGACAAACGCACTGAAGCGTTAGCCGAGGAGACGATGTCCTCGGGCTGTGGAAAACATCTTAAGTCGTGCGGGAGAGTCGTGCGGGCTCTGCAGAAGGCCGTACAAGAGCAGGAGAGCTGGAGGGCGGCAAGGGACTGTTCGTCGGCCATCCCAAGGCGGGGAGTCGGGGCAGCCACGCAGACTTCGCGCCCCCAGGACGATGGCAATTCTGCCGAGCCTGAGGAATTGCGGGAGGGCGACACGCCCCCCGAACCCTGACCCGCTCGCGGAGGGACAGAATCAAGCCAAAACCTTCTGGGGTGAGTTAGGCAAGGAGGCCAGGGGTGCTGCGGGGAAATCGGAGTCTGAGGGCGTCTGGGCTAGAGCACCGCCATATGCGCCCCAAGCTGGCGCCAAACGAGAAGGGGAATGGCGGGGCGAGCATGCCCCCGGCGGGAACAGGCAGGAGGCGCTACAGCCAATCAGCGTGCACAACCGGGAAGGGGGGGAGAACGAGAAGGGGAAAGGTGGTGGGGGCAAGCCAAGCAGGGAGGAGCCCGCGAGGGAAGTGGGCGGGGCCGGAGCGTGAGCGTGGGGTGGAAAGCCAATCAGAGCGAGCAGCTGGAAAAACGCCCTCACGGGGCAAACCCCGCGCCGAGCAGAAGGCAGAGTGAGCCGAGAGGGAGGGAACGGCCCGCCCGCGAGGGCAGTGGGCAGGGCCAGGGCCCAACAGAAAAGTACTGGAGTCCAGCAGCAGCCAGCTAGTCCAGTTCCAACTCTGGGTCAGACACTAGCCGGGCCAAGTGGCTTGCAACTGATTCAAACTCAGAGGAGAAGGAGGAGGTGGGGGTAGACAGAGTCAAAAGCCAAAGTATCCCCATCCGCTATAAAGAGGGACCGCGAGGGTGAAGAGTTCCTCTGACAGATTGGAGGAAAATAAAGATTGCTTGTGCCGATTGGGCTCCATCGGCCATGCTAGCGCTCCCGGTCCCAGTGACGGACAGAGGACAAAGGGTCCACAAGCCAATAAACCCTAAGGACGTGCAAGCGATTGTTAAAGCAATCGCAGACAAAGGGCTTAATTCTGTCGTGGTCTCCACCCTCATCGATGGGGTTTTCGGGGGAGATGACATGCTCCCCTTCGATATAAAGTAAACCTGTAGGTTGATTTTTGGTGGGGCAGGGATGATTGTGTTTGAACAAGAATGGGAGGACAACTGCGCCAGGCAACTAGCCCAAGTAACTGGGGCAGATCACCTGCTCCACGGCTCCAGCCTGCAGCGGCTCATGGGTATGGACCCGACAATGATCACCCTCCGGGCGCAGGCCCAATGCCTGCGGGCCCATGAAGTCAGGACAACTACTTGTGCAGCCAGAGAGGCCATTCGCACAGCCTCTGGAGTTATCGCCCGGCCGCCGCCATGGTCCGCAGTAAAGCAAAACGGAAGTGAGAGCTTTGCGCAGTTTGTGGATCGCCTGCAGGCGGCGCTCGACTCCTCGACCCTGCCCGTGGAAGCCAAAGGCCCGGTCCTTGCAGAGCGCTTACGTCAGCGGTGCAATTCAAGAACCAAAGACATCCTACGATCGCTGCCAGCGGGGTCAAGCCTCGCGGACATGATTAAGCATGTCGTGAATGGAGAGCGTCTGGCCCTGATTCAGGTGGCTGTTCGCAGGGCAATAGCTGGCGTGATGGCGTGTTTTAGATGCGGCCAGGCGGGCCACGTGGTGGCAAACTGCCCTCGGCTGGGGGACCCGCTGACACCGCTCCCCCCGCGCCAAATCGACCCAGAGGACCGTGCTGGGCCTGTGGAAAGAAAGGACATTTCGCTAAGGAGTGCACATCTAAAACCCAGGGAAATGGCAGGGGGAGAGGGCACCCGGGCGCACGGCCCTCTCCCACTTGGGACATGAGGCGACCCAACTATGCCAAACCTGGGTGGGGCGAAGTGCTCCCGAACTCGCTGCCCCCTCGAGAAGCGACCAACTTTATGGCCCAACCAAGAGTCCAGCTGAATCTGCCTCTATCTCAGGGACAGCAAGGACCACCCCTGTGGCCGGTTGATGTTGCCCCCTTAAGAAAGGGAATATGGTGGATGGAAGTTGGTAAACGGAAGGAATAGTCTAAACTAAATTCATTGGACGAGTGGGAGGAAGCACCCTCTGAACTGGGAGTGAAAATGGGCATTTCCAGCACTTCTCGGTCAGTCTTGCTTCCGCCTTTCCTTTGGGCAGCAACTCTTTTCTGTGCTGGGCTTTCTGCCAAGACTTCGGCCTTGAAGACTTGATGAGAGTCCGGTATTAACTCCCTTCCAATTAACACAAAACTGCTTTTAACTTCTTTCTTTCTCTTTCTCCCTCTTTTCTGAACTACTCTGGGGAAGGGGGGGGGAGAAAGGGGAGAGCGGAGGTGGGGAACCCCTCGGCAAGGGGGGTTACTCTCATTTCTGTGTGACTTTATTGTCTATCTTTGTATATATTGTAGATATTGTAAATTTGTAAATATTCCCCTGCAAAATCCTACACTGCTTTGTAAATATAGCTCCACTGCTTTGCTAATTCAGCTGGTGAGTTTTTTTTTCCTTTCCCTTCAATTTTTCTTTTCCCTTTTACCTTACAAGGGGGAAGGGAGGAGGCTTCTTGGCTTTACCCTTCCACCCCACCACATTTTTTTATTGGCGTACCCAACGTGCGGCAGATAATTAGTTTAATTTATTACTTGATTGATTTAGTGTTTTCTAGCTGAATTAGCAAACATGAAGGTGTTGTGGTTTGTGGAGCGATTATTCTTCTCAATTTTTGGGGCTCTGGTTTACAGATATTGTTTGGGTTTGATTTTGGATTACCTGGGCAAATATTTGGTGCGGACAATTTATATGTGGGTTATGTATAGAGTTAAATTATGGTATGGAAAATGTATTAATTTATTATGGCCAGTGAGATACAGGAATGTTACCTCCACCACTCTCCCAATTGAGATAAAGGGTTTTAAGATTCTGCCTGAGGAGAGAGTAACTTTAGGTGATGCCTGGGATCCAAAGGTGATTTATTTGATGTGTATAATCCTGCTTTCAGTGATAATTAACGTGTATCTGCTGGTCTCTCTGCGGCGAGAGAGAAAGGTGTCCAGAGCTTGTTTTGTTATTAAAACTAGATCAAAAAGAAAACGCCGTGGCTCTGGATCAGTCCCAGAGTCATCTAGTGATGAGGAAGGTGGAGACTCTCTGTCAGTTAAAAAGAAGGCTAAAAAGTCAATTGGTAAAGCAGCTCTAAATGATTTTGCTGATTCTAGCAAGCTACCAAGGGCGTCAACTGGTATCAACATGGCGCCTACTCCTTCTCCCACTCCTTCTCCTTCTTCTTCTCTGTCGGCCATTAATGGAGGAACGTCACTTCCGCCCAATCCCTCGGTGGGACTGGAAGTCACTGCCCCAGCAGCTGATTTATCTCAGGACCTGTCAGCTTCCATTAAGGTGGCTGTGAATTCAAACACAGCTCCAGTTAAGGTGGCTACTTTAAAGACTAGAAGTGGAAAGGCCAAAGATGGAGAAGAAGAGGTGGAGACTGATCCTGGTGAGGGGCCCTCTACTCTAAGAGATCCTGCTCAGGAGGAAGAGAAGGTTTGTTTTAAAGATCTAGCTAACCTAGTGAGATCAAAGCAGGATACAGATGAAGCTAGGAAAGCAGCTGGCAAAGGTGGTTCTCAGCTTAAAGAGATCCTTAGGAGAATGACAGCAGGATTATATGGACAAAGACTTCAGGGAGACGAGGAGGAAGATGATATTTTGGAGTGTTCTTCTCCACGGGAGGAATTGCGTGATGTCCGTAAAGATTTCACCAGGGCAGATAAGGAGCCAGTTCTAGCTTGGCTTAGTAGGTGTTATGATACAGGTGCTCCAGCTCTAACAGTTGGAGACAAGTCAGCAGCTCAGTTAGGAACTCTCTCAAGGGATAATGGAATAGATAGACATCTAGGCCGAGCTCTCGGTAAGGTTAATCTGTGGATACGCCTTTTAATGGCGGTTGCCCTGAGATACCCTTCCCGAGATGATCTTCCATGGAACCCTAAACCCTGGACTACCATAGATGAGGGAATTAAGCGCTTGAGAGAATTTGCTGTTAGAGAGCTACTCTACGGTGAACATGAAACTCTGAATCCTGATGACATTCCTGTGGGTATTGGTCTTGCAAAAAAGATCATCAAACTTGCTCCTTCCAATTATGCAAACATTCTGGCAAGCAGAATTGTGTCAAGAAGTTATGGTGGAGCTTCTCCCACGGTTGGCCAATTCAGTGATCAAATGAGACAACTGGAGGATAGCATGACACGTGGTTCTTTAGTTTCGGCCATTTAAACTATGTCTGGTGATATACAGAATTGCATAAGAGAGTTAAAAGATGAATTTAGAAATTCCATATCCCAATTGGCACAAAGGGATAATTTCAATTCTTCCTCCAGGTGGGTACAAGTTTCATCTGTGAGGAATACACGTCCTCCAAGGAGGTCATTCCAGAACAGGTCATTCCAAAACAGACCGCCAAGGCAATCACGTAGAACTATTTGGATAACTCTGCGTGATCAGTTTGGTGAGAACATGAACCGCTGGGATGGCCAACCAACTTCTAATCTTTTCAGGAGACTGAGGGAATTGCAAAGTGGTAGAACCCGAGGTAGCAATACCAGAAGGGTAGCTGTTACTTCCACAGTTCCCCAGAACGACTCTTATGGCTCCAACAATGGCTCCAGTTATAACATGCAAAGCTATAACCCTGCAAACTATGTGCAATGCACATGTGTGCATGTTCCCCATAACTAGGGGTGCCCTGCCTCCCGCCAGGGGGAGGAGAGGGATAACAGAGATAACAGAATCTATTGGGATGTGTACATCCAGTGGCCTGGCACTTCACAATTTCGGAAATACAGGGCCTTGGTTGACACAGGAGCTCAGTGCACCATAATACCATCAAATTATCAGGGATCAGAGTCTATAACTATTCTGGGAGTCACTGGTGGATCTCAAGAGTTAAGTAAGGTAGAGGTTAATATAAGTTTAACTGGTAAACAATGGAGGAAGCATACAGTTGTGACCGGACCTGACGCACCTTGTATTTTGGGAATTGATTTTCTGAGAGAAGGGCGTTTCAAAGACCCAAGAGGTTACAAATGGGCTTTTGGAGTAGCTTCAATAGAAATTGATGGACAAAAATTGAAACTGTCTGCCAGACCTGAACTTTCTGATGAATCTGCAGTTGTGGGACAACACAAGATACAGGACATTAAATTGCCGGTTGCTTCTCAGACTGTACATCACAGACAATACAGAACCAACCGTGACTCTTTGTTGCCCATTCAGAATCTGATTTGTCAGTTGGAGAGTCAGAAAGTCATCAGCAAAACTCATTCACCTTTCAACAGTCCAGTGTGGCCTGTGCGGAAGCAGAATGGAGACTGGCGTCTGACAGTAGACTACCGAGCCCTAAATGAAGTGACACCACCTATGAGTGCAGCAGTACCAGACATGATGGAGCTACAGTATGAGCTGGAATCCAAAGAGGCCAAATGGTATGCTACCATAGACATTGCTAATGCATTTTTCTCTATTCCCATAGCAGAGGAATGCAGGCCTCAGTTTGCTTTCACCTGGAGAGGAATCCAGTACGCTTTCAACAGGCTGCCAATGGGCTGGATCCACAGCTCAAGCATCTGTCATGCAGTGATCCACGATACTCTGGAGAAAGGCAGTGCTCCAGAACACATCCAGTTCATCGATGATATCATTGTCTGGGGTAAAACTGCTGAGGAAGTCTTCGAGAAAGGTAACAAAATCATTGACATTCTTCTGAATGCAGGTTTTGCCATCAAGCGAGACAAGGTGAAAGGACCTACCACAGAGATTCAGTTTCTGGGAGTGCGGTGGCAGGATGGACGCCGACACATTCCAGTGGATGTGGTAAATAGAGTCTCTACCATGGCAAATCCCACCAACAAGCAAGAGACCCTACGTTTCTTGGGGATAGTGGGATTTTGGAGACTGCACATTCCTGGATACAGTCAGATTGTGAAACCTCTGTATGATGTGACTCGAAAGAGAAACCATTTCCACTGGGGACCTGAACAACAAGCGGCCTTTGACCAAATAAAGCAAGAGGTAATTCAAGCAATGGGTCTGGGACCTGTCCGAGATGGTCCAGACATTAAGAACATTTTGTACACGGCTGCAAGTGACAATGGTCCAACCTGGTGCTTGTGGCATAAAGCTCCAGGTGAGACACGTGGACGACCTCTTGGTTTCTGGAGTCGAGGTTACAGAGGTTCAGAGGCTAATTATACTCCAACAGAGAAAGAAATTCTAGCTGCCTATGAAGGAGTAAAAGCATCTTCTGAAGTAATTGGAACTGAGTCACAACTTCTTTTAGCTCCCAGATTACCAGTTTTGAATTGGATGTTCAAAGGCAAAGGTTCCACACCACATCATGCCACAGACTCCACATGGTCTAAGTGGATGGCTCTGATAACACAGAGAGCTCGAATGGGAAATCTTGAAAGACCTGGTCTAGTGGAGGTGATCTCAAGTTGGCCTGAAGGTATCAACTGTGCTAAACCTCCAGAGGAGAAAGTAACTCGTGCTGAGGAAGTTCCTCCTTACAATGACCTTTCTGATGATGAAAAGAAATATGCTTTGTTCACAGATGGTTCCTGTCGTCTTGTTGGGAACAAGCGAAGGTGGAAGGCTGCAGTGTGGAGTCCAACACGCCGAGTTGCAGAGGCAAAAGATGGAGAAGGAGAATCCAGTCAGTTTGCAGAGGTAAAAGCTGTCCAGCTAGCTCTCGACGTAGCTGAACGTGAGAGATGGCCAAAGCTTTATCTCTACACTGACTCATGGATGGTAGCCAATGCTCTATGGGGTTGGCTAAAGAACTGGAAGAAGAGTGGTTGGCAGAGAAAAGGAAAACCCATTTGGGCAGCCAACCTGTGGCAGGACATTGCTGATCGAATCGAGAGAATTCCAGTGAAGGTGAGACACATCGATGCTCACATTCCTAAGAGCAAAGCTACTGAGGAACAGCAACACAACCATCAGGCAGATCGAGCTGCAAGAGTTTCTGAAGTAGACATGGACTCTAATCTTGATCTCGACTGGAAACACCGAGGTGAGATATTCTTAGCTCGGTGGGCTCACGATTCGTCAGGACATCAAGGCAGAGATGCAACATACCAATGGGCTCGTGACAGATCCATAGACATTTCCATGGATGCTATCACGCAAGTCATCCATGACTGTGACATTTGTGCTGCTATTAAGCAGGCAAAACGACTTAAGCCCTTGTGGTATGGTGACAGATGGTCCAAGTACAAGTATGGTGAAGCTTGGCAGATTGACTACATCACTCTACCACGTTCTCGTTCTGGTAAGCAATACGTGCTTACTATGGTAGAGGCAAACACTGGATGGTTGGAAACTTATCCAGTTCCGCATGCAACTGCATGCAACACCATTCTCGGTCTGGAGAGACAGATCCTGTGGAGACACGGAACTCCAGAGAGGATTGAGTCAGACAACGGAACTCATTTCAAGAACAACCTTGTAAAGAACTGGGCAAAAGAGCACGGTGTTGAGTGGATATTCCACATTCCCTACTATGCACCAGCTTCAGGGAAGATTGAACGCTACAACGGTTTGTTGAAGACCACTCTTAAAGCCATGGGGGTGGATCTTTGAAAACTGGGAAAACATTTAGCACAAGCAACCTGGCTGGTAAATAGTAGAGGTTCAGTGAACCGAGCTGGACCTGCACATTCAGATTTGCTACGGAAAGTAGAAGGTGATAGAGTTCCTGTTGTTAGAGAAAAGAATCTGTTAGGTAAAACTGTTTGGGTATTTTCACCCTCAGGAGAGGCTAAACCTGTCCGAGGGGTGGTTTCAGCTGAAGGTCCGGGTCACACTTATTGGGTAATGCAAGAGAATGGTGAAATTCAGTGTATTCCACAAAGAAATTTAACTTTAGCTGAAAGAGGTTAACTTCGAACTGTTGTACAGCTACATCGCGCCCAAAAGAAGAATCAACGAGGAATCTACGGTGCACGAACCCTGAGATCCCTGAGAGCCCTGAGTCAACTAAGAGACCCTGAGATTTCCCTGCTTCCTTTTTCTTCGCTTCGTCGTCGAAGAAATGAACTGTTTTCCATTTTTCTCATTTTCTGAGCATAGCCGGAATGGACTATGAACTTTACTCACGAACTGTAAATATCATTTTAGATTGGATGGACAGTGTGAACAGCCAATGAAATTGTTTAGAAGGGGTGGACTGTGGCCGGTTGACGTTGCCCCCTTAAGAAAGGGAATATGGTGGACGGAAGTTGGTAAACGGAAGGAATAGTCTAAACAATTTCATTGGATGAGTGGGAGGAAGCACCTTCTGAACTGGAGTGAAATGGGCATTTCCAGCACTTCTCGGTCAGTCTTGCTTCTGCCTTTCCACAGTGCAGCAACTCTCTGGCTGTGCTGGGTTTTCTGCCAAGACTTCGGCCTTGAAGATAAGATAACCAGGTCTGTATTAACTGCTTCCAATTAACACAAACTGCTTTTAACTTCTTTCTTTTCTTCTTTCTCCTTCTTTTCCGAACTATTCTGGGGAAAGGGGGGAAGAGAGGGGAGAGCGGAGGTGGGGAATCCCCTCGGCTGAGGGGGTTACTCTCATTTCTGTGTTACTCTGTTGTATATCTTTGTATATATTGTAGATATTGTAAATTTGTAAATATTCCCCTGCATATCCTTCATTGCTTTGTAAATATAGCTCCACTGCTTTGCTAATTTGGCTGGTGAGTTTTTTTTTCCTTTCCCTTCAATTTTTCTTTCCCTTTACTTACAGGGGGGAGGGAAGAGGCTTCTTGGCCTCACCCCTTCCAACCCACCAACACGCCCCCATGGTGGGTGGGGTTGGGGGATCGACCCAAGCTCGGAAGAGTGCTGAATTGGTAGCAATTACAATCCACAGTGAAACGGGAGTGGAGAAAACCATCACCCTTTTTCCATATGTCATGTCAGGAGTCCCAGCCCTGTTGGGAAGGGATGCTCTAGCCCTATTAAAAGCCAGGGTGACAAATTTATTCTAAGGCTGCTGCCACACACCCACATCCACCAGTTAAACTGACATGGAAATCGTCCGACTGCCTTCAGAATCAAACTAATGAAAGCTGTTGAGTTTCTGTTCACAGGGCCAGATCATCGGACACCCCTGTGATCCATATACCCCCAGTGTCAAGAGAAGATGACGAGCTGGCAAGTGTGCTGTCCAAGCCTGGGAGTTCTACACTGGCAGAATCCAGAGAACGGCAAAACAGCCTCCGCAGAGAGGGGCTGCGATGCCTTGAGCCGTCTAAAGAATGTTTACATTATGTTGGTAGAACACCAGCAACTGCTTTAAGAATGTATTTACCCAGTGTTATCCCCAGTTATCCTTAGTTACCTCAAGCTACACCCTGTTGTTATCTCCCTAATTTCCACCTGTTCGCTGTGCCTTACGTTTTATCACAGTATCACTTAGGTTGGAAAGGACCTCGAGGATCATCAAGTCCAACCTATCAACACAGACCCCATGACTAGACCATGGCACCAAGTGCCACGTCCAATCTCGCCTTGAACGCCTCCAGGGTCGATGACTCAACCACCTCCCTGGGCAACCCGTTCCAGTGACGAATGACTCGCTCGGTGAAGAACTTCCTCCTCACCTCGAGTCTAAACCTCCCCTGGCGCAGCTTGAGACTGTGTCCCCTTGTTCTGCTGCTGGTTGCCTGGGAGAAGAGGCCAACCCCTTCCTGGCTACAACCACCCTTCAGGTAGTTGTAGAGGGCAATGAGGTCACCCCTGAGCCTCCTCTTCTCCAGGCTAAACAATCCCAGCTCCCTCAGCCTCTCCTCACAGGGTTTGTGTTCAAGGCCTCTCTTTTTTATTCAAGTTTATGATGTATACTTTCAAAATTGTTATGTTTCTCAGGATTGTTATATTTTGGCTAATTTGGTTATGCCTAGGGAGGGGGGAAGTGTAGGTAGGTAGGGTCCGGCGGGCGGAAGATCTCGCGCTGTACAGGAAGGTAGGGCCCCTCTCCTGATAGCCAATAGCGTTCAGCTTACGGTGCAAGCAGGCAGCAGTGACGCAAACCTCAGCTATATAGTGCTGCATCGCTCACTAACAAACGCCGTTTGCCATCCACCACGTTGGTGTGTGCCAGCCGACGGACCGAGCGGCCTGGGGTTGGCCGCCGTGCCGTTCCTGAACCAGGTCGCCGCGCCTACGACAGGCGACAGCTGTGGCATGGTGGGGCCAGCAGGAACCCTGCCTCTGACATGGACAGCAGCAGCCCAGAGGGAAGCCAAGCTTTCCTGTAGGCCCCCTTAGGATACTGGAAGGCATCTTAAAGACAGCCCAGTTCCAGCAGCCCTGCTGTGGGCTCCAGCCCAGCTTGCTGAAGGCCGTTTTTGCCAGCAGGAGCTCTCCTGTGGGGCATTGGCAACATCACTGCTGTGCTCCCAGGGGTGGGGGAAGGAGGACCTGAAAGGAAGAGTTTCTTTCCCCTTGGGTTTGAGGGATGATGTGTGCAGGAGTGCTGTGTGTGTGACCTACACTGCAGCTGCTTAGACCTTCTGGTGGCCTTGCAGGAGCTGCAGGGGGCTGCAAGCAAGCTGGGGAGGGACTTTGGAGGGGGTGAGGGAGGGTTAGGAGGTGGGGGCTGGAGCAGAAGTAGAAGTGGGGAGCTGGAGCTTGGCTGTGAGGAAGAAGTTGTTGGGCAGGAGGGTGGTGAGAGCCTGGCCCAGGCTGCCCAGGGAGGTGGTGGAAGCCTCCTGGCTGGAGGTGTTTGCAGCCAGGCTGGAGGTGGCTGTGAGCAAGCTGCTGTGGGTGAGGTGTCCTGCCCATGGCAGGGGGTTGGGGCTGGCTGAGCCTTGAGCTCCCTTCCAGCCCTGACAGCTCTGTCCATAGGGGTTGTGGAGTCTCTTGGTGTGCTGAGCTTCTAACCCCTCCTGTCCATTGTGCTCCTGGGCAAGCTGCTGTGGGTGCCCTGCAGGAGCTCCAGTTGGGGTCTCAGCAGAGTGGGAAACCTCCAGGGCTCAGACTTCTCCATGTGTGGAAGTGAAGCCTCCTGGGTCCCAGCCTGTTCCCTCTGCCCCTTCCTTGGGAGCTGTGAGGGTCACCTTGCCCAGGATGAAGGTGCCCACATCAATGGGCCCTTTGTTCTTCGCCAGCCACATGGCGTTTCTCTGTGCCTCTAAGGGCTGAACCCAGTGATTTAGCCAGGAGCCAGCACTGGGCTTTAAAGCAGCAGGGGGTTGTTTGTTTTTCTTTTGGGTCACATTTTAGGCTTGTGAAAACACCAAGCTGCAGCATCTTCAAAGAAAGCTTTCTGGTTGGTTCATTCTGGTTTGGGGTTGTTGGGGTTGGTTTTTTTTGGGGGGGTTGCTTATTTGGTTGGGGTTGGTTTTTTTTTTGGAGCTTTTTATTTGGTCTTTTCCAAGAAGGACAAAAATCTGTTTTTAATAAGCAGCTGCTGTGGCTGAAGCAGGAGGAGGCAGCAGGACTCAGAGAGTGCAGCCAGCAGGTCAAGGAGCTTCCCCTCCCTCCCCCTTCTCCCCCCCTCTGCTTTGCTCTGCCCTGCTGAGACCACAGCTGGAGCACTGTGTCCAGTTCTGGGCTGCCCAGGTCAAGAGGCAGCTGGAGAGAGTCCAGCTGAGGCAAAGAGTAGGATGGGATGGGATGGGATGGGATGGGATGGGATGGGATGGGATGGGATGGGATGGGATGGAATAGAATAGAATAGAATAGAATAGAATAGAATAGAATAGAATAGAATAGAATAGAATAGAATAGAATAGAATAGAATAGAATAGAATCAACCAGGTTGGAAGAGACCTTCAAGATCATCGTGTCCAACCTATCATCCAACACCACCTAAACAACTAACCCATGGCACCAAGCACCCCATCAAGTCTCCTCCTGAACACCTCCAATGATGGAGACTCCACCACCTCCCTAGGCAGCCCATTCCAATGGGCAATCACTCTCTCTGTGTAGTACTTCTTCCTAACCTCCAGCCTAAACCTCCCCTGGCACAGCTTGAGACTGTGTCCTCTTGTTCTGCTGCTGGAGGCCTGGCAGAAGAGACCAACCCCCACCTGGCTCCAACCTCCCTGTAGGGAGTTGGAGAGAGCAAGAAGGTCTCCCCTGAGCCTCCTCTTCTGCAGGCTAAGCAACCCCAGCTCCCTCAGCCTCTCCTCACAGGGCTGTGCCCCAGACCCCTCCCCAGCCTTGTGCCCCAGACCCCTCCCCAGCTTTGTTGCCCTTCTCTGGATACCTTCCAGCAGCTCAACCTCTTCCCTAACCTCAGGAGCCCAGAGCTGGACACAGAACTCAAGCTGTGGCCTCAGCAGTGCTGAGCACAGGGCACAAGGACTTCCCTGCTCCTGCTGGCCACACTCTTCCTGACCCAGGCCAGGATGCCCTTGGCCTCCTTGGCCCCCTGGGCACACTTCTGGCTCATGTTCAGCCTACCATCAACCAGTACCCCCAGGTCCCTCTGCCTGGTTGCTCTCAACCACTCTGTCCCCAGCCTGTGGCACTGCCTGGGGTTGCTGTGGCCAATGTGCAGCCCCTGGCACTTGGATGTCTTCAATCTCCTGCCCTTGGCCATCTGCCCAGCCTGGCAAGGTCCCTCTGCAGAGCTCTGCTTCCCTCTCACAGCTCAACTCCTGCCCCCAGCTTGCTGTCATCTACAAACTTACTGATGACTGACTCAATGCCCTCATCCAGATCATCAATGAAGACGTTAAAGAGCACAGGGCATCATGAGGATGATGAAGGGTCTGGAGCAGCTCTGGGAGGAGCAAAGGTTGAGAGCCCTGGGGCTGAGAGCCTGCAGAAGAGCAGCCCCAGAGGGGAGCTGAGCAATGCTCAGCAAGAGCTAAAGGCTGAGGGGCAGGAGGCTGGGGCCAGGCTCTGCTCAGGGGTGCCCAGGGACACCACAAGGGGCAGTGGACACAGACTGGAAGCCAGGAGGCTCCATCTCAACAGGAGGAGAAACTTCTTTGGGGTGAGGCTGCTGGAGCCTGGAGCAGGCTGCCCAGAGAGGTTGTGGAGTCTCCTGCTCTGGAGAGCTTCCAACCCCCTGCATGTGTTCCTGGGTGCCCTGATCTGGCAAGGGGGTTGTAGAGGTCCCTTCCAACTCCTACTGTGCTGTGATTCTGTGTTTCCCTTGTGTGTGGGCACAAACCTGTGGCCATGGCACTTGGGGGCATGGTTTGGTGGCCCTGCTCAGCTCTTCCTGACACAGAGGCACCAAGTAGAAGCCCTGCAGCCAGCTGTGGGGCTCAGCCCACCAGGGGAAGCCCAGGGCACCTGCCAAGAAAGCCACTGATGGCTGGAGAGATGCTCTGTGGGTCCTGAGGGTCACTGCTTTCCCACCTAACCCAGGGAAATAAGGAGGTTGAACAAATGCAGCTTGGGGGCTGTGGCTCCCTCAGGTCACAGAATCCCAGCCTGGAGAGGGTTGGAAGGGACCTCCAGAGAGCATCCAGTCCACCCCCCTTGCAAGGTCAGGGTGCCCAGGATCACATCCAGATGGGATTGGAAAGTCTCCAGAGAAGGAGATTCCACAACCTCCGCAGCCTGCTCCAGGCCTCCAGCACCATCACACCAAAGAATTTCCCCCACACCCCAGCCTTAAGTTCAAGTGAAACCTCCTGGGTGCCAGTCTGTGTCCCCTGCCCCTTGGCCTGTCCCTGGGCACCACTCACAAGAGCTTGGCCCCAGCCTCAGCTCTGCTTCCCTCCCTCTGCCTCTGCTTCCCTCCCTCTGCCTCTGCTTCCCTCCCTCTTCCTCTGCTTCTCTCTCTCTTCCTCTGCTTCTCCCCTCTGCCTCTTCTTGCCCTCTCTTCTCTGCCTCCCCCCACCTCTGTTTCCACCTCTTCCTCTGCTTCTCTCCCTATTCCTCTGCTTCACTCCCTCTGCCTCTGCTTCCCCCCTCTGCCCCTGTTTCCCCCCTCTGCTTCTGCTTCCCCTCTCTGCCTCTGCTTCCCCCCTCACCCCTACACTCTGCAGCTCCCCTTGCAAGCACAGAACCATGGAATCCTTTTGGCTGGAAATACAGACTCACAGAATGCTGGGGGGTTGCAATGGACCTCCAGAGATCATCCAGTCCAAGCCTCCTGCCACAGGGGCAGGGCACCCAGGAACACATCCAGCTGGGGCTGGAAAGTCTCCAGAGCAGGAGACTCCACAACCTCTCTGGCAGCCTGCTCCAGGCTCCAGCAGCCTCACCCCAAAGAAGTTTCTCCTCCTGTTGAGATGGAACCTCCTGGGTTCCAGTCTGTGCCCACTGCCCTTTGGCCTGGCCCATGGCACCACTGAGCAGAGCCTGGGCCCTGCTGCTTGCCCCCCAGCCCTCAGCTCTTGAGAGACATTGCTCAGCTCCCTCTCAGCCTTCTCCTCTCCACACTCAGCACCCCCAGGGCTCTCAGCCTCTCCTCCCCAGGCACTGCTGCAGTCCCTTCAGCAGCCTTGCAGCCTGCCTTGGCCTCTCTGCAGCAGCTCCCTGTCCCTCCTGAGCTGGGCAGCCCAGAGCTGGATGCAATCCTCCAGGGGAGGTCTCAGCAGGGCAGAGCAGAGCAGAGGGGGAGCAGAACCTCCCTGGCCCTGCTGGCCACACTGCTCCTAATGCACCCTGGTGCCCTGCTGCATGCCAGGCAGGGTGGGACTGGGTGATCTCTAAGGTCCCTCCCAGCCCAACCTGTTGTGTGAGCAGGAGCAATTGTCCTCAGGCACAGAAGGGACACTTGGGCATAGCTTGAGCCAGAGCTGCAGCCAGGGAGATAACCTCTGAGCATGCAGGGCAGGCTGCCTGGGGAGGAATCACTGCATGGGAGGGCTTGGAAGGGACCTCTGGAGCTCATCCAGTTCCAAGCCCCTGCCAGAGCAACATCACCCAGGGCAGGGCACCCAGAACACAGCCAGGAGGGGCTGGAAAGGCTCCAGAGCAGACTCCACAACCTCTCTGGGCAGCCTGCTCCAGGCTCCAGCAGCCTCACAGGGACAAAGGTTTCCCTCCTCTTCCCCGGGCACCTCCTCTGCTCCAGCTTGCCCCCAGTGCCCCTTGTGCTGTCCCTGGCCATCCCTGAGCAGAGCCTGGCTCCAGCCCTGCACAGCTTCATCCCCAGCAAGGAGGTCACCTCTGAGGGCTCCTCTGCTCCCAGCTCCAAGCCCCAGCTGCCTCAGCCTGGCCTCACAGGGAGATGTTCCCCTGCCTGCAGCAGCTCTGTGCCTCTGGGCTGGGCTCTCTCCAGCAGCTCCCTGAGCTCCTGCTGGAGCTGAGGGGCCCAGAGCTGGAGCCAAGATTGCAGCTGTGGCCTCAGTAGGGCAGAGCAGAGGGGCAGCAGAACCTCTCTGCCCTTCTCCCCACAGCCCTTCTGCTGCAGCCCAGGCTGCCCTTGGCCTCTCTCCTGGAGGGGGCGAAGCTGGCCAGGAGCAGGCAGGGTGAGACTGCAGCACAGGAGACCAAGGGCAGCCTGGGCTGCACCCAAAGCAGTGTGGCCAGAGCTGGAGAGAGGGGTTGGAAGGGACCTCTGGAGCTCATCCAGTCCAACCCCCTGCAGAGCAGGGCACCCATGAACACATCCAAGTGGGGTTTGGAAAGGCTCCAGAGCAGAGGACTCCACAAGCTCTCAGGGCAGCCTGCTCCAGTGAGGCACTGCAAGAAGCTGTGCAAGGAGGGTCTGAGCCTCTCTGCAGACTGAGCACAGGACCCCCAGGTGCTTCCTCCAGGGGACAGAATCAGCACCACAGAAGAGAATCCCAGGATCAATCAGAGCATCATTCAGGTTGGAAATGACCTCTGAGATCATCAAGCCAAACCTTCTGCCCAGCCTCCCCATCACCACCAGTCCATGTCCCAGAGAGCCACATCTGTTCTGAGTGTTCTTGTGTGCCACCAGCAACTTCAGGCCAGCTCTGGAGGGCTGAGCTGGGAGCAGTTGCTGCCCTGCCCTGTTTCCAGGGGCTGGGAATCAAGAGCAGCACTGGATGCCCCTGGGCTGGCCAGGGGCTGAAGGCTGAGAGGAATCACAGCATGGTTAAGGCTGGAGAAGCTCTCTGAGCTCATCCAGTCCAACCCTCAACCCTACCCCACCATGGCCACCAGACCCTGGCCCCAAGTGCCATGGCCACAGCTTGCTGCAACACCTCCAGGGAGGCTGTGGGCAGAGGCTGCTGTGCTGGGAGCCCTGGCAGGAGCACACAGCTCTGCTGTGCTGCTGCAGCTCCCAGGGGCTGCACCTCCCAGCACCTCCTGCTGCAGGGCCAAGGGACAGCAGAGACCCAGAGCAAGCTCTGGGCTGGAAGGGGCCTTAGGGATCACAGAGTCAGAGAATTCTTCACTTGGAAAGGACCTCCAAGGTCATCAGCTCCAACTCCAACCCAGCCCCACCATGGCCACCAGACCCTGGCCCCAGGTGCCATGGGCACAGCTTGCTGCAACACCTCCAGCCATGGGGACTCCAGCACCTCCTGGGCAACCCCTGACCACTCTGGCAGCAAAGAGATTTGTCGTCATCTCCAACCTAAGCCTCCCCTGGCACAATTTCAGGCTATTTCCTCTCCTCCTGGCCCTTGTTCCTAGGCAGCAGAGCCCAACCCCCCCTGGCTGCAGCCTCCTCTCAGGGAGCTGCAGAGAGCAAGGAGGTCTCCCTCAGCCTCCTCTGCTCCACACTCCCCACCCCCAGCTCCCTCAGCTGCTCCTCCCCAGCCCTCTTCTCCACACCCTTCCCCACCTTTCTTGCCCTTCCCTGGCCCTGCTCCAGCTCCTCCAGCTCCTTCTTGCAGCCAGGAGCCCAAAGCTCAAGCCAGCCCTCAAGCTGTGGCCTGCCCAGTGCTGAGCCCAGGGGCACAATCCCTGCCCTGCTCCTGCTGCCCAACCATTGCTGCTCCAGCCCAGGCTGCTGCTGCCCTTCTTGCCCCCTGCCCACCCCCTGCCTCCTCTCCAGCTGCTGCCACCCATCACCCCCAGGCCTTGCTCTGCTGGGCACTTTCCAGCCCCTCTGCCCCCAGCCTGGAGCCTTCCTGGGATTGCCGTGCCCGAGGTGCAGGACTCAGCCATTGGCTTTGTTGAATCTCAGAGCTGAGCTCAGCCGTGGATGCACCCTGGCCAGGTCCCTCTGCAGAGCCTTCCTGCTCTCTAAGAAGTGCCTCAGCCCCCCTGTTCTCAGTGTGGCTGCACATTCAGGTCCCATTTTGGGTCATGGAATTGCTTCTCAGGGATTGATGGCTGAGTGAGGCTGTGCCCACCAGGACAAGGCTGCCCCTCCCCTGCCCACCCCTGCCTCCTTTCCAGCTGCTGCCTCTCTGAAACCCCTCCAGGGATGAGCATCCAACCCCCTCCCTGGGCAGCCTGGGCCAGGCTTGCAGAGCCCTTGCAGCCAAGAAGTTTCTTCTCCTCTCCAAGCTAAGCCTCCCCTGGGGCAGCCTGAGGCCATTGCCTCTCCTCCTGGCCCTTGTTCCTAGGGAGCAGAGCCCAAGCCCCCCTGGCTGCAGCCTCCTCTCAGGGAGCTGCAGAGAGCAAGGAGGTCTCCCTCAGCCTCCTCTGCTCCACACTGCCCACCCCCAGCTCCCTCAGCTGCTCTTCCCCAGCCCTCTTCTCCACACCCTTCCCCAGCTCTCTTGGTGTGTGCCAGGAGATGGAAGAGGGATGAGAGAGGGACCCTTGGTTCTCCTGCTGGTGCTGGTGCAGCCTCCCCATGCTCAGCACTTCCCTGCCTGGTGTGAGGCTGTGGCACAGCCACTGCTGTCCCTCAAGGTGTGAGCAGAAAGCTGGGGGGGCAGGGAAAGCTCTGCCTGTGGTGCCCCCCGTGGGCGTTTTGGAGGTGCCAAAGACCTTTGGGTGTCACAGAGGAGTGGGTGCCACACAGCAGTGGATGCCACAGAGCAGTGGGTGTCCCCTCAGCTAGCTGCAGCAGCAGCAGCACCTTGGCATCTCTCCGCCCCCCGTGCTCACAGTGTCCTTTGGGCTTTGTTTTCTTTACTTATTTCTAGTCCTGAGGTTTCTCTCCAGAATAGCTTCAGGGCGTGGAAATAGGAGAGGGAGAGAGCAGCTCCGACCACAGCCCCGCAGTGGCCCCGGGCAGGACCGCGGCAGGCTGCCCGACCCCCTCCGGCAGCCGGCACCAATCAGCAGCCCCTGCCCGGAGCGCTGCCCGGGCAGCAGTCAGCAGGCAGGGGGGGGCCGGACCTGACATTGGCACAGGCTCAGCACCTGCACCACAGCTGTGCCCTGGGAGCCAGGCTGGGGGCAGTGTCCTGATGGAGCCAGGCTGGGGGCAGTCTCCTGATGGAGCCAGGCTGGGGGCAGTGTCCTGATGGAGCCAGGCTGGGGGCAGTGTCCTGATGGAGCCAGGCTGGGGTCAGTCTCCTGATGGAGCCAGGCTGGGGGCAGTGTCCTGATGGAGCCAGGCTGGGAGCAGTGTCCTGATGGAGCCAGACTGGGGGCAGTGTCCTGATGGAGCCAGGCTGGGGGCAGCCTCCTGATGGAGCCAGGCTGGGGGCAGTGTCCTGATGGAGCCAGGCTGGGGGCAGTGTCCTGATGGAGCCAGGCTGGGGGCAGCCTCCTGATGGATCCAGGCTGGGGGCAGTCATCTGATGGAGCCAGGCTGGGAGCAGTGTCCTGATGGAGCCAGGCTGGGGGCAGTGTCCTGATGGAGCCATTCAGGGGGCAGTCTTCTGATGGAGCCAGGCTGGGGGCAGTGTCCTGATGGAGCCAGGCTGAGTGCAGTCTCCTGATGGAGCCAGGCTGGGGGCAGTGTCCTGATGGAGCCAGGCTGGGGGCAGTGTCCTGATGGATCCAGGCTGAGTGCAGACTCTTGATGGAGCCAGGCTGGGGGCAGTGTCCTGATGGATCCAGGCTGAGTGCAGTCTCCTGATGGAGCCAGGCTGGGGGCAGTGTCCTGATGGAGCCAGGCTGGGGGCAGTCTCCTGATGGAGCCAGGCTGGGGGCAGTGTCCTGATGGATCCAGGCTGGGTGCAGACTCCTGATGGAGCCAGGCTGGGGGCAGTGTCCTGATGGAGCCAGGCTGAGTGCAGACTCTTCATGGAGCCAGGCTGGGGGCAGTGGATGGAGCCAGGCCATGATGGAGCCAGGCTGGGGCAGTCTGGAGCCAGGCTGGGAGCATGGAGCCAGGCTGGGGGCAGTGTCCTGATGGAGCCAGGCTGGGAGCAGTGTCCTGATGGAGTCAGGCTGGGGGCAGTGTCCTGATGGAGCCAGGCTGGGAGCAGTGTCCTGATGGAGCCATTCAGGGGGCAGTCTTCTGATGGAGCCAGGCCAGTGTCCTGATGGGCTGCAGTCTCCTGATGGAGCCAGGCTGGGGCAGTGTCCTGATGGAGCCAGGCTGGGGGCAGTGTCCTGATGGAGCCAGGCTGAGTGCAGTCTCCTGATGGAGCCAGGCTGGGGGCAGTGTCCTGATGGATCCAGGCTGGGGGCAGTGTCCTGATGGAGCCAGGCTGAGTGCAGACTCCTGATGGAGCCAGGCTGGGAGCAGTGTCCTGATGGAGCCAGGCTGGGGGCAGTGTCCTGATGGATCCAGGCTGATGGATGGAGCCAGGCTGGGGGCAGTGTCCTGATGGAGCCAGGCTGGGGGCAGTGTCCTGATGGAGCCAGGCTGGGGGCAGTCTCCTGACAGAGCCAGGCTGGGGGCCTGGGCCTCCAGGCTCAGCCAGTCCCAACCCCCTGCCATGGCCATGGACACCTCACACCAGAGCTGGTTGCTCTCACCCACATCCAGCCTGGCTGCAAACACCTCCAGGGATGGAGCTATGGTTTAGTCATGAGGTTTGTGGTCCCAGGTTGGACTTGATGATCTTTGAGGTCTCTTCCAACCTTGGTGATCCTGTGGGACTGGCAGACCTTGGGCCCACATTGGTCTGAAACGAGCCAGGGGGTGCCCAGGTGGGCAAGAAGGCCACCAGCAGCCTGGCTTGGAAGTCTTCACCTTTGTGGCTCTTAAGGGCAGCAGCCACAGCCTCAGACTCCACACACAGAGAGCTCTGCCTGCTCAAGCTCTTTCCTCTGGGCCACTGCCTGCACAGAGTTGTTTCTGAGACCCTGCCCAAGCTCAGGCTCCTTGGGGCTTTTGCTTCAGAGGATTCTTAATGCTCCTGAGGCAGTTCCTCTCTCTCCCTGCCAGGCTTTGTCACCAAGGAGATGCTGCTCTGCTTCCACAGACTCACAGAAGGTTAGGGGTTGGAAGGGACCTCCAGAGCTCATCCAGCCCAGAGCAGGGTCACCCAGAGCAGGGCACACAGGAACACATCCAGGAGGGGTTTGAATATCTCCAGAGAGGGAGACTCCACAACCCCCCTGGGCAGCCTGCTCCAGGCCTCTGTCTTCCTGGGGCTTTTTTTATTTCAGAGGAGTCACAGAGTCAGAGGCACAGAATCAGAGGCACAGAGGCACAGAATCAGAGTCACAGAATCAGAGACAGAGAGGCACAGAATCAGAATCACAGAGACAGAATCTGAGTCAGAGAGGCACAGAATCAGAATCACAGAATCAGAATCAGAGACAGAGAGGCACAGAATCAGAGGCACAGAGGCACAGAATCAGAGGCACAGAGGCACAGAATCAGAGGCACAGAATCAGAGTCACAGAGGCACAGAACAGAGGCACAGAGGCACAAAGTCTCAGAGACACAGAGTCACAATCACAGCGTCTCAGAGAGTCTGTCTCTGGTCCTGCTCTGGCAGCAGGCTTGGACTGGCAGATCTCCAGAGGTCCCATCCAGCCCCTAGCATCCTGTGATCCTCTGCTGCTGTAATCCCAGAGACCAACCTTCCAGCAGCCACTGTCTGAGTGCCTGCTGGCTGTGGCCAGTGCAAAGCAGCTCCTCTGGAGAGGTGCCAGGGCTTGCACAAGAGGGGCTGCGTGCCTGTGGGCATCTGCACACA